>JAVGWX010000018.1:17425463-18025463 GCA_036924085.1 Ariolimax columbianus
CTTTCAAATGTCTGCCCTATCAAATGTCGATGGTACGTGACATGCCTACCATGTTTGTAACGGGTAATGGGGAATCAGGGTTCGATTCCGGAGAGGGAGCATGAGAAACGGCTACCACATCGAAGGACGGCAACAGGCCCGCAACTTACCCACTCCCGGCACGAAGGGGGGGAGGGGGGGGGGGTAGGGACGAAAAATAACAATACGGGACTTTTTCGAGGCCCCGTAATTGGAATGAGTAGACTTTAAACCCGTTAACGAGGATCTATTGGAGGGCAAGTCTGTTGCCAGCAGCCGCGATAATTCCAGCTCCAATAGCGTTTATTAAAGTTGTTGCAGTTAAAAAGCTCGCAGTTGGATCTCAGGCGCAGGCGGGCGAGCCGGTGCTTTTCGCTGAGCCTCCCGGGTGGCCGGCGCATTTACTTTGAAAAAATTAGAGTGTTCAAAGCAGGCCTCGGCTGCCTGAATAATGGTGCATGGAATAATGGAATAGGACCTCGGTTCTATTTTGTTGGTTTTCGGAATTGGAGGTAATGATTAACAGAGACAAACGGGGGCATTTGTATTGCGGCGTTAGGGGTGAAATTATTGGATCCCCGCAAGACGAGCTACTGCGAAAGCATTTTTCAAGAATGTTTTCATTAAGCAAGAACGAAGGTCAGAGGCGCGAAGACGATCAGATATCGTCGTAGTTCTGACCATAAACGATGCCGATTAGCGATCCGCAGGAGTTGCTTTGATGACTCTGCGGGCAGCTTCCGGGAAACCAAAGTGTTTGGGTTCCGGGGGAAATATGGTTGCAAAGCTGAAACTTAAAGGAATTGACGGAAGGGCACCACCATGAGTGGAGCCTGCGGCTTAATTTGATTCAACACGCCAACACTGAAACGATTGACAGATCGAGAGCACTTTCGTTGGGTCTAATATAAAACGGGTGCTGAAATTAGGCCCTCGGAAATCTGGGGCTAGCCTCTCGGTGGCTCAAATGGCCCGCATCCAGTGTTCGATAAAGGAATTGATAGAAGGGCACCACCATGAGTGGAGCCTACGGCTTAATTTGACTCAACACGCAAACACCGTAAAATGACTGACAGACTAAGAGCATTTTCGTTGGGTCTAATAGGGAACGTGTGCTGGTATTAGACACTCAGAAGACAGGTCAGCTTTACCCTACTAATGACAGGGCGTTGCTACGGTAATCCTGCTGATTCCGAGAGGAATCGCAGGTCGCAGACTTTTGGTCCATGTGCTTGGCTTATAAGCCAATGGTGCGAGGCTACCATCTGGGGGATTATGGCCGAACGCCTCTAAGCCGGAATCCTACCATAAATCTCAGCACCACTGCGATGGGAGGCTACGATATGGTTGGGACCTGGGGCTTGCGTCTCAGCCTGACCCGGTTGAGCCGCAGAAAGAGGTCTCTGCCGTTCGCCAATCAAAGCGGGCGGGAAGCTGCTCGATATTCATCCCATACGGCGTTGATGTGTGAAACCACTAGTAGAAGACTTTTTTCTCGGTCGGGGTGTCGTAAGCAGTAGAGCAGCCACCTCACTGGGAACTGTTGAGACTAAACCCTGGTTCATGAAATATGTCCGCATACCAGGCGAACAACATCACCGTGCCATGACCAGGCTTGTCCCCTGGTTAAATGCACTCCTGTCTCGCTCTTTACCTCTGTCTGCTATCAGTCATCCCAAAGGATGCAGAAGAGATGCAGGCCAGCGGACATTGAGCCTCTACCCTATTGTGACAACCTACCAGGTGGCGGGGAATGCTAGGCGTACCATCACTGCAGGGGAGCCGAAAAAATAAAAGGAGCAAGGCGATACCTCACTCACATGCATATGCTACGTTTCTGGCAGGACGTGACGATCCTGGGACACACACACACTGGACTGCCTCTCTTCTGAGATACTTGAAAAACTAGTACATACAGTCCATAATATCATATCAAATCATTGCCACACCCTATAGACACGAGTGAGGAAGACTCGATAGTCCTGCAAGACAACTGCCCTAAGAGAGACAACTCTGACCAAAAACAACTGCTCCCATGCAGATAGGCCGGTGACAGCCATGGGCTAAGGAGGGCATCCCTACAGAAACGCCTGTTGAAATCGGATGTACTGGGCCACAGGATTAACAAAGTAACACAGTGCAACGTATATCGCTGTAACCAGCATACGAAGAAGATGAAGAAGAAGAAGTACGCTGTCAGACGTCAACATGTAATTGTTCGAAGAAAGCAGCTGTCATCCTTTGGCTGTCAATACTGTCATAGAGCTTGTCTAGTGTTGCAACTGGTGATGGCCACATGTGCTTTCTCTGGTCCTCGTATGTCGGGCAGTTTTGCAGCAGATGTTTAGCGGTCATTTGCCTTGTACCACAAGTGCATTCATCAGTGCCACATATTTTCAGTTTATTGAATACGTGGTACCTCAGTCTGTTGTGGCCTGTGCGGAGTCTGAAGACCACAACCTGCTCTCTTCTGTTCAACTGGTAATAGGCATCATTTTTGTTTGTGTACGACGTCAAATATGAAGAAGGAACCTTATCACTGCAAGCTTGCATGTGACGGAATGTCCGACGTCAAATATGGAGAAGGATCCTTATCACTGCAAGCTTGCATGTGACGGAATGTCCGACGTCAAATATGGAGAAGGAACCTTATCACTGCAAGCGTGGATGTGACAGAATGTCCGACGTCAAATATGGAGAAGGAACCTTATCACTGCAAGCTTGCATGTGACGGAATGTCCGACGTCAAATATGGAGAAGGAACCTTATCACTGCAAGCTTGCATGTGACGGAATGTCCGACGTCAAATATGGAGAAGGAACCTTATCACTGCAAGCTTGCATGTGACGGAATGTCCGACGTCAAATATGGAGAAGGAACCTTATCACTGCAAGCTTGCATGTGACGGAATGTCCGACGTCAAATATGGAGAAGGAACCTTATCACTGCAAGCTTGCATGTGACGGAATGTCTGACGTCAAATATGGAGAAGGAACCTTATCACTGCAAGCTTGCATGTGACGGAATGTCTGACGTCAAATATGGAGAAGGAACCTTATCACTGCAAGCTTGCATGTGACGGAATGTCTGACGTCAAATATGGAGAAGGAACCTTATCACTGCAAGCTTGCATGTGACGGAATGTCTGACGTCAAATATGGAGAAGGAACCTTATCACTGCAAGCTTGCATGTGACGGAATGTCTGACGTCAAATATGGAGAAGGAACCTTATCACTGCAAGCTTGCATGTGACAGAATGTCTGACGTCGAATATCGAGACCTAGTCTTTTGACCGCTAGCTTGGGTATAACGGAATGTCTGACGTCAGAAATGGACCATGACTTCAGCGCAACAAGTAACTCGACGTTATGAAAGCAATGATGCGAATGAATCTTGGAATTTTCCTCGATATCTGTAACATCCCGGCAGGCCTCGTTCAACATAATAACATAATTATAGAATTCATGATTTATTTCTTGACATTGTAAGGAATCTATTTAAAAGCAGGAATGCTGCTTAAAAAAACAGCTCTGCATCCATCCATCACACGAACATCGACAGTGGAGATTATGTTACCTGAGAAAGGTGCCTCCCTGCTATGCATCTCGTCAGTCAATTTCCTCTTCTCAAACCAGCTTTTAGTGTTCTGATTCATCGGCACACTTTACATTTTTCTACAGTTGAGAAAATGTTTGTTCCTTTACTGCAGCCTCATTTTTTAAAATACAATTTAAAGTACGAGAGCGATTTTTAAAAATGATGCCTTAGAAGAGATCTTGATGACTCGTTCCTCAGCGTAGCTGCGGGTCCAACTTCGTATCCAGAGGAGTCTGTCTTGGGCGAAGGAAGTCCAGTGCATTGGAAGTCCATCTCCAGAGGCGTATCGGATGTTGTTGTGTACAGCAAGGGAGTCTGACCGACGCATTGAGGTCTTCCCCGTGGTCTATTTTAACTTCGAGAGTACCAGATTGCTGTCGCTGTACTCTTTCTTCTTCTTTGCGTTCAGGATCTTTTTGGGCATGCAATATCTGCAGGCCAGTTGCCAAGATGAAGTCTGTATCTTCACCAGGTCTGAGCGGCTGACCCACAGCTTTTGTCTTAGCTCCGCACCCTCTGGCCAGATCTGGCATCTCATTTCCCTATGGATTGGGCATTCTTGTAGAATATGGGTTCTGGCATCCTGTTCCACATGGGCATTCATCGGTGTTTGAGATCTTCAGTCGGTACAGAAGTTCTAGTAGTCTGCAGTGCTCAGTTCTCAGGCGAAATAAGGTAGTTTGTTGATTTCTTTTGAGATAGTGAATTGGGTTTGGTACACTGCTCATGTTTCTGTCTTCTCTCCATTGGTGTGTATACTGATTTCTGATGATGTTCTTTATTTCTCTGTATGGTACTCGATGATTAAATTGTGCTATTTTGCTGCCATCTTTTGCCAGAGCATCAGGTCTCTCGTTTCCCGTGATTTCGCAATCGGAGGGTAGCCACTGGAGCGCTATTGTTGAGGATCTCTGGAGTTTTCCCAGTTCTGCTCTGATCTCTGATAACAGTGGTTCGTTGTTTGTTTGTTTTTCTTTGTATTGTCTCTAATAGTTCTCTGCAGTCCGTGAATACAGGAATTTTTGTTGAAGGTTGCCTTTCTGTTTGAAGTATTCTCAGTGCTCGCAGGAGGGCCATTGATTCTGCTCTAAGGTTTGTGGACAACTTTCCTGTTGGGAGGGCCTCTTCTGTTATATTTCCACTTTTGTGAAACCTTAACAAGGAAGACTGAATAACATCCTCTAGTTCCACCTCGATAAGGAAGACTGGATAACATCCTCTAGTCGCACCTCACCAAGGAAGACTGGATCACAATTGGCGAAACGATTGTACAACACATTGCTCTTAGAGGCATTCATCTCCAGCCCGGCTGTCCTATCCTCACCATAGAGTGACTGTATAATTTGGTTGGCTTCTGCAGCTGACTCCCTAATCAACACTATGTTGTCGGCAAATAAAAAGTAATTGATTCGTCTGCCGTCATCGTTGATGCCAAAGGAGATACTTTTTTAGGAGATAATTTCGTTAATGTGCAAGATTTACACATGCCATACATTTTCTTAAAGCTTTGAATGTCGTATAGGTAAATTCTCAGTATTGTTCAAAGTATACACAATCCTGGTCCGCACACAAACACCAGCGTAGGACCAAAAAGTTTCCTCCCGTCTAGCAAAATATAAATCAGACGTCTTATACCGAAACCACGAACGTACAGCTGATTGCACTTCCATGTCAGAAGCGTATCGGGATCAAGATGCTGAGTAGCACATGAGCTGCAGTGGTCAGCGACCCATAGCTGACTGCTAGCGTCAGGGCCAGCGAACCAGAGCTGCCTAGACCCTTCTACACCTCCACGCGGTGATCCTGGATAACAGGCTGCAGCAGGGCAGACTGGCTAAGGAGAAGGGATCGAAGAGGGAATGCTAACCCGGTACTCAAAAAATGCTTGCTGAAGTCGGCTATGTTTGACCGAAAGGTGCAAATATCGCAGTCAAGCTGTAAACTACGACACAACACATTCCTTTCTCTGGACTACATTCAGCTACTTAAGCTCTTTCAGGGTTTGGTAACGGGAGATTGAGAACGAACAAAGTCAAGCCAAGAAGCGTAACAGTTTTCCTTGATGTGTTCTTCTAGCTGTAAAATGTCGTCAAACCTGATGAAGCCACTGTTTGCTGACTTGTGTATGGGCGAGTAATGTCGTTCTGAACAATTGTGTGCGTCACCACGCGTGAGACTGTCTCTCACACACTTTCCTTTCCCCAAGCAAGGCATGGATAATGTTCTGGACTCGCTCAATGGAAATCATGAGCCATTGCGGCGATATCTTTCTGCTTGACACGAATCGGCTCGTCAACCCGAACTTGGTGCTGTCCATCCACATCTGTGATAGGTCGTCTGCTGCGAGACTTGTCATGCAGGTTCGACGGTGCTAGATTGTCACCCTTTACAGTTCGTGCTGACACTACTCACATGCACAGAGGCGTCACGGTATAGCTTAGTCATTCTTTGATGCAAGTGGTTGGGAACACAACTATTAGCCAACACGTATTCAATAACGTATTGTTGCTTCGATCGTATTTCAAAGCTGGTCCTAATGTTACTGTCTACTGTGTGAATAAGTCACGCTCCATGCGCATGCCACTACATGCCCCATATAGTCACGTCATGCCCCTTTATTGACTACATGCCACTACATGCCCCTATAGTCACGTCATGCCTCTTTATTGACTACATGCCACTACAGGCACCTATAGTCACGTCATGCCACTACATGCTTCTATAGTCATGCCACTACATGCCCCTATAGTCACATCATGCCCCTTTATTTACTACATGCCACTATAGGCCCCTATAGTCACTTCATGCCACTACAGGCCCCTACAGTCACATCATGCCACTCCATGTCCCTATAGTCACTCCATGCCACTCCATGTCCCTATAGTCACTCCATGCCACTCCATGTCCCTATAGTCACTCCATGCCAATCCATGCCCCTATAGTCACTCCATGCCACTCCATGCCCCTATAGTCACTCCATGCCACTCCATGCCCCTATAGTCACTCCATGCCACTCCATGCCTCTCTAGTCACTCCATGCCACTCCATGCCCCTATAGTCACTCCATGCCCCTATAGTCACTACATGCCCCTATAGTCACTCCATTCCACTCCATGCCCCTATAGTCACTCCATGCCCCTATAGTCACTCCATGCCCCTATAGTCACTCCATTCCCCCATAGTCCAATAATTAGAGATTGTTTTCACATTACTGTCACGTGGCTTTGAACACTGTTGTTATGTTTACGGCGCTATATGTAACATTTGTCAAGTTACTCTCGCAGTTTCTGCATCATACAAGACAACTTCAGGATGAAAGAACATTAAAGTCGGGAACCATTTTTATTGGTAGTTTTTCTTGTATAATCTACATTGTCGGTCGACGGTTTGAATTCATGCAGCTATATTTACTTGTAGCGGGACGTAATGTCATTCCTACTTTTTCTCTAATATTTGAGTTGCTTGTGAACTAAGACGTAAATTATGGTAATTAACTAGTTAAGTTATTAGTGAAAGTATGTGGATGTAAGAATTATAGAATTTACAAACGCCGTACTCCTGCTAATTTCTGCTTATTTTCAAAAATTGCACTTGAGTCATTTGAAGTGTAAATATTTTTGGAGAATTATCCGTTATTTTTCTAAGCTAGTATGCTATTCATTATTACTCGTAATGCAGTATTTTCTCTGGAATCTCGTGTCAAATTAGTTTTATGGCCCTGTGAAAGCTTTGTTTTAAAGTGCATTAAATGCTTTTGTTGACCACGAGAGACCTCGAGATCGAAGCAACGAAACCACGAGAGAACGTGATCTAGACCAACGAAACCACGAGAGAACGTGATCTAGACCAACGAAACCACGAGAGAACGTGATCTAGACCAACGAAACCACGAGAGAACGTGATCTAGACCAACGAAACCACGAGAGAACGTGATCTAGACCAACGAAACCACGAGAGAACGTGATCTAGACCAACGAAACCACGAGAGAACGTGATCTAGACCAACGAAACCACGAGAGAACGTGATCTAGACCAACGAAACCACGAGAGAACGTGATCTAGACCAACGAAACCACGAGAGAACTTATGATCGAGACAACGAAACCACTAGAGAACATGATCGATGCAACGAAACCACGAGAGAACTTGTGATCGAAGCAACGAAACCAAGAGAGAACTTATGATCGAGACAACGAAACGAAATTATGAAGAATTCTTAACGACTTTGAAACATATGGGAGGAGTCGGGGAGCAGGCGAGAGGGAAAAAGGGGGGGGAGGGGAGTTTCTGTACAATATAAGAGAAATAAATAAAAGCTACCAATACCCATCCAGAAGAATCAGCCCGTCACTACAGCTGTAAATTTGACAGAAACAACAGGTGTTTATTGTAATAAAGTATCTACCCCTCCCAGCAACCTATCGTTTGCCTAACATTTCCTTCCCTGCAACCCGCACATCCCTTCCCTCTCAATCCACGCGCCCTCTCCCAACCCGTTCGAATTACCCTCCTTCAACATTTGCCCCGCCACATCCCTCCTAACCCGACGTCAAGGATGTTACAAGAACTACCGCAGCTCACCACTAAAGAAAATGGTCAAGAGTACCTGCCCCAAGTATGAGTGGCCTCACAGCAATAACAACAATAACAGCACGTTGCCTTTCTATAGTAAACTCTCTTCTTTCAACATTTCCTTCTGAATTGCCTCACCCCAACCCATCCCTAACAGTTTTTCCGGTCTAGTTTTTCCAGATGATGAATCGACTAAGACCAGCACATCATCATAACTGCGGTTATGTGTAACGGCAGTACATAACGCGTAATTGTGAACACTGATACCAATCCAGAACGCCATTGTTAATCTAATCGATTTTCAATCTACACATTCTTGTTGTGGGGAAGTAGCTCTGCTAACAACAATGGTTCAACAAAATGTGAATACGTGTCAACAAAACCAAATTTGCTATCAAATCTGTTCACCCGATATAGAAATCAAAAATACTTTACAGGAATTTAAAATCCGGTTGTTCATTACTAATGTGCATGCAGTTCTTCTTTATGATTCCGGAACCAGAAAAAAACAAAGAGTAGTATACCCAGAGTAGCATCCCCTTGTAAGTTCTCTTTAATTGGAATACAAATTGTTCCGCTTATAGCATGGAGTTACTAAAGAGAGTTGTGTACGTGTCTACCAGACAGATATTAAGGAGATACCCCACTGTAAGAACACATACAGAGCTTCCTTTTTGCATCCACCTAAAATAATGTTTCTAAGTTCTGTAATGAGCAACATGCAGAAGACAAATATGGATTCTAGAATTTCATAAACATGAAAACATCTATATCTATAAGCACACGACTCTTTGCTTGCATTGTATTTGAGCGACACAGAATGTGGAACTAACAGAGTGATTGCTGAACATGTCATGCATAGTGTTCAACATCGAAGGAACAGAGAAGACAGATACGATCATCAACTATATCATTCTGAATAAGATTCCATGAGATAAATATTATTTTCAGAGGGTTACTCCTCTCTTTCATCATCATCTAAATATACTTGCCCCTACAAGATCCCAATTGATCAGACTTTCCTCTACGAGACCACAATTGATCAGACTTCCTTCTACGAGACCCCCAATTGATCAGACTTCCCTCTACGAGACCCCAATTGATCAGACCTCTCTACGAGACCCCAATTGATCAGACGTCCATCTACAAGACCCCGATTGATCAGACTTCCCTCTACAAGACCCTAATTGAGCAGAAATCCACCTACGAGAACCCAATTGAATAGACTTCACCCTTCAAGGCCCCATTTGAATAAACTTCAGCCTACGTGACTCGGATAGAGCAGACTTCCCCCTACGAAACCCCGATTAATCATTTTCACATACGAGACCCCGATAGAACAGACTTCCCGCAACGATACCCCAATTAAACAGACTTTCCCCAAAAAAACCTCGATTAAACAGACATCCCTCTACGAGACCCCGATTAAACAGACTTTGCCCTACGAGACCCCGATTAAACAGACTTCCCTCAACGAGTCCCCAATTAAACAGACTTCCCCCAACGAAACCTCGATTAAATAGACTTCCTCCTGGTCAGCTCGTTGTCAGATGTTTCCTGGATGTTCAATCCGTCTTTTTTCCAGTGTGTTCCAGTTCAGCGCATGTGTTGTTATACTGCCCGCCTTCGTTTTGAGAGTGTGTCTGTTCCATTCACACATTCTACCTTTATCTCCGGCTTTATTGACTGTTGATGTTCATTTTCTATATGCTCGTTTAAATTGATGAATGAAGCGTACGAAGTGGACATAGAAGCAGAAGATGAGAAAGAAGAAGGATAATAATGATAATAATAAAAAAAACAAGAACAACAAGAACAAAAACAAGAAGAAGAAGATACTTAGTAGTAGTCGTAGTAGTAGTCGTAGTAGTAGTAGTAGTAGTAGTAGTAGTCGTAGTAGTAGTCGTAGTAGTAGTAGTAGTAGTCGTAGTAGTAGTCGTAGTAGTAGTCGTAGTAGTAGTAGTGGTAGTAGTAGTAGTAGTATTAGTAGTAGGGGTAGTAGTAATGGTAATAGTAATTGTAGTGGTGGTAGTAGTAGTAATAGTAGTAGTAGTAGTAGTAGTAGTAGCAGCAGCAGTAGCATTCGTAGTAGTGGTAGTAGTAGTAGTAGTAGTAGTAGTAGTAGTGGTGGTGGTGGTGGTGGTGGTAGTGGTCGTAGTAATAATCGTAGTAGTAGTCGCAGTAGTAGTAGTAGTTGTAGTAGTAGTAGCAGTAGACGTAGTAGTAGTAGCAGCATCTGTAGCATTAGCAGTAGGGGTAGTAGTAGTGATAGTAGTAGTAGTAGTAGTAGTAGTAGTAGTGGTAGTAGTAGTAGTGGTTGTATTAGTGGTTGTAGTAGTTGTGGCGGTGGTGGTGGTTGTAGTAGTATTAGTAGTAGTAGTAGTAGTAGTGGTGGTGGTGGTAGTAGTAGTAGCAGCAGCAGTAGTAGTAGTAGACAAAGAAAAAGTTGAAGAACAGAACCAGAACTAAGAATATGAGAGAAAAAAATTGTTGATAGTATTGCTAACGCAGATTTGTGGCGGAAATCACAACAGATAATGCAAATGGAGGTTAAGAAGATAAACGTGATGGAAATAAGACCTGTCCTTGAGGAAAAACTTTACTAAACAGTAGTGAAACCAAATCGCTTGTGGGAAAGAATTTTAACAAGCAGAAAGACAACATGAGACTCGCTGACTGAGCTCAAGAAAAAAGCCAACAATATGAACAAGTTCTGAGTGCAAGTTGTAGTTTTATATTCTGATGGGAATACAAATACTATTGGACCAGACATCCTAGGATTGACGAACAGTTGAAGAGAAGAATAAGGAAACCATTGTGCACATGATGAACAGCTGTAGACTAGAGCAGCGACTATATCTTGAGGCTGATGGACGAACATCAAGATGACGGCCCAAAAATAAATTTATTGGTAATTAAACTTTGAATTTTTATGTTTCTTTTCAAGCGGAAGGAGTAATGAATAAAATTTGCTTTGTTGGCGTGATCTCTGAAGAAAAGAAAATAAGACAAAGCAAGTAGCATGTCCTTTGCAGATCGTCGCTCTTACAACATTCAACATACTTGGCTGATGTGAGTGTCTCGGAAGGTGTGCAGTACGGTAGTTTGCCAGTATTTTCTGTACGCGGAGAAGCGATCGTACCCAGAAAAAGTAGATAATGCAAAATAGTTGCAAATCAAAGAACTCAGTTCAGTTCATCCCGTGACATCTTGAGATCGTTGAGGCACCCCTGCTCACACCTCCACAACCCTTCGCCATCCCTCTCTGTCTGCAGTTGCTTTTTGTGCCTCCTCGGGTGGTATATTAGTCCATCCATGCATGTTTTCTTCCCACATTTTCTTGGTCGTCCTCGCCTTTGCTTGCCTAGTACTGTGCTCTGTAGTAATGCATTTGCACGGCCCTTGGACAGGGCCATACCAAGTCATCTTTCGTCTTTTGATCGTCGTGAGAAGGCTGACATAAATTCCACTCGGTTCTCTGTCGTACTTCATCATTTGTGATAAGGTTTTTGTAGGTGACATCTAGGAGTCTTCTAAAACAGTTCATCTCGATGGCCTGGATTATTATACGAAGGTCTGCTGTAATGGTCCGTTTCGCAGGCGTAGTGGAATATCGAAAGAACCAGTAAATGCATTAGTCTGACCTTTATGGCGAGGGAGAGTCGTGTATCTTTCCATATATGTTTCAATCGTGCAAGCCTTGCTGTTGTTTGTGCTGTTTTGGCTATGTCCTCTGGTTTTGATCCCTCATCAGTTTACATAAGAAATAATTGGTTATCTCAGAGCTAGTGATTGGGGTTATCGGATTGGAGTGTGGATAGAAATTGAAACTTGTCAATATAGACCTTTGCTTGTATGCAGATAACTAGAATGAAAGAGCCGACTTGAGACAAATATGTTTGCAGGATTACATACATTTGAATAAATGGATCCATGGATCGACAGATAGTTGAGAAATTAGATGAAAAACACGATAGGTGGATAGTTGAAAAAATAGATGGATATGTAAACAAAAATAGATAGTTGGGGAATTCCGTAGATAGATTTAAAGATAGGTAGAAAAACATATGTCGACAGATAAAATAGGCAGTTGCGGAACATTGATAAATACGTTAAAAAATATAAAGGGTATGAATTGGTTGAAAGAAAGAAATAGTAATGCGGAATGGATAGACGAGTCGAATAATATATATGCAGCAGATAATGTATGTATGTATATTTATATATATGTATCAGTGGCGTGAATGAATTCTCAGACAGGGTGTGCTTTAAAACTTCAAAATGTATCAAACAAAATATATTCAAAACCAGTATTTTACTTATTTTATTTATAAATCAACTCGAATCTCCTTTTCTGTAAGAAAAACTGATCAATGACGTCATCGTTTATTCCAAACTTCATTATCTTTATAAAACAGTAAACACGGCCAACAACAAAATCTTAGATGGAATCTCACAACCTGTCAACCATTCTGTCGTATCATGTTGTGAAACTGCAAAGTGGCGAGTGTATTCACATTTCTTATCTTTGTGTCTGGAAATGAACTTGTCAAGACCAGTGCTAGGTTTACCGGCATTCAATGTGGTTATTTTATGATCACAACTTTTCGACAAAATGGGGAACTTTTTAAATTATCTATACTGTTTTACATTTTATAACGGTTAAATTATTATTTTAAAATGTTACGCTTTTGGCAATTTTCTTACGTAATGATATGCAATACAATTAGCAAATAATAAATTGATTACCACAAATAACACTACACTAAATGAAAGCGACCCACCCGAAACGACCCGCCATCCCGCATGCACGCACGCACATACATTTGGTTGTTGTTATATACTTTTTCCATCCTCCTTTACTGCCATCTTTCTCTGATTCTCGTATGTTGGTCACCTTTGTAACAGATGCACAGCAGCCATTTTGTCAGTGCCGCAGCCATATTCATCTGTATGTCCTATTCTTAGTTTGTTGAACAGATGGTATCTCAGTCTGTTGTGGTCTGGGCCGAATCTAAAGATGACTAACTGCTCACCTCTGATGAGCTGGTTACATGCGTCATTTCGTTGATGACATGTATGCTCCGCTTCCAACTTGGTCATGTATCTACACTCGATAAACCTCGTGGCTTCTTCATAACATAATAATACACCTAAATCATGTTCAAGTAGCTCTCTACCTTATTTTGACATTATGTTGGTTTCTTCGTCGCCAAAAATATTGCAGCGAGATGGTGTCCACTGTAATCCAATTTCTTTAACCGGCAATGTAGTTTATAGAATATCACTCTTAGTCCCTTCGTTCTCCTTAGCCAGTCTGCCCTGCTGCAGCCTGTTATCCAGGATCACCGCGTGGAGTTGTAGAAGGGTCTTGGCAGCTCTGGTTCGCTGGCCCTGACGCTAACAGTCAGCTATGGGTCGCTGACCGCTGCAGCTCATGCGCTGCTCAGCATCTTGATCCCTCTCTGTGTTTTCATATGTCATTATATTTTCTGAAGCAGTTTTCAAGGCCTCTGCCTGCCCACAAGTGTACATTGACACACAAATCAGATGCAGATACACAATTAGACACTTACAGGTGGGAAAAAAACATGAAAAAAAAAAAACACTAGTAAAAGTTGATTAAGGTTGAGCTTAATCAAAATTTAAAAATGGGTATGGTCAGATACCGCACCAACAAATTGAAGATAGGGTGTACCGACGAATGCCCGTGCGGTACTGGTAAAATGCCCACTGAACATCTGCTGCAGAACTGCCCGACATACGAGGATCAGAGAGAGCAGACGTGGCCATCACCAGTGGAACTGCAAGACAAGCTCTATGGCAGTGGCGAGAGCCTCAGGATGACCGCCGCTTTTTTCGAAAAAATAATGGTTACTGTCTGACTGTGTACGCAGAAGAAGAAGAAGATACCGCACCGAGACGAGAACACAAACAAAACCTACGTTACGACCAATAGGCCTTCATCAGGGACAACAACACTGAACTAACAAATCAACATATAAGAACAAATGGTCAACTCATCTGTTTCAGGTGGGAGACGCTTTCTGTCTATAGTGAATATGGAAGGTAAGACGACACAAGATAACGAGTAGTAGCAGCAATGGTGGTACAAATAAAATATATAATTAAAATAAGGCGAGGCTGCAGCGGTTATGTGGATGTGTATAATGGGAAAAAAACATGAAAAAAAACTAGTAAAAGTTGATTAAGGTTGAGCTTAATCAAAACTTTAAAATGGGTATGGTCAGATACCGCACCGAGACGAGAACACAAACAAAACCTACGTTACGACCAATAGGCCTTCATCAGGGACAACAACACTTAACTAACAAATCAACATATAAGAACAGGTACACTGATTCTCTGTTGTTCGCTCTCAAATTATCTCACGGATTTCAGTCACGAGCTCAGCAATCTGATTCTGTCTTCTCTCGTCACGAATTCGGTTCATCTCTAAGATTCACATCTATTTTGTTCATGAACGTTTCATAAGCGTATCGTGTCTCCCAACAGTATACCTCTCAAATAGCTTTATCTATTTCCTATGTAAAAAAAAAGGGCAGTTTCTAGCATGTTTCTCTCGTAGCCTGAAATTTATTTTTTAATTGGGCTTTAGTGGGTCACTGTACTCCAATAATAGAATCGTCAGTCCACATGCTTCGAGAACATGTTTTACTGAGACACACACACACACACACATTAATATAACCATTAGCATGTACACATACACCCAAGCACAAACGGACCGTCAGACGGGCGGGCGGGCAGAGGACGGCGAATAGACGGACGTGCGGGCAGACGGACGGACAGATGGACTGACAAACGGACAGGCGCGCGGGCGGACAGACAGGGTAAGAAAGTGGCCCGGAAAGACAGACGGACGGAAAGACAGACCGACGGAAAGACAGACAGACGGGGAAGAACAGACAGACGGGCAGGCACACGGACGGATGGGCAGACGGACGGGCAAACGAGCAGACATGCGGACGGACGGGCTGACAGACGGACTGACTAGCGGACGGACGGGCAGACGGACGGACAGACGGACGGACAGACGGACCGGCAAACAGACGAGCACACAGACGGGTGGTGTGGCAGAAGGACGGGCAGACAAACGGACAGACAGACTGAGAGACAGACTCACGGGCAGACAGGCAGATGGACAGACAGACGGACGGGCAGATAGACAGACGGGCAGACAGACGGACCAGCAGACAGACGGACGGACAGGCAAACAGACGGACGGACGGACGGGTGGACAGACAGACGGAAGGACATGCAGACGGACGGGCAGACAGACGGACGGGCAGACAGACGGACGGGCAAACAGACGGACGGGCAAACAGACGGACGGGCCGACAGACGGACGGGCAAACAGATGGACAGGCCGACAGACGGACGGACCGACAGATTTACGGACAGACGGACGGACATACAGTCAAACAGACAGACAAACAGACAGACGGGTGGACGGAGGAACAGACAGACAGACGATAGACAGACAGATGGGCGGACGGATGGACGGGCGGATAGATAGACTCATACACGCGGCACACTGTAGAAACACCGCACCACACGCTCGCACATACATAACATACACAACACGACACAGCATAACATAACATAACATACACACACGTACACACACATACTCACACTTACAGACGCACACACGCGTACACGCGTACCATCCATACACACATACGCACGCACACATACATATTGCACACACACACATACACTCTCGCACACACGCACATACACTCTCGCACATACACACGCGCACACACACATACACATGCAGCATCTCTAGCACCCTTAATAAATTCTCTTACATGGGTGCGTTCAGAGCGCCGGGACTAAACAAACAGCCCGTATAAACAGGTTAACGATAAATGTCGTTTACCTATCTATTGATCTCAATCTGAATACGTTTTGGGAGGGCAGGTTAAATATCAAGAGATTCTTACGTGATCACTGAGAAAACAGTATCAGGCTATCGATACCCCATATCTTCTATTGACACCTCACGAGCGCACGAGCACGAACAAATTCTTCATGTATGATCTTGAACAAAGTGATGTCTTGTCTTGTCCGTCATCTTCATCTTCTTCTTCTTCCTATTTTCCTTCTTCTGTTCCACATTTTTCTGTTTCTTTCCTTCTTCATCCTGCAAGTGTTTTTATTATTATTATTATTATTATTATTATTATTCATTTTCTGTTTCTGTTTCTCTTGCGTTTCTTTTTTTCACTTTCCACTAATTTCTTTATTATTCATTTTTCTCCTTCCTCTCATATGTTTATTATTGTTATTATTTATTATCGATAATACCATCTAGTTTTCACTCTTTTATTCCGGCATTTTAGTCTTTCTATATATATGTTTTGTTCTGTTGTTGTTGGATGCCTACATTGAGTAGAATTACTCTTCTGTGCGTCCTAACAATGACGTTAAGGTGGGAGTCTTGTCCAGTATATTTTGCCTGACCAGACGTTAGTCTTCCTTTATATATATATGTATATATATATAGATATATACCAGAAGGCTATACCGCACTGACAGACGATTGGCGTATATTAATGCATTGCATTGCATTGCAATAAGTTAATGAATCGTCAACACTTTGAAAGGCTAAACTGCGATGTTAGTCGCTTGAAACGGTGCGCTGCCAGTGTAGCATTGATCCTATTCTATTTCCTGTTACACAGTCTTCGTACCTATAAAATAAAGACTGCGGTCGCATCTTACGATTTTTTGTAGGATTGAAAAGTAATCAGGGTCAGGTGAAACTTACTGATCAAGACCCCACGCCACATTCTCTTGCAAACAGACTTAGTGACAACAGTCCAACAGATTGAGGATCAACAATATAAATCGGATAGATGTGCGTATAATCAGGACTGTTGCATTGCACTACATCCAGGAGAACCCTTGACAACCTTCACAAGCACGCCTTCGGGTGTACGAAGAACCACTGTAACCAGTTACTAAATAAACCTCGCCAAGAGCTAATTCAACTCAGCGCTGTCTTCGTTCATTAACATACAACATCGTATCTGGAAGAAACCTTATGTTTGTCACAATGAGGAACGGGTCACATTGTTAGTCACCATTTATGACATGCCCCCAGTGTGTCAGCAGTCGTAATCTCGTCTCTGCCACAGAAAGAGACATTCCAGAAAAGACTTGATTTTTCTACTCAATAAATAACGGGCCACACTGTCCCTCCCCATTTGCAACATGCCATCAGTGTCACAGTAGTCGCAATCTCGTCTCTGCCACACAAATAGTCATTCATGAAACTATTTGAGTTTTCTATTCAGTAAGGAACGGGCCACACTGTTACTCGCCATTTACGACATGCCGTCGCTGTGGTAGTAGTCGTAATCTCGTCTATGCCACACAAACAGTCATTTCTGAAACTATTTGAGTTTTCTACTCAGTAAGGAACGGGCCACACTGTTACTCGCCATTTACGACATGCCGTCGCTGTGGTAGTAGTCGTAATCTCGTCTATGCCACACAAACAGTCATTTCTGAAACTATTTGAGTTTTCTACTCAGTAAGGAACGGGCCACACTGTTACTCGCCATTTACGACGTGCCGTCGCTGTGGTAGTAGTCGTAATCTCGTCTCTGCTTCACAAACAACCTTTCACGAAACACTTGAGAAAAAAGTAGGAAACGTTAAAATGCTAATAACTTTTAGGAATGAACCTACATTTTATCAGTAGTGCAACCAAGAGTGTGCAGATAAGGGTTGCCCCATCATAGACACTGCGGAGTTGAAGTGTTATTGAATTCTTTGTACTAGTTCGCAGTTTTTTATAGTTTAGTTTAGTTGAAGAATCAACGTCATTGCACACGGCTTAACCCAAAGGTTCTCTGTTCTTCTCCATATTTTTGGGAGAATCTCAACGCAATGCACGAACTCCGTAGCACCAGAGAATCTCAACGCAATGCACGAACTCCGTAGCACCGGCAAGGATCCCGTAATAGATTGTTAACTTACTTTTGAATTTTGCTCGGGCAGCGGCCGTTATGCTTACTCTTTTCGATTTCCAACTGCCCAGGGATTTTTAACGTGCATGACACTGACCACGGGCGTCCGATCTCTACTTCCCAAAGATCCTGGGAAATAACAGAAAGTTCAGGATCAAGATGCTGAGCGGCGCATGAGCTGCAGTGATCAGCGACCCATTGATGACTGCTAGCGTCAGAACTGCCAAGACCCTTCTACACCTCAACGCGGTGATCCTGGATAACAGACTGCAGCAGGGAAGACTGGCTAACGAGAAGGGATCGAAGAGGGAATGCTAAACCGGTACTCAAAAAAGGCTTGCTGACGTCGGATGTGTTGGATCGAAAAGTGCAAATATCGCAGTCAAGCTGTTAACTGCCACACAACGCATTCCGTTCTCTGGACTACATTCTGCTAATTAAGCCCTTTCAGGGCTTGGTAGCGGAAGATTGAGAACGTACGAAGCCAGCCAGATACAGAAGGTTCACCTTTAAAAAAATTCCGGTCTCTACCGTGATTTGATCTCGCGACCTCCAGTATCCGAGGTCGATGTCTTACCTGGAGACCACTCAGTCCCTTACGCAACCTTTTCTGAGAGTGTGTAGGGAGTTAACAATTCCATTTGCAGCTGATTTTCTATCGCAAACACTTAAGCCCGGTATCCATTTCCTATTCAATTGACTATAGCATGCCGATAATGGTGATCGAACTGGGAACCTCTGTGGTGAGCAGCGAGCACTCTTTTAACTCTGGTTGTGAGAGTAAGGTACGCAGAGTCTGGTTCTGAAGAGTGTAGCGATGATAAAGATATAACAGTTGATAGCAGTGATAAAGATCATGTTGACAGAAATAATGATGACAAAGCGTGTGGTGAAGGCGGCGGTGATAACGACGGTGATTGCGGGGTTGATAAGGATGATGTTGACAGAGTGTCCCTAATGATGTCGTCGTCTTTCATGCGCTCACTTAAGGCAGAGTTTGCCTTCAGTGTTCAAGCGCTTGAAAATATGTGTGTAATATTTAAACAGTCTCTCATTCATTTACTTAGTCGAGTAGTCATTCGGCCATTGAGTAATTCAGTCAGTCATTCAGTCAGTCAATCAGTCAGTTGGTCAGTCAGTCATGCAGTCAGTCAGTCAAGTCATTCAGTCAGCCTGCTATTCAGTCAATCATTCAGTCAATCAGTTAGTCAGTCAAGTCAGTCAATCAGTCAGTCAGTTAAGTCATTCAGCCAGTCTGCTATTCAATCAGTTACTCATTCAGTCAATCAGTCAATCAGTCACTCATTCAGTCATTCAGTCAATTAGTCACTCATTCAATCAGTGAGTTTGTCAGTCATCTTTGTCATTCAATCAGTCAGGTATTCATTCAGTCAGTCGTTTATTCCGTCAGATTTTCAGTCAGTCAGTCAATCACTTTGTCATTTAGTCAATCTGTTATTTGGACAATCAGTCTGTCTGTCAGTCACTTTGTCATTCAATCAGACAGTCATTCATTCAGTCAGTCATTCATTCAGTCTGTCAGACAGTTACTTTGACATTCAGTCAATCTGTTATTCGCTCAGTCTGTCAGTCAGTCACTTTATCACTCAGTCTGTGATTTAGTCATTTTTTTCAGTCTGTCATTCCCTCAGTCGGTCATTAAGTCAGTCAGTTCTTCCGTCAGTCATTCAGTCCGTCTGTCAGTGAGTCTCTTAGTTATTCATTCAGACTGTCATTCATTCAGCCAGTAAGTTAGTATCTCAGTCATTCAGTCAGTCTGTCATTCAGTCAGTTAGTTATTCAGTCTTTTAGTCAGAGTTTTTTAGTCAGTCAGTCAATCAGTCTTTCCACCAGACAGTTATTCAGTCAGTATGCCATTTAGTCTTTCCGACAGTCAGTCATTCACTCAGGCACACATTTAGTTAATCATTAAGTCATTCATTTAGTTAATACGTCAGTATGTCAGTCATTCCGCCAGTCCTTCTGTTAGTCCTTCAGTCAGGTGCACATTCAGATCTTCAATCAGTCATTAATTAAGTCAACCAAACTGGACTTAGTTGACCCTCTTCTACCAATGCATGTAGGTATCTTATTTAGTCAACCGAGTGGGGTACTGGGTCTTATGCTTCACCTGCCATAGTCACCTCGTGCCACAGGGTTGGTATGTTTCAGCACTACTATTCTTAACTTAACTTAACTTAACGTCTTTATACTGGTTTAGAAGACCCCGCAGAGTCTGTATACAACCAGTTACATTTACATCACCTTGCTCTAAAATCTATGCGCATCCAGTTTATTCTTAAACGCATTAACTGTCCCTGCCTCCACCACCTCCCCTGGCAATGCATTCCAAGCAGACACCACTCTCTGACTAAAAAAATATTTCCTAATATCTAACCTGGACCTCTCTTTAATCAGCTTGTAGCTATGCCCTCGTGTTATTGTAGGTGGCTGTATTTTAAAAAAACTTGTTATAGTCTAATTTATCGATTCCTCTGATCATCTTATAAACCTGTATTAAGTCACCACGAATTCTTCACTACTATTCTGTGCTCTCCTGTCAGGCCCTGACAAAGCGTGAAGTGCTCAGTCTGCATGCCTTACGTGTATTTCGTAAATCAAAGTGAAACTGGTCAACTATTTTGGTCGGACTCTAATACCCACATCGATGCACTACTGCTATGTGGAGCGGGTAGCCTAGACGACGGTGAACTGGCTTACTGGATTGGGATTACAGCGTGCTAGAGTTCGAATTCACGGACACACAGAAACAAAATAGGAGCCATGGTTCGTGCATGGTACAACCAGTCCTCCGGGCAACCCAGCTGTAAATTGGTACCTGACGTATAAGTTGGGGAAGGCAAATACAATAAGAAAGGGAATTGACCACCCCACCTCACATACGATTCAATACGAATTATCGTTTTCCTCGACGGCATTTGTTGCCATGGAACTGTCATTTCGTTCTTTCTACAGCTCTGAATCTTTAACTTCATCAGCTGATTCCAGAGAAAATATGGTATTCCTTCTTTTGTTATGTTATATATGAAGTTTTGTTTCTGAATTGTACTCTTCTAGCGACAAGAGTTTTAGGAGTTGGAATAAAGTGTAGAAGACGTTGTTGTACAGAACATTCGCGTTTCAAGCGGTAGTGACTAGTTTCATCTCTCCCAAAATTACCTATCCTAACTGTTAACAGTAAAAACCCTATTTTCAAATGGGTAGACTAAAGCATGACAGTGCTCCGATACCTAAGTGGTAAGATATGAGACGAGTTAAGATGTGTTAACCCAGACGTCTGAGTCTAGAAACCCTTGAACAAATCCTAACCAACAGATCATTTGTGCAGGATCGAGTCTTAACGCCTGGGATATAATAAATGGCAGGCTGGATTGTTAGATATTTCATTGTAAAATGTCTGAGCTTTGGTGAAAGGCGGTGGCCAGTCTCTCGCTGCCTGTGTCATCTGAAATTGTAAGCGACTGGCAATGATACCACGTTTGTGGTCTGTCATTTCATCTCCAGAATGGATCAATATTTCTTGTTCGATTACAGTTTGAACTGTGGTTGCCTGTCCAACCATCGTCTGCGCCATAGTCATCAATAACTTTCGATTCTTCATTTTAGTTATCTAAATATTTATAAATGATGTACTTCTGTCCAGTGTGTGTCACTTGTATGACGTAACTCGCAAGTACCAAATGTTAGCCTTTTGTTTAACGTCCATGCTTGCTATAACATGTATTTTTGCTCTCTGTATGCCAACGTGTTCCAACACAGTAGGTGTCTCTTGTCTGCAGTAACTCCAAGTTTCAAAACCGTTAGTTCAATCAATCAATCAAATCGTATCGCTTCTTTCGGTGGATAGATGATAGGCCACATATTGCCAGCACAAACGGTCCAGGGCTCATTTAATTGTAGTTCCTTCTTTCATTCTATTCTCCATGTACGTTTAGGTCTGTCTCTCTTTCTCTTCCAAAATGTTAGAGATATGTTTAACATCCAACCTTTGTCAAAACCTTCTTTTCATAGCTTTACCAACTGAATTCTTCACTGTTAACAATTTTTCTCAGAAACTGGGTGTTTGTGGCTCTGACATCATGGCTAGTCCTGGTTGTAGTATAATGTAATGTTTCTCAACACTCATCATTGAGAATATAACAGTGTCAATCCCTCTTCATTGATCAGGCTGCAGTAACACAGCCTGTTTGAGAGTGCATGGCATAGATGTTAAACGAGCCTTCGTCATTATTCTACACCTGGCCCTCATGTTAGCCATTAGGTAAACATACAGCAAAGCTGCAGCGGTACTAAAGGCCAAAAGTCCATCAAAACAAATACTGGTATGGTTCATTTACCCCACTGAGTCAGAAACAAAAGAAAACCCACGTTACGACTCAAAGACCATCGTCGGAGATAAATAACAAACGAAACACAACGTAGTCTATTACAAAATAGATTGAGAACAAGTTTACAGTGCATAGTGTATTTTACGGCTGATGTTATTTGTTATCCACATCATCTTGTATGCATTTTATACTATTTGCCTCTGTTTATTTTGTGACAGGCTTCGTGTTTTTTTTTGTTGGTTCTTTGCCCCTGATAAAGTCTAGTAGTCGTAACATTGGTTTTCTTTTGCTTCTGTTCTGGTGGTAAAAGCGCAGCTATACATTTCATGTACATGCTTTTATCGACTATCGCTGATCTGAGTTGTAGCCGCCAAACATTTCAAATACTATTATGCAATAACATAAAACAATATGACAGCGAGACGACGATGACTCATCTCTGTTCATAATAAACAACTAGCAGGCGTGTGTGTGCAAAACATCTACCCGTCAGCCCAACTGTACAAAACATCTACCCGTCAGCCCAAATGTACAAAACAGAAAGTCTAACACATAAAAGTTATGCGCATTCCCGAACCCTTCCGACGTCAGACTTCCTCTTACACTCGTTCACCGCTCTGCAACCCTCCTATCTCGTTCTCTACTGTCACCCCATATCACCCCCCCCCCTGTAAACCAACCCTCCATCCCACTTCTCCTCCTCTCAAGAAGACTACCTATTCCTCTTCAAATCGCTAATCACACTGCCCATATCCTTCCGCTCTTACTGGCCCATTTCTTCCTCCATTTAAACCACCCCAAACCCTCAGCCCCTCTCGCCCCCTCCACGTTTTAGATTCTTAATTGTGCTAACGACTTGTATAAGTATCTAGTGCAGCCCGCTTAATATAGTGTCCACCATAACGCACAATTTTGGCCCACTAATGATTAAGTCACGTGTTTCGATTTGCGAATAAAATTCCCATCGCACAAGTTAGAAATACAGACAGACGCACATTTGAGAAATAATTAAATCGACTAGCTTATGCATGAAGAATATCTGCTCGTCAGGCGACCTGTTAAATATTAGGGAAGGAACAGCAGTTTGACAATTAACATTACCTAATAACCACCATTAACTGAAGGACAACAGCAATGAATTTGTCGAGACAACGTAATGTCGCCATGATCTGTCAATCATTCCGTATTGACGATAGAGTTCGTTGTCAGGTCGACAATAACGGTATACATTTCACAATGCTTTTCTTGATATTTCTCCTGGAGTTGATTTGCTGCATATATATTGTCTACCTTCCCACGACCCGCATAAAAATTACACGGACTCTCTGGTAGCAGACACTGGTCATTTCTCACAACACTACCCCAGAAAGGTATTGAACTTTTATTCCACCCTGAAATCAGCCAATTAGAACCTCTTCATCCCGCCTTTCCAAACCGCACATTCCTTCAAATCCCTTCTCTAATAGTTCGTCTCTACCTCCTGAACCCCTCAAATCTCCAATCGTCCATGCTTGTTTCAAATTCATAACTATGTTAAAGTGAAGTAAAGAAACCTATAGCATTGCTGCCGTAAGTGTATGAGATGTTAGCGATCTCCCATTTCAAAGGATCGGCTATATGAGGACGGTAGCCATCTCCTCTACCTCGCCGCTGTTACTTCCCGGGTGGATCCTGTACCAATTTAAGGCTGGGTCGACCCTGGCGCCGTTCTGGCTTGAAAAGAAACATTTCCACCTCAACTCAGTGAATTCAGGACCATTCAGATGCGAAGCCAGCTCGATAACCACTGCGCTACGCGACTCCCTATGTTAAAGACTTTCAGATTTATCCGATGCAGGGTTCCAGATTGCAGTACTTCGCACCGTGCGTCGAGTTGAACGCACATCAGCCTCTTCCCCCGCTCATTACTTCCTCCCACTCACGGTGTCTCTTTACGCTTCTTTCAAATTCAGAACTGTCTCATATTTCCAGTTACATTATTTTATAATTACCTCGCAGAGGGCCTCCTGGTCCAAAGCCTCGCATTGCAACAAGCAACAATTTGACACACTGAGAATGGCATCACGTGATTCTATTAGTCAATCAAATCTTCCCCGCAAACGTTGGAAACACAAACAGATGCACATTTGAGAAATAAACATATTGATCAGTAGCCTGAGCGTCACTCAAGAATTAGCCAGAGCAAAACGAATTTGACCACTGTAACCTGTCAATCTTGCCATTATGGCGTCAAATAGAACTAAAGACGATTCTGCAAATGGCTAGCAACCTTTTCATTTATAACCATTGCTGTTGAAACCGCGACTGCAAACGATCTAGTACAGGATTTCTACAAATGGGCGGAGGAGAGGGGATTGGAGGTTGCTGTAGTGGTGAACGTTTGCTTCTTCGTATTGAATGATATTGCGAAAGAAATGAAGGAACTTTGAATTAGTTATTTGATGAAGCAACATATCTCTGTGTTATGTGGAAGTTGGTTAAAATAGGAGAAATAGAAGTCCTCGAACACGGACAATGGTCATATTAAGTTTGCTCAAAGTTTGTAAAAATGGGAAGAGGCAGAAGAAGAAGAAGTAGAAGAAGAAGAAGAAGAAGAAGACGTAAAAGAATATAAAGAAGAAAAAGAAGAAGAGGATAAAGGTTTAACTGATGAAGATGTCAAAGAGTTTACCAGGTGTAGATACAGGAACAAGGGAGGAGCAGAGCACACACATCCTCAACGAAACGATGCATGTTACCAGCTCAACAGATGTGAACAGAAAGTAATCTTTAGACTCGCCAGAGGCCACAACAGGATGAGCTACCATCTGTTCAACAAACTAAAAATAGGAGATACAGATGAATGTGTCTGTGGCACTGGTAAAATGACTGCTGGGCATCTGCTACAATGTGTTCAACTGACGAGGAACAGAGAACGCAGGTAATGGCCATCACCGATAGTATTTCTGGACAAGCTCATTGTAGATACTAGTAGCCTCAGACTGACAACTGCTTTCTTAAGATATACTTAAGCTGACGCCTGAAAGACTAGGAAGAAGGAGGTTGAGGAGGAGGCAGAAGAAGAAAAAGAGAGGATGAAAATAATAATAAGAAAAAGAAGAAGAAGAAAAAGAACAAGAACAAGAACAAGAAGAACAAGAAGAAGAAGAAGAAGAACAAGAGGAAGAAGCAGAAGAAGAAGAAGAAGAAGCACAATAAGAACAAGAAGAAGTAGAAGAAGAAGAACAAGAACAAGAACAAGAACAAGTAGTACAGGAGCAAGAAGAACAAGTACAAGAGCAAGAACAAGAAGACGAAGATGAAGAAGATGCGGAAGAGGAAGAAAAAAAAGAAGAGAGAGATGAAAAACAAAAGAAGAAGAAGAAAAGGGAGAGTGAGAACAAAGAAAGGAAACAAAAATATAAAAAAAAGACGCGGAAAAACACAGTAAAAATTAGAAAATTATTAGAAGAAGACTACCAAAAAAAAATACCAAATAGGATGATGAATGACGTCAGGTACAGACGTGAAAAAAATACAAAGAAAATAATCTCTCCTAGGAAACAAAGTGATAGAAGCTGTAGGATGAAAAGGTGTAATAACTACAAAAAGCCTTTATCGAAATCACCCAAAGACATCAGAAATACCAACCTGTCCTCACCAGACAGAATCCGGTTACAAAGTTCAATTATTAGAATCTTTCACTTCAAAGCTGACCAGAATCGATCCAAGCAAATTCTAGCTTTCACACAGACGCTGGCTTCCAGTCACTGTGATTATCGCCCATAAACTTAGCGCTGACTATTCCAAGATTGTATTCAATGGAACGTGGGTTGAGGTCGGAGGTTCGTGGAGAAATGTATGAGTGCTGGTGAGAGTTGGTGAGTGTGCGGGGACAAATGGTGCGGGCAGTTGGTGAGTGTGTGGTGACAAATGGTGCGGAATGTTGGTGAGTGTGTGGGGACAAATGGTGCGGGCAGTTGGTGAGTGTGTGGTGACAAATGGTGCGGAATGTTGGTGAGTGTGTAGTGACAAATGGTGCGGGATGTTGGTGAGTGTGAGGTGACAAATGGTGCGAGATGTTGGTAAGTGTGTTGTGACAAATGGTGCGGGCAGTTGGTGAGTGTGTGGTGAAAAATGGTGCGGAATGTTGGTGAGTGTGTGGTGACAAATGGTGCGGGCAGTTGGTGAGTGTGTGGTGACAAATGGTGCGGAATGTTGGTGAGTGTGTAGTGACAAATGGTGCGGGATGTTGGTGAGTGTGAGGTGACAAATGGTGCGGGCAGTTGGTGAGTGTGAGGTGACAAATGGTACGGGCAGTTGGTGAGTGTGAGGTGACAAATTGTTATGATGAAGTTTAATGTAGGAAGAATGGATGTAGTCGATGGTGGTGTTGCTGTTGAGAGAAAAGTGTCAGATGGTGGTAGTGTTGGTGAGGGTAATGGAGCAGATGGTGGGGGTGTTGGTCAGAGTAAGGTGTCAGATGGTGGGGGTGTTGGCGAGAGTAAGGTGTCAGATGGTGGGGGTGTTGCTGAGAGTAAGGTGTCAGATGGTGGGGGTGTTGGTGAGAGTAAGGTGTCAGATGGTGGGGGTAAGGGTTAGAGTAAGGTGTCAGATGGTGGGGGTAAGGGTTAGAGTAAGGTGTCAGATGGTGGGGGTGTTGGGGAGAGTAAGGTGTCAGATGGTGGGGGTAAGGGTTAGAGTAAGGTGTCAGATGGTGGGGGTAAGGGTTAGAGTAAGGTGTCAGATGGTGGGGGTAAGGGTTCGAGTAAGGTGTCAGATGGTGGGGGTAAGGGTTAGAGTAAGGTGTCAGATGGTGGGGGTAATGGTGAGAGTAAGGTGTCAGATGGTGGGGGTGTTGGTGAGGCTAATGGAGCAGATGGTGGTATTGTTTGTGAGGGTAGGGGGACAGTCGGTGATGATGTTGGTGATGGTAAGGGTACAAGTGGTAGGGATATTTGTAAGAGTAAGTTGTCTTGTGTTTTTGGTGAGATTAAGAGGACAGGTGGTTTTACTGAAATGAAGGGGACAAATGGTGGTGATATTTTTTAGGGTAAGGCTGCAGGTGATGGTGATGTTGGTGCGGCTACTGGGACAGATCGTGCTTATGTTGGTGCGGCTACTGGGACAGATGGTGCTGATGTTGGTGCGGCTAGTGGGACAGATCGTGCTGATGTTGGTTAGGCTACTGGGACAGATCGTGCTGATGTTGGTGAGGCTTCTGGGACAGATCGTGCTGATGTTGGTACTGCTACTAGGACAGATTGTGCTGATGTTGGTGCGGCTACTGGGGCAGATCGTGCTGATGTTGGTACGGCTACTGGGACAGATCGTGCGGATGTTGGTACGGCTACTGCGACAGATTGTGCTGATGTTGGTGAGTGTAAGGGTGTAGATAGAGGATATTTTGGGGAGAGTAGGTTGACAAGTGGTGGTGTTGTTTTGGGAGGGTAAAGGAATAAGTGGTGGTGGTGGTGGTGAGGGGACAGGTGGTGGTGCTAAAGATGCGGGGACAGTTGTTGCTGTTGAGATGACGAAATGATGATAACTATGGAGAGGATGAGGACACTGAAGGAGTGACGTTGGCTAGGGTAAGGAGGCAGACGGTAGGGAGGTAGATGAAGGTTGTAGTCCCTGTAGTTATTTAATTATTGAGGAGAAAGAAATAGATAATAGTGAGGGTAAAGGGACAGATTTAGGGGATGGATGTGATGTTGGTGAGGGTAAAGGGACAGATTTAGGGGATGAATGTGATGTTCGTGAGGGTAAAGGGAAAGATTTAGGGGATGGATGTGATTTTGGTGAGGGTAAAGGGAAAGATTTAGGGGATGGATGTGATTTTGGTGAGGGTAAAGGGAAAGATTTAGGGGACGTATGTGATGTTGGTGAGGGTAAAGGGACAGATTTAGGGGACGTAGCTGATTGTAAAGGGACAGACACCAGTGTGGGTAAAGGGACAGACGCTAGTGTGGGTAATGGGACAGACGCTAGTGAGGGTAAAGGGACAGATTCGAGTGACAAAGGTGATGTTAGTAAATGAACAGGTTGAGAGGGGTAAGGTGAGGGGAGGAGGGCGCAGTGGAATTTTTGTATGACGGTAGAGCGATATATTTGGGATGGGGTAGGGAGGCAAATGTAATATTTATAACGGATTAAGGACATATTTGTGGGGGGCGAGGCGAAGGTAATATTTATAACGGTTGAAGGACATATTTTGGGGGGCGAAGGTAACATTTATTACGGTTGAAGGACATATTTGTGGGGGAAAAGGTAATATTTATAACGGTCGAAGGACATATTTGAGGAGGCGAAGGTAATATTTATAACGGTTGAAGGACATATTTTGGGGGGCGAAGGTAATATTAATGACCTTAAATGGATATATTGTTCAGGGGGAAGAAAGGTGCAGGTAATATTTATGACGGTAATTGACAAATGTGTGAATTGGGAGAGATTGGGGCGAAGTTAATATTTATAACCGTAAAGTAATATTTCTTTTTGTGGAGAGATGGCGGGGATGGCGGGGATGGTGGGGGGTGTGCAGATAATATTTATGACGGTAAAAGTGCATATTTGGGGAGGGGGGGGGGCGAAGCCAATATTTATTACAGCAAAGGGCCATATTTAGGGGCGGAAGGAAAGGGGGTGCAGGTAATATTTATGGCGGTAAAGAGACAGATAAAGTAGATATTGTTGAAGGTAAGTTTGGCTATAGATGTTTATAATGTTTAGTGGGTGGTCTATGTTAGGTATATCAAATTAAAAAATGGGTTCTGGAATTTGTGAACTCGCATTCAAAAAAGAAAGTAATATTTTAAGCAAAACATTTGCTGGATAGGGAAACTGCAAATAAAATATATATTAGACTAACAGATAGCTGGACGTCTGGATAGCCAGACAGTGATTCTTAACCACCTACACGTGTATCGTTATCATATCCACCTACGTGTGTACCGTATTATAGCCACGTGTAACATTGTGTTAACCACGTAAATAAGTATCATTATAGTTACATGGTACACTTGTAACATTAATTTAACCACGTGGATGTGTTTCATTATTTTAACCACTTACATGTCTATATTTACTCTAACCACGTGCATTTGTATCATTATTTTTACCACTTACATGTCTATATTTACTTTAACCACGTGCATTTGAATCATTATTTTAACCACTTACATCTCTATATTTACTTTAACCACGTGAATTTGAATCATTATTTTAACCACGTTCATGTGTATATTTATTTTAACAACTTACATGTCTATATTTACTTTAACCACGTGCATGTGTATAACTGCCTGAACCACTTTACATGCATCATTATCTTAATCACCATACACGCACATCACTTTGTGTGTAACAAATTCCCGAGGAGGCGTTGGGGCTGGAGACGTATTCTTGGAGAGCCGAAATTGGCTGGGAATGTATTTGGATATTTCTGTTCAGGTGAGTACTGCTCAGATCAGGCTAGGATCACGCACGTTGTGCGGGAAATTGACAAAGTATAGAGTTTTGATGAGTAACACGAAGGGGGGAGATAATGTTTCCGGAGAGTTGGAGACTGTTGTCAAAAGTGGGGTGGGAGTTTAGTCCAACCCATTTCCTGTACTAACTAGTGTCACAGAAATGAGGGTTGAGGTAGGAAGGGACGCAATATTTAACGGCAAAGATGGTACAGGTAGATTGGTTGGGATGACAGGAAGGACAGCTAAGGGAATAGATCTCAGTGAGAGGAACTTGTCCGATTGACAAGTGTTACATGCATAGTAGTGTTTCGAGTGGCTCGCTGTGCAATGAGATAGAGATAGAGGTACCTCGTGAAAAGCCGCATGTTTTTGGGGGCGAGGGGGGTGTTTCTAAGGGGCCAATAAAACTAGGAGCAACAGAGGATTTTGGACAGAGCTGTTTCGTGGCCATTATATTAATGCCTAATAGAAAGGACGGTGTCCAATCAAATCTACACGAACGAGAAATCGGTTACTACGAGGATCAGGTTAAGAACGATGAGTGAACGATAAAGGGGATGCATGCACCTGAGATGAAAATCTCTACGAAAAAAATCTCTCACTCTTGCGTCTGCTCAGAACGACAACAAACTGAGGGGATAAACTCAGGGGCAGTGCGAGTATCACAGACATCAGTTCTTGATGATCTGCTGAGAATGTCAATAGCGTGACTCGGTTCAGTAGGGGCAGATATAATTTAACTCCAACAGAGCGAAAGTTCTAATCTGAATTCTCAAGGAGCACCTTCTCTCAGAACGAGTGTAACATGGGCACCTGAGCGGCAGATTCCCAGCGTTTGGGAATTATTCTGGTTCATCGGTATAGGCATGACGATCAGAAGAGTTACAGATCAGCTACATCATCAATTGTCTAGACGCACTACGAGACCACGAACCTATACCACATCGGCAATTGTTTAGATGCACTACGAGACCACGAACATAGACCACATCGTCAATTGTCTAGATGCACTACGAGACCACACGAACATAGACCACATCACCAGCTGCCTGGACGCACTACGAGACCACGAACATAGACCACATCACCAACTGCCTGGGCGCACTACGATATCACGAACCTAGACCACCTCACCAACTGTCTAGACGCACTACGATCCCACGAAGTTAGAAGGAAGAATACCTGAAAGAAGTAAGATGACGCCACTAGAAGTGAGAAAATGCCACTAGAAGTGAGATAATGATACTAGAAGTGTGATAGCGCTACTAAAAAGTGAGATAACGACACTAAAAGTGAGAAAATGCCACTAGAAGTGAGATAACGACACTAGAAGTGTGATAGCGCTACTAAAAAGTGAGATAACGACACTAGCAGTGACATAACGCTACTAGAAGTGAGATAACGACACTAGAAATGAGATAACGCTACTTCAAATGAGATTATGACACTAGAAGTGAGATAACGCTACTAGAAATGAGATAATGACACTAGAAGTGAGATAGCGACACGAGAAGTGAGATATCGACACTAGAAAGGAGATAACGCCACTAGACGTGAGATAACGCCACTAGAAGTGAGATAACGAGACTTGAATACGATTGTCTCAGTCGAGTAAGTAAGTCAAACTGGGATTGGTTCTTCATAGGATTCGTTCTACCACAAATAGGTAAACTTGACGTATTACATTTGAACCACCGTACTCACATCACTAATCGTAACAACCGACATATCAATTTCTCTGCATATCTACTAACATAACCACATACACCTAGATCACTAACATAACCACTTTCAGCAACATCACATTCTGAACCACCGTACACCCACAACACTGTCTGAACCACCCTACACTCACATCACTAACATAACCACCTACAAACATATAACTATCTGAATCACCCTACACCCACATCACTATCTGAACCACCCTACACACATCACTAAAATAACCATAACCACCCTACACCTATCACTATCGGAACCACCCTACACACACATCACTAAAATAACCATAACCACCCTACACTCATCACTAACTGAACCAACTATACATATATCACTATTTCAGTACAAAAAAATGCCAGAATCAAGCAACATATCTCATATGGTCAAAGAGCACAAAACCTTAACAGCGGATACAAATAATAGTTGTCCATCGCAAGCGAAAGTGACAATAGCACCAGACTAGTGCTACGATATCTGATCTCATTTGACTGTAAAATCCAATCCTAGCACGGTAGACTCTGCTACACACAGGGCACACGTGGGAACATACGACTAGAGTCGTAAGTTCTGTTCTTTCGGAGCAGCTTCCTTTCTCTTAACCTCTGCGATGACGTTTCACCGTACGATCTGAGCATCTTGTGTGATACTAACGCACCATTCGAGAGTTCTATGCAAGCATGCCCTAGAAGTTGACATCAATGTTGAACCTTTCAGAGTATCTGTAGCCTTTCCTTGACAGTTAAAGATTGCATTGCACTTCTTGACGGTAATTCTGAAACATTTTTAAATACCGAATAAGCATCTCACCGCAACCCTCTTCAGGTGTATTCCATATTGTATTATTGTTCTTTTCCATATCGTTCCCAGTAAGGCATAGTGTTCTCGCTGTTGAAGGCTCCTCACAGGAAGGCATGAGAATGAAGAGGTATTCAGGGTCGGGTGAAACAAGCGGTCTCGTTCGTGCTACTGAAAACAGCCTGTATCACAGCAGGCTGGCCAACGAGGCGGGGATCGGCTTTGTATTCCTAATAGTGATGAGCTAACTGGGGTGTCAAGATTTGCACTACATCTAGGAGTACCATGACCTTAAGTGCGCTTTGGGATGTAAGGACAAACTGTAACCTGCCGCCAAAGAAACCCAGTCAAGAGCTGAGTTAAGTGCAAGGGGCTTCTACAACCACAGCAGGTCTGCTACTGGAACGTTCAGACAAGAGGAGAACCAATAAAAAATGAATCGTAGTGTTAAAAAGCATATCAAGGCATGGACTGAAACACATTAACGGCCCCAACGGCGACATGAAAGAACATAACGACCCCTAATTACGCCTAATAACATAAATTGGCAAAAGCGATGCGATTAAACGTAGTAATAGTGACTCGACTTTCCTGACAGTGTAGCAAATCGTACAACCACAGGTGAGATTAACCTTCTCTGTGCGGTACACATCCTATCCATCGCCAATTCCTTCAGTCTTTGTCATGGCTAAACTGTTGTGATTATATCTCTTGAGTTTTCAGAATTTTCTGCAAGTCATTCCATAAGGTGAGGAGACAGAGTGAGTCACTTGACTAGACTTTCTCACAACGACAAACATCCACCACTTTTAAAGTTCAGAGGCAGTCGTTTAGCTTTGAACAGCCGCTCTCAATAGGGGTTCTCAAATCTCTCGTAAGCCTGCTCCTTCGCTTTTTATAAATCTTTCTGTATGTCGTTAACTTTCAGTAAATATTCCTATGCCTCTGCAACTTTACCCCTGCGACTTTCAGGCATGAACAACTACAAAGGCTTCTTCCAATCATGAACAACCGCAATAGCCCCTTTCAGCCATGACCGACTGTAATAGCCCTTTTCAGTCATAACCGACTGCAATAGCCCCTTTCAGTCATGACCGACTTCAAACCCCTTTCAGTCATGACCGACCTCAAGCCCCTTTCAGTCATGACCGATTGCAGTAGTCCCTTTCAGTCATGACTGACTGCAGTAGCCCCTTTCAGTCACGACCAAATGCAATAGCATCTTTCAGTCATGACCGACCTCAAGCCCATTTCAGTCATGACCGATTGCAGTAGTCCCTTTCAGTCATGATCGACTGCAGTAGCCCCTTTCAGTCATGACCAAATTCAATAGCCCCTTTCAGTCATGACCAACTGCAGTAGCCGCTTTTAGTCATGATCGACTGCAGTAGCCCATTTCAGTCATAACCGACTGCAGTAGCCCCTGTCAGTCATAAATCGACTATAGGATAATGCGGCCATGCAGTTGCAACTCTCTGCTAAGTTTTTGTGTTCTATCCTATCTTGTTGTGATGTAATTTCTCCGTGTTGTTCAAGTTTCTCTTCCCCCAGCAAGAGGTGGCTCTTTAGGGCACATCTCCGGTTGAATCGGTCAGGAGCTTCGCCTTCCCAGAATGTCTGAGCCATGTTCAGTGCCTTCGTGTCCCCCTTTCACACATCTGTGAACCTCAACTGCCGTCGGCCAACTACTTTTTTGGCATCTGCCAATGTCCATAGAGAATATCTTTGGGGATGCCACCATCTTTCATGCAACGAACATGGAACTTCCCTGTCTTGAGAGAGTGTACATATTTGAGTGACTTGTGCGAGTGTGAGCTTTGTATCTGTCACTCTGCCCCTCCATGTAGGGAAGGATTCCAAAAATGGATCCAATGTTTCGCAGTGTCAAAGTGTCGCTACCGTATACGAACGTGAAGACCACACATGCATTGTAAACCATGGCCTATCATACACTAAATACTAACATATTTTATTAACATAGTGTTGGTGCTTTTCGCAATCGTCAAGGCTCGAATCATCGAATACATTTTGTGCACATTACATTTTTTCGCTTTAGTACTTCTGATCCCACCTTTTTTCCAACTTCTGCACTGTTTTGTGTCTGTATTGATCAACAGGTGTGAAAACCTTGAAATAATTATTAGTCTTGGACGTAGCTAGGTGAGAATCGAAGCTGTGTTTTGACAAGAAGGCATTTTCCTCGTGTCTCTGCCCGATTCACAGGAGCTCAGTGGCGTAACTATAAGGAAAGGCTTACTTGGGCACACATTCTCAGAGCGTCTTTATTGTAGAAGTTCAACAAGTAACTATGTAATACACCATTTAATCAGCATTCTTTGGGTTGTGCAGAAATGTATGGTTGAGCAGTTTGAATATCAGTATCTTGGTCACTGGGACGCGAGCTCAAAACGTCTAAGTAGTTTCTTGTTTATCTGTCAGTGATAAAAGTATATGCTCCGCGACTGCCAGGGCAAAAGACATTTATTCATCAGCCCATCAAATTCCCCCTTGTGACTCTAGTAATCGGACTACACGTCGCATTAACATCCCAAAAAATATTGTAATATTTTTTCCGTTCACAAATGCTGCTAAGCTTTACAGTTAATTGGCATACTTGCCATACCAGAGAGGGAGGTGGATGATCCGCGCAGTTTCTTCCTCACTATAATCCAAATACAGCGCAAGTTACACCATCAAGACCAACCCGTTTGATAATGTCGCTTTTATCGCTAGCGAGGGTCAACTCCCTTGTTTTATTTATTCTTCCTTCGTTCTTTACTGTTTGTTTTATATCAGTTATCTCGATGGGTGATGAAGAGGTGCAGACTTGTGTCCCTCCGTGACGTTCTTTCATATGGTGGATAATGCCAGAAATATCATCACTACAGACAGACTGGCTAACCTGACTCAGGAATGGGGAGACAGTCGACCAAGCTGTACGAGGGGGCTTCAAATGAAAAATTTAAAAGTTGGATAGGCATGCAAAAAACCATGCCGGTGTATTGTAACTTGTTAATATGATTGCTAAGGATGTCAAGTGTGCCCTGCATGTGTTATCACGGTGCAGACGAACAACAATACGTCATAAGTACAGTTCAAAGATGGCCACCCCACCATTGACATGCACCAAAGAGTAGCAGCGTTCTGTTATTCGTTATTTTAGCAGCGGTGGGGTAAAACCTATAGAAATTCATAGGCGAATAAAGGTCCAGTACGGTGATCCATACTTCCCCTCACTCTATCAGTCAATCGACGATGTTTCTTTACGAAGCGGTCAACGGCTGCAATCGACTCTGGGGTCACTACTCGGTGTATCTGACCCGGTCGTGAACAGTCTGTCACAGAACTCACACCGTTTTGGAACTTCACTCATACACTTGCTGGAGTGAAATGCATGCAACACTGTACTGGACCTTCATTCGTCGATACGTTTCTATCCAGGTTCAAACCCTGCCCTCGGGGCCTAGTGGTTAAGTGACACGGCTCACAACCAGAAGGTGCTGGGTTCGATCCACATCACAGCACCGGCCGTTACCCCGGTGAAGCAAACCCTTAGAAAATGCAGGAGGAAGCAGACCCTTACATAAAATGCATGCTGAAGTCGGATGCACTGGGCAGACAGGCGCAAAATAAATACACTGTGCAACGCAAACCGCCTTGGGGATTAGATAAATGAGGCGAACGCAAAAAAAACAACAACCCTGCCCTTGCTCAGAAAACGAAAACAAAGTGCTGCTTCTATGTGGTGCATGTTGATAGTGGGGCGGCCATCTTTTAGCTGCAGTAATGACGTCATGATGTTCGTCTACAGCGTGATGGCATGTGACGCAGGACAACCTTAGCAGCGACATTGACAAGTTACAATACAAACGCATATTTTTATTCTTTTTCAGTTCTTTTCCCTCTTAAAAGTTTTCAGTTCTCTCCATTTTTTAGAATCTTCAGTTCTCTCGCCTTTAAAAAATCTTCAGCTCTCTCTATTTTTCAAAATCTTCAGTTCTCTCCGCTCTTCAAATCTTCAGTTTTCTCCCATCAAAATCTTAAGTTCTCACCACTTTTCAAAATCTTTAGTCCTCTACCGTTTTGAAAATTTTCAGTTCTATCTCCTTCAAAATCTCCAGTTCTTTCCCCTTTTCAAAATATCCAGTCTCTCCCCTTTTTAAAATCATCTCCCCTTTTCTAGATCTTCAGTTCTTTCCCCTTTTCAAAATCTACAATTATCTCCCCTTTTTAATATGTTTAGTTCTCTTCCCTTTTCAAAAACCTCAGTTCTCTCTCCTTTTCAAAACCAACAGCTCTCATCCCCCTATGCTCATCGCTCACTCCATACAGTAGCAACGAGCATTCACAAGAACTGAATCATTCTAGTTTTTATTTGTGATATATTTTGATTCAATATTTGCCTCAACTTGATGAAAACAACTTTGGCCATCCATATTCTCTTCTTCATTTATATTTTGCCTACCGCATTATCTGTCATTATATTTCACAAACAGCAGAACATCCTGACCTGCTCTACTTATTTATTGGTTATGTTTTCTTCTTTGTACAGCAGACGTATTGTCTACTGTCCTAATGGTTATAGGTTTCGTTTTCTTGGTGTTAATGCTCATTCCATATTTTGTATTTTATTATTCTGTTTACTTGATTTAGCAATATAATTCTTGTTCGCTTTCATTTAATAAAACTGTGCCATCTGCATACCGAAGATGATGTATTACATACTCCGATGATGAGTTCTGGTACACTTTTAACTCCTTAAATAAAATGTTATGTGTTTAGTTCAAACGGACAAGAGACAGTATGCATTCTTGTATCACTCTTCTTTTCATACATCTATGTGCTTTAATCCCGGTATTAATTTAGGCAAGGCTGCCTAATGTCAGGTAGCTAAACACTGCTTGAATTCGTGCCTGTCCTTCGCCCCGAAGTGCATGATGGTCCAAAGACGCAAAGCAGATCATCTCGTTGACGGGCGGCCGAGCTGGAGATTGTAGTTGTACGGCCTCCAGAAATACACCCACGTCCTCCATCTATCGTCACCCATGCGGGCCAACGGTTGAACCATCTAAATTTTTGCATTGACGCAGTTGACGACATTCCGGAACTCTGTCTGGTCTCGGGTCTTGGTATTTCGAATGTGGTCTCTTTGGAAGATATTTTCTTCTCCTCTTCTTTACGTTCGGTTTCGTATGCTCGTTTTATGCCACCAAATGGGCTTCATCCATGAAGTAACAGGTCAGTCGCAGGTCCTTGATGGTTCCCCACAGTTTGTCTTGTATGTTTCTCTCCTCGGGCCAGGTCTTCTCACGGGAGTCTTGGTGCAGTGGACATGTTTGCAGGATGTGTTCTGGAGTCTGGGGTCCTCTCTGACATGTGCATTGTGCAGTCTGTGCTGTTTTCATTTTATGCATGTGTGCATTTAGTCTGCAATGACCTGGTCTGAGGCGAAAAATTGTGGTATACTGTTTCCTATTCAGTCTATTGATTGGGTCCTGTGGGTATTTACTGTTTGTTCTCTCTATCCACTGTTGTTTATATTTTTTGGGGATGTGTTCCTTGACTTCTGGCAGTGACACTGGGTGAGTGAAATGTTCTCTTTGTCTTCCGTCCCTGGCTAGCCTGTCCGCCCATTCATTCCCAGGTATGCCGCAATGAGCTGGAATCCACTGGAGGGTGTTTTTATTGTGATCTGAGAGTTATTTTAGCTGGCATATCAGTTCCCTGCCCATAATCTCCATAGGGAGATATTTAAGACTCTTCTCTCCATTTCTTCTTTGGTAAAACTTAACTTCTCTTCGTCTTATTTGCTTAGACTCCAAATTGCACAGTCATTTACCATTGCTGGGATAACCATAGTATGGGACCTTGTTTATGACGTCCGCTATCTGCTAAAAGTATCGGTAGAAGTTGAGCCAACCAACCGCTCTCCTGAGTGAGATCTCCTTTTCAATGTTGTGGTTGTTGTTGATTTCCTAGTCTAGGTAGACATAGGCATTGACCTTTTCCATGCGCTCATTGTGCAGCAGCAGTTTTCCGTAGAGCAGAAAGTGTTTTATAGAAATTGGTATAATACGTCTTCATAACGTGAGTAAATGGTTCGACATCTTACTATGACAATTTGATCTCAGTATAAGTTACTGGTTAATTATCGAGTACCACACATATAGATCAGGAACATCCTCATAAATCAGTATACACCAATGAAGAGGAGACATGAACATAAGCAATAGACCAGATCCAATTCACCAACTCAAAAGAAATCAACAAACCACCTTATTTCACATGAGAGCTGGTCACTGCGGACTACTAGAACATAGAATGGATAAATTAGACCATAACAAGTTGTTTTTTTAATACAGCCACCCACAATAACAAAAGAGCATATCTACAAGTTGACTAAAGAGAGGTCCGGATTAGATATTAGGAAATACTTTTTTAGTCAGAGAGTGGTGAATGCTTGAAATGCATTGCCACGGGAGGTAGTGGAGGAAGGGACAGTTAATGCATTTAAGAATAAATTGAATGCGCATAGCATTTAGAGCAAGGTGATGTAAATGAAACTGGTTGTATACAGATTCTGCGGAGTCTTCTAAACCAGTATAAAGACGGTAAGTTAAGTTATCTATACCAACTAAAGATCTCACACACCGATGACTGCCCTTGTTGAACAGGAGGCCAGAATCCTCAACAAATTCTACAGGAATGCCCAACCATGGGGAAATGATATTCCAGACCTGGCCAGAGGGTGCGGAGCTGAGACAAAAGCTGTGGGGCAGCTGCTTCGACCTAGTGAAGACTACAGACTTCATAATGGCGACTGGCCTGCAGATACATCATGTCCAAAGATGCTGAATGCAAAGAAAAAGAAAGTTACTGAGTATTCCTTTGTTCTATCTATTCATATCAAATTTCGTTAATGGGGCTGAGAAATAAAGGCCGCTTGTCCTTCAGTCTCCACGTATTTTAAAGGTTATGCTTTTATTTTGCCGATGACATTAATAAGTAAAGTGAACACAGCTCCTTGACGGTTACAGGACATGACACAATGACAACTTAGCGGTGACCAGAAACTTCAAAGGCAGAAAGCAGGTCATACCACTTGGTAGGCTAAATGTCAACAGTACAAAAAAGCCCGCGGGGATTGGACATCCCAGAGATGTTGCTGTATCACCCCCCCACCCCCCCCCCGCCCAGCCCCTTCCAAAGCATGACATTGATCCTCCCATTCGATGATTGTCTAATTCAAAACTTTCACTTCAAATATTATGTGTGAAAGTCTATCTTGTTTGGGGCTTGAGATTCATGGATTATCCTCTTGGAGATGGTTAGAATGAACATTTCGCTTTAGTTGTATTTTAGCGGATAAGAGTCTTGAGCTGCTGCATGTTCCGTTGTTGTTTTAGCTCTGAAATTGCGAGTGATCAGGTCTCAAACAAAAAACTAAGGTCTGCTCTACAATTGTTCTACCTACCCTGGTATTTGTATGTGAAACATGAAACGTCTATTGTCGGTATGTCGGGAAGTTAAACCATTTCCCCGTGCACTGCCTGCACAAATTACTGAGGATTAAATGGCAGAACACGGCGCTAAATACAGATGTGTTCGCGCGATCAGGCATGTCCAGCATACACACAGTTGAGATGGGATGGGCATGTGGTACGAATGTTGGATCATCGTATACCAAAATAGCTGCTCTATGGTGAACTCCAAAATGGTAAGAGAACAAGCGGTGGGCAGCGGAAAAGGTACAAGGGCACACTTAAGAGATCATTGATCGAGTGCGGTATTGACGATGATGACTGGGAAAGAATCGCCACCAATCGCACAAACTAGAGCAGCTCTATTGATGAGGGTGTTCAGAGACAGGAGGCATCAAGAATAGATGAGGCCATCCAGAGACATGAGGCATCAAGAATAGATGAGGCCATCCAGAGACATGAGGCATCAAGAATAGATGAGGCCACCCAGAGACATGAGGCATCAAGAATAGATGAGGCCATCCAGAGACGATCGCTCTAAATCAGCTCACATCAACCCTTCTGCAACACGGTGCAAGGAGGTGTCTCATTTCCCTATGCTAAGTGCAACAGACAATTCAAGGCACCGATTGGCTCATTTAGCCATCTTCAAACTCATGCGAACAGTGAATGCTGACAAAATGCTCCTCGTGGACTACAATGGACGAACAACATACAGGTGTTTTATATACTTATTTATATTTTTTTGCAGCTGTTTTAATACACAATATTACTTGTCTTGTTCTGCTGTTCTGTCAGAATTAAAATGACTCCCCTGTAACTTTCATTCACCAATAATACTCATCTTTTGTTCTCAAATTCAGTTTGTTAGAAAAGGCGGCCTCGCAATCTATTGTGAGCTAGATAAGAATTGAAGATCGTATTTGTTAAGATGGTAACATGCTTCACTTTCTCTGACCTGAATTCCCCGCTCCCAACGTACGTACTGGTAGTACGTCATACGCTATACTTCCAATATTGTTCCAGAGGCGGCACAGCTAAGAGGTTAGTGGCATGACGCACATACCAAAACTGCGTGTCTTAAGATCCATGTTATAACTCTGTCGGATCTACACCCAGTAAGCATGATTGCTGTATTCGGATGCACTGCCTTGTAAGGCACAGTGCAACGCACTCTACATTAAGAAAAGAGTAAATCAAAAAGAACAAAATGCAGGTAAATAGTTAACCAACATAATGTTGTCCCCTTCTCTGTGTCCCCAAATTGTGTAGATAGATAACAATTCCATTCAATTCGTTTCAACCGTTAAAGAGCATTATAATTCATTCTTGTAAGTCTTATTTTGGCGGCATATCAATGCAACAGCTGACAATACATCTGTTGGTGGCCCCACCTATACGACTGTCTTTCATCTGCTATTAAAACCTGCTCTAGCAACCTCATCATATAAAACCACTACTGAACCACCACTGCATATGATCGGATACATGTTAGCTGTAAAAGTAGTCAGATGTAGTAGCGAATCTATCCTTCACTTGAAGAGAAAAAAACTAATGTCAAGATTTCTGCAGTTTTCAAGAACTCTGTGGTTTAATTTGGAATCGTCCTGCTTAGACTAATAGCTTCATTCTTTGCCATGTTGCAGACTCATAGGTTTCACCCTTTCTTTTCTGTTATTTTATGTTCGATTTGTTTGATGGTCAACTTGAAGAACTGATGTGGCATTACCGATGAGTAAACTAGAAGCGTATGCGGTAATCACAAAAACACGTAGGCACAGTAACTGATTGATTATACAGACATGTTACGACCAAAAGTTCTTCGCCTGCGACAATTAACAGCACAGATGAAAATAGCTAACTAATCATCTTTTATATTTAATATATTAAGCTAGTAACATTCTTCAATTTCTCTGGGCTGAATGTTCTCATTTCCACTTATTCGTGTGCCTACACTTGATTATTGTTCTCTAAATTAACGTCTTTTCACTGGTTTAGAAAACTCTGCGGTCTTTATACAACCAGTTTCTTTTACATTTACATTATCTAAAAAAACGTCTTCTATTCTTAAATACATTAACTGGCCCTTCCACCACGATTTCCTGTGGCAATGGATTCAAAGCATTCACTACAATCTCTCTAAATAATATTTCCTAGTACGAGAAATTAGGGCAACATATACCCATTAACAAGTAAATATTTTTTAAATTATGTTTTCTGAAAAAATCGTGTATTTTCTAAGACACGTTTTTTTGTTTTGGGGACTACAGGAGTGAACATTTGATAGATTGGCAGGCCGCACTAGTTGAGGCTGTAAACACAGGTACAGTTCTCTAGATTTTAGGGAAACTGTGATAAATTTAGTTTTGCCAGATAAATCGTGTTTCAGATTAGTTTTGCCATAATTACTCTGCAAGCATCATTACGTTTTTAAATAACGAAGAGAATTAGGGACGGGATTTTCACCTGAACCTGACCGCACACAGCGTCAACAAATAACGCGACAGTGCATGGAATAATCTAAGATGCACCAAAGCGCAAGACAGGAAACATGCAGTAAACGACATCTTAAAATTAAGTCCGGCGTAGGAAAATTTAGTCCAATGGTTATAAGAGCCAAGGCAAACCGGCGAAAGGGGAGATCAGAGAGAAAACGCAGAGGGAGTGAACGTTAGTTGTGGCCAAGGACAGACTGATTCCGACGAGATTTCAACCTACAGTAGTTGACAATTGAATTGCATCTACGGTTCACTAAAGAAAGGTAATACAGATTTTTGTCAAAGTAATTAGAATTGTGTCAGAGTGATCGTAGATCCTACAGAAGCAGCCTAGAGTTTTGACAGTTACCACGCTATTGAGAAGTGCATCCTTCTTTAAGATTTAGATCGGCTGAGAGATATCATTTCACCAGATTATTAGTAGCCAGCGATAGACACGTGGCCGACCTTTGCGCCATTTTTGAGTCAGCGTAAAGCCATCATAGATCTGACAGAAGCAGCCTAGATTTTGACATCCACCACGCAGATTGACAGTCGTCATAGAGAAACAGAGTGAAGGGCGATTACCTTGGATATACAACGAATTTACCTTCTGTGTTTATGCACGTAATATTCGTCACAATTGCATCAGGCCAAGTTCAGAGAGTAGACTAAAGGCAATAGTTATAGGTTTATCTGTAGTTAGTGTTTTAAGTCATAGATAGTAATTAGATAGAAGTGTGTAGTAAGATGTGTGTGATAGAAGAGGGGAAGATAAATTGTAACGTGTAGTAATAAATAATTTATTTTTATTGTTTTGAAATAGTGTCCTTAGTTTATTGACGTGAGTGTTAGTTGAAGTGAGTGTTAGTTGACGTGAGTGTTAGTTGACGTGAGTGTTAGTTGACGTGAGTGTTAGTTGAAGTGAGTGTTAGTTGACGTGAGTGTTAGTTGACGTGAGTGTTAGTTGAAGTGAGTGTTAGTTGACGTGAGTGTTAGTTGACGTGAGTGTTAGTTGACGTGAGTGTTAGTTGACGTGAGTGTTAGTTGAAGTGAGTGTTAGTTGACGTGAGTGTTAGTTGACGTGAGTGTTAGTTGAAGTGAGTGTTAGTTGAAGTGAGTGTTAGTTGAAGTGAGTGTTAGTTGACGTGAGTGTTAGTTGACGTGAGTGTTAGTTGACGTGAGTGTTAGTTGAAGTGAGTGTTAGTTGAAGTGAGTGTTAGTTGACGTGAGTGTTAGTTGACGTGAGTGTTAGTTGACGTGAGTGTTAGTTGAAGTGAGTGTTAGTTGACGTGAGTGTTAGTTGAAGTGAGTGTTAGTTGACGTGAGTGTTAGTTGACGTGAGTGTTAGTTGAAGTGAGTGTTAGTTGACGTGAGTGTTAGTTGAAGTGAGTGTTAGTTGACGTGAGTGTTAGTTGACGTGAGTGTTAGTTGACGTGAGTGTTAGTTGAAGTGAGTGTTAGTTGAAGTGAGTGTTAGTTGACGTGAGTGTTAGTTGACGTGAGTGTTAGTTGAAGTGAGTGTTAGTTGACGTGAGTGTTAGTTGAAGTGAGTGTTAGTTGAAGTGAGTGTTAGTTAACGTGAGTGTTAGTTGAAGTGAGTGTTAGTTGAAGTGAGTGTTAGTTGACGTGAGTGTTAGTTGACGTGAGTGTTAGTTGAAGTGAGTGTTAGTTGAAGTGAGTGTTAGTTGACGTGAGTGTTAGTTGACGTGAGTGTTAGTTGAAGTGAGTGTTAGTTGAAGTGAGTGTTAGTTGACGTGAGTGTTAGTTGACGTTAGTGTTAGTTGACGTGAGTGTTAGTTGAAGTGAGTGTTAGTTGACGTGAGTGTTAGTTGAAGTGAGTGTTAGTTGAAGTGAGTGTTAGTTGACGTGAGTGTTAGTTGAAGTGAGTGTTAGTTGAAGTGATAGATTGAAGAGTGTAGAAGTGCAGAGTTGTTGTTTTTTTTTATCCCATAGCTGCTGAGACAGCCTGATCTTGGCATCCGAATGCCATTCTAATATATATATATACAGGTCTTCTTCAGTTGTGTCACTGCTCCGTACAGTGTGTTGGTAATTGGCGGCAGTGCTTGTAAGAATCTTTTCCTCATGTCCGCAAGCGCAAGAGGTGAAGAGTTAAAGGAGAGGCTTCATTGAGCCAGAAGAGCAGAGCCCCGTTCCATCTGCTACAATTGGTTAAAATAGGAGAAATAGAAGTCCACGTAAACGGACGGTCGTGTCAAGTATAAAAGAAGATTGCAAAAAGCGTTTATAAATATGGCCAGATACCGCTCTATGACAAAAGCAAATTCATCTGGGGTAATAGTACTACGCAAATATGAAACATCAAATCAAAGAGGAAGGAATGAACACATAAAATTCAGATATGAAGACATAGATAAGTATGAAAAGGTACCTTTTCAATGTCGTCAGAACGCTTCATGGTGTCTCCGTTGAAATCACTACCAATGTGAGACAGGGCTGTGCGCCTTCCCCTCTGCTGTTTAACATCTACATTAACAAAATCGCACCAGAGACTAGTTCAATTGAGGCAGTACGCCAATTGATCTTTGCAGATGATCAGTGACTGGTGTTCAAGGTTGAATATAAATTACAAAATCATACGAACTGGCTTGCACCTGTGATAGGTACAATATGCGAATTAACGAGAAGAAATCATACACTATGAGAATCAGTAAAACACCTGGGCCACACAACATAAGTATCAATGATATTGCTCTTCAACATGTCCATGAGTTTAAATATTTGGGTAGTTTTGTTTCAGCAGACGGTTACCGACAGGAAAATCCAAATTAGGTGTCAGAAAGCATCTTCTGTGACTTATCAGATGTCACCACTGCTTGGGTGTCTGGGCAATAGTTTGGCAACAAATCAACATCTGATAAACAGTATATTTATGTCAACTGTGTGCTACATGTGACAAACATGGCCTCTGTTCAGAGCGCGCTAAAGCATAATTTCGACGTGTGAAATAAGTGTTTAACCCGGTGATAACAGTAAATAGTAAAGTATCCCATAGCATTACTGCCGTAGGCTTGTGAGATGTTAGCGATCTCACATTTCAAAGGCTCGGCTATATGAGGGCGGTAGCCATCTCCTCTCCCTCGCCGATTTTACTTCCCGGACTGAACCGGTATCCATTTAAGGCTGGGTCGACCCGGGAGCCATTGCGGTCTGAAAAAAACATTATCGCCTCAACTGGGGAATGAACCCAGGACCACTAAGATGCGAAGCCAGGGCGCTAACCACTAACAGTAAATACAGAATGTGAAACGACGACATTCGAAGTATGGTCACCATTACGTGTTGAGCAAGTTTACATTTTCAGGCACAAAATACGTTGATTTGATTATATCATGTTAATGAACCCTCACCAACTTCCTCTGATGGCTGGTAGATCTGGCTACAGAGCAAGAGTTGTTTTATGGTCCTCTGTAATATAAAACGAGGTAAGCACATATGTGCTTCTGTTTAACACATGGGGTATTATTTGGAAGGTCTCTTGAAAACCATTAAGGGTAACCTGTGCAATGCCTTAGGATTAGTGGGGCGATTAATTCTACTGCGCCTCAGCCCTAATCAAGTTACAGCCTCTATTAATCACGTCATAAAACTGTGACAGAGGTCTCTTAAAAGTCCCTGTCACATACAAAGCTCCTTGTAAACTAACAGAGCTAGAATTTACCTTCCAACGACGTCTAGCGGACTCAAGCAAGGTAGAGATAGATAGAGAACACCCCTTCCCACGACGCCTAGCGACATAAGTGGACTCAAGACAGGTAGAGATAGATAGAGGACACCCCTCCCCACGACGCCTAGCGACCTAAGTGGACTCAAGAAAGGTAGAGATAGATAGATAGAGGACACGACGTCTAGCGACATAAGTGAACTCAAGGAAGGTAGAAATAGATAGATAGAGGACACGACGTCTAGCGACATAAGTGAACTCAAGAAAGGTAGATATAGATAGATAGAAAACACACCTCCCCACGACGTCTAGCGACATAAGTGGACTCAAGAATGACAAGTGATAGATAGAAACACAATTATCAGACATGTTAGTCAGGGTCAGGTATAATACACAGGCCAAAACTCCCATCTCACTTCCGCGCAGGTCATCTTGGAAACGGGCTGTTTCCTTGGAAGCCTGACTAACGAGGTGAATGATCAACGTGATCCCCGCAGTAGTGGGCGACACGCAGATGACGTTGAGCATAACACAGCCGCCTGGAGGACCCTGATCTACCTTCATTAGCCCGCTTGGGATGTGAGGACACTTACTGCAAACTACCACTAAACGCTCTCCTCATAAGAGCATTGTCATTGATTGTGGGCGTTCACCAACCACAATATTAAAGAGCACACACGCGTAACAGGGTTACACCAGTTTATCAAGACTAGTCATACTCTCTAACAACACAATAAAGAAGGCAATCGAGCCCTAACTTAACCAACAAACGGCCTGTATTTTCCAAGCTACATTACGTTTGAAGACTCTTGGGCGTGCCCCCTGTTCATGGATTCGGAAATTACGCCACTGCATGTGATATAATTTCCCATTAGGTTGTGATAGTGTGCGCATTCTCTTCCATGTAATCGGAAATCGGTTTCGTTCCTACCTCGCTCAAATATCAGCACAACAATAATCATTATTAAGTTGTGAGATAATAATACATCATGATGGAAGCGATTTCATAAGAAATACACAAGGGAAAAGTAATGACAAATTGATTGTGTAGAACACACTTAGGTCGGAAATGGGAGAGGGGTGGAGATTCGTGATGACTTCAAGCGTGGAATGCGCAAGAATAAGGAGCGATGATTTCCTTGAAATATTAGTATTTGAGAATTAGGAAGATATGCGAACAAATAGATGTTAGGATACAAGATGGGGGAAGATATTTCGATTATTTGTGAGGGGAAGAATGTAGCAGGATCAACGATTAGAGAGGGAAAGAGAGACACTTTTCTTCATCTTCTTCATCCGCTCTCAAATAATCGCATGGCATCAAGATGATGAGCATTGCATCAGTATCAGCTGCAGCTGTCAGCGACCCAAAGCTGACAGCTAGTGTCAGAGTCAGCGACCCAAAGCTGACTGCTAGTGTCAGAGTCAGCGACCCAAAGCTGACTGCTAGTGTCAGAGTCAGCGACCCAAAGCTGACAGCTAGTGTCAGAGTCAGCGACCCAAAGCTGACAGCTAGTGTCAGAGTCAGCGACCCAAAGCTGAATGTTAGTGTCAGAGTCAGCGACCCAAAGCTGACAGCTAGTGTCAGAGTCAGCGACCCAAAGCTGACAGCTAGTGTCAGAGTCAGCGACCCAAAGCTGACAGCTAGTGTCAGAGTCAGCGACCCAAAGCTGACAGCTAGTGTCAGAGACAGCGACCCTAAGCTGACTGCTAGTGTCAGAGTCAGCGACCCAAAGCTGACAGCTAGTGTCAGAGACAGCGACCCTAAGCTGACTGCTAGTGTCAGAGTCAGCGACCCAAAGCTGACAGCTAGTGTCAGAGTCAGCGACCCAAAGCTGACAGCTAGTGTCAGAGTCAGCGACCCAAAGCTGACAGCTAGTGTCAGAGTCAGCGACCCAAAGCTGACAGCTAGTGTCAGAGTCAGCGACCCAAAGCTGACAGCTAGTGTCAGAGTCACCGACCCAAAGCTGACTGCTAGAGTCAGGGTCAGTGACCCACAGCTGTCAAGACCCTTCTACACCTTCACGCAGTGATCCTGGATAGCAGACTGCAACAGAGCAGCTTGAGTAAAGAGAAGGGATTGAAGTGAGAACGCTTACCCGGTACCCAAAAAAATGCATGCTGAAGTCGGATGTGTCGGATAAAAAGGTTAAAATATCACAGTCAAGCTGTAAACTACAACACAACACATTCGGTTCTCTAGACAACATCCTGCTACTTGCAAAGCGCTTTCCATGGCTTGGTAACAGGAGATGGTGAACGAACGAGGAAGAGGAAACAATAATCACATATATATCAATCATCAACTCGGCGGTTTGTCTTAAATTTCTCACGTCGTCATATATTTTATGTGGCAATTGTGTTGGAGAAGGCCCTGTTGTTACGCTGTTCCTCTTGTGGTGCCGGCAGACCTAGAGAGTATGATCTACCTTTTGTTAGTTTCTTTCTCTCCAAGTGGTCACATGTCTCTGTGCCAAATTTTTAATTTGTTGAACAGATGATTTTTTTCAGTTTTGAGGGGCCTGTTTACGTCCTGAATATTGTCACATATTGTAAAATAATGTTAGACTATAACTGAGAGGTCATGTGCTAGCCTCTAAAGAAACAAATCTAAGCACGAAACAGTGAGTGTATGAATGTCGCACATTTATTGCGTCACCTGGTCTCAATCGGAAGCCTAGTCTTATCGGAGACCGACTTACAACTTTGAGGTCCCATTGATAATGATTTGCCCGTAAAAGAAGCAAAAGCAGTTGACAATAGAAAAGAACAAGCAGATTTCCGATGTCACAAGTTCAAAAGGTAAAGAAATTCCTACCCGTAGTGGTCTGCATGAGAAAAGAGGGCTGTCCGTAATGAAAGACACAATGGAGCTAATACACATATGTCTGCATACTCAATTGTTAGAATAAGAAACATACACAGGAGAAGAATAGGGGACTGACTAAATAGAGGGATGTGGGGTTGTGTAGTTCTGTATGGGTGTTTGTGATTTAGTGATAATTAATTAATAGTTGAACAAGGCAAGCAAAGATGGTGACATTAGACTTGGGCTGCGATATGTGATCTCATATGACCCGGCTGCTATATGTGATCTCATATGACTGCAACGTTTAATCAGTAGACAACTTCATCTACTTTGGCAGTTCTCTTTCCTGGGAAACTACGAGGCGTGTTGAATATGCGATTGACCTGCTCTTGGAAGATCTTTCGTTAACTCACGTTCTTCTTAAAATATCGTTGTCCAGTTTTTCACTGTTGTCTTCGACGCACTTTTGTCACCATACACTGCCTACACACTGCGATAAATGTCAACTGGTCGACATCCTTCAGCTGTTATAAACCGAATCCTCGCTCGCTGATCAACTCCTGACTGATTCCATATCAACTACCGCCATGTTTTCAACAGTCTGCTGATGAAACTATGAGTCGGAGAATACTGAAATGTTGCAAACTTGACGGTTGGTATGTGCTATTTCTACCTGAAGTGACGTCATCATGCGCATCGTAAGTAAGTTCATTTGGTGCAGTTAGGTCCGGTTTCATTTGAACACGCGTCGTACTATTGACTGTGAGGTGAGAAAAATAATCTCCAAGGCCGGTGCTGCCTTTTGGAGGCTGCGCAACAGCGTTTAGAATCGGAGAGTTCTTAGCCTTGATAAAAAACTGAAAGTATACAGCGAGACGTAGAACGATTGCGGCAGACTAGCTAGAACAATAAACTACTTCCATACAAGCTGCTTCAGTAGACTGTTGTGAACGCAGTGGCAGGAAATGGTACCAGACACCGAGATTTTCACGATGGCCAAAATGCAGAAGGTCCACACATTATTACAGAATACCCCGATCATGTGGGCCGGTCTCGACGTGTGCATGCCAGACAACCGTATCCCCAAACAATTAGTGACCTGAGTTAGGGCCTGCGTCCGGAAAGTGGACAGAAGAAGAGTTTCAAAGACTCCATCAAAGTATATATGACACGGTTCAACTTCGATGTAAACTCATTGGAATGCTTGGTGCAGGACTGGCAGATATGGCGAAGAACCATCTAGGCCCCTCCTAGCATGAGGAAAGTCGGACCACCGAGGCGCAGAGAAAAGGTATTATGTAAAAGGATAGAACAACTGACACTCACATATCCACTTCTGACCTTAAATGCTGCTTATGAGGAAGATGTTTCCGTACCAAAATTGGACTACAGCTACCCTAGGACTCAGCGGTGAGGTGAAACACAACATGTCTGACTGATGTTGATCTTTCGATGGGCTGATATTACTAAGTTTTCAATAACGTAAAATTCTGACAAATGTAGACTTTGCCCCACTTGGGTCACACAAGTGAGGAGTCGGCTGTTAGTGGCGTCTCGCGTTCTGTTCTTCCTGGCGGCGCCCATTCTCCGAGCCGAGCCGATGATATTACGCTGTGCTATCTGAGCACATGTCTGATACTAGCGCGCAATATGGAACGGTTCTGTGCAAGCTTTTCTCAGAAAGTGACGTCAATCTTCTAGCTATTCAGAGACAGTTTCGTGTAGTCGTCTGCCACGTGACGAACGTCTGCCTGTTCTGAGCTCACTGTATAGCAGTAGTTTCGGGGGGGAGGGGGGGGCCGTTAAATCGGGTATTCCAACAACCTATCCTATGGTGGCTTGTTGCAGGAGAACATGGATGCTCAACATGTTGCACTTGTGAAGAGTTTCAGAGTTAGGTACTTTATCCTGTCACGTAATCCTTGGTGGTCTGTGGCGCAGTATGTTGTATGTGTGTGCATGACTGTGAATGCGTGTGCATGACTGTGAATGTGTGTGCATGACTGTGAATGTGTGTGCATGACTGTGAATGTGTGTGCATCTATACATGACTGTGAATGTGCGTGCATGTATACATGACTGTGAATGTGTGTGCATGTATACATAACTGTGAGTGTGTGTGCATATACATGACTGTGAATGTATGTGCGTGTATACATGAGTGTGAATGTGTGTTCATGTATACATGACTGTGAATGTGTGTGCATGTATACATAACTGTGAATGTGTGTGCATGTATACATAACTGTGAATGTGTGCATATACATGACTGTGAATGTATGTGCGTGTATACATGACTGTGAATGTATGTGCGTGTATACATGACTGTGAATGTGTGTTCATGTATACATAACTGTGAATGTATGTGCGTGTATACATGACTGTAAATGTGTGTGCATTTATACATGACTGTGAATGTGTGTACATATATACATGACTGTGAATGTGTGTACATCTATACATGACTGTGAATGTGTGTACATGTATACATGACTGTGAATGTGTGTATGTATAAATCACTGTGAATGTGTGTACATCTATACATTACTGTGAATGTGTGTGCATGTATACATGACTGTGAATGTCTGTGCGTGTATACATGACTGTGAATGTATGTGCGTGTATACATGACTGTGAATGTTTGTGCATGTATACATGACTGTGAATGTGTGTGCATGAATAGATGACTGTGAATGGGTGTGTGTGTGTGTTTATATATATATATTTCCCGAGTGGTCAGCCGGGGTCTTGGTGTATGACAAAGACAAGAATAGCACCACTGTCCCACAGAGAGCTTGTCGTAAGAGGCGACTAACTGTGTAACATGGCATAACACCGGCCATGGTTAGGTGGTTTGTTTAGAGCAGCATAGATGGCGCCTAACGGGCTGCGGCTCTACATTGCTCTAATGTCTGAGTCTATTAAGATCAATTGGCACATCGGTTAGCCACCATCCAGGGCACTTGTCCCAGCGCAGCGAAGTAATAAGCTGCTCGAGCCTAGTCCGCTAAGCAGGAAATCCTCCTCCCAGCTACATCAAGATCATACCAGAACTGGGAGGGGCATTCGCCCTTGTAGAAGTACATGTCGACTAAGAACTAAGAAATATATATATATATGCGTTTGTATCTGTATACATATGCGTATGCGTGGCTATGTTTGTGTTTATACGTATACCTGTGTGTATTTTTGTATTTGAGTGTTTGAATGTGTGTGGGAATAGGTTTGTGTGTGTTTGTGTGTATATGCGAGTGAGTTTTTGTTGGTTTTGGGTTTGTTTGTTACGAGATCCCATGTCATTCATGCTCGGATCACACATCGACTCTCTCACGAAACAAATATCAATTCCAACTAGTAACACTAACACTAATATCGCATCCAAACACTCCCCATTGATTATAGTTTTTAATCTTCCTACATTTGGCGAAGTACGGTCTTTTCAACCTTAGACCTGCACAGTCATGTTCTTTAATGATGCCAGCGGATTGGAAAAGACTAGTCCACCGATGCAGGATAACCTTCATCGAGGCATTATAATGTCTCAAACCCAGAAAGGCACAGAACTCCACTGCCGAGCAACACAAAAGGTTCTTATGACAGAATCAACACATGAAATCCGGATTAGTAGCGCATCATATTATGACTGAGCTAACTGTGCCATTTGTATCCGGGTTAGCAGAGCAGAATAGTTTCATAATGACAATGGATTCATCACAGACTTAGGACGGGATCTGGGGCTCCTAACTATACAAGCTGTCATATGAGTTGTTATGGCTTCCTCGGTTAATCTTTTTATTCTTCGTCGCGTACCTTCAGTCGTTCACGCACGGACCTTTTTTTTTTTTTGTTTATTTTTCCCCTCTCGCTCCACGCGGAGCATCGAGCTGGGCCAAAAAATAACTTTCATTGCCTTGGGTTTTTTCCCCATTTTAGCACGATCTCTGGGATCTGCCGAGAGCATCGCACAAAGCCCGAACTCCGTAGCTCTAGCGATGAATCCAGGGATCTCCGACCGTCTGAACACGAGGTAAATGGCTTGACCACTTCGCCACAGAGACCCCCTATTACTACGCCTACGTATGATAACTGGCTGTACGATTTCCAGAACAATCGTTGGGAGGGAATGGTAATCAGGGACAAGTTACATATATTTTACCAACACCCCCAAACAACGCCCTCGTTGATGTTTGTGAAAACAGGATGTGTAACAGCAATCTGGGCAACGAGGTGGGTATCGGCACGTTAATCCCCATGCTGACGAGGTTAGTGACAACCCTCGCATTAGACTACAGCCAGGAAAACCCCAGACCACCTTCTCAAGTAGACTTCGGGATGTAAGAAAAGCCACTGTAACCAGCTACCAAAGATACGTCGTCAAGAGTTAATTCAACTCCAGCGCGAGTAACTTTGAACAATAACACCATATCATTTGCTTGCATCATACACAAACTTCTTTAGCCGTATTTTACAATGTGCTTAGAGATGTCCAAGCGTCTTATTTCTTATACTCCGTCACACCACTAGAATACTCTCAGTCGCACCACAAGAATACTCCTCGTCACACCACTAGAATACTCTCCATCACACCACTAGAATAATCTCCGTCACACCACTAGAATACTCTCAGTCGCACCACAAGAATATTCCTCGTCACACCTCTAGAATACTCTCCGTCACACCACTAGAATACTCTCCGTCACACCACTAGAATACTCTCAGTCGCACCATTAAAATACTCCTCGTCACACCACTAGAACACTCTCAGTTGCACCATTAAAATATTCATCGTCACACCACTAGAATACTCTAAGTCGCACCACTAAAATACTCCCCTCACACCACTAGAATACTCTCAGTTGCACCACTAAAATATTTCTCGTCACACCACTAAAATACTCCCCTCACACCACTAAAATACTCCCCTCACACCACTAGAATACTCTCAGTTGCACCACTAAAATATTCCTCGTCACACCACTATAAAACTTTCCATCACACCATTAAAATACTCCTCGTAACACCACTAGAATACTCTCAGTTAATCCACTAAAATATTCCTCGTCACACCACTAGAATACTCTCAGTCGCACCACTAAAATACTCCCATCACACCACTAGAATACTCTCCGTCACACCATTAGAATACTCCCCTCACACGACTAGAATACTTTCCATCACACCATTAAAATAATCTCCGTCATACCACTTGAATACTCTCCGCCACACCACCAGAATACTCTCTGTCACAACACAAGAATACTTTCCGTCACACCACTAGAATACTTTCCATCACACCACTAGAATACACTCCATCACACCACTAGCAAACTCTCTCTGTCACACCACTAGAATATTCTATGTCACACCACTGGAATACCCTGCGTTACACCATTAGAATACACTCCGCCACACCACTATAATACTCTCCGTCACACTAATATAATACTCTCCGTTGCACCACTAGAATACTCTTCGTCACACCACTATAATACTCTCCGTCACACCACTATAAATCGCTCCGTCACACCACTATAATACTCTCCGTCACACCACTAGAATACTCTCCGTCACACCACTATAATACTCTCCGTCACACCACTATAATACTCTCCGTCACACCACCATAATACTTTCCGTCACACCAATATAATACTCTCCGTCACACCACTAGAATACTTTCCGTTACACCACTAGGATACTCTCCGTTACACCACTAGAATAATTTTCGTCACACCACAAGAATACTCTCCGTCACACGACTATAATACTCTCCGTCACACTACTAGGATACTCCGCGTAATACAATTAATGATAACTATCATATCACACAACACGATGCTATTCAATCAGTTATTCTTTGTATTTATCCAATTTTGATACCAAATAGTGTACTTCTAAAAGATAAATATTTCGAAACTTACATGGCCATTTTCAAGCGATCACTAATAAATTTCGATCGTAACCTTTTTTTGTTTTTTGCAATTCCTTCAAATTAACCCATTTTATTATTCTGATCCTAGAACCTGGAATAATTCCAATATGAAATTAGATCTGGAATATTATATCTGTATTGCTCCCGGGCACGTATCATGGTCTTTTGATGTCCTATCAAGAAGACTTTTTGTTGAAAAGTAGACAGAAAATAGTTCCAGTTTATGGGTGCCTGAGGCAACAGAAATCATGATCTTCAATTTTCACAGAATGGTTATTAATTTAATTCCCAGAAACTGAAAATAAAATTGATGGATTGGGTACACCTTTTTCAATGTAGGTAGACTACCGCTTCCTTATTGATTACGTAAAGACATCGGTCTGTAAAGGACGTGTCTCTATGGCTTTGTCCAGTGTTGTCATTATGTATATTAGATGAACGTACTGGATTTGTTTTTATCTAAAGCGCAAAGATCCCCAGATATAGTGAGATTTCAAAGGATGTGTGTTCAAAGGATCAGAGTCGTGTGGTTAGACCATTAAAGTCATTTTTTAGACTGTCAAAGTCATGTTGTTAGACTGTCAAAGTCATATGGTAAGATTGTCAAAGTAATGTTGTAAGATGTGGTTAGACTGTCAAAGTCATGTGGCTACATTGTCAGTCAAGTTTTAGACTGCCAAAGTCATGTTTTAGACCGTCAAAGTCATGTGGTTACACTGTCAAAATCATGTTGTTAGACTGTCAAAGTCATGTGGTAAGACTGTCAAAGTCTAATAGTTAAGTAGTTAAAGTAGTCTGGAAGGTATTCAAAGTCATACGTGTTGGAAGATTACATAAGCTTCATAACGAAAAGCTACCCAAGCATGGACTGGACCCATGCATACACCGACGGTTCTGTAACAAACACTACACAGAACGGAGGGGCATGAGCATTCCTGAACCTACCAAATGGCAGAAAAATAACACTGTCATTCGCTACTGGTAAGTACACAAGCAATTTCAGAGCGGAGGCAGAGGCACTGAGGGCGGCAGTGGAAGAAATGGTGACACACAGTGAAAATGAGAGCCATATAGTCCTGCTGACAGATGCTCTCGCCGTAGTCACAGCGCTAAAAAGCCAGAAAAATACTGAGCTTAATGACTTAAGAGCAGCACTCTGCAAACTGTGCCAGCAGTCCGCACCAAAAAGGGTAGTGGTACAGTGGGTCCCGGCACACTGCAACATCCAAGGCAACGAGGAGGCAGACAGACTGGCAAAAGAAGGTGCAAGACGACCACAAACAGATACCAGTATGACGTACGAAGAGTCAAAACGGCTTATCAAAGCCAGATACATGACCAAATGGGAAACCGAACATACTGGTTACACCAAAAACGATGCCTATTACCAGTTGAACCGAAGAGAGCAGGTCGTTGTCTTCAGACTTCGCACTCCAAAGCAAAGATGCACGAAGATCCCATAAACGCACTAACAACACCAAAACCCATCACTACTGTACGAAAACCTACTTGGAGGCAGGATATATTTCCAGAGGTGGTAGAAAATATACCAGGTATTGCAAACAAAAACTGCCAGACCGAAAAAGAAAGGAGAGACACTACCCTAAGCTTCATAACGAAAAGCTACCCAAGCATGGACTGGACCCATGCATACACCGACGGTTCTGTAACAAACACTACACAGAACGGAGGGGCAGGAGCATTCCTGAACCTACCAAATGGCAGAAAAATAACACTGTCATTCGCTACTGGTAAGTACACAAGCAATTTCAGAGCGGAGGCAGAGGCACTGAGGGCGGCAGTGGAAGAAATGGCAACACACAGTGAAAATGAGAGTCACATAGTCTTGCTGACAGATGCTCTCGCCGTAGTCACAGCGCTAAAAAGCCAGAAAAACACTGAGCTTAATGACTTAAGAGCAGCACTCTGCAAACTGTGCCAGCTGTCCGCACCAAAAAGGGTAGTGGTACAGTGGGTTCCGTCACACTGCAACATCCAAGGCAACGAGGAGGCAGACAGACTGGCAAAAGAAGGTGCAAGGCTACCACAAACAGATACCAGTATGACGTACGAAGAGTCAAAACGGCTTATCAAAGCCAGGTACATTACCAAATGGGAAACCGAACATACTGGTTACACCAAAAACGATGCCTATTACCAGTTGAACCGAAGAGAGCAGGTCGTTGTCTTCAGACTTCGCACTGGCCACAATAGACTGAGGTACCACCTATTCAACAAATTGAAGATAGGGTGTACCGACGAATGCCCGTGCGGTACTGGTAAAATGACCACTGAACATCTGCTGCAGAACTGCCCGACATACGGGGATCAGAGAGAGCAGATGTGGCCATTGCCAGTGGAACTGCAAGACAAGCTCTATGGTAGTGGCGAGAGTCTCAGGATGACCGCCGCTTTTTTCGAAAAAATAATGGTTACTGTCTGACTGTGTACGCAGAAGAAGAAGAAGAAGACTTCGCACTGGCCACAACAGACTGAGGTACCACCTATTCAACAAATTGAAGATAGGGAGTACCGACGAATGCCCGTGCGGTACTGGTAAAATGACCACTGAACATCTGCTGCAGAACTGCCCGACATACGAGGATCAGAGAGAGCAGATGTGGCCATTACCAGTGGAACTGCAAGACAAGCTCTATGGCAGTAGCGAGACCCTCAGGATGACCGCCACTTTTTTCGAAAAAATAATGGTTACTGTCTGACTGTGTACGCAGAAGAAGAAGAAGAAGAAGAAGATTACATCCTGCTAATTGCAAAGCCCTGTTAAGGGCTGAATAGCTGGAGATTGAGAAAGAATGCAGAAGAAGGAGTAAATCATGTATGAGTTTACAGCTCGGTGAACTTGAGCGAACCGATTTCTACGAGCAAACAAATGACTTTATTTCATGCCTCAAGAATAGCTGTTGAAAAAGAAGAAAATGTGTTATAATTGTCGTATAGCTTTGTTCAACAAAATTGCATCTTTTTTGTACAATATATCAGTCATTATATTTGAAAAAGAAATTATTTCTGCGGGAGCCTTCATCTGTAATTATTGAGATTTCAAAATAAGATTATAAAAGGATGAATGAACATTCAAATCATTGATAAATGGGTAAGAATAAATTGAAATTTGTTGTAGTACAAAATGAATAATCCAATGGTTAGTCAGTCTTTTAGTCTTAATGTATGACCCAAAACGTATCGAACATATAGAACAACAAAGAACAGCAACTAAAGGAATATATACCTTCATAAATGAGTAATAATTCGTAAAAGTAGATCAGCAAGACATTTTCTGTTTTGGAACCTCCAAGCGAAAGAGAAACAGTAAAGTCCAAAACACAAATTCAGTACAGAAAGATGTAAACGTGATTAACAAACGGGCAGAATTGTAACGCATGACTCATGACCGCGCGAGTTAGCATATATTTGTAGCGGACATGTGCTCCAGTGAGACCTGAAATTTTCTGATGATGATCAATGATAAAAAATGCACAATCTAGCAAGCCTACTTGATTGTTGTACGTAAAGGACGCATCTGTCACACACAAAAATGCACAATGAGATTTACCAAACGAACAAATAATTGTCGCGGATGAGAAAAACTGAGTCGCGAGTGGTCCATCGGGGTCTTTGTTTATGAGAAGGACCAAAATAGCACCACTGCCCCACAGAGAGCATGTCATAAGAGGCGACTAACTGTGTGGCATGGCATTCCACCGGTTATAGTTAGGTTTGTTAAGAGCAGCATAGATGGTGCCTAACAGATGTAGTTCTAGTTTGCTCTAGTGTGTGAGTCTTGATCCTTGATTCTAAGAACCAACATCATCACACAGTGGACATTCCTATAAGTACTCCATTCTCCGTCCAAGCAGCCAGACAGGCGTATATATTCTCCGAGTCCCAGTCAGGTGTTGATTTCATGTTCTTCGGATCTTTGCAGACAGAACACACTTTCTCCCCTCTCTACTAGTTACTCCCAAATGTATCATCCTCTGCACATATGAATTTTCGCGACCCTCTGTCTCTTCATCATTTTCTAGACTGTCCATGACTGCCCTTATCAACTCAACCCTGTCTCTCGTCATCACATCGTCGTTCACCACAGCGCGCGTCGCCACTGCATCCGCTCTTTCGTTGCCCCAGACGCCTGCATGTCCCGGGCAGTAGATGTGATACCATGTATATCAGAGTTGTTGAGAAGAGAGGCCCACTCCCTTCATAGCATGCACGTTTCTATCTTAGGGAGCATGCCCTGTGATTCTTACAGTGTCACCGGCTGCGTCATCAATCGAGTCATGGCTGCTGTTACCGCCTCCAACCTCCATGCTCATATTCGATGTGACAGTAGATTAATGCAGCTGATTTTATGATTGAGTCTACTGAACTCGCACGTTCATTAACCACCCTCTGCGGCACTTGTCTCAACGCAGCGAAGTAATAAGCTGCTCAAGCCTAGTCCGCTAAGCAGAAAATCCTCTTTCCCTCTACATCTAGCTCCCGCCAGAGCTTAGACCTGAACAGGGTCATTGTCCCTGTAGAAGTATAGGCCGGCTAAGACTACGAAGAAAAACATGAATATTCCAGGACAAATCAGTAAATTGTAACAAAAGGCTATTATTTTTTATACATTAAATACGAACTTGAAAACCATTTATTATTGCACTTAAATTGTCCTTTATTTCTCAACATATTTCCAGAAGCATTGATTCCCTTACCACTTGGCTTTATCAGTGCACACTAAAACGTGCAGAATAGTATTCTTGGTCTGCTGTCTGTTTAAACCACATTTACACTTTAAGTTCAACTTCTTCCTCTTTCCCGAAACATCTCTCGCGAATATTGGTCTACATGGCTCTAAGGTGGAATATTGGTTTACAGCGCTCTAAGGTGGAATCTTGGTTTACGGGGCTCTAAGGTGGAATATTGGTTTACAGGACTCTAATGTGGAATCGTGGTTTACAGGGTTCTAAGGTGGAATCTTGGTTTACATGGCTCTAAGGTGGAATCTTGGTTTACAGGGATCTAAGGTGGAAACGTGGTTTACGGGGCTCTAATGTGGAATCTTGGTTTACATGGCTCAAAGATTGAATCTTGGTTTACATGCCTCAAATGTGCAATCTTGGTTTACAGGGCTCTAAGGTGGAAATCGCTTGTGGTTAAGACGGGGCTGTAAGAAAGTTGGATGTTTAAGACTTTGCCACCCTGGCTGGTTAATTTTTACCTGAGTTGTTGTTGTTGTTTGGAATGCCCACAATGAGTAGGTTTACTCTTTTGTTCGCCCGGAAAAGGACTTTCAGCGGCGGGCTGCAGTAGCTTTCCTATACTACTACGGGGATCACGTCAATCCCTCACCTCGTTAGCCACGCTGCCATTAAAACAGCTAGTTTCCAGGAAGAGCTACGAGGAAGTCAAGGTGAGTATGTTTTCCAGTATGTTTTGCCTGAACCTGACTAACATGTCTGTTCAGCATATTTTGCCTGAACCTGACTAACATGTCTGTTCAGCATATTTGGCCTGAACCTAACTTACATGTCCGTTCAGCATATTTTGCCTGAACCTGACTAACATGTCTGTTCAGCCTATTTTGCCTGAACCTGACTAACATGTCTGTTCAGCATATTTTGCCTGAACCTGACTAACATGTCTGTTCAGCCTATTTTGCCTGAACCTGACTAACATGTCTGTTCAGCATATTTTGCCTGAATCTGACTAACATGACTGTTCAGCATATTTTGCCTGAACCTAACATGTCTGTTCATCATATTTTGCATGAACCTTACTAACATCTCTGTTCAGCATATTTTTCCTGAACCTGACTAACATGTCTGTTCAGCATATTTTGCCTGAACCTGACTAACATGTCTGTTCAGCCTATTTTGCCTGAACCTGACTAACATGTCTGTTCAGCATATTTTGCATGAACCTGACTAACATGTCTGTTCAACCTATGTTGCCTGAACCTGACTAACTTGTCTGTTCAGCCTATTAAGCCTGAACCTAACTAACATGTCTGTTCAGTATATTTTGCCTGACCAGACATTAGTCTTTCTTCCATACACAAAACAGTAAAAATGCTTATTGTGGGCTTCAAACAACAACAACTTCACAAAGTAAACTAAAACATAATTCCCACTTTGAATCGATAAAATTTTCACAGCTTTAAGAGTAAAGGAATTCCTAACTGGCTGAGGACCCTTGACCTAACCTGTGCTCACTACTGGCTGCACCTGCTTCCTGTTTCTTAAACTTATTTCTCAGAAAATCCTTTCATTCCAGAACTGATAAACATCGGGGGTAGACGAGTTGACTTGGCTCGATTCCTAAGTCGAGCATGTTTATAAACTTTGCTAGGCTTTTCTGGGTAATTGACCGGTGTTTGTTTAAGAAAATGTCTCTGTCACGAAACGTTATTATATCCATATGGCAGATTTCGCGTTATAGTTTACTAAAAGAGGGTGTTGCATGGGGCTAGCAACCTCATCATGTAAAATAGCTGCTATTAAACTACCACTGAAAGTGGCGGATAAAGGTTCCTCGTAAAAGGACTACTGCAGTGGTGCACTGCGGTATTATGCGATATATTTAAATGATGTTATATATACATAAACATATATATATATATATATATATATATATATATATATATATATACAAACGAGGTTGCTTCAAAAAGTTTCCGGAATAGTGGATTGTATAGAAATAAGTTAAAATCGAATTATCTCAACTAAATTTCCTTCAAAGTAGTTCCCTTCGGCAACTACACACTTTTACCAAAGTGCATACAGATGCAGGAAACTTTCGTGGAACCCATTCTTTGACACCTCTCTCAGCTGTCATTGGTGATAACGTCCTTAGTACCGTTAAATCGCTGTCCTTTCAGTGCCGGTTTCAGTCGAGAGAACATGAACAAATCAGTCGGTGCCAGGTCAGGAGAATATAGAGGATGGTCCAAGGTAATTAATTACATTTTGCTATGTCAGGTACTGCCTCACCAGTAGGGATCGATGTGCTGGCGCATTGTCATGCAGCATAATCCATTTTTCTGGTCGTTTTCTTCTGATTGTACCTCTTAGACGACGGAGGATATCAACGTACATTTCCTTGTTAACCGTTCGGCCTTCAGGAATGAAATCATAGTAGACATTACCCTGGGAATAAAAAAACAACGTCTAACATAACATTTACTTTGCTCTTGTCCAAACGAAATTTCTGTGTCCTTGGAGATGGAGATTTCCGTTCAGAGGACTGAAGTTTTGTCTGAAGATCGTACACAGTACACCAGGTCTCATCTCATGTGATTATGTTGTTCAGAAAATTGCTATCTTGATGAACCATTGTGATTAGGTCTCCTGACAGGGTCAATCACGTTTCTTTCTGTTCAGGGGATACCATTTTCGGAACCATGTGTTGACAAACACGGCTCATGTGCAGTTCATTGTGGAGAATACTGTGACAACTTCCAACTGATATTCCAACTTCCGAGGCTATTTTCTGGACACTAAGTCTTCTGTCAGCACAGACGTTTCAACTCAATTCTCATTGTTGATCGAGCTTGACGGTCGTCCACTACGTGCATCATTATCGACACTAACATGACCTTCACTGAAACGCTTGTGCCACTCAAGTACTTGCGATTTCTTCATTTCGGTATCACCATTTACTTTATTAAGCAATGTGTGTGTCTCTGAGGGTGACTTCTCAAGCAAAACGTAGAATTTCACATGTGTAAGTTGTTCAATCAAGGACATTTTCAACTCCGAGGATGCAACGAGCACAACGCACAAATAGGATTCTATAACTTCTGCTCGAGAGTATAGGTCAAGGTCACTACCAACATATAAATATATATTCTCCATAATTTTATCTTTCATTTAAACATGAGTCGACTATTCCGGGAACTTTTTAAACCTACCTTGTATATGTTTGTGTGTTTGTGTGCGCCTATGTGCTTGCACATTCGGGATAAAGTCAGTAAGTAGGCAACACACTGATACGAAGTATCTGACAAATGTAGGTAGTAGATTCTAAGGTTGCCATTAGGTCAAAGTAACATGCAACTTTGAAAATTACTTTAGGAAGCAGCGGCTAGGTATCGCTCGCGCGATTACTGTTCAAAAACAAAATGGCGTCCGTGATAACAGAGTGTACAAGTAATCTGTTATTCTTGTTTCTTTAGAGGTGGGCGAGAAACATCTATCTGCAAAGGATATTCAATAGGAAATGTATCCTGTTCCCGATGAAATGTAGTTATTGCTTAAAGCGGTGCATAACTAGGTCAATATATTTTTTCAAGTAGGATCACAATTGGTTAAATTTGTTGATGAGGTCAGACCTGGTCGTCCTATTCATATTGCAAAAGTCATCTAGTCGGTGAATGGAAAGATGGTTCGAGCTGATAATCGAGTAACGATAGCCAGTGCAGCTACTGTAATTGTGCATTTGCATTATTTAGCCTACATCATAATGCATGATCATTTCATTTCTGGAAAGTGTGCTCACGCTGGGTATTCAGACAACTGACTGACGAACACAAAATGAACTGAATGAGTGTTTCCTTGGAGCATCCCTGTCGGTTTGTAGGTGAAGGAGAAGACATGCTTAACAAGATTGTTACTGGGAATGAATCAGAGTTACATACCTACAAACCCGAATTAGAGCGTGCTTCAGCAGAATTGGAACATTCTTCCTCACCTTTGGTCAAGAAATTCAAGGTCATGCCATCAGCAGGAAAGGTTTTAGTTACAATGTTTATGTATTCTCCTTAACTTCTGCTAATAAATTTCCAAAAGGAAGGAGACAATGTGAATGGTGTATGTGAGGGAAAATGTATGTTGATGTTTCAGGATGCATTTCGAAGAAAACGTCTTGGCCTGCAGTTTTCATGTGTGGTGTTTCATCATAACAATGTTAGACCATATACGGCTCGATTAACTCAGGAGAAGGGGGGTAGGAAGACTAACATCTGGACAGGCAAAATATACTGTTCAGACATGTTAGTCAGGGTCAGGCAAAATATACTGGTCAGACATGTTAGTCAGGGTCAGGCAAAATATACTGTTCAGACATGTTAGTCAGGGTCAGGCAAAATATACTGTTCAGACATGTTAGTCAGGGTCAGGCAAAATATACTAGTCAGACATGTTAGTCAGGGTCAGGCAAAATATACTGGTCAGACATGTTAGTCAGGGTCAGGCAAAACATGCTGGTCAGACATGTTAGTCAGGGTCATGCAAAACATGCTGGTCAGACATGTTAGTCAGGGTCAGGCAAAACATACTGGTCAGACATGTAAGTCAGGGTCAAGCAACACGTACTGCTCAGACATGTTAGTCAGGGTCAGGCAAAACATGCTGGTCAGACATGTTAGTCAGGGTCAGGCAAAACATACTGGTCAGACATGTTAGTCAGGGTCCGGCAAAATATACTGATCAGACATGTTAGTCCGGGTCAGGCAAAACATACTGGTCAGACATGTTAGTCAGGGTCAGGCAAAACATACTGGTCAGACATGTTAGTCAGGGTCAGGCAAAATATACTGGTTAGACATGTTAGTCAGGGTCAGGCAAAATATACTGGTCAGACATGTTAGTCAGGGTCAGGCAAAACATACTGGTCAGACATGTTAGTCATGGTCCCGCAAAATATACTGGTCAGACATGTTAGTCAGGGTCAGGCAAAATATACTGGTCAGACATGTTAGTCAGGGTCAGGCAAAACATACTGGTCAGACATGTTAGTCAGGGTCAGGCAAAACATGCTGGTCAGACATGTTAGTCAGGGTCATGCAAAACATGCTGGTCAGACATGTTAGTCAGGGTCAGGCAAAACATACTGGTCAGACATGTTAGTCAGGGTCAAGCAACACGTACTGCTCAGACATGTTAGTCAGGGTCAGGCAAAACATGCTGGTCAGACATGTTAGTCAGGGTCAGGCAAAACATACTGGTCAGACATGTTAGTCAGGGTCCGGCAAAATATACTGATCAGACATGTTAGTCAGGGTCAGGCAAAACATACTGGTCAGACATGTTAGTCAGGGTCAGGCAAAACATACTGGTCAGACATGTTAGTCAGGGTCAGGCAAAATATACTGGTTAGACATGTTAGTCAGGGTCAGGCAAAATATACTGGTCAGACATGTTAGTCAGGGTCAGGCAAAACATACTGGTCAGACATGTTAGTCATGGTCCCGCAAAATATGCTGGTCAGACATGTTAGTCAGGGTCAGGCAAAATATACTGGTCAGACATGTTAGTCAGGGTCAGGCAAAACATACTGCTCAGACATGTTAGTCAGGGTCAGTAAAAACATGCTGGTCAGACATGTTAGTCAGGGTCAGGCAAAACATACTGGTCAGACATGTTAGTCATGGTGAGGCAAAACAAACTGGTCAATACCCTCACCTCGTCTTCTTTGTAGCAGTCATTGAAAATGGGCTGTTTTCGTGGCAGCCTGGCTGACAAGGTGAGGGATCGACGTGATCCCGGTAGCAGTGAGCGACATTCAGACGAAGCCAAGCATAGCACAACCGCCTGGAGGACCCCGGTCCACCTTCATCAGCACGCTCGGGATATAAGGAAAGCTTCTATAACCTGCCACTTAACGTCCTTTTTAGGGCGCACAAAAGAGTAATCCTACTCATTGTGAACATTCAACAACGGGTTGTGTGTCCTGAACAGAACGTTAAGTGGCGGGTTGTTATAGAGAAGGTGTGCAAATCGATTACCAGGAACGGTCGACTAGTTCTTTATTTTTCGGTGCCATTGGTGAAATTATTGCGGATTGTATCTCTGGTTCGTGCATGTTCCCACTGGATACCTTCTGATTTATGATTAGGAAAATAAAAGGCAACGAGAAAAGGAACTGGAAGCCCACCTTACAGCTGAGGCTTAGTATACTGAAGTCTCTACCACTTGATTCATGACTAGCTTTAAGTCTGCTAGACTTTCTTTATATTTTTGCCTCCACTACCTTCTGTGGTAAAAGGCAAACTGGCTTAATCGTGGTTCCTTTATCACGATGTGGGTGGCTATGACTCGTAACTTGTGATAACGCTTTGTGAATATCTGGAACATTATTTATGTGCCATTCGTTAAGAACATATAGATTTTGGTCCTGGATATGCTACTTTCCCACCCTATTAGATGTCACACCTTCGATGTCATATAGGATGCCTGTTTATGGGAAAGGCTTCGGGAGTAAACCCTGAGAAAAATCTGCATCATGTGTTGTCTTCAGACGTCTGGATAATGTCTTGCCACTGGCCAAAAGTAGCTCAAGACGAGAGAGATTGGTTGACATATTGCACAAAACTTCCTCACTTAAATCCAAATCTACGCGCAAGTCGCCCGTTTCAGCGGAGAAAGCAAAAGGAAATGATTATACACACGGCTGAACAAAGAGAGTGGTCATCATCACATGTAATAGATGAACATTACATCCTCCCATCCCAAGGGTGCTGATGAAAGTGGACCACGGGGATCACGTCGATCCACGTCTGATCGGTCAGACTGCATTGAAAAAGCATGTTTCCATGGAACGCTACATGGAAGAGAGATAGTGATGGTGGTCATTATATTGTGCCTGACCCTGACGCGACGTTTGGGTCAGTATGTTGTGCTTAACCGGACTAGCGTCTCAGTGAAGTAATTAGTTATGCATATTTTTATACTACTGTTATTCAAGATCTCAATACATCAACACGTTATGTGGCTATTAAATTTATAATTGACTATAAAAAGTAATACACGTAAATTTATATGCAGTAATAAACAAAACAATAAGAGTCCAAGATACAGCCGTGGATGAGATGATAGCAGTCAATAATTCGTAGCTGGCTGCTTGCATCAGGGTTAGTAAACCATAACAGACCAAGATCTTATTCCGTCTCAAAGTTGCAGCCCTGGAAACAGACTGCCTCCATGCTGACTGGCTGAGAAATTAGGGATCGAATAGGGAAGGCAAACCACAGTCCAACTGTAAGCTTCGACCTGATGTCACAAACGTTTTTTTCAGGAGGAACGTCGAAAGAGGGGAAGAAGAAGAACGATAAGGAGGAGAAAGACGAGAAGAAGAAAGATCCCGAGAAAGAAGAAGAAGAAGAAGATAAGAAGAAAAAAAAGAAGAAGAAGAAAGAAGTGCAGAACAAAAACATCATCATGTGGCATGTCCTTTATAGAACGTCGCTCCCATCACAGTCTGTCTGAAAGAAACTCCCTCCCTTGCCAAAACTCCAGCCTACACCACAGTCATACCCAGGCATTCCTAGATATCATGGTGCCATCGTCTTCTTGGTCTACCACTTCCTATTTTGTCTGGCACCACACCTTCCATCACTGTTCTCTCGAGAACAAGAACATTAAAATTGTTAAAAGACAATATTGAACGTTTGTTATTTGAAGTGCACATTTTGAATGGGACAATTTTCTAATGGGGAGGATGGCATTCGGACTTATGGTGAAATGGGTGCCTATGGGAAACAGAAACATGAAGACCCCTGGGTCCGATAATGTCTTACAAAGGGTACATCGACTTTGATGTACAATACAGAGTTGGAATATATCAGAGTGACTGTAGATAAATTCAATATCTATAATGGTCGAAGTACAAAGAAAGTAAAACAGAGGTTTTACGTGATAATAAAATATAACATCGGGCTACTGTCCCAACAATCGGATTTAGTTATACAGTGAATTCCGGCCCACTGTTGGATCCTTTGGAACGAGAGGGCAGATGAGTTCGCAAAAGCCGGAAGTGGCGGCACGCAGACTCATCATCCATAGAATTATTTTTTTTAAAACAATCATAAAACGATCCATGATTGCTGAATGGAGACCATCCCAAAAAGTAGAAGTAACAAAATTACAGCACAGACAAACTTGGAGGAGATGGGCAGACAAATATCTTCAGACTCAGAACGGGACATTCCAGACTCAAGGCCCACCTCCACATCTCTAGATCTTAGAGACACTACTACGTGCAATTGTGGAATACCCAGCATACCGCAGCACATATCCTGCAGTCTGGCCCGGGGGAACGACCATGCTCGAAAAGCGGTGGGTGACTGGTGAAAACCTGAAGCGCAGTCCCCTCCATGAACCTCGCCGGGCTAGCAGCACAGCATCAGTTGATCGAAGAAGAAGACACGAGAACAGATATCATCAATGTCGTCATATTTATTTCACGAAAGACGACGGAGTATATGAGCATCACCACGTCCGTTTTATTCTGACCCGATTTTTTTGAATTTTGAATTCATTTGTTTTATGTGCAGCTTTGGAAGCAATAATATATATACGGTGAGGCTGTCAGCTCTTGCATAACTTTCTTGTGTCGCCTGGGAGGAAGCAATGTCCCTATTATGTGTACACCGGAAACCAATTGGATGTCGAGATGATTCCGTGCGAGCGGACGACGGAGATGTTGATCGTTTGTTGTGCCAACACATCACAAAATGAATGCTGAGTCTCAACAGGATCGAAGCGACCGTTTAATGATGCAGCATTAGCTGCTACCAACACCTGAAAGGTCACGCTTTGACCACTCAAGTTTAATAATCATACTCCTCTGGACCACTAGCGCACAATATGTTTTCGTCTGCTTTGTCTCCATTGAGCCGGATTCCTTTTTTTCATTAATGTACATTACTAATTAGATGGCAGGGCAGTTGGATACCTTCAGAGAGGCATTCCTACCCCCACAACACGACAACAGCAGCAACACATACTAAAAACAGTGAACTTTTCTGAAGGAAATTAAAGACATCTAATTAAATGCATTATATATTTTTTTTATGTTATCTTATTGTTTCTGTATTACCTTTCCACGGAATTAATATGTATTGTGCGCTCTCCCTCATTCCCTAACTGCTAAAACATTGCATTTATTTTCATATTTTCCTTAAGGAAAGATCCCTGCTTTTTCTTTTTGCTGTTCTTGTTTCTCAAGATCTTGATTGAGAATATATTTTTTTTGTTCATGCAATATTAAAAGCCTGAATGAACACTAGAGTAATAAAAACCTGAATGAAACTCTACAATCAAATTATGCACACACAAGAAAAACAATAATCACACTCTGAATCAAATCCTACAATCAAAACCTGCAAAAAAACCAAAACTCACATTCTGAACAAAAAAACATAATCAAATCCTGCAAATAACTCAATAACCAAATCCTGAATACAACCTGGAACTCAAATCCTGGATAAGACCCAATATCAAAATCCTAATTAAAATCCAACATCCAAATCCTAAATAAAATCGAGTAACCAAATCTTGAACATATACCAATATCCAAATCTTCAAGAAAACCAAATATCCAATTTCTGAATAAAACCCAATATCCAAATTCTCAATAAAACTCATTAACAAAATCCTGAATAAAACCCAATATCCAAATTTTCAATAAAACTCATCAAAATCCTGAATAAAACCCAATATGCAAATCCTCGTTTACACGTAATCTTCATTCGGGAGGAACACCTGCTGCTGCCGGGCACAACTGGAGGACAACACTCTTGTACAAGCAGGGAGACAAAGAAGATCTTGGAAACTATCGGTCAATTACTCTCCTGGGTGACTTACAAGCTCATTACAAAATGCATCCTTTCCAGAGTCTGCACCACTCTCGAAGAATCGCAACCAGTCAAACAGGCCGGTTTTTGGCGTTCGTATAGCACAATGGTCCTTATTTCGATCTGCTGCCGCCTTATTGAGGCCGAGCGAGAGTTCTAGACTGCATTGATATTCACTTTCATCGATTATAAAAAGCTTTTGAATCGGTAAAACCAGATTTTGTCGGGCTTTCACTATTGGACAACATGTAAATCCTGGTTACATCAGAATTCTCGACAACAGCTACACAAACTGCTCTACAACCCCATTTCGTCCCTTCCAACGTCTAATTGTGGTACAAATTCCAAAGAGGGTCCACCAGGGCGATCCTAGCTCACCGGACCTATTCTCAGCATGTCCAGAATCAGTCATCAGCCTATGCAGCTGGGAAACATTTAGCATTCTTATTGATTGTAGACGCCTCAATCATCTTCCATTTCCCGATGACAAAGTGTTCATCACTGAGTCAGCAGCAGAAGCCAATCAAATGATGCAGCTACTCGATGGAGAGGGAAAGAAATCGGAACTGGAGAGGAATATCTCTAAGATCAAAGTGTTGCGTATCGCTTCGCTACTTGTGAACCAGTCTTCCTTGGCGAGGTACCTTAACACTTAACTTAACATCTTTATACTGGTTTAGAAGACCCTGCAGAGTCTGTATACAACCAGTTACATTTACATCACCTTGCTCTAAAATCTATGCGCATCCAGTTTATTCTTAAATGCATTAACTGTCCCTGCCTCCACTACCTCCCCTGGCAATGCATTCCAAGCAGACACCACTCTCTGACTAAAAAAATATTTCCTAATATCTAACTTGGACCTCTCTTTAGTCAGCTTGTAGCTGTGCCCTCGTGTTATTGTAGGTGGCTGTATTTTAAAAAACTTGTTATAGTCTAATTTATCGATTCCTCTGATCATCTTATAAACCTGTATTAAGTCACCACAAATTCTTCTCTCTTCGAGACACTGTAGGCCGGTTTTTCTGAGTCGTTCCTCATAACTGTAATTCTGGAATCCCACTATCATCTTTGTCGATCTTTTTTGTATTCTTTCTAGCATGACCGTTAGAGGATGTCAACGAGTACATTTATCTCGGGCGCTTTGTCAATAAGAAGCATAACCTGGGACCTTAACTGACAAGACGTCGCCGCTCGGGTAGGACAGCCTTCTCGTCTATTAACACGGTCCTGGACGGTCGCCATGACCAGGACATGCGAGCATCCCTCTCCAATTCCACTGTACTCCCTGTGATGTGCTTCGGTGCTGACATGTGCACACTAACAAAATCACTTGAGGACAAATTGAGAGTGACCAAGGCCTCCCTTAAGAGACGCTTGGTCAGAATCACTCTGCGGAACCAACGTATGCAAGGTCTCCACAATTCTGATATGAGACGATTGTTCCTGGGGAAGGATGCGATAATCCACGCAGACAAGGCAAAACATAGTGGGACAGGTCACAAGTTGGGACGAAACGATGGTCGTTGAATCACGGCGACAGCAGTCTGGTACCCCAGAGATAAGAAGAGATCGCGGGTAAGACCTCCAATGCGTTGGTCAGACTCCCTTTCTGTACGCTGCAACATGTGAGATGCCTCTAGAAGAGCACTTACCACGCACTGGACTTCCGTGGACCAAGACAGGGTCCGCTGGAAATGAGGTTGGGACCCGCAGCTATGTTGAGGAACAGGTCATGAAGATTAAGATCCAAATCCTCAATAAAACCGATTAACCAAATCCTCAATTAAACCGATTAACCAAATCCTCAATAAAACCGATTAACCAAATCCTCAATAAAACCGATTAACCAAATCCTCAATAAAACCGATTAACCAAATCCTCAATAAATCGATTAACCAAATCCTCAATAAAACCGATTAACCAAATCCTCAATAAAACCGATTAACCAAATCCTCAATAAAACCGATTAACCAAATCCTCAATAAATCGATTAACCAAATCCTCAATAAAACCCAATATCCAAAACCTGAATAAAACCCAATAACCAAAATCCTGAATATAATCCAATATCCAAATTCTGAAAAATTCGATAATCAAATCCTGGATACAACTCAATAAATTAATCTGTCGTTCTGCCATTGGTTGGCCATCATTTAAAGGTAATGATTAGCGATGTGATTTTTATACGAACAAACAATGTTATAAGATAAAACGGGAAAAACAAAAATACAATAAAAACACGGAAATGGAATTTTTATCACTCCAACAAAACGGTATCCTGTAAAGTATTTAGCATGTGCGGATGTGTGCCTTCTGTACACAAATTAAGCGGATTTCAAGGATAACCCGATGTTACTGAAAAAATTTAATTTGTTTTTAAACATTACATCAACTTTGTTGAATTGTTCAACATTAACACAGAAAATATTGCTCGTCAGGCAGAGAAAACGGCAGCACTTAATATTGGAGAAGTATCAATATATAATACCAGATATTTGGAGGATGCAGCTCTGCTAGTTAAAAGCGAACAAGAACTAACGGAATTATTGATACAGATCAAATCAAAGATAAAAATATGCAAATCAAAGAAACGAATAAATTAGACTATAACAAGTTGTTTTTTTTAAATACATACACCTGCAAGAACAAGAGTGCATATCTACAAATTAGCTAAAGAAAGGTCCAGATTTGATGTTAGGAAATATTTTTTATACGTCAGAGAATGGCGAATGCTTGAAATGCATTGCCACAGCAAGTAGTGGAGGCAGAGACAATAAATGCATTTAAGAATAGATTGGATGCACTTAGCTTTTAGAGAAAGGAAATGTAAATGAAACTGGTTGTTTACGGACTCTGCAGAGTTTTCAAACCAGTATAAAAACGTTAAGTTTAAGATAAAGAACAGAAGTCAAGTATATGGAATGGGTTTTAAGACTGACAACATGAAAACTGGGATAATTAAAAACGTGGGCTCGAAACTTTATTTGAAAAAGCAAAAGATGATCAAATACTGGAACATGTCAACAACTTCTCCTTGGAAATATACTTCAAATAATGGCATCTAATGTAATGACTCTACTACCCTCGTGGAGTAAGTAGACCTGCGGAACATGCTCCACTGTTTGTTTGTCTCGCGCTAACAAGATCTTTTTCTTACCCAGTCTGCTCTGTTGCAGGTTGTTATCCAGTATCACCACGTGAAGGTGGAGAAGTGTTTTGGCAGCTCTGGGTTGCTGACCCTAACGCTAGCAGTCAGTTTTGAATCGCTGACCGCCACAGCTTATGCACTGCTCAGCATCTTGATCCAATTAAGAAAAAACAATTTTATAAATATCATTTTTACAAGAGTGTGAACCAGGTATATTTGATGTCTTGTTTTTTACACACTTTGTCCACCTGTCCACTAGCTTGTGGATGCCCTTCAAAAATAAGTATTTTAGTGTGCCCTAAACCAATGTTGCACCTTCTACATTATCTTGTTGTAAGCTACCTTGGGACCCATCTGCTACACATTTTCTTAAAACATAGATCTTCATAGACAATTTTGTGGACAGTGATATGTATATACTCGTCTGTACTGTATGGCGTAGAAGTGAACAAAGAACAAACAAAGAAAACAAACGTTGCATGATGTTCGTATGATGCATCCGACGCGGGAGAACCCATATGAGGATTTTTTCAGATAAGTACCCTATTTACGCCTTTATATGTTGATATTCCCATGCAAGTATTCTTCCCTTCTTCTGTGATTCGCTTGTTTGGTATTGTTATTGTCCGTTACCCTTGATAAAGACTTATTGGTTGTAACGTAGGTTTCGTTTGTGTTTTCGTCTCATTCCGGTATCTGAATTTACCTATTTATTCTAAATCACATTGACGCAACCTCGCTTTATTGTAATTTTGAGAAGGCAATTCATGCTTTTGAAATGTGAATATAGAAAATAAGGAGCGCCTCATTGAAAAACAAATTGGAAGCATATCATTGAAAGACACATTGGAAGGATATCATTGAAAGACAAATGGGGAGCGTCTCCCTAAAATAAAATATAAGGAAGTATTTTAGAAAGAAAGGTGTAAAGACAATTGCTGAACGAAATCAGAGACAAACGGACACATCATTTTGATCACATCAAATTAAAACAATACTGGGAGTCTTCTTCGTTCGTTCTCAATCTCCTGCTCCAAAGCCCTGAAAACGGGTTTGCAGGCAGCGGAATGTTGTCAAGAGAACTGAATGCGTTGTGTCGTAGTTTACAGCTTGACTGTGATTTTTGCGCTTTTCATCCCAACACATCCGACTTCAGCAAGAATACTGGAAGTAAAAGTAGATGGCAAACGAAGCACAGCCAAACAATGTCATGAAGCATAACATCAACATTTATAGGGAAAGGCTTTACAGATTGCACTATCATTGGAAGAGGCCGATAACGTTGGATGTTCATTACAGCCGACTGTCAATGTAGCGGCGGCACATGCGTTGAACTGTGATACTGATATGTAAGTTGCAAAGCCTTCGTAGAACGTCATTTCTTACAATTGCTAAGCTATTTGGCTGTTACAGGTTTCTTGTACTCGAGTGGTCCGCTGGGGTCTTTGTGTAGGACATGGACAAGAATAACACCACAGCCCCGTAGCAGCATAGATGGCGCCTAACAGGATGCAGGTCTTCTTTGCACTAGTGTCTGAGTATATTAAATCGAACATGCACATGGACTAACAACCCTCCGCGGCATTTGTTTAAACGCAGCGGAGTAATAAGCTGCTCGAGTCTAGCCAGCTAAGAAGGAAATCCTTCATCTCACGCCAGAGCTGGGATCAGCGCAAGTACTTGTATAAGTACTGGTAGATTAAGACTAAGGTACTTGGCGTGTTGTTGTTACTTTCCAAACGCAGAGGACTGATCTTACCGAAAGAAAAAAAACACAGTATCTTTCAAACTGGACACGAAGACACTGAGCAGCGCATGAGCTGCAATGGTCAGCGACATATAGCTGACTGCTAACGTCAGGGCCAGCGAACCAGAGCTACCAAGACCCTTCTACACCTCCATGCTGTGATCCTGGATAACAGGCTGCAACAGAGCAGACTGGCTAAGGAGAAGGGATCGAAAAGGGAATGCTAACTCGGTACTCAAAAAATGTTTCCTGAAGTCGGATGTGTTGGACCAAATGTGCTTTGATCGGCGCATGACATGGAAAAGTCAGATTGAGAGAAACCGAATGAAAGCCAGAGAAAGAATGGCGATCATGAGGAAACTTGCTGGCACAAGCTGGGGAGCAGACGAAGGCATACTAAAGAAACTGTACACTGGAAGAGTGAGACCAGTTCTCGAGTATGGCATCGCGGCATGGACAACCGCAGCGAAGGCGAACTTCGATAAAGTTAACAAACTTCAAAACCAAGCCATGAGAATCATAACAGGTGGCATGAAGTCAACGCCAATTGTAGAACTTGAAAAGATTACAAAACTGCAATCCATGACCGACAGAAGAGACTGCAGAGCCCAGCTGCAGTCAGAGAAACTCCGAAGACTGACGGACCATCCAATGTACCAGAGGCTAAACAATTTGGGAACTGGGAAACTAAAGCGGAGAAACTTTGCAGAAATAGCCAAAGCAAAGATGCACGAAGATCCCATAAACGCACTAACAACACCAAAACCCATCACTACTGTACGAAAACCTACTTGGAGGCAGGATATATTTCCAGAGGTGGTAGAAAATATACCAGGTATTGCAAACAAAAACTGCCAGACCGAAAAAGAAAGGAGAGACACTACCCTAAGCTTCATAACGAAAAGCTACCCAAGCATGGACTGGACCCATGCATACACCGATGGTTCTGTAACAAACACTACACAGAACGGAGGGGCAGGAGCATTCCTGAACCTACCAAATGGCAGAAAAATAACACTGTCATTCGCTACTGGTAAGTACACAAGCAATTTCAGAGCGGAGGCAGAGGCACTGAGGGCGGCAGTGGAAGAAATGGCAACACACAGTGAAAATGAGAGCCACATAGTCTTGCTGACAGATGCTCTCGCCGTAGTCACAGCGCTAAAAAGCCAGAAAAACACTGAGCTTAATGACTTAAGAGCAGCACTCTGCAAACTGTGCCAGCTGTCCGCACCAAAAAGGGTAGTGGTACAGTGGGTTCCGTCACACTGCAACATCCAAGGCAACGAGGAGGCAGACAGACTGGCAAAAGAAGGTGCAAGGCTACCACAAACAGATACCAGTATGACGTACGAAGAGTCAAAACGGCTTATCAAAGCCAGGTACATTACCAAATGGGAAACCGAACATACTGGTTACACCAAAAACGATGCCTATTACCAGTTGAACCGAAGAGAGCAGGTCGTTGTCTTCAGACTTCGCACTGGCCACAATAGACTGAGGTACCACCTATTCAACAAATTGAAGATAGGGTGTACCGACGAATGCCCGTGCGGTACTGGTAAAATGACCACTGAACATCTGCTGCAGAACTGCCCGACATACGAGGATCAGAGAGAGCAGATGTGGCCATTGCCAGTGGAACTGCAAGACAAGCTCTATGGTAGTGGCGAGAGTCTCAGGATGACCGCCGCTTTTTTCGAAAAAATAATGGTTACTGTCTGACTGTGTACGCAGAAGAAGAAGAAGAAGGACCAAATGTGCAAATATCGTAGTCAAGCTGTAAACTAGGACAAAACTCATTCTGTTCTCTGGACTACATTCTGCAACTTAAGCCCTTTTATGGTTTGGTAGCGGGAGATTGAGAACGAACGAAGCCAAGCCAAGCCAAACTGAACACGGTGGGATTCGAACACGGTACATTTTTTATTGTGTAGCAAACGTTTTACGCCTAGGCCATGCTGGTTTACACGATACATGATATGATAGCAGGATTAAAGTAGGAGCCACAATCTGAACGTGAGCTTGTAAGATTTTTATAACTATTTGAAATCTATTTTGGTTAATTTAGCGACCTTTTCGTGACACCAAATGTAAAAAGAAACATCGATCCGGGGATTACAAGACGTTTAATTGTGAAAATATATGCGTCCAAAAATGGAGGGAAAGCAGCATTGAAACCTTGGCCGTGCGTACAGAATGACCACTGTGAGCATCCGAGTGGTTGCCATGACAACATATCTAATGATAGGCGAATTAGCTGATAACTGTCTTAATCAGAAGGAAGCCGGTTATAATCAGAATCTGGGATAGATAATTCCTCTTTCTCTAGTCGGACGAGTCGACCGCTCGAGCCAGGTGAACTCAACCGAAACAAATAGCAAATATGATTAAATTGTGGCATGTATTGATTGCACGTCGTACTGTCCTGGAAGTACGCAAGTGCGTTTGCGTGAATAGTTTTGACAAGGTTTCTTAAACTTCTGTCTTTCTTTCCTAAAGAATCATGACTTCCTTGATTTTCTTTTCTTTCCTCCCACATCGCTACTTTCAATCTGTCGACTTATGCCATTCGATGACGTAAGGGGAAGTAATATCCTTCTGTGAGTTACATGTGCAGACTTTATTTTTAATCCACTGCAACGTTTCTATAACACAATCAATCCGCATTTTTCTTCATCGTTCTCTTGCTTTGAATACTCGCTGTCTTTTGTAACCAGCTCGTGGGGCCGGCATGTTTGGTGACTTACCTGGGAGAATTTCAAAGCGTTTACTTCTTCATCTGTCAAATATGGGCCGCGAAACGATCCCCCGCTTCAGGTTTGATTAATTGTATTCTGACTGTGTCTTCAAGTGACCTCAGCTGCTTTTTGTTAGCTTTTCATTGCGTGATTTTTTTTAATATACTTTTTTTGTCTTTGTTTTTTTTTTTTTTAATTACAGGACAGCTCCCTGTATTTTTTTTTTCTGCTGCGTTCGTCTTATTTCTCTATTCCCCGAGGCGGTGTGCGTTGTACTGTGGTTGTTATTTTGCGCCTTTCGGCCCAGTGCATCCGATTTCAGCATGCATTTTATGTAAGGGTCTGCTTCCTCCTGCATTTTCTAAGGGCTTATTTCGCCGGGGTAACGGCCGGTGCTGTGATGGGGATCGAACCCAGAACCTTCGGATTGTGAGCCGTGTCACTTATCCACTAGCTCACGCCGCCCCCTGCTCCCTGTATGACACCAGTCATGGAAGATACGATGGCCCAATAATTGAACTCTTTTCTTAGATTTGTACGAAACTAAAGCAGGTCTACAGTTCTGTGCTGTTCTGTACTAGTCGACTTCACTGCACTCCGGGCATACCCATAGGTGCTCAGTCTCTCTCAGCAGATGGCGCAAAGTGTGGATGCCGATGGTGCCTGTAGCCTGTTGGTTGTACACCTTCCTGTTTCGTCCTCTCAGATTAACTGATCCACAGAATGCTAATTTGATTCCAAAGTGCCAGAGCCTATGCCTTGCAGACTCATCCAAAGCAGTGTCGTTTTCCAGCAGGTGGTTCTTGATAACCTTCACTATGTCACATGTATCCATGTCCGCTGTGCCTGTTATGGGTGCAAGTGACGCCAAAAAATCAGCTCGCTCGTTGCCCGGAACCCCAGCATGACCAGGACAGTAGATCCACACCAGCCCCTGGAGCTTTGAGGTCTCCAGCGCTTCTATCCATTTATGTCGTAGCCACCCATTCTGCACCTTCCGAAGTAGTGTTTGGGAGTCTGACCCGATGACTGTTCCTGTTGTAGATGTCTCAGACAGCCACCTCAGAGTTTCAGTCACCGCCTCCATTTCCATTCTCATACTTGATGTGGCAGTCTCGTATGCGCCACTTCGTTCAGCAACGATCCGGTCTGTTATTCTAGCCGAGAAACCCCAGCCTGATGTTCCACCATTTCGTTCAGCAACGATCCGGTCTCTTATTCTAGCCGAGAAACCCCAGCCTGATGTTCCACCACTTCGTTCAGCAACGATCCGGTCTCTTATTCTAGCCGAGAAACCCCAGCCTGATGTTCCACCACTTCGTTCAGCAACGATCCGGTCTCTTATTCTAGCCGAGAAACCCCAGCCTGATGTTCCACCACTTCGTTCAGCAACGATCCGGTCTTTTATTCTAGCCGAGAAATCCCAGCCTGATGTTCCACCACTTTGCACGGACCCATCAATGTATATGATGGTATCACTTTCATGCGTGTTGGCGCCTATCAGCCGGGTGACTTCGAGCTTTGTCTGGCTATTTTGCCCCTTCCTACATTCACTGCCTATGGTTATGATGACCATGTGGTACTCTGTTAGTGTATCCCCAGTGAGGACCCATTCCTCTCCCTTGACCATCGTCTCGACTGCAGTCACCTGTCCTATAGTTCGTTCTGCCTGTGCCATCCATGACATCCCTCTTGTGATTCTGGTTCCCTTGATGTCTGCAGTGTTATTGTACAGCGGGTGCCTGTTGTCCGCTATGACACGCATATAAGCTGTAGCCTGTGCCACTTTATGCCTGGATGTTACTGACGGCAGTCCCAGCATGTGCCTCATCTTTATTATCGGGGTATCTCTGGTGCAACCCAACACGAGCCGCATTCCGTCATTTTGGATTCGTTCCAGCCGTTCACACTGTGATCTTGATAGGGTGAGTATACCCAATTCATAATCAATGACCGAGAGAATCAACTGGTGATAGAGTATGAATAGCAGCCGTTGTTCCAAGTTGGCAGCTACCATTGTCTTGAGTGCACCCAGTCCTCTCTTGCATCTTTGTATAGTTTGGTCGACGTGTTACTTGTATGACAAACTTCGGTCAAATGTTATTCCGAAATATTTCAGCCTGTCGCTTCTGTCTATGACACAACCATCAAATGTGATGCCAGTGAGGTTGTCTTTCACGATGCAGTTGTTCAATGAACACCACATCACACCGGCCTTGTTTGGATTAATCTGTGCACTGGAGTCTCCACACCACTTTGAGATCGCCTGCAAGGTGTCTTGAATATCACTACCCATTTCACGCCTATCAGAACTAGTCCTGTAGATTAGGATATCGTCTGCGAATGTCAATGTCCGCCCCAGCTGTGTAGGTTGCATGTTGGCCACTTTTAATGTGTAAATGTTGAACAGCACCGGTGAAAGTGGCGATATTTGGGGCAATCCTGGACATATCCGTATTGACTCTGATGTCCAAGAACCCAGGCGAAGTGCAACTGTTCTGTCCATCAGGGCAGCTGATATCCAGCTAACGAGCCACGGGCTTATTCCGCATTCCTTCAAACAACACATCAGTGTACCAACATCGACCCTGTTATAGGCATCCTCGAGGTCGAGCGCAACGGCGACTGTCTCTTGCCGACGTTGGAATCCCTCGTACACATCATATGCGAAAGTACCGGCATTACCCCAGGTCTACAGACAACAATGGAGTTCACTACGGGAACTTGTCTGACCTTTGAAACATAGATGCGGACAAAAGAGGAAGAATAATGTGATGCGATCTGTCGTTATCTTCTCTCGTGTATTCAAATTACCGATGCAGGTAATCGTGCTTGCTGACTGTGACACACAATCTATGATGCATAACTAGTAATAGTTATAATAGAAGGCTACACACATCAAATAATAATGGCCAGACAGATCAGAATAAGATATAGACAAGTCGTGCCTGCCGAAGACGGGTGTTTCGGACCGAAAGGTGCAGATATCGCAGTCAAACTGTAAACTAGCGATACAACGGATTCCGTTTTCTGGACTAAATCCTGCTACTTGCAAAGCCCTTTTCAGGGTTGGGTTGTGGGAGTTTGAGAATGAACGTAGAAGAAGAAGAAGAAGAAAAACAAGAAGAAGAAGACGAAGAAGAAGAAGAAGAAGAAGACAGGTCAAAAAGTAAGAGCCAGGTACATCAAAGTGTAAGAGCCAGACACGTCAAAGTGTAAGAGCCAGACAGGTTAGAATAAAGGTCAGACATGTCAAAGAGGCGCAGAAGAGGACGTATGCGCACAGAATGGCTCCAGAATATAGCAACTTTCACCTCCGCTCCGGACAAGACCTGGAATAATGCCCCAGCAGTAGGTCAAGGATGTGGCCGACCGACGCAACAGGCCTCAAACGCCTAAGCGAACATTATTATTTAGTCAAAGTATGAGACAAATATGTAAGGGTAAGAGCCAGACAGGTCTGAGTAAGAGCGAGACAGGTCTGAGTAAGAGCCAGACAGGTTTGAGTAAGAGCCAGGCAGGTCTGAGTAAGAGCCAGGCAGGTCTGAGTAAGTGCCAGGCAGGTCTGAGTAAGTGCCAGGCAGGTCTGAGCAAGAGCCAGACAAGACAAAGAGCAAAACCGACACCGGTTAAAAAGAAAGAGCCAGATAGGCCAGTCCAAGATATATACAGGTCAAAAATAATAACTAGACACCTCAAAGTATAAGTGTCAGATATGTCAAAGTAAGAGCCAGGCAGGTCTGAGTAGGAGCCAGGCAGGTCTGAGAAAGTGCCAGGCAGGTCTGAGAAAGTGCCAGGCAGGTCTGAGTAAGAACCAGGCAGGTCTGAGTAAGAGCCAAACAGGTCTGAGTAAGAGCAAGACAGGTCTGAGTAAGTGCCAGACAGGTCTGAGTAAGAGCAAGACAGGCATGAGAAAGAGTCTGGCAGGTCTGAGTAAGAGCAAGACAGGCATGAGTAAGAGCCAGGCAGGTCTGAGTAAGTGCCAGGTAGGTCTGAGTAATAGCCAGACAGGACAAAGTGTTAGAGCCAGACAAGTCAAAAAGTAACAACTAGACAGGTCAAATAGTTTTAACTAGACTAGTAATATAATAAGAACCTGATAAGTCAAATAGGAAGAGCCAGACAGGGCAAATGGTAATAACTAGATATGTCAACGTGTTAGAGTCAGACAGGTAATAGAATGAAAACCAGAAAGGCCACACTGGGACAGCCAGATAGGTCAAAAGGTAAGAACCAAGCACACCAAAGTGTAAAAGCCAGAAAAGTCAAACAGAGAAATTCTGACAGATCAAAAGGAAAGAGTCAGATACGCCAAAGTGTTACAGCCAGAAAGATCAAATTGAGCGGACCTGATAGATCTACAGGTGTAAAAGCCAGACAGGTGAAAGAGTGAAAGCTAGACACCTCAAAGTGAAAGAAACAGACAGGTCAAAGAAGGGTATCTAGACAGGTTCGAAGATAAGAGTCAGCTACTTGAAAGTGTAAGAGCATAGCAGGTCACGGCGTAAAAACCAGAAGGCTAAAGAATGAAAGTCAGACAGGTCAAAGGGTGAAAGCCAGAATGATCAAAGGGTGAAGGCTAGACAGATAAAAGCGTGAAACCAGTCAGGTCAAAGAGCGAAAGCCTGGACATGTCAAAGAGTAAAGGTCATACAGATCAAAGAGTGAAAGCCAGATTGGTCATGGAGTGAAAGCCAGACAGGTCAAAGATTGAAAGCCAAATTGGACAAAAGGTGAACGTCAGACAGATCAAAGAGTAAATGCCAGACAAGTCAAAGAGTGAAACCAGATTGGTCAAAGAGTGAAAGCCATACCGGTCAAAGAGTGAAAGCAGACCCGTCAAAAAGTAAAAGTCAGACAGGTCAAAGAGTGAAAGCCAGACAGGTCAAAGAGTGAAAACCAGATAGGTCAAAGAGTGAAAGCGAGACAGGTCAAAGAGTGAAAACCCCAGGCCAATAAATGAAAGCCAGACCTGTCAGCAAATAAGAATCAGACAGGCCAATGAGTGAAAGCTAGACACTTAAAAGTGTATGAAAGACAAGTCAAATAGTGAAAGCCAGACCTTTCAGAAAATAAGAGCCAGACAGGTCAAAGAGTAAAAGCCAGACAAGTCAAAGAGTGAAATCTAGACAGTCAGATAATGAAAGCCTGAAAGGCCAAAGAGTAAATGCCAGACAGGTCAAAGAGTGAAAGACAGATTGGTCAAAGAGTGAAAGCTAGACAATTCAAACTGCATGAAAGACAGGTCAAAGAGTGAAAGCCAGACCTGTCAGAAGATAAGAGCCAGGCAGGTCAAAGAGTGAAAGCCAGATAGGTCAAAGAGTAAAAGACAGATTAGTCAAAGAGTGAAAGACAGATTAGGCAAAGAGTGAAAGACAGATTAGGCAAAGAGTGAAAGACAGATTGGTAAAAGTGTGAAAGCCAGATTGGTCAAAGAGTTAAATTCAGACAGGTCAAAGGGTGAAAGCTAGACAATCATAAAGTGAAAGCCAAATTAGTCAAAGAGTGAAAGTCAGACAGGTCATAGAGTGAAAGTCAGACAGATCAAAGGGTGAAAGCTAGACAATCATAAAGTGAAAGCCAAATTAGTCAAAGAGTGAAAGTCAGACAGGTCATAGAGTTAAAGTCAGACAGGTCATAGAGTTAAAGTCAGACAGGTCAAAGGGTGAAAGCTAGACAATCATAAAGTGAAAGCCAAATTAGTCAAAGACAGGAAGCTAGATTGGTCAAAGAGTTGAAGCTATATTGGTCAAAGAATGAAAGCCAGACCTGTCAGACAAAAAGAGCCAGACAGCTCAAAGACTGGCAGCCAGGCAGGTAAAAGATTGGCAGCCTCACAGATCGAAGAGTGAAAGCCAGACAGGTTAAAGGGGAAAGCCTGACAGGTCAAAGAGTGAAGGCCAGACTGGTCAGAGATTGAAAGCTAGACCTGTCAGAAGGTAAATGCATGAAATCTAGACAGTCAGATAGTGAAAGCACTAAAGAAACTGTACACTGGAAGAGTGAGACCAGTTCTCGAGTATGGCATTGCGGCATGGACAACAGCAGCGAAGGCGAACTTCGATAAAGTTAACAAACTTCAAAACCAAGCCATGAGAATTATAACAGGTGGCATGAAGTCAACGCCAATTGTAGAACTTGAAAAGATTACACAACTGCAATCCATGACCGATAGAAGAGACTGCAGAGCTCAGCTGCAGTCAGAGAAACTCCGAAGACTGACCGACCATCCAATGCACCAGAGACTAAACAATTTGGGAAATGGGAAACTAAAGCGGTGAAACTTTGCAGAAATAGCCAAAGCAAAGATGCACGAAGATCCCATAAACGCACTAACAACACCAAAACCCATCACTACTGTACGAAAACCTACTTGGAGGCAGGATATATTTCCAGAGGTGGTAGAAAATATACCAGGTATTGCAAACAAAAACTGCCAGACTGAAAAAGAAAGGAGAGATACTACCCTAAGCTTCATAACGAAAAGCTACCCAAGCATGGACTGGACCCATGCATACACCGACGGTTCTGTAACAAATACTACACAGAACGGAGGGGCAGGAGCATTCCTGAACCTACCAAATGGCAGAAAAATAACACTGTCATTCGCTACTGGTAAGTACACAAGCAATTTCAGAGCGGAGGCAGAGGCACTGAGGGCGGCAGTGGAAGAAATGGTGACACACAGTGAAAATGAAAGCCATATAGTCCTGCTTACAGATGCTCTCGCCGTAGTCACAGCGCTAAAAAGCCAGAAAAATACTGAGCTTAATGACTTAAGAGCAGCACTCTGCAAACTGTGGCAGCAGTCCGCACCAAAAAGGGTAGTGGAACAGTGGGTCCCATCACACTGCAACATCCAAGGCAACGAGGAGGCAGACAGACTGGCAAAAGAAGGTGCAAGACTACCACAAACAGATACTAGTATGACGTACGAAGAGTCAAAACGGCTTATCAAAGCCAGATACATGACCAAATGGGAAACCGAACATACTGGTTACACCAAAAACGATGCCTATTACCAGTTGAACCGAAGAGAGCAGGTCGTTGTCTTCAGACTTCGCACTGGCCACAATAGACTGAGGTACCACCTATTCAACAAATTGAAGATAGGGTGTACCGACGAATGCCCGTGCGGTACTGGTAAAATGACCGCTGAACATCTGCTGCAGAACTGCCCGACATATGAGGATCAGAGAGAGCAGATGTGGCCATCACCAGTGGAACTGCAAGACAAGCTCTATGGCAGTGGCGACAGCCTCAGGATGACCGCCGCTTTTTTCGAAAAAATAATGGTTACTGTCTGACTGCGTACGCAGAAGAAGAAGAAGAAGATAGTGAAAGCCAAATTAGTAAAAGAGTGAAAGCTAGACTGGTCAAGTGTGAAAGACAGATAGGTCAAACAGTGAAAGTTAGACAGGTCAAAGAGTAAAAGCCAGACAAGTCAATGTGTAAGAACCAAACAGGTCAAATTGTAAAAGCCAGACACCTGTAATCAAGCTGGAAACTAATCGAAGGATAGGACGTGCAAATCCAATAAAATCAGATGTTTGATTCCCACTCAGCTGTTTAGTCCTCAACATCGACTGTCTGAACGAAGAGCAATCGGAATTAGGCAAAACAAAATTATCACGATCTTATTTCGGTTAACGTCAGATCTCCTGGAAACAGATTGCATCACAGCAGTCTTGTCAACGAGGTGGGGATCGACACTGTTATCCCCATATCGGTGAACCAACTAACCAGCCCCGCAGCGCAGTACAGCCCGGAGGACCTCAGTGTACCTTCTCGGAGATGCAAGAAGAGTCACTGTAACCCGCAAATAAACAAATGCAAATCGAAAGTTAACTCAATTCAGTACGAGTATCGAAAAACAATTTACGGACTACTTTCATAGTTCACGCGCTATGGTATAACCAAAAGGACTCTGTACCTTAACCAAAATATATTAGCAAGCAGCAGCCGTGACTCACCGAGCCCCATTGTTAACGAAACAGTGCACAGTAATTGTCCTTGGTTTACAGGGCAAGATCTCAGAAAGAGGCCTGACAGTATATCCAGACATGAGCTGGCTTGGAACCTACAAGGAAAAAGGAGTGAGAGCCAAACAACAAGAAACAGTTGGTGAAGAACGGTGGAAGAGACTCGTTCAACCCAGGTATTGTCGTTGAGTTAGGAGGTTGAAAACTCAAAACAAAAACAATCTGTCATCTTTTATCCTGATGGGGGGGGGGGGGGGGGGTCACTGAACCATTGCCTATGCGTGTTTCTATCGTCTTCTAACCTTCAGTTCCTCTGGAGCTTCGATCTACTAAAAGTAACGCGTATCAAAATGCTGATTCTTCTTTGTCGCCTTGTCACCGTGTGGTGCACAGACCATCAAATTCTACAAACCGTCTCACTTCACCATTATCACCTTGAGGTCCATAGCTCATCCAATCAGCCAATCCTCTTACTTCACCCTTATCACCTTGAGGTGCATAGCTCATCCAATCAGTCAAACCGCTTACTTCACCCTTATCACCTTGAGGTACATAGCTCATCCAATCAGCCAACCCTCCTACTTCACCCTTATCACCTTGAGGTATATAGGTCATCCAATCAGCCAAACCTCTCACTTCACCCTTATCACCTTCAGGTGCAACGCTCATCTAATCAGCCAACCCTCTCACTTCACCCTTATCACCTTGAGGTACAACGCTCATCCAATCAGCCAACCCTCTCACTTCACCCTTATCACCTTGAGGTACAACGCTCACCCAATCAGCCAACCCTCTCACTTCACCCTTATCACCTTGAGGTACAACGCTCATCCAATCAGCCAAACCTCTCACATATTGCCATAAGGTGCATAGGCCACCAAATCCAATCAACTCTCTCTAATTAGACCTGTCCTATGTTATTTTCTGCAGATCTTTCCAGGCTTTCCTGCATCGGTCTCCAGATATACACTCCATGCCTTATTGCAATTGGTGTTTATATAATAGTAAGGGATCAAGACGCTGAGCAGCGCATGAGCTGCAGTGGTCAGTGACCCATAGCTGACTGCTAGTGTCAGGGCCAGCGAACCAGAGCTGCCAAGACCCTTCTACACCTCCACGCGGTGATCCTGGATAACAGAGGAGGGATCGAAGATAGAATGCTAACCCGGTACTCAAAATATGCTTGCTGAAGTCGGATGTGTTGGACTGTAAACTACGACACAACGCATTCCGTTCTATGGACTACATTCTGCTACTTAAGCTCTTTTAGGGTTTGGTAGCGGGAGATTGAGAACGAACGAAGCCAAGCTAAGCCATATAATAGTAAGTTTTATATGATTATATTGCTAATCTCATTCACAACTGTCCTGTGTCTCTTTTGCTAGATACTTGATAGGTTAAAGTGGTGCCCCTACTTTCTTTTTATTGTAGTAAAAAAAAAAAGTAAAGTATCCCATAGCATTACTGCCGTAGGTGGTGAGGTGTTAGCGATCTCACATTTCAAAGGCTCGGCTATATGAGGGGGGTAGCCATCTCCTCTCCCTCGCCGGTTTTACTTCCCGGACTGAACCGGTACCCATTTAAGGCTGGGTCGACCCCGGGAGCCATTGCGGTCTGAAAAAAAACATTACCGCCTCAACTGGGAATGAACCCAGGACCACTCAGATGCGAAGCCCGTCTAACCACTGCGCTACGCAGTAGTAGTAGAGACAAGGTAAAAGGCTTGAGCTCTTAGGTATAGGTAGTGGCATAGCTGAAACTGCTGTCAGGGATAAGGTGTTATAATCGTAATTGTATAATCTTCAGCTTTTTGCCAGGTGGAATGAGATTGTCAAAACAGCCCTTGAAATTTTGCATCAAAAGTTTCCTCTTCTGCTTCGTTCATCTTCGAACTTTGACTACAATGACTCTAACAAAGACAGCAGTCAACTCTAGGCTCAGCGTAATTTCATACAGTTTTCAAGGAAGGTCACTGGTTTCTGTAACCTGCTAATCCTTTCACTAGTGTATGATAGACATGTCTGCAACAATTGTTCCGCTGTTAAGGGCGTTGTGTTAACCTTGAATTTACTATAAAGATGGCTCAGACTTTTTTGTCCTGTACGCAGCAAGAAGACGATCGCCTGAGCTCGTCTGGAGAGTTGATGGTAGGCGTCATTTTGATTCGACCTTGACGGTTTTTTTTTCTATTTTGATCTTTACGTAGTTTTATACCAACAGCTTGAATTACGGGAGTGTGTACCGCTAGACATTGATAATGTTAATGTCAAAGTCGGCCTTGAACCACACCACATACACTTACTTACTTACTTAGTCGCTCCTCTTCTACCGTGAGGTGTAGAGGTCTGCCAAAGAGAACGCCACACTGCTCTATCCGCCGTCTTTTTCCTGGCCTCTTTCCAATCCAGCCCTCTATCACTTAGGGACTGTCGTATGTTTTCTTCCCAACGTACTTTGGGACGTCCTCGGGGTCTGCGTCCTTGACTTTTGATCTCCCATGACTGCTTTGGTATCCGATCTTCTTCCATTCTACAGACATGGCCAAACCACTGTAGTTGGGACTGCTCCACTCGTGTCTGCATACACCACATACAACAAAGTGATAATTTGTTTTTAGTTGGAAGTGCGATCCATAGTGGTATGTCGGGGTCTTTGTGCCTCACAGAGAATGTATGACTTGGTATAACACCGGCCGTGGTTAGGTGATCTCTCGAGAGCAGCATAGATGGCGCCTAACAGGCTGCGGGTCTACTTTGCTCCAGTGTTTTACTCTATTAAGATGGATTCGCATATCATTTTATCACCTTCCAAGACGCTTTTCCCAACGCAGCGAAGTAACAAGCTGTTCGAGCCTAGCCCGCTGAGCAAGAAATCCTCCTCCATATACATCCAGCTAATACCATAGCTGGGAATTGCACAGGGGCATCTGCCCTTGTAGAGGTACAATCGACTAAGAACGAAGAGGTGCGATAAACAACATGATAAAAGTCCACGTGATTAATGTTACACTGCATTGGATCCCGGGACATACTAAATTACAAGAAAACGAAATGGCGGACATACTGGCAGAAACAGGCACAAACATGAGTCTTCAAATAACAAATGGATTTACAACTACACAGTTAAACAAATTCTTAGAAAAAATGCCAGGGACATTTAGCTGAACAGGTGAGCAGCCGGGACTTCGGGTAGCAGTGTTTTTGGACGAAATGTCACAGCCAAAAAATAATGATGACATTAATTAAATTACACAGAAGCGAACAACGTTTCATCTTTCTATTACAATGTCGCCATCTTTGATTGCGATGGGCATCTTCTTCTTCTTCTTCTTCTGTGCTCGTTCTCAATCTCCCGCTACCAAGTCCTGAACAGAGGAGAACGGAATACGTTGTGTCGCTAGTTTACAGTTTGACTGTGATATTTGCACTTTTCGGACCGACACATCCGTCTTCAGCAGAAATGGGCATCTAATTAACTAAACAAAGCGTTTGCGGTCATTAGGAAAATATTCTTATAAGTGCCGCCGACAACCGCCAATACATTCCATGCACAGTGAAGAACACGAAGAAGACCTTTATTTATATAAGAAGGGCATTGGGCTGTCTAGATCAGGCTTGCTCGGTCGTGGTCTTCAGACTCCGCATAGGCCACAACAGACTGGGGTACCATCTATTCAATAAACTGAAGATAGGTGGCACTGACAAATGACCGCTGAACATCTACTGCAAAATTGTCCGACATATGAGGACCAGAGAAAGCACATGTGGCCATCACTAGTGCCAACACTAGACAAGCTCTATGGCAGTGTCGACAGCCTCAGGATGACAGCTGCTTTCTTCGAACAAATTCAAATTGACGTCTGACAGCGTACGAAGAAGAAGAAGAAGAAGAAGATCAGGCTTGCTCAACAGCTATGGAAAAGCAACCACAAAAAATAACATTAGATAAAATTAAGTTCCTTTCTTTGCCGCCTCTTCTTCCTTAACAGTAAAATATGCTAATTTACAGCTGGGCATACATGATCGTGTCGATATTGGAGATCGAACCTATATATTCGCCAGGAAAAGCAAGCGTACTATCATTATGCCACTTATATTCTCCCTCCCGGGGTTGCGTTTACATTATTCAATCAACATGAAGACCTGAAATCCGATTTTCCCATTAATCTACAAATTGGCAAACAACGTAAAAACAAAATATGTAATCAAATATTACTACCAGTACAAGGACAAGTGTGGATCTCTCCTGATTATTTTACCACAAATCACAAATCTGGTAATTGTCCCACATCTCGTCTTTTTCACAGACATGAAATTTTTATGTATCAAAATTCCTTTGCGAAAACAGAGTGAATTCCTTTTTAAAGATCGTACATCCTTCCCAAGTGTCGAAGCGTCCGCGTTTTCAATTTATCAGATCCCAAATAATGTTGTTTGCTATCCATCCATCCGGGCCTTGTATTAATTCCACGCTTTACGATAGTCGTGACTTCAGTGGGATTCAAACTGGGGGAAATTGTTCTCTGGATAGGCGTGCGGAAATGTTTATTCCTCGACCATCTTCAGACATCAACTTCAATGACTCTAACGAAGGCAGCAGTCGACTCAAGGCTCTGTACACTTTTGTACAGCTTCTCGTGGAAGGACACTGGCTGTTGCCAAATGCTACTTCTTTTGTAGGTATACAGTGGACAGGACTGCAAAATATGTTCTGCATTCATAGGGGCTGTTCCGCAGGCACAAAGGTCTGTAGTGCCAATCTTGAACTTGTTGTACAGATGACATTTAAGTCTGTTGTGACCTGTGCGTAGCCGGAGAATGATCATCTGGTCTCGCCTGGAGAGTTGATGGTAGGCATCGTTTTCTATGTGGCCAGGGTGGTCTTTTTTTCATGATCGACATGGTAAATGTAAAAAGAAAATTATTGAGATATACTTGAAATGACTTCTTATAAGGTCCTACCTCAGGTTACCTGTCATATCAACAAGATGGGAAACAGGCAGTGATGTAAGCAAAGTAACTAAAGCTGTGATTAAAATGGGCCAGAAAAACTCATTGCCATCGTCTCGTGTAACCCTTTCCGGTATAAGACTTCCGGTAATACCTTTCCGGTGGAACTATTCCAGTTCATATATTCCGATATGCCTCTTTCGCCTGAGCTTTTCAGTAGAACCCTACCGGTGCAGCGAATATGGTATAACCCAACCAAGTTAAACTCTTGCAGTATAACCCCTACAGTATAACCTTTCCTGTAATCCTTCCAGAATAACCTTTCCGGCACAACAATTCCTTCAGAATACTTCCGGCACAGCCCTATGGGCATATCCGTTTCAGTACAACCCTTTTGGCACAGTCTTTTCAGCATGGCCCGTTCGACATAGTCATTTCTGTACAGCTCCTTTGACCCATCCCTTTCGGTGCAGTCTTTCGGCATATCCTTTTCGGCCCAATTCTTTCTGCACAGCTTTTGTGATACTGCCCTTTCAACTCAGCCTATTCGGCATAGCCCTTTCTTCGTCTTCTTCTTCTGCGTACGCAGTCAGACAGTAACCATTATTTTTTCGAAAAAAGTGGCGGTCATCCTGCGGCTGTCGCCACTGCCATAGAGCTTGTCTTGCAGTTCCACTGGTGATGGCCCCATCTGCTCTCTCTGATCCTCGTATGTCGGGCAGTTCTGCAGCAGATGTTCAGCGGTTATTTTACCAGTACCGCACGGGCATTCGTCGGTACACCCTATCTTCAATTTGTTGAATAGGTGGTACATCACTGCAGATGAGCCGAGAAAATAGAGCGAGCAAAAAGATACCTCACTCATATGCATATGCTACGTTTCTGGCAGGACGTGACGATCCTGGGAAAAAGTCACACTGGACTGCCTCTCTTCCGGGATAGTACAAACTAGTACATAGTCCATCATATCATTGCCGAACGCTATAGACACGAGTAGGGAAGACTCGATAGTCATGCAAGACAACTTCCCAAGAGAGACAACTCTGACCAAAAACAACTGCTGCCTTGCAGTTAGGCTGGGGACAGCCAAAGGCTAAGGAGGGCAACCCTACAGAAACGCCTATTGAAATCGGATGCACTGAGCCAGTGGCTAACAAATTAAATCAGTGCAACGTAAATATCGCTGTAAACAGCGTACGATGAAGAAGAAGAATAGGTGGTACCTCAGTCTATTGTGGCCAGTGCGAAGTCTGAAGACAACGACCTGCTCTCTTCGGTTCAACTGGTAATAGGCATCGTTTTTGGTGTAACCAGTATGTTCGGTTTCCCATTTGGTCATGTATCTGGCTTTGATAAGCCGTTTTGACTCTTCGTACGTCATACTGGTATCTGTTTGTGGTAGTCTTGCACCTTCTTTTGCCAGTCTGTCTGCCTCCTCGTTGCCTTGGATGTTGCAGTGTGATGGGACCCACTGTACCACTACCCTTTTTGGTGCGGACTGCTGGCACAGTTTGCAGAGTGCTGCTCTTAAGTCATTAAGCTCAGTGTTTTTCTGGCTTTTTAGCGCTGTGACTACGGCGAGAGCATCTGTAAGCAGGACTATATGGCTCTCATTTTCACTGTGTGTCACCATTTCTTCCACTGCCGCCCTCAGTGCCTCTGCCTCCGCTCTGAAATTGCTTGTGTACTTACCAGTAGCGAATGACAGTGTTATTTTTCTGCCATTTGGTAGGTTCAGGAATGCTCCTGCCCCTCCGTTCTGTGTTGTGTTTGTTACAGAACCGTCGGTGTATGCATGGGTCCAGTCCATGCTTGGGTAGCTTTTCGTTATGAAGCTTAGGGTAGTATATCTCCTTTCTTTTTTCAGTCTCTCAGGTTTTGTTTGCAATACCTGGTATATTTTCTACCACCTCTGGAAATATATCCTGCCTCCAGGTAGGTTTTCGTACGGTAGTGATGGGTTTTGGTGTTGTTAGTGCGTTTATGGGATCTTCGTGCATCTTTGCTTTGGCTATTTCTGCAAAGTTTCTCCACTTTAGTTTCCCATTTCCCAAATTGTTTAGTCTCTGGTGCATTGGATGGTCGGTCAGTCTTCGGAGTTTCTCTGACTGCAGCTGGGCTCTGCAGTCTCTTCTATCGGTCATGGATTGCAGTTTTGTAATCTTTTCAAGTTCTACAATTGGCGTTGACTTCATGCCACCTGTTATAATTCTCATGGCTTGGTTTTGAAGTTTGTTAACTTTATCGAAGTTCGCCTTCGCTGCTGTTGTCCATGCCGCAATGCCATACTCGAGAACTGGTCTCCTCTTCCAGTGTACAGTTTCTTTAGTATGCCTTCGTCTGCTCCCTAGCTTGTGCCAGCAAATTTCCTCATGATTGCCATTCTTTCTCTGGCTTTCATTCGGTTTCTCTCAATCTGACTTTTCCATGTCATGCGCCGATCAAATGTGACTCCCAGATAGGTTGGGTTGTCGTTTGGCTGCAGGAATTTGCCATTTAGACTTAATTTGGTACTTTAGGGTTTTAATGAAAGCGAGAATATTGTGCATGTGGTTTTCTCCTCGTTTATTTTGACCAGCCATGAGTTCGCCCACTCTTCCAGCGATGTTAGGGCCGTCTGCATCCGATTTCTTGCTATGGTGAGATTCTTTTCAGAGGTCCACATAGCCAGATCGTCTGCAAACATTGCGCTATGGACTCTTCTTGTTATATTCTCTGTAATATCGTTTATATATACCAGGAAGAGTGTGGGTGACAGTACTCCCCCTTGGGGTACTCCCTGCTCGAGTGTCACCTTTTTGCTCATCTGCCCTTGTACTTGGACTCTGGCCGTTCTTTGTTTGAGGTAGTGGTTGATCCACTTGTACATCTTCCCACAAACATCACTTCTTCTTAGCTTGACTCTAAGTCCATCTTTCCAGACTTTGTCAAATGCCTTTTCCAGATCCGCCCAAACAGCTACTGTGTGTTTCTGTGCCTGGTAGGCATCTTCTATCTCCTGGGCTATGAGGATGACCTGGTCCTCAGTGGATCTGTGCTGTCTAAAGCCGGCTTGCTGTGGAATTAGTATTCGTTTTTCTTCCAGATGCCACATCAGTCTGGTGTTTATCATCCGTTCCATCAGCTTGCCGACACAGCTCAGTAGGCTTATGGGCCTGTATCCATTTGGATCTGTTTTGTCCTTTCCTGTTTTTGGTACTGGTACCAGTATTGCGTCTTTCCATGCCTGTGGTACAATTCCCCTTTTCCAACTTTGGTTCAGGACCGATAGCAGTTTCCTCTTCGCTGTTTGGCCCAGCCCCATCAGCATTTCGTTTGTTATCCCGTCTTTTCCGGGAGATTTCCTTTTCTTTAGTGTTCTCATAGCCTCTTCCATTTCGCGCATTGTTAATTTGGCCATCATGTGCTCTTCAGGTGCCGTATTCATGTTTTCGTGCCCCTTTAGCTCTTCGCTAATGTCTGTATGCTTATCTGCAGGGACCTCGATGTGGTTTGCTCTGGCATAGTGATCGACAAAGGCGTTTGCGGCTTTCTTACCTGTGATCAAGTTCTCTCCCTGCTTGATAGCATAGCCCTTTCGACACAGTACTTTTGGTACAGACCTTTCGGTACAGCCATTTCGGTAGAGCCTTTTCGGTACAGCCATTTCGGCACAGCCATTTCGACATATATTAAACGTTTGATTTCGTTCATTAATTATTTTTCTATTCCGTAGGTCTAGATGGTAAAGACACAAGAATGCTTAGTTATCTGTACTTGGAACAAACTGCTAGTCAAATCTGGAAAGATATGCTCTACAAGTATAGATGTAAAAAAAGGAGTGAGACAAAGACGTGTATTATCCCCTAGTATTTTAATATCTACTTCGATCAAATATTCAAACAGATAGAGCGGGTGCCAGAGAATTTTGTTTGAGTGGCAATGAATAACTTTACAAATGCGGATGATAGGATTTGATGGCAAATGTGAGCAAGAATTGTAGTAAATTATGACAGCAATATTCAAAATAAGTCAAGAGTTTGGATCAGACATAAACATAAAGAAAACAAAGACTTTGATGCTTGGGATAAGTGACAAGAAATGATGTCTGAAGATAAAAACAAAAGATGAACTATTTGAACAGGTACAAAGTTTCTCTTATCTAAATCATATAATAACGGAAGAAGCCAGCTGTGAAAAAGAAATAAGAAAGAGAATAGGTATGGCAAAGATGGTATTCAGTAACACGCGACACATACTGACATCCAAACAGATAAATCAGAACTTGAACATGAGAATTGTCAGGTGTTATGTATATCCGTCACTACTTTATGGTGCAAAAACATGGACCCTGAATAACATGTTGGAAAATAGTATTGAAGCCTTCGAAATGTGGGTATATAGATAATTGGGTAACTGTTATTTTGGATACAGAAGAAAACAAAAGTATTAAAAAAGCTGTGGGTGAATAGAGAATTAATGATCGAAATCAAGGTTAGACAGTTACTTTATTTTAGCCGTATAACAAGACATGCCTCCTTGCTGAATGCAACACTAGAGGATAGAGTGGAAGACAGTCGTCCAAGAGATAACCAAAGAATACAAGTTGTTAGATAACATCAGGAGATGGACCGAAAAAAGTATGTCAGATTTCAGCATAAAGGCAAGAGAAAGAGTACGTTGGAGATCCATTGCATTCGACCTTCGATATGGATATGGCAATTTTACTACTAAACTAAACTACTCTGAATTTCTCCAAGACTTCTGTATTTGTTTTCTTACATTTTTTCATCGCGATATTTACATATGGGGATATGTACGAGGCGTGTTCAAATGAAACCGGACCTAACTGCATAAGGTGAACATATGTACGATGCGCATGATGATGTCACTTCTGATGTAAACAGCACATATCAACCGTCAGGTTTGCAAAATTTCATTATCTTTCGACTCATAGTTTCCTCATCAGACCGTTGAAAACATGGCGGGTGTGATACGGAATTCGTCCAGAGTTGATGAGCGAGCGTGATTCGGTTTCTAACAGCTGAAGGATGTCGACCAGTTGATATTCGTATCAGAATGCAGGCAGTGTATGGTGACACAAGTGTGGCGAACATAAGCTCCAGCGACGTTCCACCCGAATTGCTGCATAAATTTTGGAAAGGGCATCTTCTGACGCAACAATTTCCTCCTGACCTGGTCTCGGAAGATCTTTTGTTAACTCACGTCCTTATTTAAACATAGTTGTCTACTTCTTCACTGTTGTCTTCGACACACTTTTGTCACCATCCACTGCCTGCATTTTGCGATGAATGTCACCTGGTAGAAACCGAATCACCGCTCGCTGGTCAACTCTGAACGGATTTCGGGCCACACCCGCCATGTTTTCAACGGTCTGCTGAAGAAACTATAAGTCGGAGGATAATGAAATTGTGCAAACTTGACGGTTGGTATATGCTGTTTACACCAGAAGGGACGTCATCATTCGCATCGTACGTATGTTCACCATGTGCAATTAGGTCCGGTTTCAATTGAACACGTTTCGAATAAATAAGCGCTTGTCCACAAAAGACTGAAGACCACTGCACTTTACTGTGGAAGACGTCCCGCTGGGAGGGGTATTGGAACGTCTTCCTAGTGCTCAGCCAAGTTTGCCAAGAATAATTCTGTGATCCGTCGCAGGCTACTGAACGCCAGAAACGTGTCGATTTAAGAGACCGCGTCAGTTAACGCGAGTTTCAATCCTGATCTAAGCGGAACAAAGAAAACAGCTCTTGTCATGAGATAAGGACTTTAACAACAGAGAAAGTTGAAGTTACGGTGGTTTAATATTCGTGTCTTATGTTCTTAGACCAGGTTTTTGTTGTGGTATATAAAGATAGCACGTCTGAGTGGCAGAGAAATAGCGATATACCTTATCAGAGCAAAGAAATCTGTTCGCTGTTAAGTATCTATATACTACCACCTACTCAGGACCGGCAGGACAATTATGCAGTCCGTGGACTGGCGGTTGGGAAACACTGGTCTATTTGGTCGCCGAGCAGTGTGCAGATTATATTTTATAATACATCATTTAACCGCTCTCCATATATAGAAAAGGCTTAGTTTTTCCTTTTTTTTTTTTTTTTTTAAAGCAGACCCTTACATAAAATGGATGCTGAAGTTGGATGCACTGGATTGACAGGCGCAAAATAAAAACCACAGTGCAACGCACACCGCCATGGGGATTAGAGAAATAAGGCGAACGGAAAGAAAAAAAAAAGTCTTCACTGAGATTCGAACTCATGTTTCTTTGACTAGCGGATCGGTATCCTGACTGTTTGTAATATTTGATGAAAAGGTAGTCCCGTGGTAGACACTGTAATCAAGGATTAAGTGTAATGAACTAAATTCTACTAGGTCTCAGCATTTTTAAAACGTGGAGTGACCAGTCCCCTCGCTTGTTGCCTTTCATTTTCCAACTTTAAGTCAAGTACACAATTACAACTGGGTCGATGGTAGCGTGTAGGTACTTAGCAGCGAACATGTTTCTTTGCTCTGATTGGAGTTGGATGGTGAGCGAGCGTGCGAGCGGGGTTGAGGTTGGGTTTAAGGGTTTAGGGGTTAGGGGTTAGGGATTTATGGGTTCAGGGGTTTAGGGGTTTTTAGGGATTTAGGCGGTTTTATGGGGTTTTATTGGTTTTGGGGGTTTAGGGGGGTTTTGGAAGTCAAGGGGTTGGTGGGATTTGGAGGTAGTTTGGGGGGGATTAGAGGATGGGGTTGAGGGGGGGGTTGAGGGAGGTTGAGGGAGTTTTGGGGGCTGGGGCTAGGGCTAGACTGATACTGTGACTGAGACTGAGACTGCGAGAGAGCGAGTGCCAGTGACAGTGAGAGTGACAGAGGCAGTGAAAGTGAGAGTGAGAGTGATAGTGAGAGTGAGAGTTAGAGTGAGAGTGAGAGTGAGAGTGAGAGTGAGAGTTAGAGTGAGAGTTAGAGTGAGAGTGAGAGTGAGAGTGAGAGTGAGAGTGAGAGTGAGAGTGAGAGTTAGAGTGACAGTGACAGTGAAAGTGAGAGTGAGAGTGAGAGTGAGAGTGATAGTGAGAGTGACAGTCTGAGTTAGAGTTAGAGTTAGAGTGAGAGTGAAAGTGAGAGTGAGAGTGAGAGTGAGAGTGATAGTGAGAGTGACAGTCTGAGTTAGAGTTAGAGTGAGAGTGAGAGTGATAGTGAGAGTGAGAGTGAGAGTGAGAGTGAGAGTGATAGTGAGAGTGAGAGTGATAGTGAGAGTGAGAGTGAGAGTGATAGTGAGAGTGAGAGTGAAAGTGAGAGTGAGAGTGAGAGTGAGAGTGAGAGTGATAGTCAGAGTTAGAGTTAGAGTTAGAGTTAGGTTTAGGGTTAACTTTAGGTGTAGGGTGAGGGTGATTGTTAGGCTTAGGTCTAGGGTAATGGTTAGGGTTAGTTTTAGGATGAGGGTTAGAATGAGAGTGAGGGTTAGGGTTAGGATTAGAGTTAGGGTTAGACTTAGGGTTAGCTTTAGGTTTACAGTTAGAGTGAGTGTTAAGTTTAGGTCTAGGGTTAAGTTTACGTGTAGGGTGATGGTTTAGGTTTAGGTTTAAGGTTATGTTATGGTTAGGGTTAGGGTATCTAGAGGATCATCTTCTTCTTTAGGACAAGCAATTGGTGGTGGTTGCTGAAAGGCGCCTCGCCGTCGTGGTACACTCTATTCCATCTTATTGAACCGGTGTTTCTAGAAATAACGTACGCCGGTTCATGTTTGGTTCTTTGGTTGTTCGCTAGCCATGTGTACTATTAAATATTATTACCTTGAAGCAGATTGTGTGCAATTCTTATGTATAAACAGACAAAGATAGAATGGTCTTAAAACCACTCCTGTCAGTTTCAGGAGAAGAGGGACAGTTTGGTATAGCCGTTAGACCACTCTGGCAGTACGGGCTAGCCTATAGACCACACTTATAGTATGGTGTAGCCTATAGACCACACTAATAGTATGGTGTAGCCTATAGACCACACTAATAGTATGGTGTAGCCTATAGACCACACTAATAGTATTGTGTAGCCTATAGACCACACTAGTAGTATGGTGTAGCCTATAGACCACACTAATAGTATGGTGTAGCCTATAGACCACACTAATAGTATTGTGTAGCCTATAGACCACACTAATAGTACGGTGTGGCCTATAGACCACACTAATAGTATGGTGAAGCCTATCGACCACTCTGATAGCATAACGTTGCTTTTAGTCTAATTTGTCAGTATGGTGTGACCTGGAGACAATTCTGGCAGTACTGGTTAACCTATAGCCCACTTTGTAATTCTGGCATAACCTTTAGACTAGTCTGACAGTACGGTTTAGCCTATAAACTAATCTGACAGTATGGTGTAACCTATAGACAAATCTTACAGTATGGTGTAGCCTATAGACAAATCTGACAGTATGGTGTAGCCTATAGACCAATCTGACAATATGGTGTAGCCTATAGACTCCTTTGACAGTATGGTATTTCATATAGTTCACTCTGACAGTATGGTGTAGTCTATAAACTACTCTGACAGTATGGTGTAGCCTGTAAATCACTGTGACAGCATAGTTAACATGTAGCCACCTTTGGAATTCTGGTGTTACCTATAGACCACTGACATTCTCTTTGACTAGCAGGTCGGTATCTTTGGCATTCTAGTGTAGCCGATAGACCACTTTGACATTCTGGGTTTCGCGCATACACAACTTTTACAATCGGATAAAGCCAGAAAAACCCAGTTGAATCCAGTATGTGGATCTTATGGACAACAACCAGTCTACAGTCTAGTGAAGCGTATGGACCACCTCTAAGAACAGTATTTTAAAATGCATGAAAAAGATTATAAACGATTACGAAGCAAACAAGTTACATGGACAAATATGTACAGGGAATTCAATCACCAGCTTATTGGCATGTTCTAGTAATGCCTCTGCTGATATATTCACCGATGTGTGTGTCATATGTTTACGCTAGTGGGTTACTAAAGATAACGATGAAGCTCTTTCCCATTTTAGCTGAGATGAAATAATCGCCTCTCATCCCTCTGTCTACATGTGTTGGTAAAACATCATTGCAGGTGTAATCCTATTTTCTGTTGTTTCTGTGTGGCCGTTGTTTTTTGGGGGGGTTTTTTGTGATTATTTCTCTTCTAGTCCATGCTTTTGTTCGGAAAGGGAAAGGATAGGTTAGACAGACAATAACAAGCTTCTCTACAGCCAGCTACAAAAACAAAAGGGCAGAACTACACATTAATTAAAGAAAATTCCAGGTTAGATGTTATGAAATGTTTGTTTAGTCAAAGAGCGGTGAATGCTTGGAATGTATTGTCGCAGAAAATAATGGGAGCAGGGTCAGTTAATGCATTCAAGAACAGATTGGATGCACATGGTTATTTTTAGGTCAAGTGGGTTTGAAGAAACTGGCTGTATACATACTCTGCAACGTCTTCTAAACCAGTATAAAGAAGTTAAGTTACTTGATTTTTAACGGGTTACCTTTATGTTCTTGATTTTCCTCTTCTACAGAAACACTGTCTTGTGTTATAGGATAGCGCAGAGGGTAGGATTGGAGGCATCTTTATCATAGTTCCCTACCATTTAAATCTGTTTGTCAATTCCTGTCATCCACTGCCTTGTTATCATTTTCTATCTTCCACATTTTTTATTGAATCCTCATATCATACCGTCCTCCATCTGTCTGCCTGCCCGTTTCGTCTTTCCTCTCTACCTGAATCAAATTGTGGTCATTCCGTATCTGAGCGCTACTGGCTTACCCGGCCTTTTTCCACTTCTTACTCCAGCCTGGGCACCCCATCCCATGTGTGTCTTCCATTTAGGTTCCTGCCCTCGTCTCGCAAAGAGTGACCTGACTTATTTTCAATCAAGTAAGCCCATTTTTCACGCCTATGTATTGATATCGTCCATTGTGTATTAATCCCTCTTTCTTGGATTCGCTAATTAATTATTGTTTTTATTCGTTGTCACTGATGAAGACCTATTGGTGGTAACGTAGATTTCGTTCGTATTTTCGTCTCTGTGCAGGTACTGACCATACCAATTTATGATTTTTTTTCACTTTGTTTTTTAGATTTACCACTTTCTATTGCACTTCTAAGTGTCTTATTGTGTCAGTTCTAATGATCCGGACTGCTCTTTTGCAAATTATCGTTTTTCAGCTTTTTAATTGTAAAATACCTGTATAGGGGCCAACTGTATTGTTACCAATATGGTTCACTAGTTGGAATCTAAAACACGATTGGTCATGAACAACATGTTTTTCTCCCGAAATGAAAACAAAGAATAGTAATGCCGTAACCTGCCAGGCATCTTGTAATAGGCAACTAAAGACGGTTTGGCAGGGACCATATGAAACCATAAAATCTTCAATACAAATGGGCAGGTCAAAATTTGATGATTAGACATGAACCTGTTGAAGACCTATGCTACCAGAGGTTGCTTTTGAGACCTATGCTACCAGAGGTTGCTTTTGAAGGCCTATGCTACCAGAGGTTGCTTTTTAAGACCAATGCTACCAGAGGTTGCTTTTGAAAACCTATGCTACCAGAGGTTGCTTTTTAAGACCTATACTACCAGAGGTTGCTTTAACAGTTTCAGGAATGATTACTCACAACAGAGTTGGTAGTGACATATTATTGTTAATTTTTGTTTGTCTTGTTTGGAATGCTTGATCATCTAAGTAATGATTATTACTGGAATGTCTCCCCATTTTATTTGTGAGTTCTTGCATCTATTAATCTGTCCACTTTGTCATCATCTGTGAACATGCTTTTCTGATATCTGACATCTCTAAACACATAACGACGTGCGTCTCTGACCTGGTCATCCAGCGACCTTTCTGCTCTGTTGACTTCCATTTCTTCCGCTATTTCCGCGTTAATTTCTTTTTATGCTTCCTGTATTTCTCATTTATGTAATTCGGATGTTTTTTAGTTACGTTTTTCCCTGCATGTAAGATACTCGAACTTATCTCGAAATTGCAGGACGTGATCACGATTTTGGGAACTGAAATTAAACTCAGAAAAAAGTAATAAAAATGGCGAATCGGCTTCTAAAAATATTTAAAAGTGGACAAAAACTATACGTTAATTCCTTTAAATATTTAGGGTCCTACAAATGTAGTGATGGAATATCAAACAAAGAATTTGAAACACGTCTCGAGATGTTTGTACCCGCCATGTCAAGACTGAATATGATCTCGAAAAGCAACATCAGCCCTGCAGTCAAAGTCAAGTTATATCAATTATTAGTGATGTCTGTTGTTTTGTACTGATGTGAGAGCTGGACACTAACTGCTGATATGGAAAGAAGGATACATATTGTGAATATAAATGCTACAGAAGAATGTTGTGCATCTCTGATTCAGAAAATAAAACAAATGTTTATGAGAGAGATCAAATAAATTCCCTGGCAGGTCAACAAGAACCACTTATGTCAGTAGTGAGAAGTTGAAACCGACATGATTTGGATAAGTAACGAGATATGATTCCATCTAAAAATAATATTACAGGGAATAGTTGAAGGTCAAAGAAAGAGAGGAGGACAAAGAAAGTCATGGGTTGATAACATCAAGAATGGTCAGAACATTATTGTTCGCAGGGCTGAGGATAAAGAACTGTACAGGATTGCGTTGAGCTGATGTTTCCATCATGGCACTGTTACAACCCTAAAAGGTTATGGGATCATTGATTGATTGATAATTCTCTGATAATTCAAGTTTACGAACCCCTATAATTTTTCAATTAACCATTTGGGTGAAAAAAATGGATTCAAAGTTGAGAACTGTAACTCCCAGCAGTATCTCTTTCAAAAGGACATTTCTAGTTCAATCAATGATAGCAGAGACAGCCGTCATTAATATTTAACTACCAGATATGTTCATTGGCACATTTTCCTGATTTAACCACCAAAAACTTGATTATCCATGCCACAACTGAGCGAACATGATTATCACCCCTTTTTGGAGGTGACGCTGGGTTTAGGCTGTGGGTGTGTCAGTGCAGACATGTGATGGGATGTAACTCAAGTTACACGTCTCAATTACGGTTCCTGTTTTCACTTATTGACCTTATAGGCTTGAGAGTACAGCGCTAGTTAAAATAATTGGAAGACGAAATATTAGGTTAATATCTTCTTCAAGATGTCCGTCTGATCATATCGTCTGGCAAATTACAGTAAGATATCGTTCCTATGACAAACAACTCTGGCAACATACATATGTTGTCCTTCAGGTTGACTCAGAATAGCCACAGGCTAAGGAGGAAGTTCAAAAGAAATTCGTGCTGAAGATGGATGTAATGGACAACCTGATGCAGATTATAGAGCAACGCAACCTACACATAAGACATGACTTTGTTGGAGATATGAATGTGGTTGTCAAATGGAGCACGAGAGAGAATAATCAGAATATAAACTGTATTGTTGAAAGTTTATATATTGGTCTTTAAAAGTCATAAATCGCGAACGCAACGACATATCGAGCTGAAATTTGCACTGAACATTATATGGCAGATATCTAGATCAACTCAATATATTTCGAGTCGCTATGACATTGCCTTCATGAGTTATTGGCATAAAACTATATGGTTGCACGAAGAATTTTGTTTACATCACACGTTACACGATGATATGTTCCTTAGTTATGCAACCAGGTCAGCGCTCTGAACCAATGAGTAAGGAGATGGGTCACAACAGGCAGGCTGGGGGAACAGATGGACGAGGGCAAGTTAAGAGGCAGAAGATATGGATTTTTATGGGGATAAGTTTGAGGATGATAAAGATGGTTGCAAAGCTGGGTAATATTGCTAGTAAATCGTAAGAGCTCAGTTACCAGTCTGTTTCTATGTTTCTCCACAATGTTCTTGTTTCGTGCTCTTAGTGTGGCCTTGACGTTTTGTGGGCAGAATGGAACGGATGACCCAGAAATGGAGGACCTGGCGTGAATTTGTTGAAGACATATGCTCCAAAATAATCTTAAGTTTGAATTGATTGATTGATTGATCGACCAATTTACTGATTGATTAAGTAATCGCTTTATCGACTGGTCAGGTGATTGATTCACTGGCGGATTGATTCATTTATTGATTGACTGAACGATTGATTGATTGATTGAATGACTGACTGATTTATTGATCGATTGGTAGATTGATTGATTAACTGACTTACTGATTGATTGATTTATTGATTGATTGAACTTCCAAATTATTGACTGATTTAATTACCCATTAGTTGATAGATTAATTGACTGATTGATTGATTGGTTGATAGATTGATTGATTGATAGATTGACTGACTGATTGATGTTCCTCTGTTGTTCCTGAGTCAACTCCTCACAAGAACCATGGAAACGTCCCAAGTAATACTACATACACACCGAAGTGCTTGTCCACTTTTCAAATGTAAAATTCAGCAAGCTTATAATTGAATAATACTGTTTTGGAAAACCTTGTGACAACGGGGAAGATCGACTACAAAAGAAGTTTTGGAAGACAGATTATAACTATCTTGGGTTTGAATAGCAAGACAGGAACATGCGTAATAGCTCTGAATTGAATAGATAACTCTGAATAGACGCAATAACTCTGAATTGTTCAAAGAATAAACGATCAACTTCCGTAAGCTCTAATACATGATCGAATGCTAGAAAGTGCAACCAGAGACCAAACGAAGTTCAGGGAGCGTATTGCCGCCTAAAAGAGCAGCCCCACGTCGGGATAGGCATTTAATGGTTAGTCAGTCGATGAGCAAGGATTGGAAGACAGAATAAGGTAGAAGGTTTGCCACTTCTTTATGCGAAATGGATGTAATTTTGTCACATTAAGGGCATCTCTCAATCACGAAGTCCATTAAGTAGTTTGTTTTCACATTTGCCATGTTTTATAAGGTGGCAAGTGTTGGACTGTCCTTTGCTTGTTTTTGGGAAAGTGCATCTTCTTCTTCTTCTTCTGCATCGTACGCAGTCAGACAGTAACCATTATTTTTTCGAAAAAAGCGGCGGTCATCCTGAGGCTGTCGACACTGCCATAGAGCTTGTCTTGTGGTTCCACTGGTGATGGCCACATCTGCTCTCTCTGATCCTCGTATGTCGGGCAGTTCTGCAGCAGCGGTCATTTTCCCGGTACCACACGGGCATTCGTCGGTACCACCTATCTTCAATTTGTTGAATAGGTGGTACCTCAGTCTATTGTGGCCAGTGCGAAGTCTGAAGACAACGACCTGCTCTCTTCTGTTCAACTGGTAATAGGCATCGTTTTTGGTGTGGCCGGTATGTTCAGTTTCCCATTTGGTCATGTATCTGGCTTTAATAAGCCGTTTTGACTCTTCGTACGTCATACTAGTGTTTGTTTGTGGTAGTCTTGCACCTTCTTTTGCCAGTCTGTCTGCCTCCTCGTTGTCTTGGATGTTGCAGTGTGATGGGACCCACTGTACCACTACCCTTTTTGGTGCGGACTGCTGGCATAGTTGACAGAGTACTGCTCTTAAGTCATTAAGCTCAGTGTTTTTCTGGCTTTTTAGCGCTATGACTACGGCCAGAGCATCTGTAAGCAGGACTGTATGGCTTTCATTTTCTTTATGTGTCACCATTTCTTCCACTGCCGCCCTCAGTGCCTCTGCCTCCGCTCTGAAATTGCTTGTGTACTTACCAGTAGCGAATGACAGTGTTATTTTTTTGCCATTTGGTAGGTTCAGGAATGCTCCTGCCCCTCCGTTCTGTGTAGTGTTTGTTACAGAACCGTCGGTGTATGCATGGGTCCAGTCCATGCTTGGGTAGTTTTTCGATATAAAGCTTAGGGTAGTATATCTCCTTTCTTTTTCAGTCTGGCAGTATTTTTTTCCAATACCTGGTATATTTTCTACCACCTCTGGAAATATATCCTGCCTCCAGGTAGGTTTTCGTACAGTAGTGATGGGCTTTGGTGTTGTTAGTGCGTTTATGGGATCTTCGTGCATCTTTGCTTTGGCTATTTCTGCAAAGTTTCTCTGCTTTAGTTTCCCATTTCCCAAATGGAAAGTGCATCTGACTTCAGCACTAATTTGTTTTAATGAATTTGCTTCCAATAGGTGAAAAACACATCTTTCATGAACTTGAACACAAGCCAGGCAACTAACAACTTCGCTTCCTTCTCATCCCCCTCCCCCACTCCGCATTAGGTAATATTAAAGCGTAATAGTGTCATCAAGGTGCATAAAATGTAACCTCAGAGTACACTTAGCTATATGAAGGCATGCATATCATCAACATACGTCCCTTTCAAGCTGATGTTGGAATGTTACAGATGTCATTTCTGGACCATCAGGTATTTTTTATTAGCTTGACGTGACTGTAATGAAGTCATGTACTCATTTACTGCTGTGCAAAAGAGATCATGTACTCCAACCACTGCGCCATTTGACCCTCACTAGAATAAGAAAGCCAAGACCATACATCAAATAATAAGAATGGCCTATCGCAATTGACGACGAAGGCATAATTTAGACTAGTTTTTATTTATTTATTTTTTTGCGTTCGCCTTATTTTTCCAAGGCGGTGTGCGTTCCACTGTGGTTTTTATTTTGCGCCTGTCGGCCCAGTGCATCCGACTTCGGTATGAATTTTATGTAAGGGTCTGCATCCTACTGCATTTTCTAAGGGTTTCCTTCCCCGGGGTAACGGCCGGTGCTGTGATGAGGATTGAACCCAGTAACTTCGGTTTGTGAGCCGTGTCACTTACTTACTAGCCCACGCCGTCCCCCCATAAGACTAGTACTGCGATACGTGTTCTCATGTGGCTATAGAGACCAATCCTAGCATGGGAGACTTTTCCGCACCCAGCGTGCTCATGTGAGGAGGCAGCTGTGGAGTCGTAGTGTGCCTGCTCTTTCGGAGGGGTACGCTTACTCTGAGACTTAGCGATTGAGTTTCACTCTGTGATCTGAGCATATTTGATGATACTAACACACCAGATGGAACGGTTCTCTGCAAGCACCTCCCACGACGTCACATCAATGTTGAAGTTATTCAGACATACTTTCAAGATTCTCTGTAGCGTTTCTTGTCTTCCTAATAAGCGACTGCCTGTATTGAGCTCACCCTATAAGAGCTTCTTAGGGATACGTTGGGATCAAGATGCTGAGCAGCGCATGAGCTGCAGTGGTCAGCGACTCATAGCTGACTGCTAGCGTCAGGGCCAGCGAACCAGAGCTGTCAAGACCCTTCCACACCTCCACGTGGTGACCCTGAATAACAGGTTGCAGCAGGGCAGACTGGCTAAGGAGAAGGGATCGAAGAGGGAATGCTAGCCAGCTAATCAAAAAATACTTGCTGAAGTCGGATGTGTTAGACCGAAAGGTGCAAATATCGCAGTCAAGCTGTAAACTACGACACAACACATTACGTTCTCTGGACTACATTCTGCTACTTAAGCACTTTTAGTGTTTGGTAGTGGGAGATTGAGAACGAACGAAGCAGCCCAGCCAGCTAAGCCAGGGATGCGTTAATCAGACCTACTGCCAACATGCCCCGCATGACTCTTCCCGGACTCCAGCATGACTCTTCCCGGACTCCAGCATGACTCTTCCCGGACTCCAGCATGACTCTTCCCGGACTCCAGCATGACTCTTCCAGGACTCCAGCAAGACTCTTCACACAATCTCACATGACTCTTCCCGGACTCCAGCAAGACTCTTCCTGGACTCTGGTAAGACTCTTCCCAGACTCCAGCAAGACTCTTCACACAATCTCACATGACTCTTCGCTGACACTTCCTCTGTTACGCCCCTCTCCCCCCCCCCCATCCCCCCACCCCCAACACCCCACTTTCCTCTTTCTTCCTGAGTTATTCTTTGGAAACTCCACATATCTCCTCGCTGTCCCGTCCTAACTCATAACGGACTCGAATACCGTGAAAGCGACAGTCCAAATCCGGCATGCGCCTGCGCCAAACGCTTTCCCAGAATCCCTCTTCTACTGTTGGTAGTTGTGATGACATGTAATCTCATGTGTTGCCCCACCTATATCGCCGGCTTTATTCTCAATACATGTCTCTGTTGTGGTTCTTTAAAGACGCAATATATCCATTAAAGACCTTCCTGGTGCCCTGAAGCATTGCAAGCTCGTGAGAATGGAGCTATTTTTGCTCGTTATAATTAAAAATGCCCATTCGTTCTTCCGCGTTTATCAGTGTGGGTTTTCTTCCGGTAGATTCTTTAAGATATTGCGCTGCTGGTTGTCTAAAGAAGTCCCTGCTTCTTACGATAACCTTGTTGACTAACTTGTCAATGTGACCCAAACAGATAATTGTGATTGGTTGTTTTCTTTCTGATGCACAGGCAGCATAAGGATATTACTGTAGTTGACATCCCTCCCTTACAGGAAGCCCGAATGAATAACATGTATGCGTTTTAAAGTCGTGGTGCTTCTATAGCGGTTTGTTTTATATGCAGATGCTGCTAACCACATGCACAATACTCTTTAATCGCATTTTACAAATTCCTTAAAAGGTTTCAGTCGTTCTGCTTTCCTACCAGGGTACTATTCGGGCGGGTCTGTCACTACTGTTTCAGAATTATGAACATTTTGTGATTTGTTGAAGACATTTCACGAGCAAATGAACAGCCCTTGATATCCTTAGCTAAGGCAATAAAGCAGACTACTACCGCTTTTTGTACGAGTGGTATCAAGTAACTATCCGAATTTTGTTAGGATAGCCATACCACTAAATTGATTAAGTATGGTAACTATCTCAAGTCAACAGTATATGTTAGACACCTGGTAGTGGAATGAGTAAGTAACTGCTGTTTTCCCGCGCTTTGTTTGTTTTTATTTTTTCAAAATGGCGTCGGACCAGAAAACTGCAATGCAGAAACAGCATGATGTTGTGAAATATTTTGGGGGAAGAAGGTTCAAAGCCGCTGAAATTAATTGCGGACTGTAGCCCGTTCATCAGTGATTGATTGGTGTTGTTGATTGTTGTTTGTGAATGCCGACAATGTGTAGTTTACTCTTTTGTGCGCTTTGAAAAGGACGTTATGTGACGGTATGCAGTAGCTTCTCTCACATCCCGAGCGTGCTGATGGAGGTGAAGGGGATCCTTCAGGTGATTGTGCTATGCGTTGCTTAATCTGCATGTCGTTCACTACTATGAGAATCACGTCGATCCTTCACCTCGTTAGCCAGGCTGCCATGAAAACAGCCCGTTACTATGTTGGGCTACTAAAAGCCGAGGTAAGGGTCTTGGCCAGTATGTTTTGCCTGACCTTAACTAACTTGTCTGATCAGTATATTTTGCCTGACCCTGACTAACATGTCTCATCAGTATATTTTGCCTGACCCTGACTAACATGTCTCATCAGTATATTTTGCCTGAAACTGACTAACATGTCTGATCAGTATATGTTGTCTGACCCTGACTAACATGTATGATCAGTATATTTTGCCTGACCCTGACTAACATGTCTGATCAGTATATTTTGCCTGACCCTGACTAACATGTCTGATCAATATATTTGCTTGACCCTGACTAACATGTCTAATCAGTATATTTTGCCTGACCAGACGTTTAGTCTTCCTACTCGCTTGATTGGTGTAAACGCTTTCGTTAAGGCCGAGATTTCATCGAGGATAAGCCCAGTGAAGACCGAAGTGTCTGGTGTCATGACACAGGGTCGAAAATGGTTATTTTGAAAGATCGACTATATAGTGTCAATGATGTCGCAATGGCTACTGGGATAAGCAACAGTTATGTGGAAGATTATCATCAGAGAGTTCTTCAATTTTCATATAGTTTCCTGTCGATAGTTTCCTATTTTTGTCGATAGTTTTCTGTCGATAGTTTTCTGTCGATAGTTTCATGTTTACTGTCGATAGTTTCCTGTTTCCTGTCGATAGGGACCTGAACAATTGCATTTTTGACCAAAGCGGTGTCTTTCTCCAACCCGACATCCTATACGGCCGCCAAAACTGCATTGGGAGGTACCGCCACACCCGTTTTACAAACCCGACGTCTTAGAATGATTTTCATCCTTTTTGCCACTCTGAAACATCAGCTCGGAAGACAACAGTTTCACACGGATGATGAAATGAGTCATGAAGTTCTCTAATGGCTCATGGACCAGCCAACAGAATGCAGCGCTGTCAGAATACAGAACCTCGAAGCTAGATGGAACAATTGCGTCGCATGGCAGGTGGCTACTTAAAAATATAGCTCAAATCAAGTTATTCCAGGTTTTCACATTGGGGCACCCATAAGGACACCTCCACAACCACACCTTTGTAACCGGCCGCTGCATTTGCTTCTTCTGGTTAGTGATTTGACTGCTTGATCTAATTATGTGGCCGTACCAAGTAGTGAGTTTCTGTCTTTCGACAATTTCCATGAGGTCTTCAAAAAGCCATGTTGCTGATGTAATTCTTTCTCATATTTCCTCATTTGTAACTCGGTCTTTGTATGTGACATTTAGAAGTCTTGGGAAACATCTCATCTCCAATGCATTTATTCTGCCCTGCAGGTTATCTATAATTGTCTTTGTCTCACAAGCATATTTACAGCATGTTTACCGGACCGATGTACGAATTAATCCGATCTTCGTGCTTATGGCTAACCGTTTTGTCTTGCCAGATTTTGTTCAGCATTGCAGCCGACGCTATTGTCTTGTCTTTGCTATTCTGGCCAACATCTCACATTTGGATCGTTCATCCCCGACAGTTGAACCCAGATATTTGAAACGTCGACTACTTTGAGTTTCTGGTCATTTGAGTTGACCCTACTGTTGAAGCACTCGGCGTTGTTAGTCATTCATTTAGTCTTTAAATCGTTAATATATATATATATATACCATAGTCAAGAGCTGTTTCATCGAGCCTTCTGATCCATTCACGGAGTTCCACCTCTGCGCCGGCCAACTTCTATATGGCATCAGCAAATCGATGGTTGGTAATCGTTTGGTCCCCTATCTTGACAGTACCAACACCTTGATTTTGATGACCCATTCCTCAGCTTAGCTCCAGGTCCAAACTTCGTCTCCAGTGGACTGTTTTTGGGGCGTGGAAGTCCAGTGAGTGGTAAATGCTCCTCTAGAGGCCTCTCGGATGTTGCAGCGTACTGCAAGGTAAGCAGACAAACGCATTGGAGGTCTTCTCCGTGGTCTCTTCTTACATCGGGGGTACCAGACTGCTGACGCTGTGCTCCATCGACCATCGTTTCACCTCGACATGTGACCTGCCCATCTATGTTTTGCCTTGTCTGCCTTGATTACCGCATCATTCACCGGGGACAATCGTCTTATGTCCAAATTGATGAGAGCTTGCATACGTTGGTCCGGTAAGTTGTTCCGACCAAGCGTCTCTCAAGAGAGGCCTGGGTCACTCTCAATTTGTCATCTAGTGATTTTGTTAGTGTCCACGTCTCAGCACCGTAGCACATCGCAGGGAGTACTGTGAATTGTAAAGAGATATGTACTTCCGGTACCCAGCAAGATGACTGCTTTCTTTGATTGTGTTGACGGTTTTATGTCAAATTCACGTAAATATGAACCTTATTGCGACAAGAGGTAGGTTCTGCTCGGGGCCACGCGCCTCCTCGTCAGGTAATAGTACATATCTGGCTACGTACAACTTCGACCGTGTTCAGGTCATTTTATGGGCGATGAAATAGCCACATCGCTACTGACTGTTTAGATTATAGAGATCTTAAACTGGCAGTGGTTTGAATTTACACAGCTATAGTGTGAGTAGAAATGTAGATAGAGTGTTTGCCTTTCTTGTGGAAAGGTGCCGGTCTGGCTCAATCCTCGCTTTCTGCAACTTCCTGCCTTGCTGACCTACTGATAAGAAGCCAGGTCAATATTAACCGCAAATAAGTAATTGCTCAGTGACCGCATCAGGACAAGGAACAAAACAACACTTACATAACGATCACTACGTCTTCGTCGGGGATAGAGAATACACAAAAACAACCAACAAATCGCAACAATGAACAATACATGATGCAAAATGAGCGGTGTTAAGTTAGCAGATATACCTGAAAGTAGCCACACGAAAAAGTGAACCGGATAAAGAGATTACGAGTCAACAAGTAGGAACAGCTGTAAAATGGGCTAAGAAAAAACCAATAAATCCAAACTGCAACGATACTGAAGGTCAAATGTCGATAAAAACAAATACAGTTAATGGCTCAGCGACCTCATCAGGACAAACAATAAAACAGCATCTACGTTACGCGCGTGAAGTCTTCATCAAAGACAAGGAACGTAACTAAAACAATTAACATCTTCTTCGATCAACTCATGCTATTTTTTCATCCCCGTGAGGTTCAGATTGAACGTTTCAGGTCCTCGCTGGTCCCCCACAGCTTTTACCGCATCAGGACAAACAACAAAACAGCACCTACGTTACGCTCATAAAGTCTTCATCATGGACGAAGAATGTAACTAAAACTATCTTCTTCTTCGATAAACTGATGAAATGCTTCCAGCCCGGTGAGGTTCACGAAGCAGGCTGTACGTTTCGGGACTTCGCTGGTCCCCCACAGCGTATTGAACATGGTCGCATCTACGGTCAGACTGTTTTTCTTTTGTCTGTATAAGCGGGGCAGTCCTGCATGATATGTTCTGGTGTTTGATTGTGTCGTACGTGGCGGTGTCTTTAAGACTCATTATGTGGAGGTGGGCCTTGACTCTGCAGTGTCCCGTTCTAGGTCTGAAGATCTTTGTCTGCCCATCTCTGACAAGTTTGTCAATTCTGTCATTTTCTGGCTTATATTCTTTGTTTTGGTCTCTCCATTCCGTCCTCATGGATCGCTTGATAAGATGTATTTGCTTCTTATTAGCTCTGTTTGCCGTCACTTCCGGCTTTTGCTAGGTCATCTGTCTTCTCGTTTCCAAGGATTACACGATGGTCCAGAATCCACTGTAGGACTAAATCTGTTTTGGGGGACGGCAACTCAATGTTATATTTTATTTTGTATGAAACGTTTATCTTGTTTGGGGCTTGAGATGGCTTGGAGTACGCTCCTGGAGTCTGTTAGAAAGAATATTTTTTTTATGTAATTAAGAATTATAAGAATCGGAGTTGCTGTATCTGGTAGCAAATAATTGCTAAGAAAATGAATAATTCGGTTGACTATAAACACACTTTAAAACAGCTGACGACAATGATAATAATTTAGTAAATCCGCATTTCTTCATCATCTTCGTCGTTGTCACACTTCGTCAAAAATCCAGCCCACCCCCCCACCCCCACCCCCACCCCCCACAACAACAACAAAAACACGACTCCTAATCGCACACTCCCCACACACAACCTTTCACTGCGTGGCAACCCCTTATGTTGGCCGTTGCTGAAAACTGAAATTCTCAGCACACACCGGAAACTTCAGCTGGAGTTGTCTCTCCGGGGATGAGTTGTCGGAACCGTCACAATTATGTCAAAGAAGGCAAGGGAGATTAATGAAACTAATCCGCTGATTATTACTGTTCTGTGGTTGCTCGTCTGCGGACGCTTGACGCGGAAATAATGTGTCACGAGTCGGTGGTGAAAAGTACTAAAAGCGTCATTCGATAGAAAGTGATTTATCGATTGTAAATACGTGAGAATTGGTCAAACAAGGACAGTAGAAGCGGGCGTTGGAGAATTGGTCAGGCAAGGAGAGTAGAAGCGGTCGTTGGAGAATTGACCAGACAAGATCAGTAGAAGCGGACGTTGGAGAATTGGTCAGGCAAGGACAGTAGAAGCGGGCGTTGGAGAATTGGTCAGGCAAGGACAGTAGAAGCGGGCGTTGGAGAATTGGTCAGGCAAGGACAGTAGAAGCGGGCGTTGGAGAATTGGTCAGGCAAGGACAGTAGAAGCGGGCGTTGGAGAATTGGTCAGGCAAGGACAGTAGAAGCGGGCGTTGGAGAATTGGTCAGACAAGATCAGTAGAAGCGGACGTTGGAGAATTGACCAGACAAGGAGAGTAGAAGCGGATATTGTGTCTTCTATACGTTTCATCTCATCTCGTCTCATTTGTCAATTTATGCCTGGAGAAAGTGCAGTTTTATTTCGTGTGTGTATATATGTGGCGGTTCATATTTTCTTCATTTGTTGTCTTGACTTTCTACCGGGTTGTAACACAGTGTCGTGGTATGTATTTGTCCATCGTCTCTCTCGTGTCCCGAGTAAACATTTTTCTTAATTTTACGGCAGGTCTCGTTTACCCTTTCTATCCACCTTTTCCGCGGTCTACCTCTCACCTTTCTTTCTGATGTTCTCATGTAGAAGGTTGCATGAACAATGTGGACTGCTTGCATTCTTTTTCTTCTTCTCCTTCCTCTTCTAAATAGCTACTTGTACACAAGACAGACAAATGATGGTAGTGTGGTAGGCTGTCTCCCTTAGACCAATAAATTGTCCCTAAATAGGCTCCCTTCTCAGAGTAAAATACATTGAACTCGAAAACTTTTTACTTCAGAATATAAAAACAATTAATGAATTGCATTGCATAACTTTATATGATCACAACAATATAATACTAAGCTATCATAATTGAATTTATACTTCCTAGAGGCTGTTTGCATTCAGCAGTATGTAACCTCTATTGTAATCTATACCCAGGTTTCTATCTCGTGATGAATTATATTCTATTTATGTTCCTAATAACATCATCTCCTTGCCAACTATTTCCTTGATATTCTGGTCTTTTGCAATGTGTCTGATCTCTGATGTTGCTGCAGCTTTGTTCTTTCCAGTTTCGCTATAGAACAAAACTCTTCTGGAATTCGTGCTTTAGAGTTACAATCCCTGGTGTTTTACCTACACCTTTCTCTCACATAAGGACTGTGCACACCTTTACCTGACAAGTCCTGCAAACACACTTTTCTGGCATAAGGGTTGTACACAACATTTTCTGACGCACCTGATATAACACAATTTTCTGACACGAACTACCGTTTGACTTTCTTTCACATCGAGGCATTCTGACGTTCGACAGATACTTACTCAATCAGTGTAAGCTGAATACAATTTGGTGCAGCCCTCAGTTTCATAGAGATTCCGATATCATTAAGTTCTGTCAGGTCTTTGACAATGACCACTCATGGAGATAACGCAACGAACTCTACAAGTACTTTTGGTCTGCATTCCTACTAAATCCGATCTTTAACCTCTGAAACATCACTTTTTAATCTGCCTTCTAAGAACCGCACTCATTCTATGGCTGTTGAGGAGAGGTAATAATGTGATCTTGAATCGTTCTATTGTTTATACGACACGTACAACTTGACCACTAATACACCGAAACCTCAATTTCTGGATCGTCCTTACCTTCGAAAACAACCCTACTAAAATTTCTTTGAATAATTCATTAATACAGTACTAATGGATTTGGAACAGGCCTAATTAACATGTCATCCTACAGCTAAAACGTGTTACGACGTGTGACTGTCCTATTTCAACCTGAGCACCGCTATATCTGGTCTTGCTATCTTCCCCCACGTCCTTCTAGACTACCACGAAAACAAAACCCCTACCCACAATGTCAGCTAGAAATCTTGAAATAATTCCCAAGTTTGCCACGTGAGTTTCACGTGTACTTTATTTTACACCGTAACAAACTATAAATAGCAAGAGCAAATAACTAAAACAAAAAAAGTAATTTATGTCCGTTACCAAGTCAACGTATCATTTACCTCATTTCAGACAATGAAAAGATACATTAGGAACAAGGACGGCTTTTTTCGAAGTGACGGAAATACAGTTCGAAGTGACGGAGATACATTTCGAAGTGACGGAGAATACAGTTCGAAGTGACGGAGATACAGTTCAACTTCGTCTGACCTTTGGTCATTGTTTCTCACTAATTTTTCGTATTCAATGGCTCTTTGGTTTGAGATTCTTGATTGCGATCCATGTGACCCTGTCACAAACAGAAGTGCAATGATTGCGATCCATGTGACCCTGTCACAAACAGAAGTGCAATGATTGCGATCCATGTGACCCTGTCACAAACAGAAGTGCAATGATTGCGATCCATGTGACCCTGTCACATACAGAAGTGCAATGGAAGTGTAGATGAGAATATCAACGGTTAAAAACACATTTATCAACATTATAAATATATAAAAGTATCCCATAGCATTACTGCCGTAGGGTGCGAGGTGTTAGCGATCTCACATTTCAAAGGCTCGACTATATGAGGGCGGTAGCCATCTCCTCTCCCTCGCCCGGACTGAACCGGTACCCATTTAAGGCTGGGTCGACCCGGGAGCCATTGCGGTCTGAAAAAACACTACCGCTTCAACTGGGGAATGAACCTAGGACCACTCAGATGCCAGTCCATAGCGCTAACCAGTGCGCAATGCGGCACCCTTTTATTAATTGACAAAATATATTGAAATACAGAAAAATAACAATTAAACTACAACTATGAGATCAGGTGTTTATATATAATGAGATCAGGTGTTTATATATAATGAGATCAGGTGTTTATATATAATGAGATCAGGTGTTTATATATAATGAGATCAGGTGTTTATATATAATGAGATCAGGTGTTTATATATAATGAGATCAGGTGTTTATATATAATGAGATCAGGTGTATATATATATATGATTACGATTATGATTAGTTGATCATCGCAAGCGATGTTGGCGACATCAACTGATGGTTTTGCCTTGATGATGTCACTCGCGCTGTATTTGGATTATAGTCAGGAAGAAACTTGTTATCGACCTCACTTTCAAAATACGGACAGATACATATTTATATACCTCCATCATACTTTGTAGTGCGTAAAGGTGTGCAATGAGAGAACAGTTACAAGACAAAATAGAGGCCTATAAAATGGGGATATACAGAGGAATGGGTCGTATCTCGTGAAAACAATAGCAAATAAATAAAGAAGTCCTGACTTAAGATTAAATGACATCCTGAAAAAAACACAAATTAGGCAAATGAAATATTATGAATATAGGAAGAGACACAATACTTTGCTGAAACTAATACAGGGAAAGGGGGTGGGGGAGGAGGGGGGGAATGTTGATGGCAGGTGGGTAAGAGGATGACAGCGATGTAAGTGGGAGAGCAAAATCAAACGATAGACTAAAAATAGTATGTTGGAGTGTACAATAAAGACAAGACACAGAGCCTCTTCGAGGTGTACAATAAAGACAAGACACAGAGCCTCTTCGAGGTGTACAATAAAGACAAGACACAGAGCCTCTTCGAGGTGTACAATAAAGACAAGCCACAGAGCCTCTTCGAGGTGTACCTTCCAGACAAGACACAGAGCCGCATCGAGGTGTACCACCCAGACAAGACACAGAGCCACATCGAGGTGTACCATCAAGACAAGGCACAGAGCCTCATTGGGGTGCACCATTCAGACAAGACACAGAGCCTCATCGGGGTGTACCATCAAGACAAGGCAAGACACAGAGCCTCATCGAGGTGTACCATCCAGACAAGACAGAGAACCTCATCGAGGTGTACCATCCAGACAAGACACAGAGCCTCATTGGGGTGTACCATCCAGACAAGACACACAGTCTCATCGAGGTGTACAATAAAGACAAGACACGGAGCCTCTTCGATGTGTACCATCCAGACAAGACACAGAGCCTCATCGAGATGTACCATCCAGACAAGGCAAGACACAGAGCCTCATCGAAGTGTACCATCCAGATAAGACACAGAGCCTCATCGTGGTGTACCATCCAGACAAGACACAGAATCTCATCGAGGTGTACCATCCAGACAAGACACACAGCCTCATCGAGGTGTACAATAAAGACAAGACACAGAGCCTCATCGAGGTGTACCATCCAGACAAGACACAGAGCTTCATCGAGGTGTACCATCAAGACAAGACACAGAGCTTCATCGAGGTCTATTGCAGCCTAACTACGATGGAGAGGCGGTGCATGACATCACTATCATCGGTTTCCCTTCCCCGTGTGTTGTGCTCTGCCTCTAGCTCTATTTCCTTGGGGGTTCCAGAACAGAGACTATATACTTCTCGTGGAGAAACCATTCTGTAATTTTACCAATTGCGCGGCGGTTGTTCAGTTAAATACATGCTTCTCGTGGTGTTTATTTAGCATTGTATTTCAATTTCATTCTTAGTCTCCCTCTTGCTTTGAAGTATTAACAGCGGGAACATATTCCAATAATTTCCGTGCAGAAGCAATGGCACTGAAGGCCGCAGCTGAGCTTGTAATCAAAGACAAACTAGCAAAGAGTGGAGGAGCATCCCCACAAACATACTTGAGTATCACATATAATGAGGTAAAGACCATAATTAAAGCCAACTTCAGGGTAAAATAGGCTGACCAACACCCCAACTTCTGAAAAGAAGACAGCTACTATAACGTAACTAGAGAAGAGCAAGTCATCATCTTTAGATTGAGAACTGGGCATAACAGACTCAGGGGTCATCTTTACAAAAAAATGAGGATTGGGACAGATGACAGGTGCCCATGTGGGGACCATACCATGACCGTGGAACACATCCTGCAAAGCTGCACGCTCACGCAGGAAAAGAGAGAACAATACTGGCCTCGTGAGACAGATATGAGACAAAAGCTGTATGGAGACGAAACAGCCTTACAAACAACGGTGTCCTTTGAAAGAGAAACCGGAACCTTGATCTGAGGATGAACGAAGAAGAGGAAGAAGCTTTGAAGCCTGCATGGCATGTGTTTTAGAGAAACTAATTAACCAAACATATCACTAGAAAAAGCACAAATGAGGTTCTGCACAAGAATAATGTGCATTATACGAAAATAATAACTAATAACTAGGTGCTAAAAAGAAGTCCGTTTACCCACGGGAGATTAACTTCAGAGAAGGTTGGTTTCGTTTTCTAAGGCACCTCACGAGGAAGCTATGGTTAACAAACAGTGTAACAAAAGGCAACATTGCAGAGAAAAGGATGGAGCAGGGAAAAAGAAAGAGCGGAGCTGAAGAATAACAGTATAAAAATATAATTAGCTAAACCATGTGACAGATAATGGCAAGGACAACGATTGTGAGAGACAAGAATGGAGTTTCAATAAAGGCATGTCTTACGACTAGAAGGATTTAGAGAAGTAGAAACGACCAGAGGGATGGAGAGAATGTATAGATATCAAAGATTGAAGAAGACGAGAAAGGATAAAGCAATGAAGACAGAAATGAATGATGCAGGTGGAGAGGAATGTTTGAAGAAATACAAAGAAAGTCAAAGTAAGGGTGGGGGGGGGGGGGGGGGAATTAAAGACAGAAACGGGGAGCTGAAGAGACAGAGATCAAGAGTGAGTGAGAGTATGTAAGAGAACAGAAAAGAGATAGGAAGAGAGAATAAGAGAGAATAGGAGAAAGAGTAAAAGAGAGTAAGAGAGAATACGAAAGAGAGAGAGAATAAGAGAGTGTAACAGAGAATAAAAGATAGAGAGAGAGTAAGACTGAATAAGATGGAGAGTGAAAGAGAGACATAAAAAGACAGAGAAGGTGAGAGATAGTGAGATGCTACTGGTATACCTCCCGAAACATGTGCCCAGACATAATAAATACCCTCATTATTAGTCGTATCCTATTCTAGACATATTGGGGCGATGAGGCTAACGTCTGGTCAGAAAAAACACACTGATAAGAGAATATTAGCCAGGGTCAGGGAAAACACACTGATAAGAGAATATTAGCCAGGGTCAGGGAAAACACACTGATAAGAGAATATTAGCCAGGGTCAGGGAAAACACACTGATAAGAGAATATTAGCCAGGGTCAGGGAAAACACACTGATAATAGAATATTAGCCAGGGTCAGGGAAAACACACTGATAAGAGAATATTACCCAGGGTCAGGGAAAACACACTGATAAGAGAATATTAGCCAGGGTGACGGAAAACACACTGATAAGAGAATATTAGCCAGGGTCAGGGAAAACACACTGATAAGAGAATATTAGCCAGGGTCAGGGAAAACACACTGATAAGAGAATATTAGCCAGGGTCAGGGAAAACACACTGATAAGAGAATATTAGCCAGGGTCAGGTAAAACACACTGATAAGAGAATATTAGCCAGGGTCAGGGAAACACACTGTAAAGAGAATATTAGCCAGGGTCAGGTAAAACACACAGATAAGAGAATATTAGCCAGGGTCAGGGAAAACACACTGATAAGAGAATATTAGCCAGGGTCAGGGAAAACACACTGATAAGAGAATATTAGCCAGGGTCAGGGAAAACACACTGATAAGAGAATATTAGCCAGGGTCAGGGAAAACACACTGATAAGAGAATATTAGCCAGGGTCAGGGAAAACACACTGATAATAGAATATTAGCCAGGGTCAGGGAAACACACTGATAAGAGAATATTAGCCAGGGTCAGGGAAAACACACTGATTAGAGAATATTAGCCAGGGTCAGGGAAAACACACTGATAAGAGAATATTAGCCAGGGTCAGGGAAAACAAACTGATAAGAGAATATTAGCCAGGGTCAGGGAAAACACACTGATAAGAGAATATTAGCCAGGGTCAGGGAAAACACACTGATAAGAGAATATTAGCCAGGGTCAGATAAAACACACTGATAAGAGAATATTAGCCAGGGTCAGGGAAACACACTGAAAAGAGAATATTAGCCAGGGTCAGGGAAAACACACTGATAAGAGAATATTAGCCAGGGTCAGGGAAACACACTTTAAAGAGAATATTAGCCAGGGTCAGGGAAAACACACTGATAAGAGAATGTTAGCCAGGGTCAGGTAAAACACACTGATAAGAGAATATTAGCCAGGGTCAGGGAAAACACACTGATAAGAGAATATTAACCAGGGTAAGGGAAAACACACTGATAAGAGAATATTAGCCAGGGTCAGGGAAACACACTGATAAGAGAATATTAGCCAGGGTCAGGGAAAACACACTGATAAGAGAATATTACCCAGGGTCAGGGAAAACACACTGATAAGAGAATATTAGCAAGGGTCAGGGAAACACACTGATAAGAGAATATTAGCCAGGGTCAGGGAAAATACACTGATAAGAGAATATTAGCCAGGGTCAGGGAAAACACACTGATAAGAGAATATTAGCCAGGGTTAGGGAAAACACACTGATAAGAGAATATTAGCCAGCGTCAGGGAAAACACACTGATAAGAGAATATTAGCCAGGGTCAGTGAAAACAAACTGATAAGAGAATATTAGCCAGGGTTAGGTAAAACACACTGATAAGAGAATATTAGCCAGGGTCAGGGAAACACACTGAAAAGAGAATATTAGCCAGGGTCAGGGAAAACACACTGATAAGAGAATATTAGCCAGGGTCAGGGAAACACACTGAAAAGAGAATATTAGCCAGGGTCAGGGAAAACACACTGATAAGAAAATATTAGCCAGGGTCAGGTAAAACACACTGATAAGAGAATATTAGCCAGGGTCAGGGAAAACACACTGATAAGAGAATATTAGCCAGGGTCAGGGAAAACACACTGATAAGAAAATATTAGCCAGGGTCAGGGAAAACACACTGATAAGAGAATATTAGCCAGGGTCAGGGAAAACACACTGATAAGAGAATATTAGCCAGGGTCAGGGAAAACACACTGATAAGAGAATATTAGCCAGGGTGACGGAAAACACACTGATAAGAGAATATTAGCCAGGGTCAGGGAAAACACACTGATAAGAGAATATTAGCCAGGGTCAGGGAAAACACACTGATAAGAGAATATTAGCCAGGGTCAGGGAAAACACACTGATAAGAGAATATTAGCCAGGGTCAGGGAAAACACACTGATAAGAGAATATTAGCCAGGGTCAGGGAAAACACACTGATAAGAGAATATTAGCCAGGGTCAGGGAAAACACACTGATAAGAGAATATTAGCCGGGGTCAGGAAAGATATACTGGCCGCCAAGACCCTCACCTGACCTCCTCGTTGGTCGTCCTGGAAACGGGCTGTTGTCGATGGCAACAGTCTGGCTAACAATGTGAGTTTCGATGTGATACCCGTAGTAGTGAGGAGCACGCAGAAGAATTCAAGCATTGCACAACCGCCTGGAGGACCCCGGTTCACTTCTTCAGCACGCTCGGGATGTCAGGAAAGCTACTACATTCTGCCACAATTTCCGTCCTTTTTAGGGCGCACAAAAGGGCTACCAACCCATTGTGGGCATTAGCAACCAACCAACCAACCAACCAACTAACCAGCCAGCCAACCAACCATTCTAGACATATCAATATGCCTTCTACACAGCTCTCCCTACTATTAATAACTTCATTTTATGTTCTTGTTGCTGTTCAATTCCCAAAATGGGTTCACTCTTTTATGCCCCCTGAAAAGGGAGCTTAGTCGCGGGCTACAGTAGTTTTCATCACAACCCGAGCGGGTTTGGGAAGGTAGATCAGGATCCGCCAGGCGGTTGGTCTATACTTGGCTTCATCTGTGTGTCGCTCACTACTACGGGGATCACGTCGATTCGCCACCTCCCTAGTCAGACTTCCATGAAACAGCCTGTTTCCATGGTCATCTGCGTTGAAGTTAGATGGGGTGGCGGGGGGGGGGGGGGCAGGGTGCTTTCACGGTCAGTACATTTCACCTGGCCCTGATTAACATTGCCCGATCAGTATGTTTCACCTGACCCTGACTAACATTGTTCGATCAGTATGTTTCACCTGATACTGACTACCATTGTCCGATCAGTATGTTTCACCTGACACTGACTAACATTGTTCGATCAGTATGTTTTGCCGGAGCAAACGTATAATACTCTATGATACACCTGTATCCCCCCTCCTCTCCTCCCCCCCCCCCCCCGCTTCTTCTTTTACCCCCTCTCTCACTCCTCTCTCGGCGTCTCTCTCTCTCTCTCTCTGAAAGTGTGTAAATTTCCTACACAAATTGGAGAGTTTGTATATTTACACAGTGCGTAAAAGTCTAATTTCATGTCATAATTTGTCTTCAAACATTGGCTATCTCAGGCAGCTAGATGATAATGCTTGTTGCCACTACTGACCGAGTGATGGCTGGACAATACGATGTCGCTTCAAAGATAGAGGACACAGTTGTGAATCAGTACCAAGCGCGTTTGTCAAGCAGTAAAATATCGTATCCAACATGGGATCAAGATGCTGAGCAGCGCAAGAGCTGCAGTAGTCAGCGACCCATAGCTGACTGCTAGCGTCAGGGCCAGCGAACCATAGCTGCCAAGACCCTTCTACACCTCCACGCGGTGATCCTGGATAACAGGCTGCATCAGGGCAGACTGGCTAAGGAGAAGGGATCGAAGAGGGAATGCTAACCCGGTACTCAAAAAATGCTTGCTGAAGTCGGATGTGTTGGACCGAAAGGTGCAAATATCGCAGCCAAGTTGTAAACTACGACACAACGCATTCCGTTCTCTGGACTACATTCTGCTACTTAAGCCCTTTCAGTGTTTGGTAGCGGGAGATTGAGAACGAACGAAGAAGAAGAAGAAGAAGAAGTATCTAACATAAATAGACAATTTACAATACAGCGAGGTGTGGTTCCCCAATGATCTCATCAGTTACGATGAGGAAGAAGATTAAAAATACAGAACTTCTACCGAGATGCGGCCTGCGACCATTAAACTTTTCCCCGTTAAACTCTCGGGCTCATTTGAGTTTGAAGCCTCTAATATAAATCTCAATGGAGTTACGGCCAGATTTGCTAAACCCAGATGCCGCTGGCAGTAACTTGTGTTATGGCTAGAACTATTTATAGTTAGAGATTTCCTACACCAGGAACGCAAAATAAAAATAAAATCGTAAATAAATTCGGTGTTTTGCCTGTCAACTTTTCGGAGTTTAGATATCAGTTAAGAATAAACTACACTTTGAAAAAAGGATCCTATTTATTTCTGGAAGTTTTTGAGAAAATTATGTTTCTGCAGATTATGAAATCTACTGCAACCGCTTTTGTCAAACTACATTTTCATTTGGGTTTGTTTTTTAACAATTTTCATCCAAGATAAAAGAGTCCAAGAAAAGGTCCTGGATGTTCCTGGCGGTAGTGTAGTGCGAAGCTTCTCAGTATGCTCATAAGTATGGGTGGGGCGGAGAGTGGGGTGGGGGGCTTTAGCGTTAATCCCTACCTCGCTGCCGTGGTGCGAAAAGTGTTCATGGTCATGGGAGGCGAAGCACGCTGATAAAGATCACACCTGACGTTCTAGGTCGTGGTCCAACAGGCTGTCACAACAGTCTGATCAACGAGGTGGTGATCCATAATGTAATCATCATAGAGGTGAGGTTACAGAGGAATTTCGCACTGCACTACATACAGGAGGGGCTCGGACAACATTCTCATGTTTGTTTGAGTGGTTTTTTTGTTCTGTTTTTTTGTTTTTGCTTTCGCTTATTTCTCTATTGCTCAAGGCGGTATGCGTTGCACTACAGCAACATTAATGTAGGTTGTACGGATTACAGTATGAAACTCAACAGAGAGAAAACCAAAGTAATCAAGGTTGCAAGAAAAGAAATAAAAACAACAATATGCATTCAACACCAACAGGTGAAACAGGTCAAAAATTTCACGTACCTGGATAACATAATCTCAGCAGATGGCAAAAGCAACACCGAAATCGTAGACAGATGTAATAAAGCAAGTCAAATCATTGGACACGTGCCCCTGATATTACTATGCAAGCGGGATCAAGAGGCTGAGCAGCGCATGAGCTGCAATGGTCAGCGACCCATAGTTGACTGCTAGCGTCAGGGCCAGCGAACCATAGTTGACAAGACCCTTCTACACCTCCACGCGGTGATCCTGGATACCAGGCTGCAGCAGGGCAGACTGACTAAGGAGAAGGGATCGAAGAGGGAATGCTAACCCGGTACTAAAAAAATGTTTGCTGAATTCAGAGTATTGGACCGAAAGGTGCAAATATCGCAGCCAAGCTGTAAACTATGACACAACGCATTCCGTTCTCTGAACTACACTCTGCTACTTACCCTTTCAGATTTGGTAGTTGGAGATTGAGAACGAAGAAGAAGGAAAGAAGGAAAGAAGGGAAGAAGGGAAGAAGGGAAGGAGGGAGGGAGGGAGGGAGGGAAGAAGGAAGAAGGAAGGAAGGAAGGAAGGAAAGAAGGAAGGAAGAAGAAGAAGAAGAAGAAGAAGAAGAAGAAGAAGAAGAAGAAGAAGAAGAAGAAGAAGAAGAAGAAGAAGAAGACTATGCTAGCAAGTGGCAATGGATACCAAATAAAAGAACGCTATTCAACACGAAATTCCTACCCACATTGTGCTCATCACGTCATCATGTAGCATGTCCTTTATAGAACGTCGCTCCCATCACAGTCTGTCTGAAAGAAACTCGTTCCTTTTCCAAAACTCCAGCCTCCGCCACAGTTATACCCAGGCATTCCTGGATATCTTGGTGCCATTGTTTTCTTGGTCTACCTCTTCCTCTTTTGCCTGGCACCATGCCTTCCATCACCATTCTCTTGAGACTATTATGTCTCTTGATGTGACCAAAGTATTTGTATTTTCTAACAAAAATTGAATTGATAAACCAGTTCTCCTGTGCTCAACTCTTGCCGAATGTCTACATTTGTCTTTTTCTCTGTCCAGGTTATTTTGAGGATCTTTCTGTAATATTTTGACTCGAAGGATTCGATTCTTTGCCTGGAAGTTTTTGGTAATTGTCCATGATTCGCAGCCATAAGCTGCCACAGGAAAAACACAGGCTCTCAAAACTTTTACTTTTATCATTTTGTTGGTGCTCTACCATAATTTCTTCAGGCTGTTCAGTCTCTGCATTGCTACGGCTAGTCTTCTTCTGATTTCTTTCGAGCAGTCGCCATTTGTGCTACCGGTGTCAAAATTGGACATTGACAAAGGTCAAAGACACATAGTAACATCATAAATGAAATAACTTCGTAGAATTCTTAGAGTAAGAAGAATCGATAGATTCAGAAATGAAGATATTAGAAAACAAGTAGATACAACACCAGTGCTAGACCTCATCAAGAGACAGCAAATTAAGTTGTTCGTCCCCGTGACACGTCAAACAGCAGATAATATCCTTCAGTAAGCAATTCCATGCAGATACAATGGATACAAAGCCAAGGGCCGACCACGAAAAAAGTTGGATAGCAGAAGTTACAGAACCAGGAAAGCTCCCCTTGTACGATGCACATACAAGGGCCATAGAAGAGTCGACCGATCTCAGCTGATGGGCACAGGTGTGTGTAATGGAAGAGTCGACAGATCGCAGCTGATGTGCACAGGTGTGTGTAATGGAAGAGTCGGCAGATTTCAGCTGATGGGCACAGGTGTGTGTAATGGAAGAGTCGGCCGATCTCAGCTGATGAGCACAAGTGTGTGTAATAGAAGAGTCGGCCGATCTCAGCTGATGTGCACAGGTGTGTGGAATAGAAAAGTCGGTCGATCTCAGCTGATGGGCACAGGTGTGTGTAATAGAATAGTCGGCCGATCTCAGCTGATGTGCACAGGTGTGTGTAATAGAAGAGTCAGCCGATCTCAGCTGATGTGCACAGGTGTGTATAATGGAAGAGTCGGCAGATCTCAGCTGATGTGCACAGATGTGTGTAATGGAAGAGTCGGCAGATCTCAGCTGATGTGCACAGGTATGTGTAATGGAAGATTCGGCCGATCTCAGCTGATGTGCACAGGTGTGTGTAATAGAAGAGTCGGCCGATCTCAGCTGATGGGCACAGGTGTGTGTAATAGAATAGTCGGCCGATCTCAGCTGATGTGCACAGGTGTGTGTGTAATTGAAGAGTCGGCCGATCTCAGCTGATGTGCACAGGTGTGTGTAAACGGTATTCCTTCTTTCTTCTGTTATCCAACTGCTCTTGCAATGAGTCGTCGCAGAGACGCGGGATTCGCAGATTTCTTGTTATCGCCAGGTCGGAGGCTTGTGCACTGTCAGGTGTAATTTCCTGTGTCATCGACATCCTTGTTGCTAAAGTAGCCGCAATGGATGTCAGTTCTTCTTCTTCTTCTTCTTCTTCGTCGTTGGTTCTCAATCTCCCACTACCAAACACTGAAAGGGCTTAAGTAGCAGAATGTAGTCCATAGAACGGAATGCGTTGTGTCGTAGTTTACAGCTTGGCTGCAATATTTGCACCTTTCGGTCCAACACATCCGACTTCAGCAAGCTTTTTTAAGTACCGGGTTAGCATTCCCTCTTCGATCCCTTCTCCTTAGCCAGTCTGCCCTGATGCAGCCTGTTATCCAGGATCACCGCGTGGACGTGTAGAAGGGTCTTGGCAGCTATGGTTCGCTGGCCCTGACGCTAGCAGTCAGCTATGGGTCGCTGACCACTGCAGCTCTTGCGCTGCTCAGCATCTTGATCCCGTATGTCAGTTCGATATCTGTCATTCACCTGCACTCTGTTTGTCGATAGCAACGTACGCATGTTTCTCACTTGTCTATTGAATTGAGCATTTGTGTAAACAGTTGTAAATCACCTGCTGGCTGGCTAGACTTGTCGCGGGATCACTTTTAAACTATTTGTTGTTCCTGTAGGTCTGACATTGTAACCTGCCCTCTGTAAATGATAAAGCACAGATATGATTACGTCAGAAACTGCAAGAAAGCAGTGAATATTCCGCCATCTTGTCAGAAACTCTATCAGGACGACACTGGACATACGTCTAACTTAATGAGAAGACGAAAATGGAATTGAAGTTCGCTCTAAACAGCTATCTCAGAGTTGGAGAAAAGCATCTACTACAACACAGAGGTGAAAAGATAATACCATATACGATTGTAAGTTAGTAAGTAGGTCATAGTCTGAAATTAGATAGCTGAAAAATATAGTTGGTAATTTCTAAAGGTGTCAATCAGCATCCAGCTTTGTGATTATCGTAGGTAGCAGACGCCAGGTATCACATACACGAGCGCATAGTAATAACAAAATCGCGAATGTGTTCACGGAGTGAACGTGCTTTTGTTCGGGAAGGGAGGTGGGCGGGTAATGGTGGAGTTTAAAGAAATTTGTGGAATGGATATTCATAAGGAAATGCTTCCTGTTTACTGTGAGAAGTGTTTATTGCGTAATGCGCTGCATGACTATCACAACTGCTGATGAGGCCTGATCTGCTTGTCCTGATCAGATTGTAACAGAATCATCTGTGAGGCAGGTGTGGTGGAGATGATTAGAGCTGACAGGCGAGTAACTATAGACAGTGTAGCAGCCGCAGAAGAGGGTTCCAGTGGCTTATCCTGCAGCATAATACATCGTCCAACCTTGACGGGAGATGATCGATAATGACAAAAAGGTGGAAGTAGAAATGGGGCTGAGACAGCAGACGAAAGACTTCTGGACTGAACTTTAATCTTTTCTCCCCATGGTATAGCATACATACAATCTTACATCATCGGCTTAGGGTGGCCGACGCAAAACAATGGACAGAAAAAGTCAAACGACAGCTCCAAATATGTCATCATTATAGTGTGGGCCGGAAAAGCTAAAATAAATTTAGTACTAACATACAAGAAACTATAATCGTTGCACTGTGATCATGATTAACTTAACGTACTTAACTTCTTTATACTGGTTTAGAAGACTGCAAAGTCTTTATACAACCAGTTTCTTGGAGGGTGGTTACCGATGTGCGATTCCGTCTTAATAGACTCAAATATTAGAGCTAAGTAGACTCGCAGCCATCTATTTTGCTCTTAACAAACTACATGGGGGAATGTATAAATACTTTATGGGTAGATTTTAGCTAGAATTTTTGAATTGTGTCCGTACAACGGCCGTAATTCTACTCTTTTCGATTTATATCTACCAAGGGATTTTTAACGTGTTCAACACTGAACACTTCATTCCAATCTCGCTACCCAGAGATCAGGGGAATTGTTACGAGAAGATCCAGGTGACAAACATCTTCATTTCCACCTTGATTCGAACCCACAACTTCCGAAATCCGATAAAGTTTGACCTTGTTTACCTCGAGACCACTGAGTCCGTTATGCTAAAGTGAAACAAGGAAAATGATGATTAGGACAATAGCAGATCCGTTGAAACCTGTAGCAGGAAAAAGACAGACAATAAAGATAAAAAGGATGCCATCAAAAGATAAAAGGTTCAATAATAGAAACATCATCTGTCTGGAAATTGACATTAACAAATGAAGAAACAGACTAAATTGCAAAGTCAGGATTTAGAAGGCCAGATTGGCTTTCATTTATTTCCACCCAACATTAATCTATGCAGCTAACTCTTTAGAAAATTAGATTTGGCTGTTCAAATCTTTAAAAAAAATCTGTATAACTTTACGGTTTGTAAACATGGCATGTTTCCAGTGAGATAAAAGCCTTGCTATTTCCCCAGCAGCTGCTTACTTGCATCCGGCTGCCAAATGTAAAGATAAACAGAGACAAAGTCAAACTGGCAACCAAAACAGTTGGAGACTAAATTCACATGGTAGATTATTTTCCCCAATTCCTTACAAATCTCACAATTCAAACAAATCAAATATTGCTAAACCTTTAACAATGTAAGTCTCAGATACACATTTTATGGTATATTTATCAACAAACGCAGGCAGAGATGAAGAATATGGGAGTAAAAGATACAGTTAAAGAATTAGGAGAGATATAGGAATGATGATAAGATAGTAGGAAGCGTTAAAATATAGTCGTACATGCGTTGAACTGGAACCTACAAAAGAAAGGGAAGGTAAGGGTGGGGAGCGTAAAATAACACACAGTAAAGAACTCTGTTAAATATATTCCTTGAGGGAATTATGAGTGAGGCACTTGGGGGTTACGTTGGTACTGTCAAAATAGGTGACCGAACGATTACCAACGTTGGTTTTGCAGATGATATCGACAGGTGGGCGGGTTCATAAGCAGAACTCCAGGAATGGGTCAGAAGGCTCGATGAAACAGCTCTTGACTATGGTATGAAGATAAACGCTGGAAAGACAAAATAATCCCCAACAACGCCACGGGCTTCAACAGTAGGATGAAAGCTAATGGCCAGGAACTCGAAGTGGTTGACCGTTTTAAATATCTAGGGTCGATTGTCAGTGATGAAGGATAAAAATGTGAGGTGTTGGCCAGAATAGCACAGACAATAGTGGCGCTTGCACGGCTTAACAAAATCTGGCAAGATAAACGGTTAGCACTATGCACAAAAATCAGATTAATGCGTACACTGTTCCTATCAATATTCCTCTTTGCTTTTGAAACATGGACAGTTACAGCTGACCTTCGGCGAAGGATACAGGCATTGGAGATGATATGTTTTCGAAGACTTTTAAACGTTACGTACAAAGATCGAGTTACAAATGAGGAAATACGAGATAGAATAACAACAACAATATGGCCTTTTGAAGACCTCTTGGCAACTGTCAAAAGAAGGAAACTCGCTTGGTACGGTCACATATCGAGATCAAATGATCTTGCAAATACGATCCTCCACGGAAAGGTACAAGAGAGACGACGAAGAAGCTGGCAAAAAAGAGGTGGCAGGACAACAAAAAAGAATGGACCAATCTCTGACCAGAAGAGGCACAGGCAGTGGCCGCTGACAGAGAAGGGTGGCATGAGCTTGTGAGGATCTCTTTATGTGTGACCTCACCGCTTACAGGATGACCTGAACTGACCTGAACGAACGGAACAGTTGAAGTTTTATGCATGGAGCTCAAAAGACACCGCCGCATGCGATTCTGGAGAACCCAAGCAAACACCAAAACATATCCTGCGTGACTGCCCCACTTATGCAGACCAAAGAGAGGCAGTCTGGGCCGGAGAAGCAACCATGCTCGAAAAGCTGTGAGGGATCGGCGAAGACCTGAAACGCAGTCTCCCTCGTGAAACTCACCGGACTAGAAGCGTAGAATCAGTTGATCGAAGAAGAAGACATATGAAGCACAAGATGAAAGCAAGACGTACTGATCAGGCTATGTTAGTGAAGTCAGGTGAACATATTGATCAGGTTATGTTAGTGAAGTCAGGTGAACATATTGATCAGGCTATGTTAGTGAAGTCAGGTGAACATATTGATCAGGTTATGTTAGTGAAGTCAGGTGAACATATTGATCAGGCTATGTTAGTGAAGTCAGGTGAACATATTGATCAGGCTATGTTAGTGAAGTCAGGTGAACATATTGATCAGGTTATGTTAGTGAAGTCAGGTGAACATATTGATCAGGCTATGTTAGTGAAGTCAGGTGAACATATTGATCAGGCTATGTTAGTGAAGTCAGGTGAACATATTGATCAGGCTATGTTAGTGAAGTCAGGTGAACATATTGATCAGGCTATGTTAGTGAAGTCAGGTGAACATATTGATCAGACTATGTTAGTCTGGGTCAGGTGAACATATTGATCAGGCTATGTTAGTGAAGTCAGGTGAACATATTGATCAGACTATGTTAGTCTGGGTCAGGTGAACATACTGACCAGACTATGTTAGTCAGGGTCAGGTGAACATACTGACCAAGACCACACCTCACTTCCGGGCAGTTATCCATGGAAACGGTTTGTTTCATGGCAGTATGGCAAACGAGATGGGGATCGACCTGATTTCCGTAGCAGCGAGCAATACTCAGATAAAGTCTAGCTTAGCACTGCAGCCTGGGGGGTTGCTGACTCACATCCATAATCCCGCTCGAAATGTGAGGAAAGTTACTGCTACCCTCTACTTAACGCCCTTTGACTGGAGCACAGATGAGTAAACGTACTCATTGGGAGTTTTCAACAACAAATTCCAATATTTTTTTACGGCATCTCATTATTCTTTCCTAATAAAAGTATAATCGCTGTCTGATTAATAATGTGGAAGAACCCTCGCTTTTCGTAGTAAAGGTACGGCGTTTAATTCCCGTTACGGTGCGTTCATTTCATCGAGATGTTTATCGCCAATGACTTAAAGGAAGGAAACGCAGAGTGGGAAGGAACTGGCCAGCTCACCTCATAAACAAGCTGTGATCTCGTACAAAGGAGTTTCTAATACTTGATCCTCGCCAGCAATGTCTGCTATTTGGATCAGATTTACCTTTGTACGTAAAACTAGCTGCATTACCTGGCGTTGACCAGAATAGCAATGTAAGTCAATCAACCCATTGCCCGCTCGTCTTTTCTCACCCTCAAACTCGTCCACATCAAACATGTCCCCTTCTACCTCCCCATCCCTAGATCCATCTCTTCCGCCTCTAAATCTTTCGTAATCCATCTCTTCCTAGCCCATCTTCTCATGCACTGGTTCCGATCACTGCAGTGCTATTTTTTTAATCAATTTCCTCGTGTCAGTACTTGCAGGTAAAGAACATTCTTCATGCAACCATATAATCCCATGTCAATAACTCGTGAAGGGAACGAAATAATGACTTGCAATACGCTGCTTTTTTTTCTAGAAATCGGTCATAGAATGTACACTAAAAATATCAGCCCGTGTGGCTTTTCGTTGGCGTTCAGATGTCCATCTATCAATTTGAAATGCGTGTTCACGAATTAAAACAAAGTTCGTTCAGGTCTCTCAGCTTATTAGAATAAAATGTAATTAAAAGACACTGTCGCCCAGTTTCTAAATTGGATATTGAACAAAAACAATGTTGCATGTAAGAGTCGAAGTGTATTTACACACATATGTGTTCCTTCTATATTTGACAGGACGTCTTGGTTGTTTGGCTACGACGAGAAATAAAGCTCTATTCTGTTATGCATGTGTACTGTTTGGAGGTGGAGGTAGTTAGACAAAGGAAGGGGTGAGTGATTTAAAACGTCTTGAGGAAAAAATAACAAAAACATTAAAAGTCAACAAAACATATGCACAGTGTCGTCAGTTTTAACTTCCCGGAAAATGTAACATTGCTAAAGGTTTGAGTACTGCTTACAAAGAAGGTGATTAGCTTAATTTGATAATTAAAAATTAATCAGTGATCTCTGTTTTTATTTCTGTGGTTGAATCCCTCTGGAATAAAATCTACCTGCCGCCACTTTTTATATACAGTACAAAGTAATTGCGACGCCAGGTGTATGATGGTACATAACATATAAACATGCACAAATGTATTTATAGTCATAAAAAACGGTTGTGTTTTCTGGTTTACGTTTGCACTGAACTGTCTATCGTTATCTTAGTGTGAACTTCCCTATTAACAAATACAAGTTTACAGTATGACGGCTATGATTTGGACCGTAGCTACGGAGCATTGCCACATCTCATGAACGCGAACGACAAAGTTTACAGTATGACAGCTATGCTTTGGACAGTAGCTACGGAGCATCGCCACGTCTCGTTAAGGCAAATGAGAATTATTATTCTATCTACCTAATCTATCTTCAGTCCACTTGTGTCGTTAGACGTCGCGGGAAGGTGTGACCATTATTTGATATTTTTTGGCAGGCGAAAATCCGCTGGTGACTTGCTAGATCAAAGCCAGTGTCTGTTGCCTAGGTTGGTAGCCCCTGGAATATACAATCGGCTAATTTTTGGAACTGGTGGTGGTGGAAGCGTAAATTAGAGCAACGTAGACCCGCAGCCTGTAAGGCGCCATCTATACCGCTCCGCTAACCACATAACCAAGACCTGAAGTTATACCCAACAGTTCCCTTTTTAAATGAATTATTATTACGCTTGCTAAAATACGGTATTGTAAATGTTTTATCTCGGCTCAATACATGTACACTAGAAGTACCCCATTCATTTTTGCTAAGTATGCAGTATCGTACTCGCATAGCGTTGTTTGCGAATGTCAACTATAAGTAGTTAACTCTTGTGTGAGCCCTGAAAAGGACGTTAAGTGGCAGGTTACAGCAGCTTTCCCCACATCCTAAATCAAATAACATTCGGGATCAAGATGCTGAGCAGCTCTTGAGCTGTGGCGGTCAGCGACTCATCGCTGACTGCTAGCGTCAGGGTCAGCGAACCAGCGCTGAGCAGCGCTTGAGCTGTGGCGGTCAGAGACCCATTGCTGACTGCTAGAGTCAGGGCCAGCAAACCAGAGCTGCCAAGACCCTTCTACAACTCCACGCGGTTATCCTGGATAACAGGCTGCAGCAGGGCAGACTGCCTAAGGAGAAGGGACAGAAGAGGGAAGGCTAACCCGGCATTCTTCTTCTTTGCGTTCGGTTTCGTATGTCCGTTTTATGTCCCCAGCTGGGCTGCCTCCATGAAGGCACACGTCAGTCGTAGACCCGCAATGGTTCCCCACAGTTTGTCTTGTATATTTCTTTCCTCGTACCATGTCTTCTTACTGGAGACGTGGTCCAGTGGACATGTTTGCAGGATGTGTTCTGGAGTGTGGGTTCCTCTCTGACATGTGCATTGTGCAGTCTGTGCTGCTTTCATTTTATGCGTGTGTGCATTTCGTCTTCAATTACCTGTTCTGAGGCGGAAAATTGTAACACACCGTTTTCTATTCGGTCTATTTATTGGGTCTCGTGGGTATTTGCTGTTTGTTTTCTGTATCCACTGTTCTTTATATTTGTTCTGGATATGTGCCTTGACTTCTGGCAGTGACACTGGGTTAGTGAATTGTTTTTTTTGTCTTCCCTCCTTGACCAGTCTGTCCGCCCATTCATTCAAAGGTATGCCACAGTGAGCTGGAATACACTGGAGTAAGATTGTATTGTGGTCTGAGAGTTTATTTAGCTGGCCTATCAGTTCCCTTTCCATACTATCTCGTGGTTCTCTTTGTGTGGCCTGCAAAGAACAAGGGATCGAAGAGGGAAGGCTAACCCGGTAATCACAAAATTTCTGCTAAAGTCGGATGTGTCGGGCTGAAACTTGCAAATATTGCAGTCAAGTTATAAACTACGACACAACTGATTCCGTTCTCTGGACTGCATTCTGCTACTTAAAGCCCGTTCAGGGCTTGGTAGCGGGAGATTGAGAATGAACGAAGCCAAGTCAAGTAAACGTCCTATTTCACAGAACGTTTCGTGGACACTAATTGACGCGTACCTGCATCCAAATTGACATCTGAAAGCTTACAATGGAGACGTGTAAAATGGCACACATCAAAGTTTAGAGGAAATATAATTAAAGTGAAGAAGTATATAAACATTTCTCGCAACGTGTACGACTTCTTGGTGACCCATTTCTGAGTCGTAGCTTGACCTGGAGTCAGAAATATAGACATCATTAAGCTAGGGCTTGTCCTGAGGAGGTCCTGTCAAACTGGCAGTAGGTCTCTATCTGAAAGGTTTCATCTAGAGCGGTCTAAGGGCTATGGTGTGACATCTCATTAGCATAGAATAGACGAAAGAAACCTACACTTGCTTGTAGACCGTGTTAACCAGATTTCAGAGATGGTTCCGGATAGTGAATGTCCTCACGTAAACTGATTGAACACGAGATTATTCCTGTCTGCTGTTATATAGTTTCTTCTTCTGTCTATCGTACAAGCAACAGAATTGGCATAGCGCTGTTTTATAGGATAAATGTACTGAGTTCATGCCTCACTCTTGACACTTTCCAGTCTACCCAGTTGTAAATGAGCACCTGATTTAAAGTTAGAGAAAGCAGGGCAGCCAGAAATGGAGTCAGTCAGTCTACCTGTACCTCTAAGAGAAAACTGAGAACTGGTATAATGACGTCGCTAACGCTTCATCCCTGGCGGCAATCTTTCCTATGTGAATACCATTACACTGCCCGTTAACGGCGGTAGCGCAGTGGTTAGTCTACTGGATTCCCAGCCAAGCGATCTATGTTCAATCTCTAATTGGTTCGGGATTTTTGTTTAATCGCAAAACAATCCTGCGCAGGCCCAGCCTCAAAGACTGGGTACCAGAACAAGTCTGCAAAGTATATGTGGCCCATGCATTTCTGACCATATCAGCCCTTGTATGTCGTTAATGAAGATTATATGGGCCTAACAACTAATATTCCCAATATGCCACACGGCGTGAAACGGAATCATATTGTTTCACTGAAATCTAGTAGTGGGCACTTTACAATAAACATTACAAGGAGCGGAAGACACAGTTAACTAGCAAACAGCAGTCAGCGACTCATGGACTCGATGCTTGCGTCAGGATAACATAACCAGACCCTATTCTGAAAACAAGCGTCTGCCGTGTAAACAGACTGTACACAAGTAGTCTGGCTAAGAGATTAATGATCCCAGTATGATAACAAGCACACTAAGAGCAAAACGTCTGCTGAAATGGGATTGCCGGGATGAAGGGCACAGATATCGCAGCCTAGCTGTAAACGACGACACAGCCTCACGACGTCTTATACAGAGTGGATGTCACAGAAGAAGCTGATGGGGTGTCTTCATGTGACAGGAAATGGAAAAATGTGAAATGAAAAGTTTAAGAAAGGTCATTGGCGTCACCAGGAGAGATAAAATGAATATATACCAGTTGAGTCACTACCTGCCAGTTGAGTCACTATCTACCAGTTGAATATCTAATAATGGAGTCACTATCTACCAGCTGATCACTAACTACCAGTTGAGTCTATATCTACCAGTTGAATCACTACTTACCAGTTGAGTCACTACATATCAGTAGGGTCACTACTAATTTGTTGAGTCACTACCTAACAGTTGAGGTACTACCTGTCAATCGAGTCATTACCTCCCAGCTGAGTAACTACCTATCAGTTGAGTCATTACCTACCAGTTGAGTCATTACCTTCGGTTTGAGTCACTAGCTACCAGTTGAGTCACTACCTACTAGTTGAGTCAATACCTACCAGTTGTGTTACTACCTTCGAGTTGAATCCCTAGCTACCAGTTGAGTCACTACCTACCAGTTGAGTTACTACCTACCAGTTGAGTCACTACCTCAGTCTTCATTCTGATGTTGTACTGTTGTTTTTGTTATTCTTCTTCCCTTTACAAGCTTTTATTTAACTTGTCACGACCGTTGTCCGTTTGAGTGGACTTCTGTTTCTCCTATTTTAACCAACTTCCCCATAGCCTAGAGATCTGAAACTGTGTGTACAGCCTCTACTAGTGCGACCTGTCATTCTATCAAATGTTGATGGATCCTGAAGTTTCCACCAAAAAAAACGTGGTTTTACCAAACTATGGGCTATTACATATTCATATGTTAAATCCCATTGACTCATATTCTCGTGACTTCTCGTCACTTCGTAGTTTCAGAAAGTTTTCAGCCGAAGTTTGTGGTAGGGTGTGTCAGTAAAGTCCCGAAAACAAAACAAAAACATGGCTTACAAGTAAAAGTTTTTACCGAAAAATGTCTATGTTGTTTTAATTTACTTGTTTATACACATTTCTTAGGAATAGCAGATGGTCGAGTGTTCTAATCATGTAGACATGTGTTCAAAACTTCATTAAGGCATAGATATTTTTCTTAACTGCAGCTAAATTAAAAACCTAGTCTGTATACGTTATGGCGACTGTAGATCAAAGCTGCCTTTATTCCTTAGCCTTATCAATTTTCTATGTGGTTATGACGAGAATATATGTCGTACTCGTGATAGGTCTTTTTTCTAACTTCGGCGCTTCTTTTCTACCATCGGGTGTTTTTTCCGTTATGTGTTATATTGGCTTATTCAAGTAGTTTATACATGAAAATGGATAGGGTGTCCAGCTCTATCATAGCCCTTCCTTAGTCCTAGAAAGTTACAGTGTTACTACTATCTGTTCCCTTTTCGGGCTCTGGTAACACACGTGTGATCATTTATACTATTCCTTCATCTAAAGAAGAAGATTGTAATACAATCTAATCATATCATAGTCTTGTTTGTCTCCATTCACATCGTATTTGGCGTGTTGGGAGAACTGTCATTCGTCTTGTCACAGCAAGACCTTGCCCGTAATCAAATCTGTATTTGAGAGGCTCGCAGGCAGATCTTCGGATGGTCCCCAGAGTCAGCGAGGTTGTCGGAGTGCTGACCAGGTTTGGTTCATAATAAGAATTGAAAGGCTGGTGTCTAGTGAGATTAAAACACCCCAGCTGCAAGTATGGATGGAAATAAGAACAATATCGTATGTTTTATACAGTCATTATATTTCATGTTATTTTTACATAAATCATTTTCATGGACTTATTTTTGGTTCATGCTCCTATCGGAGAATAAGAGTACTATCTTCTTCTGCGTTCGTTCTCAATCTCCCGCTACTAAACCCGGAACAGGGCTTTGCAAATAGCAGGATGTAGTCCGGAGAATGAAATGCGTTGTGTCGCTAGTTTACAGCTTGACTGCGTTTTTTGCACCTTTTGGTCCGACACATATACAGCTAGGAGTACTATAAGTGGTTACTTGCCACCAGAGTGGTTTCTGAGAAGGAAAGAGTATGGCAACTGAAACTGTTCAAGCATGACATGAAATGACTACAAAAGAGGTGTTTTTTGGTGGGGCTAGAATCTTCGTAGCGTAAAACGATTTGCCATAAATCCACCACTGTAATCGCTTTGCTACAAGCTTAATATAGAGATTGTTTAGCGTAGTGCTAGATCGCTTTTTATGGCATATTTTTGGGTACGCTCCAGTCGACCTAGTTTTAAATTGATATATGGCATACTAGGGAAGTAAAAGGCAGCGAAGAAAGGAACTGACAACCAACCCTATACAAGTGGTGAATGCTTGGAATGCATTGCCACGGGAGGTAGTTGAGTCAGGGACAGTTAATGCATTTAAGAATAAATTTGATGCGCATAGCTTTTATAGCAAGGGGATGTAAATAAAATTGGTTGTATACAGACTCTGCAGAGCCTTTTAAACCAGTATAAAGACGTTAAGTTAAGACGTGGCTTAGTATACTGAAGGCTCTAACAACTTTAGTCCTCGACACTATCGTAACTACTATGGGATGAAACTTTAAACCTCCTAGTATAAGGAGAAAGCCTGGAGGTGGATGCTTTTCTTGGCGTGAAGCCAAAAGGAGACCAGAAGAATGTTTAATTGCACTAATTCTACTTACCGGATTGAACTCAGCAAGATGGCTGTCAAAAACCAAACCATTCTCCAGTGGCAACCTTCCCATTGTGTCGTAAAATAAAGACCTTTACATACATCCCGTGTAAAAGATAAGCTTGGAAAATCAGACTAAGGTGAGTTGGGCATGGGGTCGACTATCCCATTCAGTTAAATTATAAGAGATAAGGAAATAAAAAGTAGACCTCCACACGTCATGGTAGGATCTTCTCAAGTAGGTCACTTATCCAGAAGACTATTTTAGCGTTAATGTTGTCACACAACGGTAGGTACTTACCTACTCTCCCCGTACTGGGCACCTCGTCAAACGTCATGTTTTCATTGTTCAACTACGTGGATTGACATGTCATCCATTTTGCATGTTTCCAGAAGGTTTCTGCAGGTCATCAGGTGGTCTTGGTCTTGTGTTGCTCCACAGTGCATGTCTAATCATCCCTGTATCCACCATCTCTTTAAGTTTTTCCTGCATCGAGATACACCAGTTCGACAACTGTTCAATGAATTCCCCGATCTATCCGTAATGCATATTGTACAGGTTTTTTCCCCAGTTTGATCCAGGAAGGACTACATCAGTGCATTCAGTTGCTCGATGCGAGGTTATCCAAGACAAGGCTTTAGGGACTATGTTGACTATGTTGAATGTCGTCTAAATGTCATTCTTGTGCACTGCTTCTGTTGTCCAACCGTAGGATGCCGTGTATCGTCTACCTGATAATGGATAAGTATATTACTATGTTTATTAACGTGTATACCATACCAACATACTGATCAGGCATGTTATTCAGGATCAGGCACAACATACTGATCAGACAGGTTAATCAGGGTAAGGTACAACATACTAATCAGACAGGTTAGTCAGGGTCAGGTACAACATACTGACCAGGCATGTTATTCAGGGTCAGGCACAATATACTAATCAGGCAGGTTAGTCAGGGACAGGAATAACATACTGATCAGGCAGGTTAGTCAGGGTCAGGCGCAACATATTGAGCAAACAGGTTAGTCAGGGTCAGGCACAACATATTGATCAAACAGGTTAGTCAGGGCCAGGCACAACATATTGATCAAACAGGTTAGTCAGGGTCAGGCACAACATATTGATCAAACAGGTTAGTCAGGGTCAGGCACAACATATTGATCAAACAGGTTAGTCAGGGTCAGGCACAACATATAGATCAAACAGGTTAGTCAGGGTCAGGCACAACATATTGATCAAACAGGTTAGTCAGTGTCAGGCACAACATATTGATCAAACAGGTTAGTCAGGGTTAGGCGCAACATACTGATCAGGCATGTTAGTCAGAGTCAGGCAAAAAATACTGGCCAAGATCCTCACCTCGGCTTCCTCATAGCCCTCGGGATGTGAGAAAAGCTACGACAACCCGTCACTTAACGTCCTTTTCGGGGCGCACAAAAGAGTAAAGGTACTCATTGTGGACATCTTCTTCTTCTTCGTTCGTTCTCAATCTCCCACTACCAAACCCTAAAAGAATAAGTAGCAGAATGTAGTCCAGAGAACGGAATGCGTTGTGTTGTAGTTTACAACTTGGCTGCGATATTTGCACCTTTCGGTCCAACACTCCGACTTCAGCAAACATTTTTTGAGTACCGGGCTAGCATTCCCTCTTCGATCCCTTCTCCTTAGCCAGTCTGTACTGCTGCAGCCTGTTATCCAGGATCACCGCGTGGAGGTGTAGAAGAGTCGAGGTAGCTCACGTTCGCTGGCCCTGACGCTAGCAGTCAGCTATGGGTCGCTGACCACTGCAGCTCATCCGCTGCTCAGCATCTTGATTCCATTGTGGACATTAAAAACAAACACAAATTAACGTGAATATATCATGTTTGTGCTTTAAATGAATGTGATTGGGGTGAAAGACTAATGTATGGTTTGGCAAAAAATACCGATCAGACATGTTAGTCAGTGTCAGGCAAAACATATTGGCCAAGACCCTCATCTCGGCTTCCTAGTAGCCCTTCCTGGAAACGGGCTGTTCTCATGGCAGCCTGGATAACAAGGTAAGCGATCGACGTGATCCCTGTAGTAGTGAGTGATACGCAGATGAAGCCAAGCATAGCACAACGGCCTGGAGGGCCCCGATCCACCTTCATCACCGTGCTCAGGATGTGAGAAAAGCTACGACAACCCACCACTTAACGTCCTTTTCAGGGGGCACAAAAGAGTAACCTACTCAACATGTGCATTCGCAAACAACAACAACTGCACGTGCTTAGAACTAATATTTCTACCTCCTTCGGTTTTTTTTCCTCATCCATCCTGAAAATAACGTTCTGCTACGTTGTGTCATAGTTTACAGCGAGGCTGCAATATCTGCTACTTTCGCCCCGACACATCATATTTCAGAACGATATATTAGGAACCTGGTTTGTCTTCCCCCCGTAATCCATTTTCTCTCAGTTAGACTGTAAGGTTGAAGCCTGTTCCAATGGTCGCTAATTGGAAAAGGAAAATTGGCTTTGTTAGGGGGAAATTATGAAATTAAGGAAGATGGAAAATGTCAGGATGTAAATATAAAGATGAAAATGTAAAGATGGTAAATGTGAAGATGGAAAATGGACAAATGAAAAAGGAACAAATGGAAAATGGAAAGGTGGAAAATGGAAAAATGTAAATATGGAAAATGTAAAGATGGAAAATGTCAGGATGGAAAATGCAAAGATGGAAGATGTACAGCTGGAAAATACAAAGGTGGAAAATGCAAAGATGGGAAATATAAAGATGGAAAATATAAAGATGGAAAAAGAAAAGATGGAAAATGGAAGGATAGAAAATGCAAACGTGGAAAATGGAAAGATGACAAAAGTAAAGGTGGAAATTGTAGAAATGGAAAATGTAATGGTGGGTTAAATTAAGTTGAAGTCAAAGTTGAAGTCAAAATTGAAATCAAATTTGAAATCAAAGTTGAAGTCAAAAATGTGATTTCAAATTTGACTGCAATTTTGACTTCAACTACAACTTTTGACCTCAACTTAATTTAATCGTTGACTTTAACTTTCTTCCTTTCCGCTCGACACGAAACAGCACAACAACTACACTTACAGTCAACCTAAATCAACGCCATTACATGCGTTCCTACAGTGGTGGTTAATATACCAATTGATTTCAAAAGATGAAATTCCTAGCCAAAGGCACAATCCTCTTTAGCCACCTTTTACGACAAGCTTTACCGATTACAGTTTACATATTCCTTAAAAGTCGTGTACGACAGTGAAGTGCCACTCTTCTGCCTAGCCTGAAATTCTAAGAATTCTCGTTTATTTGTATCCATCACCTGCAAAAATCTGCGTGCAGTTCTCATGTTCTGTGTTGGCGATGGCAAACAGTGAAGACACGAAAGCCAATAGACATCATCTTTACGATCAATATATTCCCAATTCACAACTTCTACGTTGGGTACACCAAACGTGATGATGCACATTATCCAATACGTAATGAAGATAAATGCGCGAGTGAATCCCTATGCCTCTACCGGGGAGGAAAGCATCATATTTTTTTAACCCTTGCACATTCATGCACCACTCCATAAATACGCGGAATAAAATGAGTTAGACCACTTTAACTTTCTCAATTTGTCGCAAAATGCGACAAAAGATCGTTGTGATTGCGAATAGTAATTCTGGACCAGTTCTATTCTGCCCAGCTGTTGTCGAATGTCTAAATTCTTTTTTTCGGTCCATAACATTTTGAGGACTTTTCTATAACATGTCGACTCGAATGACTCTTGCTTGAGGTATGGATACCTGTCCATATTTTGCCGTCGTATGCTGCCACGAGAAAAACACAGGTTCTCCTAATTGTCACTTTTGTTGGTCTCTTAGTTTTCTGTAATAGTTAATTTTCTGTCACAGTTTCCTTAAGTTGTGTAGCATCTGCATTGACATTGCCAATCGCCTTCTGATGTCCTTTGAGAAGCCGCCATGGTTGTCACTTCTGGAGATCAGATACTCCAAGTTCGCGACCTGTTCTTTTTCTGCACCCCCGAATTTTAAATTCATATTGACTCTTGTTCTCTCTTTACTTTGTTTATGTTTACAAAAAGGTTTTGATCTTCGCTCAATCTGCTTACGGCTGCAATTAGCTGCTCTAACCACTCTGCACTGTTTGATAGTATCACAGTATTGTCTGCGTATCTTAGGTCTAGAATCTTGTATCCACCGATTATAAAGAGAGCGTAACTTTCTATATGTTATCCTGTTAACTTTCTATATGTTCATCCTGGTAACTTTCTATATGTTCATCCTGGTAACTTTCTATATGTTAATCCTGGTAACTTTCTATATGTTCATCCTGGTAACTTTCTAAATATTCATCCTGGTAACTTTCTATATGTTCATCCTGGTAACTTTCTATATGTTCATCCTGGTAACTTTCTATATGTTCATCCTGGTAACTTTCTATATGTTCATCCTGGTAACTTTCTATATGTTCATCGTGGTAACTTTCTATATGTTCATCCTGGTAACTTTCTATATGTTCATCCAGGTAACTTTCTATATGTTCATCCTGGTAACTTTCTATATGTTCATCCTGGTAACTTTCTATATGTTCATCCTGGTAACTTTCTATATGTTCATCCTGGTAACTTTCTATATGTTCATCCTGGTAACTTTATATATGTTCATCCTCTCCAGCGTTCCTCATTATGCCCTCTACACGCACGTTAAAAAGATATGGGGGAGAGGTTACAACTCTGCCTTCTTCATTCAAGAAAACAATACACGTTATCCAAGAGCCTCAAGCTTAACAAACACCACGGAGTACAACAATAAGAATAGCGTAAGACCAAGTAATGTGATAGACGTTTGCTGTTGTCTGAATTGACCTCATCAGGCATGCTCGGTCAGTCATTGATCAAAGATCCAAGATAACGAACAACAGCTAAATAAAACCACTACAAGAAGAAAGATCTTTCTTATAATTGCGCCCTGTTCTGTGAAAAAGATGGACCTTTTCCCGGAAACAAACATTAATTTATTTTATTTAGCCGTCGGAAAGGCTCGCTAAATGCAATTAATTGTTATGGTTGCAAATAATAATTCTTATGATTAAAAGAGAGTATAGACAGAGAAAATCAGAAACAGAATCAAGAACAACAATCAAGCCCATAATGCAGAATTTAATATCAGGGATATGCGGATGATACAGTTGTTATGGCAAAACGTGAGCAAGAATTACAGGAGCTTATGACAATAATATACACAATAAGTCAAGAGTTTGGATTAGACATAAACATAAAGAAAAAAAAGAATATGATAATTGTGAAAAGTGACAAGAAACCAGGTATGCAAATACAAATAAAAGATGAACAACTTGAACAGGTACATAGTTTCTCCTATCCAGGTCAAATAATAACGGAAGATAGCAGCTGTGAAAAATAAATCCGAAAGAAACTAGGTACGGCCAAGATGGTATTCGACAACATGCGACACATACTGACATCCAAACAGATAAATCAGAATTTAAACATGTGAATTGTCGGGTGTTATGTATACTCGTCACTACTTTATGGCACATAAACATGGGCAATGAATAACAAGTTGGAAAATAGTATTGAAGCCTTCGAAATGTGGTTAAATAGAAGAATTGGGTCCCATTTCTTGGAAAGAAGAAAAACAAATTTGGAGTTATTGGAAAAGTTGGGGGTGAATAGAGAATCAATGACCGAAATTAGGGTTAGACGGTTAAGTTATTTTGGTCATATAACAAGACACACCTACTTGTTGAAGATCATACTGGAGGGTAGAGGGGAAGGCAGTCGTTCAAGAGGCAGACAACGTTTTAAGTGGGTGGATAACATCAGGAGATGGACTGGAAAAAGCCTCTCAGATTGCACAATTACGGCAAGAGACAGAGTACAATGGAGATTCATTGTTGTCGATCTTCGATGGAGAGATGGCACCTGAACTGAACTGAATATCGGAGCCACAATACAAAAACATAAAAGCAGATTCTAATATAATCAACAAGAACCTGAACAGCATTTGCCGTGTCAAATCACATAACACTTCAAAAACAGAATAATATGTGTGGTGACTATGATGATGGATGGGGTAGTGGTTGCGGCAGTGGTTGCATCAGCGTCGGCGGCAGCGGCAGCAGTAGCAGTAGCAGCAGCAGTAGCAGGAGCAGCAGTAGTAGTAGTAGTAATAGTAGTAGTAGTAGTAGTTGTTGTAGTAGTTATTGTAGTAGCTGTTGTAATAGTTGTTTTTGTAGTTGTAATTGTAGTAGTACTAGTAGAAATAGTAGCAGCAGCAGCAGCAACAGCACCAACGTAGTTTTTTTAATCTCCTAAAAAATTCAATTTAGACAACAAAATAATAACGGGATCAATCAACGAATATTTTCAAAAAGGAAAAAATTGCTTTTTCGTTTTAACAAAGTACCGAATTTGCTGATCTTTAACAAACAAAATAACAAGAAGATAGTGGAAGTTAGATTTTTATTTTAAACACAATAGGCTCATAAAACAAAACATCATCAAACAAGACAAACAAGTAAATATTAGCAATTAAATCTAACAGTGAAAGTAATTTACTGATATTTAACAAATAAAATAACAGGAAGATAGTTGAATCAACTAAAACAAACAAGTAAATATTAGCTATTAAAACTAACAGTGAAGAAGAATTTGCTGATCTGCAATAAAACAAGCGTTTAGATCGTATGTCATCTGTTCTTCTGACCAGCACAAATAGGTGTCTCGCCCTGTGTGGTAAATGGCAGCAATTTGAACAGCCAAGAACTACTGTACGGCGCTGAGTGCCTCCATCATTTTCCCATAACCAAACGCGGGCCCAAATTGGCCTTCCCTATTTAATTTGCAATAGCTGCTAAATTTGCGTGTTCTCTCAAATCGATCATTTTATAAATACTTTTCCTAGCGCAGACCTATTAAAAGTGGTAGGTGGCGCTGTAGAATGGGTTTTTAGTTGCTGAACATGGTTGGATTTTGTATGCATTAGTGAATTTGATGTATCGAATGATCGACGCGAAATACGACTAGCATTGAAACACTTACCACTCAGCATCAGTCTGGTTGTTGGACTTTGATGAACAGCTGTATGTGCAGTTTTGAGTCTATGTAGGACCAACGAACATCCGGCTGTCTTCCGGTGCACGAGGTTGTGCTCCGTGCGCGTGTTTATGTGTGGCGGATATGTGAATAGGGACATTGCCGTTCTAACAGTATGCGGTGTGGCACTGTCATCCCCAAAATCAAAATAATCGCACCATCAAATTCATCACCTCCTTAAAAGTCGTCACCATCAAAATCAACACCATCATCAAAATAACCAGCACCATCAAAATCACGACTATCAAAATCATCACACCATCAAAATGAAAAGCACAATCAAAATTAATACCACCATCAAAATCAACACCACCCTCTAAAGCACCACCATAAAAATCATCACCATCAGCAAAATCATCCCCAACATGAAAATCAACACCACCATCAAATTCGTCATTACCATAAAAAAAATACCACCTTCAAATTCTTCATTACCATCAAAATCAACACTCCCATCAATTTCTTCATTACCATCAAAATCAATACCTCCATCAAATTCTTCATTACCATCAAAGTCAAGACAACTATCAAAGTCTTCATTACCATTAAAACCAATACCCCCATCAAATTCTTCATTACCATCAAAATCATAATCTCATCTAATCTAAACAATTGTTATCTTCACTGTTGAACCATAATTAATCGTCAACAGACCTTTGCTCTTCAATTGTTTCCATTCATTGATCTTATCATACCTAACATTTGCCTTTTCCACCCCTACCTGCACTCATATCTTACCTGCACACCCCTACCTGGACTCATTTCTTACCTGCACACCCCTACCTGCACTCATATCTTACCTGCACACCCCTACCTGGACTCATATATTACCTGCACACCCCTACCTGCACTCATATCTTACCTGCACACCCCTACCTGGACTCATATCTTACCTGCACACCCCTACCTGCACTCATATTTTACCTGCACACCCCTACCTGGACACTCATCGTACCTGCATGATCTATCAAAACGCCTAGGTCCCTTTCCTTTCCTGTCTTTTTAATATGGTTCTCTCCCATTCGGTAATTATGTTCCATATTGGATCTACCCACGTGAATGACTGTACATTTATCTAAATTTATCAACATTTTGTTGGTCTTGATTGCTTTTTTTTCTGTTATGCATGATGTCATTTCGTTTGGACTTTAACAAATGTGTAATGGCACTTTTTTATTTCTGTTCTGTGTGTATTTTTTATTTCATTTTCGTGATGTCTCTTCTACTCCGGATTCCTTGGAAATAGAAAGTCGATTATTTATGTATGTAGATACATGGGGTGTACTTGGGCGAGCATTCGATCTAACCCAGGCGGCTACATTACACTAGGAAGCCATCTTACGTTTATAGATGGCAGGGTGTGCGACGCCATGTGATACTCTCCTACCCTAGAAATAAGAGGAGAGAAGACTAACGTTTGGTTCGGTCTCATCCCCATACTGCTCAGGCTGTGTTAGTCAGGGTCCGGCAAAATATACTGGTCAGACTGTGTTAGTCAGGGTCGGGCGAAATAGACTGATTAGGGTGTGTTAGGGTCGGGTGAAATAGACTGATCAGGGTGTGTTAGTCAGGGTCATGCAAAATATACTGATCAGGGTGTGTTAGTCAGGGTCTGGTAGTCAGGGTCTGGCAAAATATTCCGATCAGGGTGTGTTAGTCAGGGTCGGGCGAAATATATTGATCAGGGTGTGTTAGTCAGGGTCTGGCAGTCAGGGTCTGGTAGTCAGGGTCTGGCAAAATATACTGATCAGGGTTTGTTAGTCACGGTCACGCAAAATATACTGATCAGGATGTGTTAGTCAGGGTCGGTCGAAATATACTGATCAGGGTGTGTTAGTCAGGGCCGGTCGAAATATTCTGATCAGGATGTGTTAGTAACGGCCATGCAAAATATACTGGTTAGACTATGTTAGTCATGGTCAGGCAAAACATGTTGATAAGTCTATGTTAGTCAGGGTCGGGAAGAAATAGGCTGATCAGTCTATTAAGTCAGAGAGAGGCAAAATATACTGATCATACTATGTTAGTCATGGCCAGGCAAAATTTACTGATCAGATTATATTAGTCAGGGTCAGGTGAAACATACTGATCAGACTATGTTATTCAGGTTGACAAAGTAAGATGGCCGCTCCTAAATGGCTGCGCTCTCGACTCGCACCAGTGTTTGTGTCGATTTTTCGATGTATAGAGGCTCATATTCGGATTATAATTCTCAACTCCTCCACTAGATAGTATCAAGGACTTTATTCTGTGGAATTTATGTACTTTCGATCGGTTATCCTGTTTGTTATGCGGCATTTCGCGGTATTTCATGCCTGGCTTAAACCAGTCCATGATGGGGTTTAACGTTCCGGTTAACTGCACACCATAATTCAGTCCAGCTTATCAGTGGTAACTCACAGTCCTTCCTGCTCGGACTGAAGCCGCCTTCCTCCTGCCCGCCCCTCCCTCCACCGGAGGGCTACACGATACCTCTATCAACCTCATATTCTCAGCATAGCAGGGATCACACTGACCAAAAGGTGAACACATAGAAGCCACGGTAGCGCGACACGGACAGATACGGAGAACCTGAAACAAACATTGGTCTAACACACTCATCTTGACTCTCATTCCACCTGGGGAGTATGTATTTCGGTCGACACGCTGCTCAATGAACACAGCCTCAGCAGTTGGACATGATAGTGGTAGATCGAAGCAACGGGCCTTTGACGCCTACGCGAATATTATTATTATTATTAATGTTAGTCAGTCATGTGAAACATACTGATCAGACTATGTTAGTCAGGTCATGTGAAAAATACTGATCAGTCCGTGTTAGTCAGGGTCATGTGAAACATACTGATCAGACAGTGTTAGTCAGGGTCAGGTGAAACATACTGATCAGACAGTGTTAGTCAGGGTCATGTGAAAAATACTGATCAGACCGTGTTAGTCGGGTCAGGTGAAACATACTGATCTAGCCACCAAGGAGATCAAAACAAAAATGGAGAAGAGAATGCAAGACAAACGTAAAGGGAACAGGAAAGACATGATAGAGCCTTAAAGAGAAAGTCTCAATGTATTTCTGAACGAGATTTGCTTCACATGAGCTGAAAAGCATTTGATTGATTAGTGATAGAACAGTATTGCAGGCTCGAGTTTTTGACAGACGTTAAAACAAAAGCACTACTCTCTTTCTAATTGCTCTCCTTGGACAATCGCATGGCAGAAATGTGTGACCTGACAGGCGCAAATGAAGCAATCAACAGTCACTGTTGTTTGTGCTTTAGTCGTGCTAATGGTTAGGGGATTGACCAGGTCTTCCAAATGCCCTGACCAATCCCCGCACGCGCTCTCGCGACCAGTCTCAGAGTGACTAAATAGGACTTCTCGCCCGTGAGAATTGTAAATTGCGGAATCGTTAACCGTTTCCTTGTTCTACTTTATCCATACAGCGTCACAAAACATGAGACAGACCATTACATGTAGCCTATTTTCAGGGAGCCTGTAACAAAGAACGTAGGTGTGTTTTCAGGTGGTGTTTTCTGTATCATTTCGTTCTATAAAATTGCTTCTAACTGTATACTTGCCACGTAAAGTGCTATTTGGTTGTTAACGGTTTCCAAACCCATGTAATTAATTTTATGGGTCGCTTTAAAAGGTAATGTAGTAAAAGTTACGAAAGAAAAACAGCAAAACTTGAAAGACGGTATACTTGAGTACATTTAAATTAGAAATCGACTTTTCGGCTTATAAATCATTAGAAATGGTTGGCGAAAGAATAGAGCCCACAAACTAATCGGATAATTTGAGACGAAAGAATTACTAATCTAAAATTTACTACTACTTCTTCGTTGCTTCTCAGTCCCCCACTAACAAGCCCTGAAAATTGCTTTGCAAGTAGCAGGATGTTGTCCGCAGAACGGAATGCGTTATGTTATAGTTTACAGCTAGACTGCGATATTTGCACCTTTCGGTCCGAAATATTCTACTTCAGCAGGATTTCTGAGTATCGTGTTTGCCATCCCTCTTCGATCTCTTCTCCTTATATAGTCTGCTCTGTTGCAGTTGTTATCCAGAATCATCACGAGGAAGTTTAGAACAGTCTTTGCAGCTCTAGGTCGCTAGCCCTGACGTTAGCATCCAGCTATGGTTCGCTGACCAATGCATCTCATACGCTATTCAGCATCATAATCCCGCCTACAATATCAGCTACCGCCTATGAAAATCTGTGTAAAAGACCAACTAATATCAGTGCAAGAAATAACACATTGGTCTTCTCTATTTCTTGTTTCTTGTTTCCTGTTTGTACCTTATAGAGGCTATGAAGAGGTTTCTTGACCGAGCCCTAAAATGTGCTTCGTGCATGGAGAGTTTCACTGCTTGTTATTTCTGCTATCCATCTTGTGTGTGGGCGGCTCCTAGCTGTGTATCCATCATATCTGTATAAATTGTTTTCTGAGGAATACTATCTGGTATTTGACGTGTAACGTGGTCGAACCATTTGGATTGTTGTCTTTTGATGTGGTCTAGCATTGGTGTTGTACCTTACTTGTCTCCTAATATTTTCTTTTCTGATTCTACGCGTTGTTGTTACTCCAAGCGTTCTGCGGAGGCATTTCATCTCAGTTGTTACAATATGTGTTTTCTATTTTGCTGGTTAATGTATAATTCTGGAACTGATAGCACAATGTGTGAAGAATTGTAATGTTGTATAGTGTACCAAAAACATTAGCACATTTTGAAAATGTGCTAGTGAAAATTAAATGGGGAATGGAAAATCTGAAGACATAAAATGCTCCAAACCTGTCCAAAAGACTAATTCTACTAGTAAAATAGATATTTCTTATAGTACTTTCTTCAAGTTAAATAGATATTTCTTACAGTACTTTCTAGTAAAATATATATTTCTTACAGTACTTTCTATTAAAATAGATATTTCTTTCAGTACTTTCTAGTAAAAGATATTTCCTACAGTACTTTCTAGTTAAAAATATTTCTTACAGTACTTTCTAGTAAATGATATTTCTTACAGTACGTTCTAGTAAAATATATATTTCTTACAGTACTTTCTAGTAACAGATATTTCCTACAGTTCTTTCTAGTAAAAGATATTTTTTACAGTATTTTCTAGTAAAAGATATTTCTGCTTCAACAAGAGAACTGCTTTAAAGTGAGATGGGGGTCGATCAGTATGTACAGGCATAATAAGAAAACGCTGATCGATAGAGACAACTAGGGAACTGAGACACTAGTACGGTCAGGCACAACATGCTGACCAGGAAGTCATATCAAGGTCAGGCACAACATGCTGACCAGGAAGTCGTATCAAAGTCAGGCACAATATGCTGACCAGGAAGTCGTATCAAGGTCAGGCACAACATGCTGACCAGGAAGTCGTATCAAGGTCAGGCACAATATACTGACCAGGACGTCGTGTCAGGATCAGGAACGACATACTGACCAGGACGTCGTATCAAGGTCAGGCACAATGTACTGACCCGGACGTCACATCAAGTTCAGGTACAACATACTGAACAGAACGTCGCGTCAGGGTCAGGAACAACATACTGACCAATACCACTATCTCTCTTCCATGTAGCGTTCCAATGAGACAGGCTGTTTTCAAGGCAGTCTGGCTGACGAGATATGGATCGACGTGACCCCGGTGGAAGTGACCGTCACGTAGATGAAGTCAAGCATATCATAACTGCCTGGACGACCACGGCCCACCATCAGCACGCTCGGGATGTGAGGAAAGCCACTACAACCCGCCACTTAACGTCATTTTCAAAGGAGTAAGTTTACTCGTTGTGGAGATTACACAACAACAAAGTTTACTCGTTGTGGAGATTACACAACAACAAAGTTTACTCGTTGTGGAGATTACACAACAACAAAGTTTACTCGTTGTGGAGATTACACAACAACAAAGTTTACTCGTTGTGGAGATTACACAACAACAAAGTTTACTCGTTGTGGAGATTACACAACAACAAAGTTTACTCGTTGTGGAGATTACACAACAACAAAGTTTACTCGTTGTGGAGATTACACAACAACAAAGGCAATTTGATGTTTTGGAGTTCCTATTGTCTCAGTCATCTCACAATAATGTTAATTTAATTGATACCAACATCATCACCGCCATTGTAACGTTATTCTCACAGTTGATATCATCTAATCAGCACTCACATCTTTAACATTATCACCACCTTCACTACCATCATCATCATCTTCATTTTCACCCTCATTATAACCATTACCATCTTCACCATCACAATTATTTCAAGCATTACCAACATTATGGTCACTCCTTCAATCACCACCGGCAACCTCACCACCTTCATCTTACCGCCTCCCCCCCCCCCAGTAATCACCATTGCATAATGTTCATCACTACTACAATCATTATCCGTCATTATCTTCACAATCACCCTCGCAACCATCATCATCATCATCTCAATCAACATCTCTCACCCTCATCACCACCATGATCATTGTCACAAAAATCAAGATCATTACAGACATCAAATTAATCATCACCAGCAAAATCATCATTACCACTAAAGACATCACCGATATCAGAATCTTCGTCATCACCAAAATCAAAATCAACACCACCATAAAAATCACCACCATGAAAATAATCATTCAATCAAAATCATCACTACCATCATCATTACCAACATCAAAATTAACAACACAATTAAATTATTATCACTATCAAAATCATCACAACCATCAAAATCACCACCAGCAATATCAACACCACCACATTCAACATCAACACCATATTCTTCTTCTTCTTCTTCATCGTACGCAGTCAGACATCAACCTTTATTTTTTCGAAAAAACCAGCCGCCATCCTGAGGCTGTCGACACTGCCACATAGCTTGTCTAGTGTTGCCACTGGTGATGGCCACATCTGCTCTCTCTGATCCTCGTATGTCGGGCAGTTTTGCAGAAAATGCTCAGCGGTCATTTTCCCGGTACCACACGGGCATTCGTCAGTGCCTCCTATCTTCAATTTATTGAATAGGTGGTACCCAAATAGAGACCTATCGCTCTCGAGTATGGAGGTCAGAGACTCCAACTGCATAGTAGTTGGAGATTTCAACAGCCACTCGGAGAGATGGGGATACTCTGACACAGACAGCAGAGGTGACGAAGTGGAAGATTGGGAGATAGATGCAAATCTCTCCCTAATCAATAGGCCGGAGGATAGCCCTAGCTTCTATTCAAGAACATGGCATACCACCTCGACTCCAGATTTGGCCTTCTCCACACAGGACATACACCATAAAATAGACCGCCAGGTGCTAAATCAACTGGCAGGTAGCGACCACAGGCCGATCAGGCTAACCATTGACATGGAAGTAGGCCCACAGGAAACAAAACCGCTCCCACGTTGGAATTACAAACGAGCCGACTGGGACAGATTTGCAATCCTGACAGATGGGCTGTGTGAAACCATCAACACACGAAACACCAAAATGAAGCACATGGTAGAGAGCCTAAGCAAGGCAATAATGCAAGCCGCCACTGAAACCATCCCAACAGGAGCTAGGAAAAACTATAAGCCCTACTGGAATGATGAGTTGCAGAAAGTGGAAGATGCAGTAACAAATGCTAGGAACATGGCAGAGCTAGAAAAATCCATGGAGGCAAACATCGCCATCAAAGCCGCCACGGCGAAGTACAAACACACTGTCAAGCAAACAGCAAGAGAAAGCTGGAAAAATAAAACGGAAAGTCTAAACCTGACGGGAACAAGCTATGGAAGCTAGTCAGAGCCATGAACGACGAAACCCCGTCAAATAAACAAATTACTATCAAGCAGGGCGAGAACTTGATCACAGGTAAGAAAGCCGCAAACGCCTTTGTCGATCACTATGCCAGAGCAAACCACATCGAGGTCCCTGCAGATAAGCATACAGACATTAGCAAAGAGCTAAAGGGACACGAAAACATGAATACGGCTCCTGAAGAGCACATGATGGCCAAACTAACAATGCGCGAAATGGAAGAGGCTATGAGAACACTAAAGAAAAGGAAATCTCCCGGAAAAGACGGGATAACAAACGAAATGCTGATGGGACTGGGCCAAACAGCGAAGAAGAAACTGATATCGGTCCTGAACCAAAGCTGGAAAAGGGGAATTGTACCACAGGCATGGAAAGATGCAATACTGGTACCAGTACCAAAAACAGGAAAGGACAAAACAGATCCAAATGGATACAGGCCCATAAGCCTACTGAGCTGTGTCGGCAAGCTGATGGAACGGATGATAAACACCAGACTGATGTGGCATCTGGAAGTAAAACGAATACTAATTCCACAGCAAGCCGGCTTTAGACAGCACAGATCCACTGAGGACCAGGTCATCCTCATAGCCCAGGAGATAGAAGATGCCTACCAGGCACAGAAACACACAGTAGCTGTTTGGGTGGATCTGGAAAAGGCATTTGACAAAGTCTGGAAAAATGGACTTAGAGTCAAGCTAAGAAGAAGTGATGTCTGTGGGAAGATGTACAAGTGGATCAACCACTACCTCAAACAAAGAACGGCCAGAGTCCAAGTACAAGGGCAGATGAGAAAAAAGGTGACACTCGAGCAGGGAGTACTCCAAGGGGGAGTATTGTCACCCACACTCTTCCTGGTATATATAAACGATATTACAGAGAATATACCAAGAAGAGTCCATAGCTCAATGTTTGCAGACGATCTGGCTATGTGGACCTCTGAAAAGAATCTCACCATAGCAAGAAATCGGATGCAGACGGCCCTAACATCGCTGGAAGAGTGGGCGAACTCATGGCTGGTCAAAATAAACGAGGAGAAAACCACATGCACAATATTCTCGCTTTCATTAAAACCCCAAAGTACCAAATTAAGTCTAAATGACAAAATCCTGCAGCCAAACGACAACCCAACCTATCTGAGAGTCACATTTGATCGGCGCATGACATGGAAAAGTCAGATTGAGAGAAACCTAATGAAAGCCAGAGAAAGAATGGCAATCATGAGGAAACTTGCTGGCACAAGCTGGGGAGCAGACGAAGGCATACTAAAGAAACTGTACACTGGAAGAGTGAGACCAGTTCTCGAGTATAGCATTGCGGCATGGACAACAGCAGCGAAGGCGAACTTCGATAAAGTTAACAAACTTCAAAACCAAGACATGAGAATTATAACAGGTGGCATGAAGTCAACGCCAATTGTAGAACTTGAAAAGATTACAAAACTGCAATCCATGACCGATAGAAGAGACTGCAGAGCCCAGCTGCAGTCAGAGAAACTCCGAAGACTGACCGACCATCCAATGCACCAGAGACTAAACAATTTGGGAAATGGGAAACTAAAGCGGAGAAACTTTGCAGAAATAGCCAAAGCAAAGATGCACGAAGATCCCATAAACGCACTAACAACACCAAAACCCATCACTACTGTACGAAAACCTACCTGGAGGCAGGATACATTTCCAGAGGTGGTAGAAAATATACCAGGTATTGCAAACAAAAACTGCCAGACTGAAAAAGAAAGGAGAGATACTACCCTAAGCTTCATAACGAAAAGCTACCCAAGCATGGACTGGACCCATGCATATACCGACGGTTCTGTAACAGACACTACACAGAACGGAGGGGCAGGAGCATTCCTGAACCTACCAAATGGCAGAAAATTAACACTGTCATTCGCTACTGGTAAGTACACAAGCAATTTCAGAGCGGAGGCAGAGGCACTGAGGGCGGCAGTGGAAGAAATGGTGACACACAGTGAAAATGAGAGCCATATAGTCCTGCTGACAGATGCTCTCGCCGTAGTCACAGCGCTAAAAAGCCAGAAAAACACTGAGCTTAATGACTTAAGAGCAGCACTCTGCAAACTGTGCCAGCTGTCCGCACCAAAAAGGGTAGTGGTACAGTGGGTTCCGTCACACTGCAACATCCAAGGCAACGAGGAGGCAGACAGACTGGCAAAAGAAGGTGCAAGACTACCACAAACAGATACCAGTATGACGTACGAAGAGTCAAAACGGCTTATCAAAACCAGATACATGACCAAATGGGAAACCGAACATACTGGTTACACCAAAAACGATGCCTATTACCAGTTGAACCGAAGAGAGCAGGTCGTTGTCTTCAGACTTCGCACTGGCCACAACAGACTGAGGTACCACCTATTCAACAAATTGAAGATAGGGTGTACCGACGAATGCCCGTGCGGTACTGGTGAAATGACCGCTGAATATCTGCTGCAGAACTGCCCGACATACGAGGATCAGAGAGAGCAGATGTGGCCATTACCAGTGGAACTGCAACACAAGCTCTATGGCAGTGGCGAGAGCCTCAGGATGACCGCCGCTTTTTTCGAAAAAATAATGGTTACTGTCTGACTGCGTACGAAGAAGAAGAAGAGGAAGAAGAAGAATCAAGATAGAACCGAACAAGCTAATGCAGTTTGTATTATCGTGCGGTCCTTGGGGCAATACGTCAAACCTATATGCGGCACGTCAGTAATTAGCTTAACGTCTTTATACTGGCTTAGAAGACTCTACAGAGTATGTATACAATCAGTTTCTTAGAGTGTGGTTCAACAGATGTGCGAGTCAACTTAATAGACTCAAACACTAGAACTAAGTAGACCCGCGACCAGTTAGGCGCCATATGTAGCTGCTTTTAACATTCCACCTGGGGATGGTTACAAATAACTTAAATTTTCAACTTAAATTTTGTTCGGGTAGCCGGGTAGCGTCCGTTAAGCGTAACTCTTATCAATTTGCACCTGCCAAGGGATTTTTAACGTGTCTGTCATTGGACACGGGAGTTCGATCTCACTACACAGAGAACAGGGGAACATTTACCAGAAGATTGACGAGAACAAAATCCCGGTTTCTACCGTGATTCGAACCTGCGACCTCCGGCACCCGAGGCGGACACTTTACCTCGAGACCACTGAGCCCCCCAACCCAGGCGGACACTTTACCTTGAGACCACCGAGTCCCCCACCCCAGGCGGACACTTTACCTCGAGAACACCGAGACCCCACCCCAGGCCGACACTTTACCTCGAGATCACTGAGCCCCCCCCCCCCACCCCAGATGGACACTTTACCTTGAGATCACTAAGGCCACCCCCACCCCCCAGAGGCGGACACTTTACCTCGAGACCACCGAGTCCCCCACCCCAGACGAACACGTCACATCGAGACCACTGAGCCCCCCTCCCCACCACAGGCGGACACCTCACCTAGAGACCACTGAGCCCCCCCCCCCTCCTCCCCCCCCACCCGAGCCGGACACTTTACCTCGAGACCATCGAGTCCCCCACCCGAGGCGGACACTTTACCTTGAGACCACCGAGTCCCCCACCCGAGGCGGACACTTTACCTCGAGACCACCGAGTCCCCCATTTCAGACGGACACCTCACATAGGGACCACTGAGCAACCCCCACCCACCCCAGACGGACACCTTACATCGAGACCACTGAGCCCCCCCCCCCTTCCACCCCAGGCGGACACCTCACATCGAGACCACTGAGCCCCCCCCCCCACCCCAGATTGACACCTCACATCGAGACCACTGAGCCCCCTCCCCCACCCCAGGCGGACACGTCACATCGAGACCACTGAGCCCCCCCCCTCCCCACCTGAGGCGGACACCTCACCTCGAGACCACCAAGTCCCCCACCCGAGCCGGACACTTTACCTCGAAACCACCGAGTCTCCTAATTAATCTTTCCTATATCCACTCTTGGAAAATTGATCTCTTGCCTATATTCGGCCTATGAGCAACTCATCTTGTCTAAATGCGACTCTTGACTTGTCAGATTAATCTTCATGCGTTTATTAGAAGGGCTTAAGCTTGATAAACCAGACCTAATCTGCGTGCCTTAACTAATCGTTGCGCAGAAAGTAATTATGCAACTCACTAATTAACTTCAAATGGGGCATGCATACATGCTCAAGTAAATAATCTGTCTGTATTTTTATATATTATTTGATTAATCTTCTACTCGTTCTATTCTTTTCTTCAAAAACCAGTTATCCAATGTTGAATCCCTATAACATACATGTAGTGTCCTTTAGTGTACAAACTAAGAACGCTACTCCACACTCAGTAGACGGTTGGCCCGTGTAAATGGCAAGGTGTGCAATCAGCTGAAGATAATTGTCAACGAAAGGTTGTTAGACGTCAGACAGGTCAAAGAGTGAAAGCCAGACAGTTCAAAGAGCTAAAGCCAGACAAGTCAAAAAGTGAAAGCAAGATTGGTCAAAGAGTGAAAGACAGATTGGTCAAAGAGTGAAAGCCAGACAAGTCAAAAAGTGAAAGCAAGATTGGTTAAAGAGTGAAAGCCAGACAGTTCAAAGAGTAAAGCCAGACAAGTCAAAAAGTGAAAGCAAGATTGGTCAAAGAGTGAAAGACAGATTGGTCAAAGAGTGAAAGACAGATTGGTAAAAAAGTGAAAGCAAGCTAGGTCAAAGAGTGAAAGCCAGACAGTTCATAGAGTGAAACCATACAGGTAAAAGAGAATAAGAATAGCCAGGCCAAAGACGGACAGCCAGAAAGGTCAAAAAGTGAAAGCCACACAGGTCAAAGAGTGAAAGCTGACATGTCAACGAATAAAAGCCAGATTCGTCAAATAGTGAAAGCGAGATAGGTCAAAGAATAAAAACCAGACAGGTTAAGAGTAACAGCCAGAATGGTCAAAGAGTGAAAACCAAATTGGTCAAAGAATGAAAGTCGGACAATTTAAAGAGTGAAAGCCAGATTTGTCAAAGAGTGAAAGCAAGACAAGCCAAAAAGTAAAAGCCAGACAGGTTAAAGAATAAAATCCAGATTGGTCAAAGAGTGAAAACCTTTTTGGTCAAAGAGTGGAAGCCACAGAGGTCAAAGTGTAAAAGCCGGACAGGTCAACGAGTGAAAGCCAGATTTTCAACGAGTGAAAGCCACACAAGACAAATAATAACAGACTGTTCAAAACGTGAAAGCTAGACTGGTCAAAGAGAGAAAAGCCAGATAAGTCAAAGCGTGTAAGCAAGACAAGTCAAAGATTGAAAGCCAGACAAGTCAAAGAGTGAAAGCCATATTTAGGAAAGAATGAAAGCCTGATTGGTCAAAGAGTGAAAGCCACACAGGTCAAAGAGTAAAAGCCAGACATGTCTAAGAGTGAAAGCGAGATTGGTCAAAAATTGAAAGGTAGATTGGTCAAAGAGTGAAAGCAGACAGGTTAAGAGTAACCGCCAGAATGATCAAAGAGTGAAAACCAAATTGGTCAAAGAATAAAAGCTAGATTGGTCGAAGAGGGAAAACCATACAGGTCAAAGTGTAAAAGCCGGACAGGTCAACGAGTGAAAGCCAGAAAGGTCAGTGAGTGAAATCTAAACAGGTCAAAGAGGGAAAGCTAGACAGGTCAAAGAGTGAAAGCTAGACAGGTCAAAGAGTGAAAGTCAGGCAGGTCAAAGAGTGAAAGCTAAACAGGTCAAACAGTGAAATCCAGACTGGTCAAAGAGTGAAAGCTAAACAGGTCAAATTGTGAAAGCTAAACAGGTCAAACAGTGAACGCCAGACAGGTCAAACAGTGAAAGATAGACAGGTCAAACAGTGAAAGCTAATGACTCCAAGAGTGAAAGCTAAACAAGTCAAAGAGTGAAAGCTAAACAGATCAAATTGTGAAAGCCAGAGACCCACCCGGAGGTGTAAGAGTCAAACAGATCAAAATGCTAAAGTCAGACACGCATCGCCTTTATTTAATTCAATTACATTGTTACGAACCATCAATGCTGCAACTGCTGTGTTATGTCAATTATCTCATTGGAATATTTGGAATCCTGGTATTCAGGCATGTTACCAATGTATGTTGCCAGGTATAGTCGAAAGCTATCGATAGTAGGTAGTTTAAACTTCCTGCGTCTTAATAGGCCTAAGGGAAGGTACACATAATTTGGGTAGATTTTTAACTATAATTTTTAAATTTTATCCGGGCAGCATGCTCGACACTGAACACAGGAGTCTCCACCGTGATTCGAACCAGCGACATCCGGGTCCGGAGACGGACACCTTATCTTGAGACCACTGAGTCCCCCCTTATCTTTTACTTTCCATATTATCTGAATATCACAATCTTACTCATCTACAATTTCCATTCCCTTCTCTATAATTTATTTGTTAATATTGTTGTTGTTTGTTGTCCCCGACGAAGACCTTTATGCTGTAACGTAGGTTTCCTTTCTGTTTTCGTCCAATCGCCGTTTCTGGCCAAACTTCTCAAATGTTTTTTTTATTCAACACAGTTGATGGTCTGTTAAGCCGTGCTCTCTGACAGTAGGTCTGTTAACACACACACGTACGTGCGCAGGCATACACATACACAACAACACATACACAAACACACATACAAATACACACATGCAGACGCATATACAAAAACACACACAAACACACACGCACTCACGCACTCATATACACACAAACACACAGACAAACGCAAAACACACACATAAACAAATATAAACACACACACAAACACAAACACACACCCACAAACACTCCCACAAACACACACCCACAAACACACACCCACAAACGCACATACAATCACACACATAAAATCACACATACAAACACATACACAAACACACAATAACACGCACAAACACACAAACACAACACAAACAACACACACAAACACACACACACTAACGCACACACACTAATGCACGCACACACACACACACACACAAACACAAACACACACAAATATAAACATACACAAACACAAACACACAGACACAAACAAACACACGCACACATATAACAGCTAATCAAACAGCTACTTGACACTGTCTGGTCAGTCTGTTTGCCATCTATCTGCCGTCTGTCTGGCCCATCTGTCTAGTCAGTCTGTCTGGTTCGTCTGTCTGATCCGTCTGTCTGGTCTGTCTGTCTGGTCTGTCTGTCTGGTCTGTCTGTCCGATCCGTCTGTCTGGTCTGTCTGTCTGGTCTGTCTGTCTGTCTGGTCCGTCTGTCTGATCCGTCTGTTTGGTCCGTCTGTCTGGTCGATCTGTCTGGTCCATCCGTCTGGTCTGTCTTTCTGGTCCGTCTGTCTGTCTGGTCGGTCTGTCTGGTCTGTCCGGTCGGTCTGTCTGGTCTGTCGGGTCTGTCTGTTCTGTCTATCTGCGTCTGTCTGGTCCGTCTGTCTAATCCGTCTGTCTGGTCCGTCAGTCTGGTCCGTTTGTCTGGTCAGTCTATCTGGTCTGTTTGTCTGGTCCGTCTGTCTGGTCTGTCCTGTCTATCTGGTCTGTCTGTCTGGTCTGTCATGTCTGTCTGGTCCGTCTGTTTGGTCCATCTGTTTGGTCCGTCTGCCTGGTCTGTCTGTCTGGTCGGTCTGTCTGGTCTGTCTGGTCTGTCTATCTGCTGTCTGTCTGGCCCGTCTGTCTTATCCGTATGTCTTATCCGTCTGTCTGGCCCGTCTGTCTTCTCCGTCTGTCTGGTCTATCCGGTCTGTCTGGTCCGTCTGTCTGGTCCGTCTGTCTGGTCAGTCTGTCTGTATGGTCCGTCTGTCTGGTCCGTCTGTTTCCTGTCTGTCTGGTCTGTCCGGTCTGCCTTAACCTACCTACCTACCTACCTACCTACCTACCTACCTATCTATCTTCAGTTCACTTATTTCGTTAGCCGTCGTGGAGAGGTGTCACCTCCTTTGTTTCATATTTTGTGACAGACGAATATCCACTGGTGACTTGCCAAATCAATCCCAGCACTACAAAGTCATTATCTGAAACTATTTGAGATATAAATTGTATCGAGAAAAGAGAAATCGGAGAAAGACCAGCAAAATATGTGAGGAAAATTGATCTGACTATTTTAGAGTGACTAAAAATGAATTAGAAGATGAATCAAAAACATTGCATTCCCCAACCCACTCAAGTTTAAGATCCGCCTGTCTGGCGAATCAAAGCTCCCCCTAAGTGCCCTGCATTCTATGTAGTTTTGCTGAGGCTGTGAAATAAAAAGCTTTTAAGAAAGAAACAAATCATGTTTACCATGACTAATTTAGAGTAAATTCTGCGACCTAGACATAATGTTCTGTGTTTATAGTTTTTATGTTGCTATTTCTAATTTGGCCACTTATGCGCTGAACAAATGTAACGAATAAATAAGAAACAATCATTACTTTAAATGTAATCCGGTTTTTAAATAACGAACAGCAGCTATTAAATAATAAGGGTTGAATCAGGAAGAAGGCGACAGACAGACAGACCAGAGAGACAGACAGACAGACAGACCAGACAGACAAGACAGACAAGACAAGACAAGACAAGACATACAAATGAGGACGAAATATGGTAGACCTGAGAGGGAAGTGACGAGGTGAAGGTGTCTGTCTTGCGTGCCGGAGGTCGGGGGTTCAAATCACGGTGAAGACCGAGATTTTTTTCACATGAATCTTCTGGTAAAAATTCGCCTGATATCTGGGTAGTGAGATCGAACTCCCGTGTTCAGTGTCGAGCACGTTAAAAATTCCTTGGTCGCTGCACGGAAAAAAAATTCAGATTAAAAATCTACCCAAGTTATTTGTACCTTTTCCCAGGTGCTTTGTTGAAAGCAGCTTTAGATGAGACCTACTTAGCTCTAGTGTGAGTCTATTAAGATGGACTCGCACATCGGTGAAAACCACCCTCCAAAAAACTGGTTGTATGCAGACTCCGTAGAGTCTTCTAAACCAGTATAAAGAAGTTATGGCCAGATGTGTTTTTAATATGATGAGGTATATATTGACATTCAGGAAAATAACCACTATTTAAAAAACGAGGCTCATAAGGTGTTATATATCTATTCAGCATTGTTATAGGGTACAGAAACATAGATTATGGAAAAGCAATTGGAGAACAAAGAAGAGGCTATCGGAATGTGGTTATACAGAAGAGTGTGCCATATTTACTGGAGAGAGAAACAAACAAATGATGACGTCTTGACGAGAGTGGGCAGGGACAGAGAACTTTTGACGAGTCAAATATTTTGATCATTTTAAAAGACTTCGTGGTCGAATGGTTTCCATGCCTGCCTGCCGACAGCGGTTAGAATACCCTGTCTTGCATATGCTGTTTTTCTGTTGGGATTGAAATAAACAAACATAGCCAATATACGGCGTTTCAACATCAGTTCGAAGCGGCATGTAGTTCTCAGTCTAAAAAACTCAATCGACTACCCCATCAATGGGAAAAAGCTGTAGGATATTTAATAAATACAATTTTATTTTACAAAAAAATGTTACTTATTTATTAGACACAATACTTTATTGAAACCAATACTGAAGCGGAAGATTGAAAGTCAGCGGAAAAGAGGCGGGCAGCGCTATAAGTGGGAGAGCAATATCAAAAGATGAACTAATGTTCTCAAAATGTGCCTGCATTCGGAATTATTTCCAGTCGTCTTGATTTATGTCTTGTCACTGGTCTAAGTTAGCTTGGGACTAGAGAGTGAGGTTGACGACTAACACAGCTTGTTACTCACAATAATCAAATACAGAGCAAGTTATATCATCAAGATAAAAACTGAAGATGTCACCAACATCGCTTTCGATGGACAACTAACGTTTCAAGGCAGAATGTACCGCCACGTCAAGAGAAAGAGGATCAAGATGCTGAGCAGCGCATGAGCTGCAGTGGTCATCGACCCATAGCTGACAGCTAGCGTTAGGGCCAGTGAACCAGAGCTGCCAAGACCCTTCTACACCTCCACGCGGTGACCCTGGATAACAAGCTGCAGCAGGGCAGACTGGCTAAGGAGAAGGAATCGAAGAGGGAATACTAACTCGGTACTAAAAAAATGCTTGCTGAAGTCGGATGTGTTGGAACGAAAAGTGCAAATATCGCCGTCAAAATGTAATCTACGGCACAAAGCATACCGTTGTCCGGACTACATTCTGCTACTTAAGCCCTTTAAGCGTCTGGTAGCGGGAAATTGTTAACGAACGAAGCCAAGCCAAGAGAAAGAGGATATTGGAGGTCCATTGCAGTCAACCTTTGTTGCAGAGGCGGCACTTGAATTGATTAAACAGATGGAAACTGGAAAATGTTTCACAGAACCGAATTCATTGTACCTGGAAGCCCCCACGTGTGTTCAGCCCCTTTCATCCATAAAAGTGCCGACAACAGAGAACGAATCCGCGGCTCCGAAATTTACATTGACTTTGTCAGATACCAATTTACAGCTGGGTCGAATGGGAGAAACGGTGATAACATGAAAAAAACCTATTAAAGTGAGCACGACGGGATTCGAACCTGACCCTTTGATATTGTACACCAAGCTCACAGCCCTTAGGCTATCGTATCGCTAATAGAAGGTATACTGATAGGAGGTAGATAAAGGAACATACGGTAAGGCACTATCAAAATAACGTTTAAGAAGAACGGAACATATATATATATAGGGGAAACAAGAGAATTCGACAGAACTTTAACAAATAAGTAGACTGACAGATACACAGAAAAATGAAAAAGGAAGATTGTGTCAGAAAATGTATACGAAAAAAAGACAGACAGCTCCAGAGAAAAAAAGGCACTCTCAACAGAACGTTCAAGTTCGAAGAGACAGATACATATGGAAAACAGGGTAAGCAAACAGAAAATAGTGTCAATCGAGGTTCGAAGAATAAGCAGACCCGCAGATAGACATAAAAGTACGAAATGAATGCTGTGTCAATACATGGTATAAAGAAAAAGATAGACAGAGGAGCCGAACAGAAGACAGTGTCAATTGAAGATTGAAGAATAAGTAGACACAAGTGCAGAAATGGAGAAAGTAGAATGTTTTAACACAATAGGAAGATGTGAAGTCAAACTTGGGAGCAGAAAAGTAGGCAGGGGTAAAAAAAACGGTATAAGGAAATGTAGACATAAAGGCAGGCAGTATCAAAAGGAAATATATTAAGACATAAAGGTAGACAGTGTCAAAGGCAGGGATATGAATATGGATAAAAAAAAAGTAGGCAGCGTCAAAAGGAGGTTTAATTATATGTAGACAGAAAGGTAAGCAGCGTCAAAAGGAGGTATACGGATATGTAGACAGAAAGATAGATAGTATCAAAAGAAAGTAAAGGATATAGAGACAGAGAGGTAGGCATTATAAAAAGTAGATTTAAGGAGAGATGGACATACAGAACTGACGTATATGTCAGTGGATGGTATAGAAACAGACGTCAGACAGACGGAGATGGGTTAGAGATAGGGAGAGTGAAGAGAAAAATAGGAAGAATATCTTTGTCAATGGATGATGCTTCAGCAAGCAGATAGGCACACTGGCAGAGATTGTGAAGGGAGACTGAGAAACGAATGACAGTTAAAAAAAACTTCACCAATCGCAGGAGTAGATACGAGCAGACCAACACGATGGGGAAGAGAAAAGTTACTAAAGAGAAATGTCACTGAAGAGTAATGCCACTGAAGAGAAATGTCACTGGAGAGAAATGTCACTGAAGAGTAATGCCACTGAAGAGAAATGTCACTGGAGAGAAATGTCACTGGAGAGAAATGTCACTGAAGAGAAATGTCACTGGAGAGAAATGTCACTGAAGAGAAATGGACAGAGAGAAAGACTATGATTATCGTAGGAAACATACGTAAATGGGATATGGAAATGGGAGAGAAATTTGGCAACAAAAGCCATGTTAATGTAAGAAACAGGAACAAGGACGAAAGAGATAAAAGATGCAATGAAAGCCGAGAGTTAATGTATAAGAAAGGCTGTGTCAATTGAAGGTGTTGTGATTCAACCTGTGTTTATGTGCGTGGGCGCAAACCGTGCGATACCTGGGTGCCAAAAATAAGAGATGAGCTTGATTACGCTTTAAACATATGTTGTTGTGGAGTAGATGATGTTGATGATGTTGGTGATGAGGTGTGGACTGGTGTTGGTAACGGTGATTGATATAGAGCACTAGGTGCGGAAGGTATGTATAGTCGTGATGGTCTATGCCTTGGAATAAAGAGATGGAAGCAGAGAAAGGTGAAAATGGAGAATTAGAAGATGTAGAGGATACCAGAAGGAGAAGAAAATAGAGAATTATTAGTAGATGATAATAGTGAATTACGAGATGTGGGGGAAGAAGAAGAAGAAGATGAAGAAATGCAAGATATAGATTAGAAGATTTAAGTAGAAGAATTAGGAGAATGTGAATTACGAGAAATAGAATAATATGGAGAAGTAACTAAAGATGTAGAAAAAAAGTAGAACAAGTAAAAGATGGAGAATTAGAAGAACTAGCTGCCGAAGACGGATGTGTCGGGTCGAAAGGTGCAAATATTGCAGTCAAGCTGTAGACTAGCGACACAACGCAGACCGTTCTCCGGACAACATCATGCTACTTGCAAAGTCCTGTTCAGAGCTTGGTACCGGGAGATTGAGAACGAATGACGAAGATGAAGGAAGAAGTAGAGAAAGATTGAGAATTACGAGATGTAGAAGATAGAGAATTTGGACAAAAGTTGAAAATGGAGAATTGAACGAAGTAGAAGAAAATGGAGAAGTAGTAGAAGTAGAGGATGGAGAATTGGTAAAACTAGAAGGAAAGGGAGAATTCGAAGACGCATACGAATTCGAAGGATTAGACACAGTGGAGATTTAGAAGCAGTAGAAAAAAAAGGGGAATTGGACGTGCGAGATTAAGAAATAGAAAAAGAAAAAAATAGTTAATCAGAAGTAGAAGAATGCAGAGGACGAAGTAAAAGAAGAAGATGTAGATGGAGAATGATAAGATGTAGAGGCTGATGACGACTAAGAAGTCGAAGAAGATGGAGAATCAGAAGTAGAAAGCGAACATAGATATTTAGACATAGAAGAAGATGTCGAAGTAGAAAAAAAGAAAAATATAGCGTAGAAAAGTGGGAACAGAAGAAGAATTAGAAGTAGTAGATTAACCCGGAGAAGAAGAACACAGAAATATACGAAGTAGAAAATTAATATAAGAAGAAAGAACATAAGAATAATATGGAGAAATAAGAGAAGTAGGCAAATGTCGAAGGCGATTAAGTTCTAAAGAAAAAAGGTAGAAAATGAAAAGAATATGCATACTAATAATAATAAGATTAAGAACAATAAGAAGAAAAAGAAGAAAAATAAGAAGAAAATATCGCGAAGAATAAATATAAGAAAATAACAAGAAAAAGAAGTAGAAAATAAAGAGAATTAGAATACAAAAATAAGAAAACATAAGCATTAGACCCTAAATCTTTTAGGGCATCGATTCACAAAGTTGGACATATGCCTTCAAAGGGGCTACACTATAAATTTTAAGACTATATATATGAACAACAGCAGTCAGTTGAATAGTCAGCTTAAGCAACAATAAATAAAAAACACTGGATGAAGTCAGGAACAATTGTAATGTGGAAACAAGTTATGGAATAAGATGCGCTTGGTCATTTGTAATAACAAACTATTCCATTTCGAACCTGTGTTTAATTAGTTGCCTATCGGTAGCGAAGATGACGGCAGTATCAGTCATGTGTATTTAGGTGTGATCGCATATGACTTTTGTCCGACGGCACATGTGGACTGCATCGGTGATTGAGCCATCCTGCACCCTATCCCGTAATACAGTTCGCTTTTTTTGCGCCACAGTGAACACTCTCTTCTCGGCTGTGTGAGCACAATGTGTGATAGCAGTGCGCCGGGGATGAAGATGCTGAGCAGCGCATGAGCTGCAGTGGTCAGCGACTCAAAGCTGACTGCTAGTATCAGGGCGAGCGAACCAAAGCTGCCAAAACCCTTCTACACCTCCACGCGGTGATCTTGAATAACAGGATGCAGCAGGACAGACTGGCTAAAGCAAAGGAATCGAACAGGGAATGCTAACTCGCTACTAAAAAAATGCTTGATGAAGTCAGATGTCTTGGATTGAAAGGTGCAAATATCGCAATCAAGCTGTAAACTACGACACAACGCATTCCGTTCTCTGAACTACATTCTGCTACTTAAACCCTTTCAGTGTTTGGGAGGGGGAGATTGAGAATGAACGAATCTAAGCAGCCAGCAGTGCGCCAGAGTGACCGGTTATGCCTTAAGGAGATTGCGCCAAAACTGTCCACAGATACTTTCAGAGAGTCTTTGTATCATTTTATATGATCCATCAACGAACGTTTGCCTGTTGTAAGTTCATCGCACAACATCTGCTTACGGAGTCTCTCCTCATACATGCAAACAACGGGCCTATTCCATCAGATCTGGACTGTCTGAAGCTACGCATGGATCCCCGAGAGCCAACCACTGCCGGAGACTACAAGATCGGTCTATCTATCCTGCCAGTCGTTCCTGATCAGCCTTCGGAGGTAGCTCACATGGGAACAGTCTTTCTCGTCATACCTTCCAATGAATGTCAATGTTTTACTTGCATATTTAAGGGTGGTTAGCACAACACGATACACGTCGTCTTGATTGAAAGATTGATTCCTTGCCGGTCCCAAACATTGCACTTTCATTGTTAATGTCAGTGTTCATATTCTCTTCTCTGGTGGGGGTACTACCACATTAGATAAAGCTATCAACTTCTTGTAGATGTTGGCCCTGTGCAGTAATGATTGGTTCGTGGTAGTATTCCCCAGGGGCAGGTAAAAACATTACTTCGGTTTTGTATGTGTGTTGATGGTAGGATCAAAGCTAGTGCACGCTGTTCAAAACACATTTATAGTGGCCTGCATGCCCTGTTCTGATCACGTGTTTATGGCGCAGTCATCAGCAAAGAGGAGAGCTAATATGGCTGTTTCTTTAATCTTTTTAAGGTACTGTATGTCCCTCAAACTGTTCATCCATCATGGTATTCATTAAATACGTCATTGGGACACCAATGTGTAGCAGTGTTTCTACAAGCAGTTAATTTAATGCTAAATATTTTTTGGATAACAAATTGATACTGCCGTGGATTCTGTCTGCGCAGAGTAGAGGGACAAATGTTATGATAAGATCATTAATGTTAATATGTGGGACAGATTCATGCAGTTACTAATGGAACGGGAGATTAAGGAGAGGATTTGAATGGGTCATAAATAAAATAACAACAGCTAAAAGCATTACAAAGCAAGGGCGTAGAGACAGTCTTTCTCATTCATGTAGGAAAGAGTTTGGGGCATATATCAAAGATGCCAGGAGAACTTGGATTCAGTTAACGCGGATGACCCGTGCCAGCAGGACTTGGATTCAGTTAGCGCTGTTGACTCGTGCCAGCAGGACTTGGATTCAGTTAGCGCTTATGACCCGAGCCAGGAGGACTTGGATTCAGTTAGCGCTGATGACCCGTGCCAGGAGGACTTGGATTCAGTTAGCGCTGATGACCTGTGCCAGGAGGACATGGATTCAGTTAACGCTTATGACCCGAGCCAGGAGGACTTGGATTCAGTTAGCGCTGATGACTCGTGCCAGGAGGACTTGGATTCAGTTAGCGCTGATGACCCGTGCCAGGAGGACTTGGATTCAGTTAGCGCTGATGACCCGTGCCAGGAGGACTTGGATTCAGTTAGCGCTGATGACCCGTGCCAGGAAGACTTGGCGTGTATATCTTGACGATTAGTTGCTCCACAGGGGGCAACCAAGGTTTTGAAGGAAATACTACAGTTTAGTGTTAGAAATGTAACTTTTGTTACACTAGGCCACGGTCTTATAGGGGTTGGTGTATCACAGATTAGGAATTATTGATAAGATCCTCTTGTGTTTCAAACTTCCCATAGAGTGCTGTAGTCATTTAATTTTGAAATAAGTCCATATAAGCATCATGGAAGCACAGCTTAACTATCAGGCGGAGCAGACAGAGAAATCAAAAGCAGCACGAACAAGGCCAAAGTGACATTTGCTAGCTTGAAGAACGTAATGCAACGCTGAGGCAGACAGTGGGGACAAACCCAGTTAATGTCAACATTGACTCTCAACAAATCAAATGGGTTGGTCATTTAGTCAGAATGCATTATGACCAGCTTGCATCAAGAGCATATCGTATGCTGGTCTCTGGTCCACGAGCAAGAGGCAGACCACGGCATCGATGGATCGAGGATGTCCCAAAATACCTTGGTGTTAGATTAGATCGCACACTGTCCTTCAAGGCATAGTGCCAAAACTCAAACGCGTTAAATCTGAGCGAGGAATAACGTCAATCGCAGACGTACCGACGCAACACGGAGAGCCTAGCCATCTATCCTCTGAACATTAGCACTTTACCTCTGCTTCTCCGCAAAAAAATTAGTGACACCGGTATAGGAAAAGTCTATACGAATGTCGGTATTGCCGTCTATGAGAAAGCCCGGATCGTGACTGGGTGCCTCAAATGATTTCCCATATATGGTATAGCACCCCCTGGAGCAGAATGAGCGTCGCTGCCGAAGTTGTCAGACGCGAACAGATCAACGATCGAAGACACCTCATGTCTTAATCTTAGTTGACCTGTACATCTACGGGGGTGGATACCCTGTGCAGGTTCAGCTCTGGAGTTAGCTGGATTTAGCCGAGAGGAGGAGTTCTTGCTTAGCGGTCTAGGCTCGAGCAGCTTATTACTCCGCTGCGTTGGGACAAGTGCCGTGAAGGGTGGTTAACCGATGTGCGAGTCCATCTTAATAGACTCAAACACAAGAGCAAAGTAGACCCGCAGCCTGATGAGCGTCATCTATGCTGCTCTTACCAAACCACATAACCACGGTGGTGTTACGTCCTGTCCCACAGTTAGCCGCTTCTTACGACATGCTCTCTGTGGGGCAGTGGTGCTATTCTTCTCCTTGTCCTACACAAAGACCCCGGCGGACCACTTGGGACACCTAATATATGGACAGCAATTGCAGACAATGAGATGAGAGTTTAGTCTAGACGAAGTTTCCTACCACAAAAACAACAGCCTCTCCAGGGAGGCCCCAGAGAACGTCCCATCTAGAAATACTTTGACAAACAACAGACCCATGGCCACAACTATATTAGGAGGTTGCATGCGGAGCACACCCAAAGTATCCATTATAGAAGACCTTAACCCTTTACAGTCTAATTATTTTTACAAGTTGTTAAGTCTTAATGTCAAATACAAGAAAAGTAATTTTATTTGTTAATGTAAATGTTAATGGCAAAAAGTCATTAAAACTAAAATGATGATCTTTACATATAGCACTAAAATACAGAAAAATACTGAACTTAATGATTTAAGAGCAGTACTGTCAACTATGCCAGCAGTCCGCACCAAAAATAGCAGTGGTACAGTGTGTTCCATCCCACTGTAACATCCAAGGCAACGAGGAGGCAGACAGACTGGCAAAAGTAGGTGCAAGAATACCACAACCAGATACCAGTATGACCTACGAAGAGTCAAAAAGGTTTATTTAGGGCCAGATACATGGCCAAATGGGAAACAGAACATACTAGCTACACACAAAAAAAACGATGCCTATTACCAGTTGAACAGAAGAGAGCAGGTCGTGGTCTTCAGACTTCGCACTGGCCACAATAGACTGAGGTACCACCTATTCAATAAATTGAAGATAGGTGGCACTGACGAATGCACGTGCGGTACCGGGAAAATGACCGCTGAACATTTGCTGCAAAACTTCCCGACATACGAGAATCAGAGAGAGGAGATGTGGCCATCACCAGTGGCAACACTAAACAAGCTCTATAGCAGTGTCGACAGCCTCAGGATGACCGTTGCTTTTTTTCGAAAAAGTACAGGTTGACGTCTGACAGCGTACGACGGAGAAGAAGAAGAAGCAGAAGAAGAAGAAATACATATACAGATACAGCTTTTGTTTATAAATCAGATCTAGCTAAGTAACAAGATATGGTTGATGTGCGACACGTGACTTCAAATAAATCGGACTGTAAGTGAAGCTACACTAGTTGAAGGCAAGGGACAATATGGGCTGTAAAGGGTTAAACAGGGAACAATTTGGACTGTAAGGGGTTAAGCAGACTTCAGTCTAAGGTCACCGGATGCAGAAAAAAAGCCGACGAGATGGCGACACAGAAAGGACAATATTTATGCATGATATGTGATTCAGTACCAGCAACACCATATGCCGTTCTCTAATCTGCCAAACGCATGTACGATGGATGAACTGCTAGAGAAAAACGACAAAGTGGTCAGTGTAGCAGAACACTGGTAGTATGGCATGTCGAATTGAACACGAAAAGCAGCATTTCAGAAAAGAGAGAACTAGTGCTGTTCTAGATGTTTTACTCAAACAATCAAAAACATGTCAGCTCCATGTGAAGCAAGGTCCTCAACCAATACTCGCCATGAGCCATCTGAGCCAATTCTGTCCACGTTTTGTTTGTGTCTTCACATTTGCTTCCAGTTTTCTCTTCCATGAGTGTCTTGTCTTCCTCGACTTCTCTTGCCCTGTGGATTCTAGAACAGAGCTTGTCTGGTAATGTTATCCACTGGTTTCCGTAGTGCCGGTTTCGTCATAGCCTCAAACGTATTGTATGCTCTACTGGTATTTATCCCGTTTTCCCCCATCAGTTCCATGTTGGTAATCTTGTCGTACCTTAGAATCTTGTCGTACCTTAGAATCTTGTCGTACCTTAGAATCTTGTCGTACCTTAGAATCTTGTCGTACCTTAGAATCTTGTCGTACCTTAGAATCTTGTCGTACCTTAGAATCTTGTCGTACCTTAGAATCTTGTCGTACCTTAGAATCTTGTCGTACCTTAGAATCTTGTCGTACCTTAGAATCTTGTCGTACCTTAGAATCTTGTCGTACCTTAGAATCTTGTCGTACCTTAGAATCTTGTCGTACCCTAGAATCTTGTCGTACCTTAGAATCATGTCGTACCTTAGAATCTTGTCGTACCTTAGAATCTTGTCGTACCTTAGAATCTTGTCGTACCTTAGAATCTTGTCGTACCCTAGAATCTTGTCGTACCTTAGAATCTTGTCGTACCTTAGAATCTTGTCGTACCTTAGAATCTTGTCCTACCTTAGAATCTTGTCGTACCTTAGAATCTTGTCGTACCTTAGAATCTTGTCGTACCTTAGAATCTCGTCGTACCTTAGAATCTTGTCGTACCCTAGAATCTTGTCGTACCTTAGAATCTTGTCGTACCTTAGAATCTTGTCGTACCTTAGAATCTTGTCGTACCTTAGAATCTTGTCGTACCTTAGAATCTTGTCGTACCTTAGAATCTTGTCGTACCTTAGAATCTTGTCGTACCTTAGAATCTTGTCGTACCTTAGAATCTTGTCGTACCCTAGAATCTTGTCGTACCTTAGAATCTTGTCGTACCCTAGAATCTTGTCGTACCCTAGAATCTTGTCGTACCTTAGAATCTTGTCGTACCCTAGAATCTTGTCGTACCCTAGAATCTTGTCGTACCTTAGAATCTTGTCGTACCCTAGAATCTTGTCGTACCCTAGAATCTTGTCGTACCTTAGAATCTTGTCGTACCCTAGAATCTTGTCGTACCCTAGAATCTTGTCGTACCTTAGAATCTTGTCGTACCCTAGAATCTTGTCGTACCTTAGAATCTTGCGCAGGAAATCATTTACAAAATTCTGTACCTTTTTCACTAGTACCTGCCTTCCCCCCCCCTCCCCCCCCCCTCCCCCCCCCTCCCCCCTCCCCCTCCCCGCCATGTATCAGATCCATACAATAGAAAGGATTTTACGTTGAAGCTGAACATTTTTATTTTGGTGGGGGTTTTTAATTCATTTCGACTTACATAACTTCCTCACTGCAAAAAATAACAGACGTTTGCTAATAGCAAATTCTCGACTGTGTTATTTGTTATCGTAAATAAAAAAAAAGAGCCTATAATGTTTCCATCCGTAGCTAACCTAACCTAGACAGAAAAATGAAGGCCAGGGTATGGAAGCGCACGTACGAAAATACTAACACTGCGCTCACTTTCTCTTATATAAAGGGGATGCAATCTGTCATTGGTTTCTGGGTCTAGTCTTGTGAGTGCATGCTTAACCTGGGGTCGCTAGAATTAAGTGGAAGTTGTGAAAGTGTTCTGGGAAAATGAGGGTGCAAAGTTACGAAAGCAAAAGTAAGGATGCCGAACAGTGTTTTCATTTTCTTCCTTTACGGTTTCTTCTTCTGATTTTTATTTTTCTCCTTTCTTCCTTCCTTCCTTCCTTCCTTCTTTCCTGTCTGCCTGCCTGCCTGCCTGCCTGCCTGCCTGCCTCCCTTCCTCCCTCCCTCACTCACTCACTCACTCACTCACTCACTCACTCACTCACTCACTCACTCACTCACTTACTTACTTACTTACTTACTTACTTACTTACGTACTTACATACTTACATACTCACTTACTTACTTACTTACTTACTTACTTACTTACTCACTCACTCACTTACTTACTTACTTACTTACTTACTTACTTACTTACTTACATACTTACTTACATACTTACTTACTTACTTCCCTTCCTGCCTCCCTTCCTTCCTTCCTTCCTGTCTTACTGTCTTCCTTCCTTCCTTTCTTCCTTCCTTCTTTCCTTTTCTTTTCTTTTTCCTTATTGTCTCTTCTTCTCTTTTGGTCTCGCGGAAGTGGGATCGGCGTCAGGTCATACCAGAGATTGACATGCTCGAACGCCACGTGTACACGCGGTGCACTTAAAAAACCCTTGGCAGTTGAAAATGGAAAATAACAGACCGTTGGCCGCTATAAGTGCACATACTTAGAAAGGTAATGAAATTTCTATCCAATGCTCCACCTACCTTCCCCCAGCCTAGCAAGTTGCAGGAAGTAAAATCGGAAAGAAATAATGTAGTACGAACAGCCTTCGGCTGCCTGGCAGCAGTCATAAACTGCGTTTTTGAATGCCAGGATTCCAAGTATTTCACCCGTTCCATTACAACAACAACAGCATCAACAACAACAACAACAACAACAAAAACAATACACATTTCAGTAAGTATATGAACCTGTCACTTTTGCTCCTGATGGCTAGGAGTCTACCTTTATGTGATCATGGAGGAAACAGAACGGTGATTGGAGCGCAGTATTCTCACGGCAGAACATAATGGGTAAGTTAGATTATCACGCTTCAGTGTACCAATACGTTAATGTGAACCAGGCTCCAACGGACAATTAGCGAATGCCACCTAGGAAGGGAGTAGTCAACCCACATAACTATAGTGGTGGGCTTACCTAGGGGCCTCCAGTTGCACTTCAAGGAGTGGGACCAAGGTCATGGCCAACTGTGATCTAAAGTAGGCCATGCTTAGGTCAACCTTTTCAAAATCACCTCAGGATGTTTGAAGAACCACTGTAACCAGCTATAACAGAAACGTCAAGAGGTAACGCATCTCAGCACGGGTAGCTTCGAACAACACTTCACTTCACTTCACATCACTTTACCCACACCTCACCCCATCCCCCACTGTGCACATGATGATTCAGGGTCATGTGCAACATCCTGACATAGACCCCCGCTCTCGTCCACACAGTGCATTTGGGAACATGATGCTTAACAGCAGCCTGGTCAACGAGGTGGGGACAGTCACTATAATACATCTAGCTGTGAGCATGCTGAAGTACCCTCCATTACACAACAGTGAGAAGGACCAATAGCTGCCTTCTTCAGTACACCCTGTGGGATATAAGAAGAGTGGCCGAGTCACAAGAACCTACTGCCGGAGAAAATTCATCACTTGTGAATAAATCAATATGAGCAGGTCATAAAACAGCAACCAGAAATCTTCATCAAGTTAAGTCAGTCAAGTAATCCGCTTAGGCAACCAGGGCCCACCGAGGTGACCGCACTTTGCCAAGAGCAGTAAGTGCAGGGTAGAGGGAGTGGAGGCGATGTGTCTCAGCCTTGTTTTGCGAAGGTGGCCCCAAGAACGACTCTATGACGGATGCTACATTTCCCCGCCCCGGATTTCCAGGAGTAGAGGCTGTTGAGTCGGAATCCTGAGAGAGGCGGGTCACATGGCCGAAGAAAGAGAGGCGGCGCCGATCCAGAAAGGAAAAAAATGCTCTTTAGTTGTGTCCATCTGAAGACATCGATGTTAATAACTAGGTCTTGTCAGCTAGTTCCAAGGATACAACGTTGGTTGTGCGTGTGGAAGAGCTCGAGGCGCTATCGATCTCTTTGGTTAGCCCATCCACAAACAATAACAAACATTTTCATTCCCAACAACGGTGTCTGACTACTTCAGTAACAGTTCCGTTCAGCTGTCCGCTTACTTGTAGAGCTGAACGTGAGAATTTGTTGTTGAAGGAATGCCCCCAATGGGTAGATTTACCTTTTTTGTGCGCCCTGAAAAGAACTTTAAGTGGCGGTTTGTTGTGGCTTTCCTGCTAATGAAGGTGGACCAGGGTCCTACAGGTAGTTGTGCTATGCTTGGTTTCATCTGCGTTTCTCTCATTACTACTCGAATCACGTCTATCCCTCACCTCGTTAGCCAGGCTGCCATGAAAATAGCCCGTTTCCAGGGATGACGACGGGGAAGTCGAGGTGAGGGTCTTGGCCAGTATATTTTGCCTGTACCTGACTAACATCTCTGATAAGTAAATTTTACCTGGCCAGACGTTAGTTGTCCTTCCTGCTTTAGGAGTTAAAATCAACTTTCCTTGGCCAAACCTGCAAGCGTCTATCACTCTAAGCCCATATCGTCGTAAGATCACCCTTGTGACATTTATCCTGCTTCGTGCCCTGAAGCCACACACGTTCGTGTTGTAAGCGAGCGGTGATATTTGATCTGGTTGCGCTCACATGAGATGACCGAAGCGAAGAAACAATACCCCAGAGATGAATACAGGTAGAGAAAGACAACAAAATTGGCTTTTTCTGGAATCAGAAAAATATGAAGAATAAAAAACAGAAGAACAAGAGGAAGGAAAACAAAAAGTAAAAGAGTATCATGTCCACTTTGATTTTCAAGATGGCCGAAGTGCGTTACTTGTCAAAGTTTAAATGAACTATCGGAAACTATACAGATTAATAAGTTCATGGAAAACATGAATAGCCCATGTGTGTTTAAAGTCGATAAAAAAAAAAGTCTGCGGACTATTTTCTTGTCTGTGCCTTGTTAAATCTTTCACCTCTCGTCAATGATCGGGTTATTCCTCTTGGTAAACAGAAATGCCGTAGCGTTATTAATGTTGTTTACATTTCCCGGCGTCGCTTGTTTACTTTGTAGAAAATGCAGAAACTGAAGCAAGCCAAACGGCTTGTTTGGCTTACAAGTCGACAGAGAGCCCTGGCAACGGATTTATTATAGGAGAGGTTTGAAAATAATGAACGCACCCTTTTATGACGCGAATTTAGATTTTACTGAAAAGTAGTAGTTTGGGCGGAGTGATATTAGGATTAGGATCGACCATTATTCCCTTATAGTCGTGATTAAACAGGAGATCTCTATAACCTGTCCCGGGGAGAATGTAATTTATATCAAATGTTTACCACGAAGATAAACATACTCGGGACACAGTCTATATGCTCTGTCTGGGTTGCCATTAAAGAAAGCAAGAACGGTTATTGTGAAATTACAAAACTCCACAGGAGGATCCGGATGATCTAGAGAGCACATACAGAGACGGAAGATATACAGAGTGGTTTGTTAGCATTCACAGTTAATCTCTATAGGTAAAGTTCTCGCTAAATGCTCATCTTTTGACCTGGCTGGTAGAAGGATCAGATCATTCTGACAGCAATGTTGTTGTAGGACAGTGTATCCACATTATGAGTTTGTTAGTCTAATGCTAATCATCTAGTGATCTCTTAGGAAATGGAATGGACCAGTTAATCTATTCCATGTTCTAGATACTGAGTACGTTATAAAATGGAAGGGGCGCAGAAAAGCATTTATGCCTTCTCATCTACTGGGAACCACAAGTCCACTCTTAACCTATTGTAGGGCGCAGATAACATACTATATTTTCCCTTCTACTGGCATAAATAAATTGATCCCTATAATATAGCCCTTTCATGGCGAAGTGGTTAAGTCGTCGGCCTCGGGATCAGGTAGTGTGGGTTCGACTCCGGACTCCGCCGTATTTTTCACGGGTGCTTGATGCGGAGTCCCCTGACTTGCCACTGGGGTCGGGCGGCTGGAGACGAGAGAGTGAGGATAAAAAGTACGCAGTTAATTATGCCATCATCGTCTACGATGGACGGCGGCCTTTGCCTTTGTCTTATAATATAGTAGGGCGCAGGTAACATTTTATATTTTCCATTCTACTGGGATCAATATATTGATCTTTATAATATGGTAGAGCGCAGGCAACATATTGTTTCTCAATTTCTGTTTGGTTTCCTAGTTGCCCCTTATAATATGGTTGGGCCCAGGCAACATTTTACATCCTCTCTTGTGCATGTCTTCTCAGTTGTCCGTTATAATATCGTATGTCGCCAATAGCCTATTATTTCTACCATATTATCGGACTCTATCAGTTGCTCCTTATAATTGTGTATGGTGCCACATAACCAAATCTGTCCTCTTTACTACAAGGATCCATATCTTTCCTCTCTCAATATTGTAGGACACAGGCACGAACCTATTCTGTTATTTTTTTCTACAGGAATCCATCTGTTGCCCTCTTTAATATGATAGGGTACAGATAATCTATTTTATGGCCCTAATACTGCACCCTAATATCCACACTAACGGCTAGAGAAAACCTGACTGTACACCAAATTAGATATTTCTATCCGCTAGACTTGGCACCCAGCTGTCTGTTTTCTTAGAACTCGCTTGAATACTCATTCAGATATCGTGGGGTTTCGTTCCGTTGTTGGAATATCTTCTCTGGTATGTTGTCAAACTAGTCGCTGTGAACATTGGCCAACCAAGCTTATGCAAAAAGATGACGCGACATGCGATTGGCCAACTCTGTCTTCCGGCCCCGGGTTTCCCAGACGACGGATTTCGTTTATGCTGGGCTGTTTCATCTCACAATTAGTTCTCTCTTCAGAGCCGTTTTTCCCATCTTGTTGTCAGATATGTCGTTTTAAGAGGATTTTTTAGCGTATGATAAACAGTACGTTATGGAATGTCGATGCTGGATGTTCTCTAGCTGTTTCCGCTGTTGGAGATGCAGATGGACATGACAATGAGGCTGATAATGTTTTCAAATGTCATTGCTGCTGTGACATAAAATGATTTTGTTTTGATCCGCTTGTGTGGTTCATGGTTGTCTGTTATGTTATTGCAAATGATTCTTTTAATTACTTTTGAAGAAAATAGAAACAGTCCCAGAGCAAGGGTCTGTTGGTGATTAATTTATGACAATCGTACTACGGGGAGGAAAATAATCGTTTAGATTTGGTGATGATTTTGATGGTAATGATGAAAGTGATGGTGGTAAGGATTTGATGGCGCTGGTGACTTTGTTGATGGTGATGATCTTGATGGTGGGGATCTTGATGGTGGTGATCTTGATTGTGGTGATGATTTTGATGTGGTAAAGATTTTGATGGTGGTGTTGATTTTGATGGTGGTGTTGATCTTGCTGGTGGAGATTTTGATGGTGGTGTTGATCTTGATGGTTGTGATTTCGATGGTGGTGTTGATCTTGATGGTTGTGATTTTGATGGTGTTGTTGATCTTCATGGTTTAGATTTTGATGATGGTGTTGATCTTGATGGTGGAGATTTTGATGGTGGTGTTGATCTTGATGTAGTGAAGATTTTGATGTTGATCTTGATGGTGTTTCATTTCGATGGTGGTGTTGATCTTGATGTGGTGAAGATAACGAAAAACTACCCAAGCATGGACTGACCCATGCATACACCGACGGTTCTGTAACAAACACAACACAGAACGGAGGGGCAGGAGCATTCCTGAACCTACCAAATAGCAGAAAAATAACACTATCATTCGCTACTGGAAAATACACAAGCAATTTCAGAGCGGAGGCAGAGGCACTGAGGGCGGCAGTGGAAGAAATGGTGACAGCTAAAAGGAATGAAAGCCATATAGTCCTGCTTACAGAGGCCTTGGCTGTAGTCACAGCACTAAAAAGCCAGAAAAATACTGAACTTAATGATTTAAGAGCAGTACTCTGTCAACTATGCCAGCAGTTCGCACCAAAAAGGGAAGTGGTGCAGTGGGTTCCATCTCACTGCAACATCCAAGGCAACGAGGAGGCAGACAGACTGGCCAAAGAAGGTGCAAAACTACCACAACCAGATACTAGTATGACATACGAAGAGTCAAAACGGCTTATTAGAGCTAGATACATGACCAAATGGGAAACCGAACATACTGGCTACACCAAAAACGATGCCTATTACCAGTTGAACAGAAGAGAGCAGGTCGTGGTTTTCAGACTCCGCACTGGCCACAATAGACTGAGGTACCACCTATTCTTCTTCTTCTTCTTCTTCTGCGTACGCAGTCAGACAGTAACCATTATTTTTTCGAAAAAAGCGGCGGTCATCCTGAGGCTCTCGCCACTGCCATAGAGCTTGTCTTGCAGTTCCACTGGTAATGGCCACATCTGCTCTCTCTGATCCTCGTATGTCGGGCAGTTCTGCAGCAGATGTTCAGCGGTCATTTTACCAGTACCGCACGGGCATTCGTCGGTACACCCTATCTTCAATTTGTTGAATAGGTGGTACCTCAGTCTGTTGTGGCCAGTGCGAAGTCTGAAGACAACGACCTGCTCTCTTCGGTTCAACTGGTAATAGGCATCGTTTTTGGTGTAACCAGTATGTTCGGTTTCCCATTTGGTCATGTATCTGGCTTTGATAAGCCGTTTTGACTCTTCGTACGTCATACTGGTATCTGTTTGTGGTATTCTTGCACCTTCTTTTGCCAGTCTGTCTGCCTCCTCGTTGCCTTGGATGTTGCAGTGTGACGGAACCCACTGTACCACTACCCTTTTTGGTGCGGACTGCTGGCAGTTTGCAGAGTGCTGCTCTTAAGTCATTGAGCTCAGTGTTTTTCTGGCTTTTTAGCGCTGTGACTACGGCGAGAGCATCTGTCAGCAGGACTATATGGCTCTCATTTTCACTGTGTGTCACCATTTCTTCCACTACCGCCCTCAGTGCCTCTGCCTCCGCTCTGAAATTGCTTGTGTACTTACCAGTAGCGAATGACAGTGTTATTTTTCTGCCATTTGGTAGGTTCAGGAATGCTCCTGCCCCTCCGTTCTGTGTAGTGTTTGTTACAGAACCGTCGGTGTATGCATGGGTCCAGTCCATGCTTGGGTAGCTTTTCTTTATGAAGCTTAGGGTAGTATCTCTCCTTTCTTTTTCAGTCTGGCAGTTTTTGTTTGCAATACCTGGTATATTTTCTACCACCTCTGGAAATATATCCTGCCTCCAGGTAGGTTTTCGTACAGTAGTGATGGGTTTTGGTGTTGTTAGTGCGTTTATGGGATCTTCGTGCATCTTTGCTTTGGCTATTTCTGCAAAGTTTCTCCGCTTTAGTTTCCCATTTCCCAAATTGTTTAGTCTCTGGTGCATTGGATGGTCAGTCAGTCTTCGGAGTTTCTCTGACTGCAGCTGGGCTCTGCAGTCTCTTCTATCGGTCTTGGATTGCAGTTTTGTAATCTTTTCAAGTTCTACAATTGGCGTTGACTTCATGCCACCTGTTATAATTCTCATGGCTTGGTTTTGAAGTTTGTTAACTTTATCGAAGTTCGCCTTCGCTGCTGTTGTCCATGCCGCAATGCCATACTCGAGAACTGGTCTCACTCTTCTAGTGTACAGTTTCTTTAGTATGCCTTCGTCTGCTCCCCAGCTTGTGCCAGCAAGTTTCCTCATGATTGCCATTCTTTCTCTGGCTTTCATTCGGTTTCTCTCAATCTGACTTTTCCATGTCATGCGCCGATCAAATGTGACTCCCAGATAGGTTGGGTTGTCGTTTGGCTGCAGGATTTCGCCATTTAGACTTAATTTGGTACTTTGGTGTTTTAATGAAAGCGAGAATATTGTGCATGTGGTTTTCTCCTCGTTTATTTTGACCAGCCATGAGTTCGCCCACTCTTCCAACGATGTTAGGGCCGTCTGCATCCGATTTCGTGCTATGGTGAGATTCTTTTCAGAGGTCCACATAGCCAGATCGTCTGCAAACATTGAGCTATGGACTCTTCTTGGTATATTCTCTGTAATATCGTTTATATATACCAGGAAGAGTGTGGGTGACAATACTCCCCCTTGGGGTACTCCCTGCTCGAGTGTCACCTTTTTGCTCATCTGCCCTTGTACTTGGACTCTGGCCGTTCTTTGTTTGAGGTAGTGGTTGATCCACTTGTACATCTTCCCACAGACATCACTTCTTCTTAGTTTGACTCTAAGTCCATCCTTCCAGACTTTGTCAAATACCTTTTCCAGATCCACCCAAACAGCTACTGTGTGTTTCTGTGCCTGGTAGGCATCTTCTATCTCCTGGGCTATGAGGATGACCTGGTCCTCAGTGGATCTGTGCTGTCTAAAGCCGGCTTGCTGTGGAATTAGTATTCGTTTTTCTTCCAGATGCCACATCAGTCTGGTGTTTATCATCCGTTCCATCAGCTTGCCGACACAGCTCAGTAGGCTTATGGGCCTGTATCCATTTGGATCTGTTTTGTCCTTTCCTGTTTTTGGTACTGGTACCAGTATTGCATCTTTCCATGCCTGTGGTACAATTCCCCTTTTCCAGCTTTGGTTCAGGACCGATAGCAGTTTCTTCTTCGCTGTTTGGCCCAGCCCCATCAGCATTTCGTTTGTTATCCCGTCTTTTCCGGGAGATTTCCTTTTCTTTAGTGTTCTCATAGCCTCTTCCATTTCGCGCATTGTTAGTTTGGCCATCATGTGCTCTTCAGGAGCCGTATTTGTGTTTTCGTGTCCCTTTAGCTCTTCGCTAATGTCTGAATGCTTTTCTGCAGGGACCTCGATGTGGTTTGCTCTGGCATAGTGATCGACAAAGGCGTTTGCGGCTTTCTTACCTGTGATCAAGTTCTCGCCCTGATTGATAGTAATCTGTTTATTTGACGGGGTTTCGTCGTTCATGGCTCTGACTAGCTTCCATAGCTTGTTTCCGTCTTTGTCCAGGTTTAGACTTTCCGTTTTATTTTTCCAGCTTTCTCTTGCTGTTTGCTTGAGAGTGTGTTTGTACTTCGCCGCGGCGGCTTTGAGGGCGATGTTTGCCTCCATGGATTTTTCTCGCTCTGCCATGTTCCTAGCATTTGTTACTGCATCTTCCACTTTCTGCAACTCATCATTCCAGTAGGGCTTATAGTTGTTCCTAGCTCTTCTTGGGATGGTTTCAGTGGCGGCTTGCATTATTGCCTTGCTTAGGCTCTCTACCATGGGCTTCATTTTGGTGTTTCGTGTGTTGATGGTTTCACACAGCCCATCTGTCAGGATTGCAAATCTGTCCCAGTCGGCTCGTTTGTAATTCCAACGTGGGAGCGGTTTTGTTTCCTGTGGGCCTACTTCCATGTCAATGGTTAGTCTGATCGGCCTGTGGTCGTTACCTGCCAGTTGGTTTAGCACCTGGCGGTCTATTTTATGGTGTATGTCCTGTGTGGAGAAGGCCAAATCTGGAGTCGAGGTGGTATGCCATGTTCTTGAATAGAAGCTAGGGCTATCCTCCGGCCTATTGATTAGGGAGAGATTTGCATCTATCTCCCAATCTTCCACTTCGTCACCTCTGCTGTCTGTGTCAGAGTATCCCCATCTCTCCGAGTGGCTGTTGAAATCTCCAACTACTATGCAGTTGGAGTCTCTGACCTCCATACTCGAGAGCGATAGGTCTCTATTTGGTGGTCCGTAAAGATTGAAAATGCGGAGCTTCGTCTCTTGAGTCATTATGTCAACTCCTACAATTTCTGCTTGTCCGGTGTGATTGACAGATACCGCGCTACTCGGTATGCAATTTCTGGTCAGTATCAAGACCCCTCCTTTGTGGCCTTCTCTATCTAGACGGAAGGTCTGGTATCCTCTGATTGAGAATTTATGGTTATTGTTGAGGTGCGTTTCCTGGATACATGCCACGTCAATCTTACCTTCATGCAGGTGGTGTGTTAGGGAAAGTTTTTTGTTAATGACTCCCTCCGCATTCCACTGTAGTATTTTGAGGGTCTTGAGGTTTTGGCCAATAGAAGTTGCCCCATAGCCATGGGCCTTGACTCCACGACACATGGGTGGGTGACCACCAGTAGTCAAGGGTGGGCCCCTTCGAGACGTGAGGCCCGGCACTATCGCTGCCTGGCGGGACTCCGCAGAATGAGCGCCATGCGTTTTTCTAATAGGTTGTACTGCCATCATACTGCGATTTACGTTGCACTGTTTTGTTAGGCTTGCGGCCCCGTGCATCCGATTTCAACAGGCGTTTCTGTAGGGATGCCCTCCTTAGCCTTTGGCTGTCCCAAGCCTATCTGCAAGGCAGCAGTTGTTTATGATCAGAGTTGTCTCTCTTATGGAAGTTGTCTTACTAGACTATCGAGTCTTCACTTCTCGTGTCTATAGGGTCCAATGATGATATGTGAGATGATAAATGAGATGGACTGGTTTACCCGGAAGAGAGGCAGTCCAGTGTGTCTGTATCCCATGATCGTCACGTCCTGCCAGAAACGTAGCATTTGCATGTGAGTGGGGTATCTCTTTTTCCCTTTATTTTCTTGGCTTCTATGCAGGGATGGTACGCCTAGCATTCCCCGCCACCTGGGGTGTTGACACAGTGGGGCAGGTGTGCAATGTCCGCTGGTCTGCATCTCTTCTGCGTCCAGCATGATAGTTATATGGCTGATAACGTACAGAGGTAGATATCGTAGCCGACGTGCATTTAGCCAGAGGACAAGCCTGGTAATGTCACAGAGATGTTGTTCGCCTGATGTGCGGACAGCTCTCATGGTCATTGGTTGAGTCTCGACAGTTCACAGTGAGGTGGCTGCTCTACTGTTTTCGACACCCCGACCAGGTACTAAGTCTTTAGTTGGTGGTTTCGCACCCCATCGCCGTATAAAGTGAGTATCTAGCAGTTGTCCGCCCGCTTTGATCGGCGGACGGCAAGGACCTCTTGCTGCGGCTCTACCGGATATGGCTGGGGCGCAAGCCCAAGGTATCGAGCATGTAGGAGCCTCCCATTGCAGTGGTGCTGAGATTTTGGGCGGGATTGCGGCTTACAAGGGTTCGGCCGTAATCCCCCACATGGTAGCCTCGCGCCATTGGCTTATCAGCCTGGTACGTGAACCAAAGTGTCTGCGGCTCCTCTCGATATGAGCTGGTTTTCCGTAGCAACGCCCTGTCATTAGTAGGGTAAAACTGACCTGTCTTCAGATGGTCAATTTCCAGCACCCGTTCACTATTTGGTCAGACGGATTTATTGAGGGCTTTTGTTTGTCAATGACCAGGTATTTGAAATCTGCGGTTTCTGCGGGGTTAAATACGATTTCCGTGGCGTTCTTTCATTAGAGTGTTTGAGAGCTGACTTGTCTTCCGTGAGTCTAATACCAGCGTACGTTCATTATTAGACCCAGACGGTAGTGCTCTCGATTTGTCAGTCGTTCTACAGTATTAGGCGTGTTCAGTCAAATAAAGCCGCAGGTTCCACTCCTGGTGGTGCCCTTCCGTCAATTCCTTTAGCGAGACAATCAAGTTACTTAGAGGGTGGCCCCAGATTTTCGAGGGTCTAATTCCAGCACATGTTCACTATTAAACCCCACGAAGGTGCTCTCTTTTGACTGTCATTCTACACTATTGGCGTGTTTAGTCAATTTTAGCCTCAGGCTCCACTCCTGATAGTGCTCTTCCGTCAATTCCTTTATCAAACACTGTATGCATACCAACCGAGCCTCAGAGGGCATAACCCCAGATTTATGAGGGTCTAAATCCAGCACCAGTTCCATATTAGACCCCAGAGAAGTGGTCTCGGCATGTCAGTTATTTCAGTGTTGGCCGTGTTGAGTCAAATTAAGCCGCAGGCTCCACTCCTGGTGGTGCCCTTCCGTCAATTCCTTTAAGTTTCAGCTTTGCAACCATACTTCCCCCGGAACCCAAACACTTTGGTTTCCCGGAAGCTGCCCGCAGAGTCATCGAAGCAACTCCTGCGGATCGCTAGTCGGCATCGTTTATGGTCAGAACTACGACGGTATCTGATCGTCTTCGCGCCTCTGACTTTCGTTCTTGATTAATGAAAACATTCTTGACAAATGCTTTCGCAGTAGCTCGTCTTGCGGCGATCCAAGAATTTCACCTCTAACGCCGCAATACGAATGCCCCCGTTTGTCCCTGTTAATCATTACCTCCAGTTCCGAAAACCAACAAAATAGAACCTATTCCATTATTCCATGCACCATTATTCAGGCAGCCGAGGCCTGCTTTGAACACTCTAATTTTTTCAAAGTAAACGCGCCGGCCACCCAGGACGCTCAGCGAAGAGCACCCGTGGGAGAGAGCCGGCAGACGGTAGGGCAGGAGACAACGGGCAGTGAACCGGCGCGAGCCGGACCGCCCGCCTGCGCCTGAGATCCAACTACGAGCTTTTTAACTGCAACAACTTTAATATACGCTATTGGAGCTGGAATTACCGCGGCTGCTGGCACCAGACTTGCCCTCCAATAGATCCTCGTTAAAGGGTTTAAAGTGTACTCATTCCAATTACGGGGCCTCGAAAGAGTCCCGTATTGTTATTTTTCGTCACTACCTCCCCGTGCCGGGAGTGGGTAAGTTGCGCGCCTGCTGCCTTCCTTGGATGTGGTAGCCGTTTCTCATGCTCCCTCTCCGGAATCGAACCCTGATTCCCCGTTACCCGTTACAAACATGGTAGGCATGTCACGTACCATCGACATTTGATAGGGCAGACATTTGAAAGATGCGTCGCCGGCACATGAGGCCATGCGATCAGCACAAAGGTATCCAGAGTCACCAGTGGGGACGCCGCAACCCCGCGAGGGGAAACGACGATTGGTTTTGAACTAATAAAAGCGCTCTTTCCGCGAGGGTCGGAGCTTGGTAAGCATGTATTAGCTCTAGAATTGCCACAGTTATCCAAGTAGGATCGTGTCATCTAAGGAACCTCGACTGATTTAATGAGCCATTCGCGGTTTCACCGTGAGACAGTGTGAACTTAGACATGCATGGCTTAATCTTTGAGACAAGCATATGACTACTGGCAGGATCAACCAGATATATGTCGGAGACGTACGTACAGCACACACCGGTCGGCGGAGGAAGGGTATGTAAAAAGCCTGTGCAGAACGGATCCCAACGACCTCGGCGATGAATTTCACTGGGACTAGAGACAATTTGGCCTGCCCTTCTCCGTAGGAGAACGCAGGGCCTCGAGGCAACGATTCCTGCTTTCCATTTGCCGGTCACAAGCTCTTTGCGAGAGTCGGACCACCAGCGAGACGTACTGTCGAGCTCTGCTATAAGCCTTAGATAAATCACCACGGACGGACCACGTTTCCTGATACGGACCAGACCAGCGCACCTCGGTGGAGGAGCCGCTTCAACAAACCGCACCCAATTCGCTCTACGGGGAAAGGCAGGCGAGCGTTTTCCGCAAGCCCGCGCTATCGCTCCGCCTGGCGGGACTGAGATCGCTTTACGAACACTGGTTGAAATTGAGTCGCTGCGGCGAGACAACTACCCCAGATCTATCTTGATTCCATACTGTATACTTTTCATTCTCTGTAAAAAAAAATAGTCAGGACATGAATAGAACATACAATTAATTTGACATTTTTATGTCAATTGAATTATTAAATTAACTTATTTAAGGTTATACCCATTGTATATCTTCCAAATATTTAATTTGAGTCTTTTATAGTAAAAGTCAAGGTTTACCCCATAGTCGTATCACTACTGTCTGTGAATGATGTTATTAGAGACTTTAGTATACTAAGTAAAGGTTTGTCCCATAGTAGTTACACTAGTGTCGGGGAATGACGTTATTAGAGACTTCAGTATACTAAGTAAAAGTTTGTCCCATAGTAGTTACACTACTGTCTGGGAAGGAAACTATTAAAGATATCGCTATATTAAGCCACAGATTGTATGAGGTAGGGTGGCCCGTTTCTTTTCTTACTACCTTTTGCCTACATATTCGAATGTAGGTTCCCATTTCAGCTGGGTCGCCTGGAACGTACAGATAGCAGATTTGGTACCCCGTATCTCTGCCACAGAAAGCTAGTTCTCTACCACTAGGCTAATGAACGCTTTATAGTATACCAACCAATCAATAAAAACCATTCAGTTTCCTATCTTCAACAGATTCAATCCCAGCGCTCGTGTCCTGGGCCACCAGTTCGTGTTGTCTTCATATCCCCCTTATTTGCGTTGTGCTTGTTCCCTGCTCTCTTCTCACAGTGTTCTTTATTCTGTCTCTTCTTCTTTTATACTGGTCATTCTTGAACATTCTCCTATGTAAAGGTATCAACATGTTTCCTTAATGAGTGTCCTATCCAAAGCCAGAACCTTCTCACCTGCCTATCCACCTCATGTTTGTTCTGTCAAACAGGTCTACATTACTGATATAATCATACAAATACAGTCATCATATTCTACGCAAGCAACATATTGATAGTAAGTATCTGTGTCGAAGACGCTGCCTGGTGCATGAACTGACAGAAGGCTGCAACTGTTTGTTTCAGGGTCAGTAAACCAAAGTTGAGTAAGGCCTTATTCCGGCCCTGAAAACAGGCTGCACTAGTGTAATCTGGCTAAGAAAATAGAGATGGCAGTGGGAAGGTAAACACTATTCCAATTAAAATTTAGCTGAAATCGGATAGGTTGGTCGAAAGGCGCAGATAGCTTTAACACAATGTTCTTCGGAGGAAGAAGAAGAAGAAGAAGAAGAAGAAGAAGAAGAGGAAGAAGAAGAAGAAGAAGAAGAAGAAGAAGAAGAAGAGGAAGAAGAAGAAGAAGTTAAAGAAAAAGAAGAAACAAGAAGAAGGAGGAGGAGACAAACGAGGCGATGCAGAAGAAGAAGACAAAGGAGACGGAGAAGGAAGAAGAGAAGGAGGAGGAAGAAGAGAAGGAGGAGGAAAGGAGGCTGAGGAGGAGGAGGAGTAGAAGGAAGAGGAGGAAAAGAAGGAGGAGGAGAAGAAAAAAGGAGAGAAGATGTTGACGATTATAGCCAGATATTCTTGTTTAACGATTGCTATCTGCTATCGCAACCTGCCACAGCAATCAATTTGTGAATAAGACCTGATTGGGCGAATTGTTGAGATCCCTGGATTGGATGAAACATTACTGGAAACCCCAGCATCATCATGTGTAATTAACTCTCCAACGATAGCAGAAGTATGTTTATACCTGGAACGCATTACTTCTATCAAATACCTGGATATTATTCTTCTTCTTCATCGTACGCAGTCATACAATAACATTTATTTTTTCGAAAAAAGCAGCATTCATCCTGAGGCTGTCGACACTGCCATAGAGCTTGTCTAGTGTTGCCACTGGTGATGGCCACATCTGCTTTCTCTGGTCCTCGTATGTCGGGCAGTTTTGCAGCAAATGCTCTGCGGTCATTTTCCCGGTACCACACGGGCATTCGTCGGTGCCACCGATCTTCAATTTGTTGCATAGGTGGTACCTCAGTCTGTTGTGGCCAGTGCGAAGTGTGAAGACCACGACCTGCTCTCTTCTGTTCAACTGGTAATAGGCATCGTTGTTGGTGTAGCCAGTATGTTCGGATTCCCATTTGGTCATGTATCTAGCTCTAATAAGCCGTTTTGACTCTTCGTATGTCATACTAATATCTGGTTGTGGTAGTTTTGCGCCTTCTTTTGCCAGTGTGTCTGCCTCCTCGTTGCCTTGGATGTTGCAGTGAGATGGAACCCACTGCACCACTACCCTTTTTGGTGCGGCCTGCTGCCATAGTTGACAGAGTACTGCTCTTAAATCATTAAGTTCAGTATTTTTCTGGCTTTTTAGTGATGTGACTACGGCCAGAGCATCTGTAAGCAGGACTATGTGGCTCTCATTCCTTTTACCTGTCAGCATTTCGGACATTATTCAATAAACTGAAGATAGGTGACACTGACGAATGCACCTCTGGTACAGGGAAAATGACCGCTGAACATGTGCTGCAAAATTGCCTGCCATACTAGAACCAGAGAAAGCACATGTGGCCATCACCAGTGCCAACACTAGACAAGCTCTAAGGCATTGTCGACAGCCTCAGGATGACAGCTGTTTTCTTCGAACAAATTCAAGTTCACGTCTGACAGCGTACGAAGAAGAAGAAGAAGAAATATCTGGATGTAAAGTTGGATCGCACACCGACAGACGCGATACACTGAACGGAAACAAAAGGGAAGATATGGGCACGAAATAATATCATCAGAAAATTGAATGACAAAACATGCGAAACACAGCCATATGTCATACGAACATCAGCACCCGACCTGTGTTTCGTTATAGCTGAGTACGCCGTGACAGATAGATTAAACGCTACAGTTATCTAGCTTGTTGATTAATCATAGATGAAGCTGACGGGTTTCTAAATCGTACTTCATCTGAAAAAATATATCCCATAATCGGTAGCACTACCTGGGGTATGAAGAATCGTTGCATAATAAATTGAAAGAGAGATACAGGCAAATCACGCAAGACACAATATTTTCTGAACCGTGTGCAGGAAAAGGCAAAGGCCGCCGTCCATCGTATACAATGATGGCATATTTAATTTTTGCTAGCGCTATTTATAGTAAGGATTTACTTTTTATCCTCATTCTCTCATCTCGTGCTCCCGACCCCAGTGACAAGTCAAGGACAAGACGACTAGGCGGCGATTACGAGATGCAGGGGACGCTACATCAAGCATCCGTGAAAAAGACGGAGGAGTACGGAGTCGAACTCACACCACCTGTTCACGAGGCCGATGGCTTTAACCATTTCGCCACGGAATCCCACAATCCCACCGTGTTCAGGACACAAGACTAAAATCTAGAGGAAGCGTCTTACAGTCAACACAGCCTCTACAGACTAGTCCCGGAAAACGGCACATCGTTAAATTGAATGACCTAACGCAGATCCACTGGATTGAGCTGCGGAAGGAACCTGCACCCGGACTTGACCTACGCAAGGTAGAAGTCACTAAATAGACTCCGAACGGGTGTATCACGATGCAGGGGGGAACTTAAAGAAATGGAGATACAGGGATAATGAAACATGAGACTATGGAACAACACAAGACCGAGACCATCTGATGATATGCTCAACGCTTCCGGAAGCATTCAATTAAGATGACATGTGGAGAAGGAATAACAAGGCAATCTACGTGTCTGAACATTGGAAACATTATGTATGACGTGGTGCGAGGATGCACAATTCATTAAGCAAGCAAGCACCAGCTTAAGAATCCTTGTTCCAGACGCTTTTCACACAAAATTAAATGCGGACGAATAGGAACCGCATAAGTGGTCTAAAGTCTTACTTTCGGGGGGACTAGAAAAACCGACAGTACAACCCACTTAGTCATCAATTTATTCACTTATATTCTGCAGCTAAGAGACAAATAATATGACAGCCAGGCAAAACAACATTTGAGAACATGAAAGGTATTCTATAGAATACGTTCCTGTCAGTGGAAACAAGAAAGACAATAAATTTGTACTTTATATCGGCAATGCTAAGAGATATCAATAATGGATCGTGAAAAAGAAATACAATGTAAAAATAGAAGGAAGTAAAGTAGACATAAGCAGCCGAGATAAATTAAAGTGACAGAGAAATTAAGGTGCAAGAAAATCGAAGCAAGTAAGGTAGATATAAACAGCAGAGATGAATTAACGTGAATTTGAAATAAAGTTTCAAGATAGAAGAAAATTAGGTTAGATATAAATAGCAGAGATAAATGAATATGATAGAAAAATAAAGTCCCAAGATAGAAGAAAGTGAGATAGATATGAAAGTGAGAGAAAAATAAAGTGATAACATATAGAAGAAAGTGAGATAGAAATAAACGGCAGAGATAAACGAAAGTGGTAGAGAAATGAAGTGTCAAAATAATAGACGCAAGTGAGGTAGATGTAAACAGCAGAGATAAATTAACGTGAATGAAAGATAAAGTGTCAAGGTACAAGGAAATGATGTACATTAATAAAGTGTGAATGATTAATAAAGTGCCAAGATAGAAGGGAATGAGGTAGATAGATATAAACGGCCGAAATAAACGAAAGTGATAGAAAAATAAAGTGATAAAAGATAGAAGAAAGTGAAATAGATATAAACGACCGAGATAAGCAAAGGCGATAGAGAAATAAAGTGCCAAGATAATAGAATCAAAGGAGGTAGATGTAAATAGCAGAGATAATGAACGGGAATGAGAGATAAAGTTTCAAAATAGAAGGTAATGAGGTAAATATAAACTGCCAAAATAATTTAATGTCATTAGGAAATAAAGTGTCAAGATAGTGGACTGTGATAACAAATAAAGTGAAAAGGATAGTAGTATTAAATGAAGGTAGAATTAAAATGTCAAGAGAACATTGAGTGAAAGAGAAATAAATTGACGAGCTAATGAACTGTGAATGAAAAATAAAGTGTCAGGAAAATAGACTGAATGCCAAATAAAGTGTCAGGATAGTGAACTATGAATGCCAAAAAGTGTCATGATAATGGACTGTGAATGCCAAATAAATTGTCAGGATAGTGGACTGTGAATGACAAATAAAGTATCACTATAGTGGACTGTGAATGCCAAATAAAGTGTCAGGATATTGGACTGTTAATGAAAAATAAAGTGACAGGATAATAGACTGAATGCCAAATAAAGTGTCAGGATAGTGAACTATGAATGCCAAAAAGTGTCATGATAATGGACTGTAAATGCCAAATAAATTGTCAGGATAGTTGACTGTGAATGACAAATAAAGTGTCAGGATAGTGGACTGTAAATAACAAATAAAGTATCACTATAGTGGACTGTGAATGCCAAATAAAGTGTCAGGATAGTGGACTGTGAATGACAAATAAAGTATCACTATAGTGGACTGTGAATGCCAAATAAAGTGTCAGGATAGTGGACTGTGAATGCCCATTAAAGTTTGAAGATAGAATTAAGTGAAAGAGAATTAAAGTACTATGAATGAAAAGAGTGATAGAGAAATCCTGTCAAGATAGAATAGAGTGAAAGAGAAATAACTTGTCAAATATAAATAAGTATCAAAATAAATAAAGTGTCAAGATAGAATTTAGTGTCAATATAAATGCAAACGAGACAAAAAATAGAGCGCCTAGATAAAAATAAACTGGGCGGGAAAATAAAGTACAAAATAGGAGAGGTTAAAAATAATTCCAAGTGTGACAGCAGAAGAATCAGAGATTTAACGTAGTGCCAAAATAGACGAACTTCGTAGAGATATAAAGTGCCAATGCATACAAAGCTGGATATTGGCCAATCATTGTATACGCAGTAAGATCAAAGAAGATCAAAGATGTGTGATTTGGCAGAAAGATGTTGAGAATCACAAGGACCTCCACAAATATTAATATCAATTTGCTTAGAGGGAGTTAGTGCTCTTTGGAGCCATATAAAGTACATCGAGAAACATTTCTCGTTTTGGAAGGCAGTTTTCAGAGAAGGAGAAAGTTATAGCCGGGACCTACTTAACCATTAAGTGCTCTGCTTGTTGGCGTTGACAATCAGGGACCTCCACTTGATCTTATCACGTGTGTTCCGCGGTTGATCATCTCCCATGCCTTCAAGCTGTCTAATATTTTCTCTCTTTGCCTTTCTCTATCCCTTCTCGCTGGGATTCTGCCCGTTGTCTGCGTGTGTTCCAACCCAGATATTCTCATGACATACCTGGAAAAAAGATGACAGCTTGTTCTAATATGTTGCTATAAACCGTCTTTTGTCTGTGCCTCCTGAAGAAACACGTTATATTTTATTTATATGCAGTCCATGGAATTTTCAACAACCTTCTTCTGTAAAACCATATTCCCGTTCCATCCAATAATCCCTGTACGTGTCCGCTGATTATCCATGGCTCGCTGTTGTATGACAGTACTGGTTCCTAGAACTAGTTTCCTTAATTCCAGTGACAGAGTTTTGTTGCATACGATTCCCCTCATACTCTGATTTGTCTTGGCTATTCTGTTCTTTATGTCAAAAATGTGTCTCCCGTTAGAACTGATATGGGTGCCCAAGTATTGAAATGAGTGCACTTGCTTTAATTCCATCTCGTTCACTTTTGTACAACTACATATTGGAGATGTGTGCTTCTTAGTTACTACCATAACTTCTGATTTCTTTTAAATTAAACTGGGGCCTTTGTTTTCGCTTTGACGAACTACCGTGTTGACCAGTTCTTATTGGTCTGACTATTTCAGCGCTATCAGCGCAGTGCCATCAGCGTAATGCATTTTGTTTATGTTCGGTCAAACAAATGATATTCCAGACAGAAAATGACTGCATAGACAAGCCTGGCAGAGATTGGTAGACAACGATCTTCAGACTCAGAAAGGGGCATTGCAGATTTAGGCTCCATGTCCACAGAATTGGTCTCACAGACATCTCATGTGCAATTGTGGAGCAACCAAGCAAACAGGTCTTAGAGACACCGTCACGGGCGATTGTGGAGCAACCAAGCAGACACCAGAACATATCCTGCAGGACTGCCCTATTTATACAGACCAAACAGAGTCAGTCTGGTCCGGGGGAGCGACCATCCTCGGAAAGTTGTGGAGGACCAGGGAAGAACTGAAACGTGCAGTCTCCTTCGTGAACCTCACAAGGCTAAAAGTATAGCATCAGCTGAAGAAGAAGACAAACAAGAAGATGAAGATCACGACTACCATGTTGACCATTTTTAGTTGATGTTTGCGAATGTCCACAATGAGTAGATTACTCTTTTATGCGCCCTTGAAAGGACGTTGGGTAGCGGGTTGCGGTAGCTTTCTTTACATCCCGAGCGTGCTGATGAAGGTGGACCGGGGTCCTCCAAACGGATGTGCAATGCTTGACTTCATCTGCGCGTCACTAACTACTACGGAATCACGTCGAACCTCACCTTGTTAGCCAGACTGTTGTCCTCGACAACAGCCCGTTTCCAGGACGACCAACCAGAAGGTCAGGTGAGTGTCTTGGCCAATATATTTCCCCTGGCACTGGCTAAAATTGTCTGATGTTTTTGGGTGTTTTTGCCTGACCAGACGTTAGCCCCATCGTCTCAAACATTTCTAGGAAGTCTGATTGATTCTGTGCTATCACTACAGTGCCATAAGCGGAACGCAAATTGTTTGATGTTCGTCCACCAATTGATGTTCCAGACGTTCTTAATAGGTATCCATAAATGAAGCTGTCATATTGAGTTACTTGTATTGAGCCCCGACTGTGACTGTGTCCGTGAATTAGAACTAGTATTGAATGCAAATATATCTCAGGTGACTTGCAAATCGTATCGATGCTTGCATATCTGACATCTTTGAGCGTATGGTAACAAGTATCGAAATCGTTTTACTTTTTTACCATCATTTTATGTTTTTTTCACATATAATGCAATATAAAATATTTTAGTGCAATGGTAATCCCATATCATTTGCTGCTGTAGAGGATGAAGTGTTATGGACTTCATGGTAGGAGGCCACAGTTTGTTTATGAGGTTGGGGAGGCGTGGATAGTTACCTTTTCTGGTTGATTTTCATTCCCAAACAGCAAGTCTGGTTCACGTTTACAGCTGGGTTGAAAACAGTATGCCGGTAATGGGAGTTTCTTTTTTTTCTTTTTTCTTTTTTTTGTTTTGTTTTTGCATTCCCTCTATTTCTAAATCTACTAAGATTCAGTTGGCAATCTGGCGCATCTTAAAGGTCCATTTAGAAGTTTGGTGGACTCTAGGATCTGTTTCATATTCTGACGCAGTTTATAGCCCAATTTGAAAATCTGGTGAAGGGTTTTGATCTTCTTGTCAACCTGGTAAACTTAATGTACTCACTTATAAGTCTGTTAAAGCATACAGTCCGTACTGACTGTCTAGTGGAGAGTATGACGCCTGTTTTGCCTTTGTTACATCACTACTGTTAATGCAACCAGACCACATTGTTCATGTAACCTTCAACGGTAGAACATTAGGAAGAAAAGCGAGAGGTACACTGAGAAAAAGGTGGATAGACAGATTAAAGCAGACCTGCCGTAAAATGGAGAAAATGTTACTTGTGACACGAGGGAGGCGAAAGACAAAACACATACCACAACACTGGGCAAAAACCCGGTAGAAAGTCAGACGACAAAAGAAGAAGAGAAGACATCATACGGCCCCTTAGGCAGACTGAGGAAGTCAACAGATATATAAACGTCACCTCTATTTTTATTCAAAAAAAACGGTACATTTACGTCATTAAACAAAACATACAACCTACTAATGGAAAAAATGAAAGCCCAACCCTCCTCTTCCGCACACCGGTCCCCTCCCCCAACTTGTAATTGCAGAGCCCAGAAAATATTGATTGTTCAGCATGCGCTTTGCATTTCTCTGATTCAAGGGAATGTCTGAAACTAACAAGGCATCAGTGTCACTACCAAGGTAAAGATATATCGTGCTGTACTGTTGTGTGTCAAGTTACTAGGAAGTGTTGTGGATATAAATAGGGGAGATATATTAATGGGATTGATGAATAAAGTTTAAAGTTACAAGGAAGTGAGGCAGATATAAACAGCCGAGATGAATTAATGTGATAGATTAATAAAGTGTCAAGTTACAAAGACGTAGTGTGGATATAAACAGGTGAGATAAATTAATGGGATTGGGTAATAAAGTGTCAATATAGTAGGAAGAGAGGCAGACACAAATAAGTGAGATAAATTAATGTGATGTTGTCATTTGCGAATGCTCATAATGAGTAGGTTACTCTTTTGTGCGCCTGGAAAAGGACGTTAAGTGGTGGGTTGCAGTAGCTTTCCTCTCATCTCGAGCATGCTGATGAAGGTGGACCGGGGTCCTCCAGGCGGCGGTGCTTTGCCTGGCTTCATCTGCGTGTCACTTACTACTATGGGGATCACGTCGATCCCGCACCCCGTTAGCGATGCTGCATGACAACAGCCCGTTTTCAGGGAGGGCTACTAGGAAGCCGAGGTAAGGGTCTTGGCCAGTATGTTTTACCTGACCCTGACTAACATGTCAGATCAGTATGTTTTACCTGACCCTGACTAACGTGTCAGATCAGTATGTTTTACCTGACCCTCACTAACATGTCAGATCAGTATATTTTGCCTGACCCTGACTAACATGTCAGATCAGTATATTTTGCCTGACCCAGACTAACATGTCAGATCAGTATATTTTGCCTGATCAGACGTTAGTCTTCCTCCCCAATTTATGTCATATATGAATAAAGTCTCAAGATAGAATAATGCGAATAAGAAATAAAGCAGCATGAACAGTGTATAGCAGATATGCTAGACAGCTAAATCGTTTACACCTGGGCTGACTATGATGGCTGTTCGGAATCAGGTGGCAGGACAAATTACTTTACTGTGAAATTCTTAATAGGTCAAACATGTTGAGTATCTGTCTGCTTCAGCAAGAAACTTCGATAAGAAGGACGGGACATGTTGGTCGCATGCCATGAGCGCCTCCCCGCGCACCAGCTATATGGTGTGTCTAGATTAGGCAGCCACTCATCAGGAGGAAAGAATAAAAGGTACAGAGACTTCTTCAAAATATTTCTGAAATACTGCAACATTGATGACATCTCCTCAGATATCCTTGTACACAACCGTTCCACCTGGCATGCTACTATCACACGAAGTGCTCCGATCGCAGAGCGAAACATAATCGCCGAGACTCTGAGAAAGCGAGTCGCGCAAAAGAACAAAACGAACGATGACCCCCATAACCGACTCCTCATATGAGTGTCCCAACTGCAGAGGAGTCTAACGTGCCTAGATTGGACTTTACAGGCATATGAGATCACATCTCGCCGCATAAGTCTGATGCTGTCGCTATCTTTGTTTGCGATGGGTGTTATTATTCTCTCTACACGCATATTTGAATAAGATCATTCGACATTATATTCGTTGGACGCAGACAGTATTTCCATACAGCAAGTGTGATAATCGAGTCCAGGACTGAGCCCTGCACCTATATCATAGAAAACAATTGTGGTAATCGAGTCCAGGATTGAATCCTGCACCTATATCATAGAAAACAATTGTGGTAATCGAGTCCAGGATTGAATCCTGCACCTATATCATAGAAAACAATTGTTGTAATCGAGTCCAGGATTGAATCCTGCACCTATATCATAGAAAACAATTGTGGTAATCGAGTCCAGGATTGAATCGTGCACCTATATCATAGAAACAAATTGTGGTAATCGAGTCCAGGATTGAGTCCTGCACCTATATCATAGAAAACAATTGTGGGAATCGAGTCCAGGATTGAATCAAGCACCTATACATTTGAAAACAAGTGGCGTAATTGAGTCGAAGATTGAATCCAGTACTTATACCATAGAAAACAAATGCCGTAATCGAGTCCAGGATTAAATCCAGCAACTATATCATAGACAACAATTGTCGTAATCTAGTCCATTTTTGAATCAAGCACCTATACCATAGAAAACAAGTGTCGTAATCGAGTCCAGGATTGAATCCAGTATCTATACTATTGAAAGCAAATGTCGTAATTGAGTCTAGAATTGAACCCAGTACCTATACAATTTAAAGAAAGTGCCATAATCGAGTCCAGCATTGAACTCTTGATTTGTGATGTAAAGCACATAACTCGTGTAAGGGCTTAACACTAAACCAATCTTAAGATCTGCCATGCAATTTCAAGTGTGGTGCTATTCTTTAGAGCAATTTTGGTTTTACAGTGCGTATATGTAGACAAAAACAATTGGTGTCCATACAGGGAGTCTAGGGCAACGCTGGAAAGCACTTAACCATTGCAAGCGCTGCACATTTAGCCACTACATGATTGACAAGCAAATAAAAGTGCAACGTGATATGTCAATACAAACAAGATTAGCCGAAAAGAGATATATTGTTACAAAGCTGAGCTCATGCAGGTTTGGTTCCGCCCCAATGAACTGGTTTTCATATACAATCAGTTAGACAAGAGCAGAGAGATCGAAATGTAGAGCGGTAGATCGCTCTTAGTAATGGCAACAGGTTCGATTCCTGTTTCCTACACTCGACAGTTTGATGTTCGTCCATCACAAGTGATATAGACCACTCTCTTTGTTCAGCCGTGTTGACATTCTTTTCTCTTCCTGTGTCTGCTAAAATGGGTGAATTGCACGGTGGTTTGGATTAAAGTGAGAAAGAAACTGCGTCTTTTGTCAACCTCACTCTCTGGTCCTGAGCTACTCTTGGCCAGTGGCAAGATATATTGCGAGATTATTTCTTCAGTGTTTACTCCCGAAACCTTTCCCGTAAACAGGTATCCCGCAAGGCAGCGGTGGAGTGATACATCTAACGTTGTGTGTTGTGCCTTTCCCATAACCGCAATAGGTCGTAGGGGCATCACTCAGCGAGAGAGTGAATTGAGCATCTCTCCCCGGCTGTGTTCAGTCTATTATAGTCGTGTCTAAATTTAATACACAAAAACCTACGCTTGCAGCTATGGCGAAAAGTGCCAATTCCGACACGGTCAGCTACAATCTACACGGCTGTGAAAGGATATATGGTTTGCTGATAGTTAAGAAAAAGCAGTGAAATATCAAACCCATATCCTGAACCAAGTGAGCGACTATAACAAACGTTAGATTGTCATATGGATACCTTCTCATTGTGGAATACCAGAAAAAGAGAGAGCAGATCGACTGGTAAAGGAGGGTGCTGCAAGACGAATGTACCAGCTACATACCAACAGAAGAAAAGGATTACCAAATCAATGAGAAAGCCACCAACAGTAACACAAGACGATTACCAAAAGATAAACAGACAGGAGCAATATGTTGTGTTGCGCATTAGAACAGGACACAACCGACTCCACTGGCACATGTACACAAAAGTGAACATCGGCATCTCAGCTGCGTGTACATGCAGACAGTCATCCCAGACTTTAGGTCACATACAACCGAACTACCCCAATAATGATACATAGAGACAAATCCACTGACCCTAAGAAAAAGAGCTGGAAGAAAACCGTTATGGATCTATATGAGTACTACAGAGAGAGTGAAGTTTATGCAAGAGACAACATTGCAAAAATGGACATTATATTTTCAAGCGAACGAAATAAGAAGAATAGATTACACAACGGCAGACTTCGATAATATGAAAAGATATTATAACAAAAACTTAGTAAATTGGACGTAATTACTTGCTACTTAGTAGTTGTTATTCTACTCTAGGGTGTAGAGGTTTGTCAGACAGAAAGCCAGACTGTTATATTATCAGTTCGACTATTGTTCTGGTTCCAGTCTAGTCCACGGTATCTTCTAGACTGTCTTATGTTGTGAATTGGATATTGATGGTAAAAATCTCAAGAGTCTTGCGAAAAATTAATTTGGCAACAAGTAGTTACATTAGCGCGCGTAATGAATTCAGCAAGTTCATTAATATCAAAAGCAAAGTAAGACAATTATGTGTCCCTTCACCGGATCTATTTAATATATACAGTGGTTTAATCATCAGGAGAATAAAAGAAGCGACTGGGTTCCACGCAGAAGAGAACGACGATCTGCCAGAAATAATACGAAATGGAAGGATATATGCTTAGCAATCGACGCCATTTAGATTATACAGAGTTATAGCTGAATATTAATAAGATTTACAAGAACATGTAGACACATTAACTTATTTATCCGGAATATTTTCGACTAACGGGCACATCAATTTTTGAAATGTTTAACTCCTGATAGAAAGTATAGGTACATTTATAAAATTTTGGGAAGAGTTGTTATTGAGAAACTTTTACATATAAGTATGGTAGTAGTTCAAGCCAATATATCGGTTCTGTAGTATTCTTAGAAAGTTTGCAAGCCGATGTATCGGCTATAGGGAATGAATCAGTTAAACAGCGCAATTAATGGAAACGGTATAGATATGTCGAAGTCTGAAACAATGAAAGTTACAGAAGAAACAACAATGGTTTAATCTGAGATAAACATATAAAGCATATTATTAAAACAAACATTACAATTTAGATAGCTAGGAACCAACATCATCATCATCAGGTGCACTACCGGTTTTTGTTAGCGATCATGGGCCTCAATCCGCTTCTATCACGTGTGTCGTTTACTACTCTGTTATAGATTGTCGCCCGTGCCATTTTCTCAGGTTGTCCAACATCTTCTCTCTCTGCCTTCCGTTGTCTCTCTTTCCTGCTATTTTGTCACAATGTGCTCCAAGCCGCATCTTCTCATATCATGCCCAAAAAAGAATGACCGCTTTTTTCTGATCCTTGCAATAAGTTGAATTTGTGTTTGTGCCTCCTCGATCAACCGACAACCCGGACATAAAGCTAGCCCCGTTAAGGACGCTGTGATCGGTTATGAAATGTTAGAGACTTCTTTGTACAAGCTCATAGATCTTTAATGAGATGAGGTGGCAGGTGACCTTCCTCGATGCCTTTCCTTCCCTTACAGTAAACTGATCATCCATCTACAACTGAGTCAACTAGAGCTGGGTGGTAGCGGAAATTGAACCACCTACCCATTCTGTGAAAAACGAATGCTCTAACATTAGGCAATCAGACTACAGATGTATGCCAGAGATACAAAGAATCGAACGCCAGTAAGAACAAAAGAATCCCAGAAGATAAGAAATACGCTAACGTCAACGTCTCTGGCAAGGAAAGTTTGTAATAGAGAACGCGTTGCAGTGCCATGTAGCCAGCATGACTAAAACCCGTCAACCCTGTCAGGAGCACAGGTCCTAACGCCATGATCTTCAATCAGTGGCCAGTTGCTCGAACTCTATACACGTCCCACCAGTGTTCTCTCTATTTGCATCCTCTTCTCTTCTCAGGTGTGTAGAGATCTACCTGTCTTTATCTTTCCCACCTGATTCCAGCTCAGAAACTACTCCCATTATCTCTCCTCAAGGTGCGAGTGGTCCTCCGATATTTTTGTGTATGACAAGGACATGAATAGCACCACTGTCCCACAGAGAGCGTGTTGTTTAGAGGCGACTAACTGTGTGACATGGCATAATACTGGCCATGGTGTGTTAAGAGCTGCATAGATGGCGCCTAGCAGGTTGTGGGTCTCTAGTGTTTGAATTTATTAAGATTGACTTGCAAATCGGTTAAACACCCGCCGCAGCACTTGTCCCAAAGCAGCGGAGTAATAAACTGCACGAGGCTATCCATCTAAGCAGGAAATCCTCCCCCCGGCTACATCCCGCTCACGCCAGAGCTGGGACTTGTACATGGGCATCTGCCCCTGTGAAAGTACAGATCGACTAAAACTAAAGTGGGACTTATCCATCCCCATCGTCTCGTCTTCCCGTCTTGCGCCACAGGTAGACATTTGTGAACTTATCCTACCACTTCAACCGAAAATTCTGCGTAAGCAGCCGTTCACGAACGCCTTCACATCACTTGTTCACTCCTTTGTTGTCCGCCACGCCTCCGAACCAAACAACAAAACCGATTGGACATTTGAGATGACAATCCTAATATTCATTATGGACCAGATTCCCGGGATATCCAGAGTTTATCTAACATAATGAAGGCTCATCGTGCCTTCTGAATTCTTAAGTGAATGTCGTTCTCTGTGCCAGACATTTTGTCCACGCCGTTCTCTGTGCCAGAAATTGTGTCCACGCGTTCTCTGTGCCAGGAATTGTGTCCACGCCGTTCTCTGTGCCAGGAATTGTGCCCACGCCGTTCTCTGTGCCCCGAATTGTGTCCACGCCGTTCTCTGTGCCAGGAATTGTGTCAACGCCGTTCTATGTGCCCCGAATTGTGTTCACGCCGTTCTCTGTGCCAGGAATTGTATCCACGCCGTTCTATGTGCCCCGAATTGTGTCCACGCCGTTCTCTGTGCCAGGAATTGTATCCACGCCGTTCTATGTGCCCCGAATTGTGTCCACGCCGTTCTCTGTGCCAGGAATTGTGTCCACGCCGTTCTAAGTGCCCCGAATTGTGTCCACGCCGTTCTCTGTGCCAGGAATTGTGTCCACGCCGTTCTATGTGCCAGAAATTGTGTCCACGCCGTTCTATGTGCCCTGAATTGTGTCCACGCCGTTCTCTGTGCCCCGAATTGTGTCCACGCCGTTCTCTGTGCCAGGAATTGTATCCACACCGTTCTATGTGCCCCGAATTGTATCCACGCCGTTCTCTGTGTCCGGAATTGTGTCCACCCTGCCACTTAGATAAAGTAACGAATCCGCATCATCAAGAAGGGACGTGCCCAGCACAAACGGAATATTTTCAACCGCATTTATTCTCATAATCTTGGATTTGCCTCCGTGGACGCATCCTTCGAGACAATTTATATATGTAAAAGGAAGCAGCAATAAAGTTTTATGGAGGACATAAAAGTACAGTGAATTAATCAACTAAGAAATTACTAGCGACAACAGAATAATAGTTCATTAGAGAGAGAGGCTATGTATACATCGAGTATTTTACCATATTCAGCGAAAATATAAAGAAATAATATCACAAGATTACTACCACTTAAAATAACAAGCAAACAGGCAATTATCATTGCACGAGGAGAGGTGAATAAAGTCTCGTCAGGGGAGAGGAGATTAAGGTCTGGTTAAGGGAGGTGATTAAGGTCTGGTCAGGGGAGAGGAGATTTAGGTCTGGTGAGGGGAGAAGAGATTCAGGTCTGGTTAAGGGAGGTGATTAAGGTCTAGCCATGGGAGAGGAGATTAAGGTCTGGTTAAGGGGGGTGATTAAGGTCTGGTCAGGGGAGATGAGATTAAGGTCTGGTGAGAGGAGAAGAGATTAAGGTCTGGTCAGGGGAGAGGTGGTTAATGTCTGGTCAGGAAAGAGGTGGTTAAGGTCTGGTCAGGCAAGAGGTGGTTAAGCTCTGGTCAGGGGAGATGAGATTAAGGTCTGGTCAGGGGAGAGGTGATTAAGGTCTGGTCAGGGGAGAGGAGACTATAGTCCCGTCTTTTAATTCATAAACAAGGTCCGAAGAAATGTTCTACTAAACTGCATGTCAGATCCAAACAATTTTTCGCATGCAGCATTAGAATATCCATGACGCTAAAGCAGTGATATTATTTAGTCCATAGATGCTAAGAATTTTGCACATCGACGAATTCCTTTGATCTTTTAGAACCATTGCAAAGAAATAGCATTACATTTTAAGATTTTTCAGTACGGAGCTTAATCTGTTGTCGCATTTTGTTCATAGGCGTATCTCCTAAATGTATTGATAGATCAATTGATCGTTTGTGTTGCCCCTTATGTACAATTGTTATAAAAAAGGTACCAATATGTTAATAGTTAGTACATCCCTTCGTTTACTCTTAGACCCCCAAGGTTATATCAACTGCGCAGCTAATTTTATGTTGTGTAACGCATTTGGATATTGCAATGAATTTGTTGTCATTGTACGTACACTTAATTGTTTTGATAAACATACGCTAATTCATCCAAGTCTGATAATCAGTACTGTCCACAAAAGATTATATTAATCATTTCAAATCTATCGATTCAAAGAGGTTGATAATTGGTACTGGCTGGAAAAATTGTAATCCATTTCGTTGCTAGTACTGTTTTTCTACCCGGAGCACATGTTCAACACACTTCTTCCAGAACTGAATGTCTATTTTTTAAAGGTACTCACGTGTCGGAATTTCAACATCACACATTTTAAATGTCATTGTAAATTGTCATTTGACTTGAGCTCACACAAGCTCTATAGATTCTAGATGTCCATGATATGTAGTTAGTCACAGAGAAGTGCGACCGTACTCTTCAATGATATTGTCAATATGATACACCTTTGTTTTATTTGCCTTCCTCCCAAGCTGCATCAACTCATGCTTCAAATATGTGTCGTCGAAATTCACTTTTTCCTTAGCTATCCATGTCTTAATTTGAGCTTCTGTATTTGATGTAGTTGGTACTTTGTCTTCCTCTGCTACTGCATTGTGATATGATACATTATCCACTATTAAGCATGGCGGTCTATCCTGACTTAGAAGCAGATCATCTGTCACCCAGTGCCTGAAAATTTGTCCATTCATTTCAGCCTTTAAAACCCCTCAACTACCCCAGCAATGGGAAAAATATCGAAGGACTTATTTTTTTTTTTTTACAGTCTCTACCATCGGTACTTTTTGATTGGAAAATAAGCGACGTACAAGTTCTTTTTCACTGCTTCCGGCATACGATAGTATAATGTGCTGCCCTTTGCTGCTTATAATTTGTCTTTTCTGTTCACCATCAACTGATTGAAATTTTTCACCATAAGTGTGGTGAGCATTGACCCAGAATTCGTCAAGGTATACATTATCATAGCCTTGCCTACGCCGGTCACGTGTCTGTTTCATGTATTTCCTTCTGGCAGCAATCAAATGTAGCATTTCACATATAATATTCATGCCACCTGAATTCCTCCACAGTGTAAAGCCGGCGACTCTTACAATTTGCCAAAGAGTACTTTGGAAAATTTCAATATTGCAGTCGAATTGCAATGTTAATTGTAGTTTCAGGAGAGTAACAAGTTGATTTTTCGTCAACAGTTTCAAAATCTTCCTGTTTATGACAACGGTAAAAGGATGATCTTTCCAGACTAAGCGCCAATTGCGTTCGTTTACCTGAGAAATTAATATCGCAATATAAATTATCCATCTTAGATTTCCTGCGGAAAAATGTATAAAGTAAAACGGTAACCTTCTGCAATGTTATAAATGAACACTTGAAGCTCATTTTGAAATTGATTTCAATGCAACTCTTGAAAAAAGCAACTATATGTCACAATAACGACCCACAAACTATAATTTCGTGATACGTCTATATATGAACTACACTTTCGCATGAATGACCTTGGTTGTTCTCTGTACTCGACAAGGTGTCTAATTTGTGCATGGGATAATCAGGAATTTGTAATTACTTAGCGTATTTCAATGTTAAAACATCTATTTTTTAAATGCCACGACTGTGTATTTTAAACATTTTAAAATTATGTCAAATTCACTTAGGGTGCTTCTAATTTAGCTTGGCTTGGCGTAGCTTATTCGTTCTCAATCTCCCGCTACCAAACCCTGACAGGGCTTAAGTAGCAGAATGTAGTCCAGAGAACGTAATGCGTTGTGTCATAGTTTACAGCTTGACTGCGATATTTGTACATTTCGGTCCAACACATCCGACTTCAGCAAGCATTTTTTAGTACCGGGTTAGCATTCCCTCTTCTATTCCTTCTCCTTAGCCAGTCTGCCCTGCTGCAGCCTGTTATCCAGAATCACCGCGGGGAGGTGTACAAGGGTCTTGGCAGCTCTGGTTCACTATCCATGACGCTATCAGTCAGCGCTGATCACTACAGCTCATTCGCTGCTCATCATCTTGATCCCTAATTTAGCTTAATGAATAAATGTTTCAAAATACGTACAATTTCTTAGAGAAAAAATATTTCATAAGGTAATATATGTTCTAAAGTGGCATACAAAAAATAATTTGGATCTGACATGCAGTTTAGTAGAAAATTGATTCGGTCCTTGTTTATGAATTAAAAGACGGACTATAACGTCTGGTCAGTGGAGAGAAGAATATTTTATGGTCAGGGGAGAAGAGACTAACGTCTATTCAGTGTGGAGAGAAGAGACTAACAACTGGTCATGGGATAGAAGACTAACGTCTGGTTAGGGGAGAAGTGACTAACGTCTGGTCAGACAAAACATACTATTCAGATTATGTTAGTCGGGGTCAGGCAAAACATACTGATATGACAATGTTAGTCAGGGTCAGTTGAAACATACTGATCAAACTATGTTAGTCAGGGTCAGTTGAAACATACTGATCATACTACGTTAGTCGAGGTCAGTTGAAATATACTGATCAGACTTCGTTAGTCAGGGTCAGTTGAGACTTACTAATCAGACTATGTTAGTCAGGGTCAGTTGAAACATACTGATCAAACTATGTTAGTCAGGGTTAGGCACTATCTTTTGACAAAATGGATGAGAAAACACAAAATCTGAAATGATGAATTGCTGATAGAACATATGGTTGTAGCACGTGTTGGCCCTCGACATCAATCAGTAAAACACTTGATGATAGTGATGTGATGCATGATTGCTCGAGGTTTTTTCAACCTAGGTAGCTCTCTGGTTATGAAAAATAAATATATGTAGAATGATGAAATAACATTAATAGTTTCCAGGTACTCATCCACAATTGATGGTATGATAAAGTCCCTAATCTGAAACTGTGGGTTATAACAGAGCAAATGTCAGTAGTACTTGGCATCTAAAATAGAACCAAACTCAATACACGAATTGTTTTTCGCAGATGATTAGTATCTGCTGTACGACGATACAAATAAATTGCAAGGGCAGATGAACGCGATTGCGACTACCTGTGCTAGGTACCATATGCGAATTAATGAAAAGAAAACAGAAACTATGAAGATCAGCGAACACCTGATCCACTTAACATAAGTATAAACGATATTGCTCTTCAACAGGTCCATGAGTTCAAGTATTCGAACAGTATTTTTTTTTGGCAGATGGTAGGGATCGACAGGGAAATCGAGACTAGGTGTCAAAAAGCATCTGCGTAGCTTATCAGCTGTCACCAATACTTAGGCACCCGGGCACGAGTTTGGCAACAAAACAACAGCTAATAAACAGTATATTTGAACCGACTCTGTTCTGCCAGTGCAAAACATGGCATCTTTCTAAAGAACGGGCGAGCAAACTTTCGACGTGTGAAATGAAGTGTTTGTGGAAGGTCATCGGTGTTACAAGGAAAGACAGAATGCAAAACGACATTCGAAGTATGGGCGGCACTACCTCTTGTGCAGAGTACATTTTCAGACAACAAATATGTTGATTTGGTCGTCTCATGAGAATGCACTCTATTAAACGTCCACAGGTGACTACAACGCTGGTAGATATGGCTACAGGGCAAGAGGGCTGCCGCGAGGCGGGTGGATAGATGACAGAGTGATTGAGCAACGACACTGGATCACAATGATCGACACAACGCACTTGGCGCAGGACAGACGAATTAAGCTCCCCGCGCCGCTTTTCAGCATACGTGGAAGGAAAACTAGCTAACTAACTAACTTGACGTAAGGAGACGACGCAGGTGTTGGATAGAACAAACATTGCAGAAACAGCTGACAGCCTCACAAGATAAGCTCTGCTTTGAAATCCCCAAGGCAAGAGAAGCAGAGGATTACCTGTCACTCGTGGAGAATGCGGGAACAGGCTGGCAATGATGGCCCATGACAGGAAGACGGGGTATGTTTGTTGAAAGTCTATGTTGAGCTGGGAACTGACAGGGCTTGATTGGTTGATTAATTGATTGATTGTTTGATTCATTCATTCATTCATTCATTCATTCATTCATTGGTTGAGTGATTGATTGACTGACTGACTGAGTAAATGACTGACTAACAGATCGGTTGATCGATTGGTTGGCTGATTGACTAATTGACTGGTTGATCGATTAGTTGATCGATTGGTTGATCGATTGGTTGATCGATTGGATGATCGATTGGTTGATCGATTGGTTGACTGACTGACTGACTAATTGATTGGTTGATCGATTTGTTGAGTGACTAACTGGTTGATCGATTAGTTGATCGATTGGTTGACTGTGTGACTGACTAATTGATTGGTTGATCGATTTGTTGAGTGACTAACTGGTTGATTGATTAGTTGATCGATTGGTTGATCGATTGGTTGATCGATTGGTTGACTGACTGACTGGTTGATTGATCGGTTTATCGATGGTTCTCTCTCCTCTGGTAGATGGTGAATATGGCTTTCCTCTTCTGCTACATTCAGTGGGAACAATTGCCTCAATCTTCTCTTTTTCTTTCAAGTGTTTATTTGTACCCTTTTTGGGTGGTCATTTTCTTGTCTCTTGTATCTCTCTACCGCTTCAGTCAGTGCCGCCTTCTCTTGATATCTAACGGTTCTATATTGGCCTGTATCTCGTTGTTTGCGGCAATGTTGATCTTGGCTTTTGCCAAAATGAAATATTTCTCGGTGGTCCAAATGGTGAGATAATCAGCAAACAATGATTTTGAAACGTTTAGATGTTTCCTTTCTCACTTTGTCTCTCTCCGTTTCTCTTTCTGTCTCTCTCTCCCTCTCTCTCTCTCTCTCTCATTATCTCTTTCTCTCTTTCTCATTCTTTCTCTATTTCACGCTCGCTCTTTCTCTATTTACTTCTCTCGCTCTCTATGTCTATCTATTTTCCTATCTCGCTTTCTATGTCACTATCTCTCTCTGTCTCTTACTCTTTCTCACTCCATTTCTCTCTTGCCTTCTCTCTGTCTCTTTCTCTCTCTCCATTTCTCTCTTGCCCTCTCGCTGTCTCTTTCTCTCTCCCTCCATGTCTCTTTCTCTCTCTCTCCCTCTCCATTTCTCTTATGCACTCACTCTGTCTCTCTCTCACTCTCCATTTCTCTCTGCCCTCTCTATATGTCTCTTTATTGCTTTCTGTTTCTATCACTTTTTCTCTCTGTCTCTTTCCACTCTATTTCTCTCTTGTTCCCTTCTCTCTTCCTTCTCCCTTTCTATTTCTCTTTTTTCGTCTCTATCTCTGTCTCTTTCTTGCGTTCTGTTTCTATAATACTTTTTCTTTCCTCTCCATTTGTTTTATGCGCTCTGTTTCTATCACTCTCTCTCTCCCTTTCTCTCTCTCTCTTTCCTCTAAATTTCTCTCTTGTCCTCTCTATCTCTTTCTTACGTTATGTCTTTATCACTCCCTCACTGCCACATTCTCTCTCGCTCTCTATTTATCTATCACTCTCTCTCTCTCTTTCTTGCTGTGTCACTATCTCTCTGTCTCTTATCTATCGCTATCTCTCTCTCTCTCTCTATCTCTCTCTCTCTCTCTCTCTCTCTCTCTATGTCTCAACATTATCTCTCTATCAAAACTCCTTAATACGAGAATCTAGGTCCGCCGCTTTATATATTTATAAATGTTTACAAATGCCCAGAATGGCTATTGACATGGCCCGAAAATGGCCCAGCATCAAGGCCAAACTATCTTGAAGCTAATCGGCTTTGGCTTTGAGCGGTCGTAAACCCCAATAACGCAAACAATCTTTACTACACGTGACATGCCATATTGGCCTGTTAGGCCAATTACCGTAAATCACTTAGTTGATGAGATATTTGTATTAAACCGTTGAGAACGTGGAATAATTTGGATTAAAGATTACGAAGAAGATTTTTGATGATAATTCTAATGCTAAATGAATTTGCTAATGCTTGTTACGGTGACATTTAGGATGATTGATGACAAAGTTGGTGTTACCAATGCTCCAATGGTTTCCGAGAGGGTTCTGTTGATGAAAAAAGACAAGAATTGCTCACTGCTCCACTGAGATCATGTATTAAGACTAGACTTAGTGCAATCTAACCTTTCTAAGAAAGAAGATTGTAAAGAAGAGAAGAATATGTTCACTGCCAAACTGGCAGCTTGTCGTAAGAAAGACGATTGTGAAGAAGATAAGAAAATATTTACTGCCGCACTAACAACTTGTTCCGGTAAGATGGCGACCAAGAAGCAGCTGCTCTCATGTTCTGCAATTTTCGTGTGGTTTGTTCGTTCCAATTAATGTTTGGAGCGCAGCTTTGTGTGTCGATCATTTTCTAGAATACACATTGTTGGATAGGACGTCACTACAGATTGCGCGCCGTCCTTGGTTGATGTGTCCATTTTCATTGCATGCCACGACCGAAATCTCCCCTCAGTCATGGGTTAATGGTCCGTCACCTAGACCTACAGATGGCGGCGCTGGTCAGCAGCAGCGTCTTCTAGTCTACGTGTGGGGGCTGCTGCTGTCAAGAGGTACGACATTCGCCTATCAAATCGTCCACTCCAACAGGTGTCAAGCTACCCTTGGTCTCGTAGATTGTACGTCCTGAATGTCTGCATCTTGGGCTACTTCCAGTCGTCTTGACTGTATATATAAGAGCAGCAAAGATGACGCCAAAACTGGCTGCGGGTTTATATTGCTCTACTGTTTTAGTTCATCATAGATGCCGCCAGACCATGGGTTTGCCGGGAATTCACACTAGTCGACGACTTACCCCTGTGTTCACGGAAACGTGTTGTTGTTTTCCATTTAGACTGGTTAATTCGTTCGTTTTGTGTATTTTCTTCCGTCCGATTATCCTGGAATGGACATCGGCTATACGAATAGCATTACGCTTAAACCTATGTCATATTTCACGGTCTAGTTCACGCGTCTGAACTTCACGAGATTGGCTCCCTTCGCCTTAGCTGAAGACAGGGTCGGCTTTATTGTTTGAAATTTAAACAACCATAATGAACTGCCACCTGGAGAGAGATATGCTCCGTCAGGTGTAAACAGCCCAAGACACACCGTTGTTGTAAGGCGGGAGCTGGTACTACAAACTGCAATAACGGGACCTTAGCGACCTTCTAGGTTATGGGAATGATGATGATATATATATATATATATATATATATATATATATATATTTATATATATAAATATATATATATATATATATATATATATATATATATATATATATATATATATATATATATTAAACGATATTACAGAGAATATACCAAGAAGAGTCCATAGCTCAATGTTTGCAGACGATCTGGCTATGTGGACCTCTGAAAAGAATCTCACCATAGCAAGAAATCGGATGCAGACGGCCCTAACATCGCTGGAAGAGTGGGCGAACTCATGGCTGGTCAAAATAAACGAGGAGAAAACCACGTGCACAATATTCTCGCTCTCATTAAAACCCCAAAGTACCAAATTAAGCCTAAATGGCAAAATCCTGCAGCCAAACGACAACCCAACCTATCTGGGAGTCACATTTGATCGGCGCATGACATGGAAAAGTCAGATCGAGAGAAACCGAATGAAAGCCAGAGAAAGAATGGCGATCATGAGGAAACTTGCTGGCACAAGCTGGGGAGCAGACGAAGGCATACTAAAGAAACTGTACACTGGAAGAGTGAGACCAGTTCTCGAGTATGGCATTGCGGCATGGACAACAGCAGCGAAGGCGAACTTCGATAAAGTTAACAAACTTCAAAACCAAGCCATGAGAATTATAACAGGTGGCATGAAGTCAACGCCAATTGTAGAACTTGAAAAGATTACAAAACTGCAATCCATGACCGACAGAAGAGACTGCAGAGCCCAGCTGCAGTCAGAGAAACTCCGAAGACTGACGGACCATCCAATGTACCAGAGACTAAACAATTTGGGAACTGGGAAACTAAAGCGGAGAAACTTTGCAGAAATAGCCAAAGCAAAGATGCACGAAGATCCCATAAACGCACTAACAACACCAAAACCCATCACTACTGTACGAAAACCTACCTGGAGGCAGGATATATTTCCAGAGGTGGTAGAAAATATACCAGGTATTGCAAACAAAAACTGCCAGACTGAAAAAGAAAGGAGAGACACTACCCTAAGCTTCATAACGAAAAGCTACCCAAGCATGGACTGGACCCATGCATACACCGACGGTTCTGTAACAAACACTACACAGAACGGAGGGGCAGGAGCATTCCTGAACCTACCAAATGGCAGAAAAATAACTCTGTCATTCGCTACTGGTAAGTACACAAGCAATTTCAGAGCGGAGGCAGAGGCACTGAGGGCGGCAGTGGAAGAAATGGTAACACACAGTGAAAATGAGAGCCATATAGTCCTGCTGACAGATGCTCTCGCCGTAGTCACAGCGCTAAAAAGCCAGAAAAACACTGAGCTTAATGACTTAAGAGCAGCACTATGCAAACTGTGCCAGCAGTCCGCACCAAAAAGGGTAGTGGTACAGTGGGTTCCGTCACACTGCAACATCCAAGGCAACGAGGAGGCAGACAGACTGGCAAAAGAAGGTGCAAGGCTACCACAAACAGATACCAGTATCACGTACGAAGAGTCAAAACGGCTTATCAAAGCCAGGTACATGACCAAATGGGAAACCGAACATACTGGTTACACCAAAAACGATGCCTATTACCAGTTGAACCGAAGAGAGCAGGTCGTTGTCTTCAGACTTCGCACTGGCCACAACAGACTGAGGTACTACCTATTCAACAAATTGAAGATAGGGTGTACCGACGAATGCCCGTGCGGTACTGGTAAAATGACCACTGAACATCTGCTGCAGAACTGCCCGACATACGAGGATCAGAGAGAGCAGATGTGGCCATTACCAGTGGAACTGCAAGACAAGCTCTATGGCAGTGGCGAGAGTCTCAGGATGACCGCCGCTTTTTTCGAAAAAATAATGGTTACTGTCTGACTGTGTACGCAGAAGAAGAAGAATATATATATATATATATATATATATATATATATATATATATATATATATATATATATATATATATATATATATATATATATATATATATATATATATGATAAGGTCTGTTTTACGGCTGACTATATCCATTAGCTTTATTCCAAAGTTGTATATTTCCGCTCTGCTTTTCCCAAACTTCTAAAATGATGTCCATCAGCTCTGGGAATTACGTTCTTATCCATTGTTGGAACTAGTTTCACATATTTAACTGTGCCACATGGGACGTCCAAGAGGAAAATCTTCTTGTCTTTTGAGGGAAATAGCTTATGTGGAGAAGTCTGCCAGAGCAATACACGAGCACAGTCTACATATTTCTACGGTACTTATCAACACAAGTGGGCAGACAAACTAAATTGAACTGCTAAGCCTGCATGTTCGATTGATCCCATCTAGGACGTGATGGCCTTCTACAAATCAGAAGCCTTTCAGACGGATGAACGAACCGTACTCAGGCCTGGACACGCTGAACAATGACGTTTGGCTCAATATCAGCAAACGCATACGTGAATTATGGCTTGCGAAGAGATGGCTGCAAACAGTGCAGCGACCAGCCCACTTAGCGTTTGAGCACTCGTCGAGTAATGTGATTACATGAGAAGGGTATTTACAGTACATCTCAGAAACCACACAGCTTCACTGAATCGCCCACCAACCGGTTTCTGTGACGGTTGGAGATTTGTATGAATATTCCATTGAAATCGCAATCCATTTCATGTACTCAACGGGTTGAGCGGCTACCCATCAGCGGTTACATTAACGAGTGTAATCATGGCAGGATCCTGGAGTGTGGCGTTGAAAATATGGAGCCAAATATGACCTCCTATCACATGTCCCTTCTAATCCCCCCCCCCCCCACCCCCCTCTCTCAACCGACAAGGACTTAGACTTCTTTTCTCAATTATTATTGACAAAATACTCTTGATTATGTTCAATATGTTGCTTAAAACATTATCTAAAATTAATTAATTAATTAAGTACAGTTAATTAAAATTTTCTTACAGACATTTGAAACAAAACGAACACATGATTAGTAGAAGTGTTATGGAGGCGTGTCGAACAGTTAAGGTGTGTGTTGAGATATTAGCTCAAACAATTGTAACAGTTATGTTATTGTGTTCTATCCTCAGTGCAATGACAAACTACAAACTGCACTGGAAACTCTTACCAAATAGTGTATAAAACTTCTTTGTCTTCTTCTTCTAAGCGTTGGTCCTGAAAAAGGAGTTGTGACGTAGTTTACAACGAGACAGATACATCCTACTGCAGATACAGGCCTTCTGACTCACGGAGAAATCCCGTTCAAACGTCACGTTCCACGGCTGACTAAATTACGAAACTTGCATGTGTTAACTATTTGTGGAACTAAAATAGCGCGTTCGGGAAATAAAGAGGGGTATATAGTTGATTTCGTGACAGGATTCTGTGAAATGGTCACTCTCGACAGTGATTTGTTGTGGTGTTTTGTACCGTGACTTTCTTTTATTCTTGCTGGCGGGCAGTGGGTCGGAGGGCGGACAGACAGACAGATGGGTGGACGGACAGATAGATGGGTGGACGGACAGACAGATGGGTAGACGGACTAAAGATGGGTGGTTGGACAGAAAGATGGATGGATGGGCAGACAGATGGGTGGACGGGCAGACAGATGGGTGGCTGGGCAGACAGATGGGTGGCTGGACGGACAGACAAGTGGGTGGACAGACAGAGGGGTAGACGAGTAGAAAGACAGACGGGTGGGAGGACAGACAGACGGGTGTGTTGACATACAGACGGGTAGACGAGTAGACAGACGGGTTGGTGGACAGACAGACTCGTGGGTGGACAAACAGATGGGCGGACGGACAGACAAATAGGTGGACGGACAGACAAAGGGGTGGGTGAACAGACAGATGGGTGGGTGGACAAACATACGGGTAGACAGACAGACGGGTGGGTGGACAAACAGACGAGTAGATAGACAGACGGGTAGACGGACGGACGGGTATACAGACAGACGGGTGAGTGGACAAACAGACTGGTAGACCGGTAGACAGACAGACGGGTAGACGGACGAACGGGTAGACAGATAGACGGGTTGGTGAACAGACAGATGGGTGGGTGGACAAACAGACTGGTAGACGGACGGACGGGTAGACGGACGGACGGGTAGACGGACGGGTATACAGATGGACGGGTAGACTGATGTTAGACTGGTAGACGGACGGACGGGTAGACGAACGACGGATAGACGGGCGAACGGGTAGACGGAGGGACGGGTAGACGGAAGGGTAGACGGACGGACGGGTAGACGGACGGACGGAGGGGTAGACTGACGGGTAGACGGACGGACAGACGGGTAGACGGGCGGACGGGTAGTCGGACAGACGGACGCGTAGACGGACGGACGGACAGGTAGACGGAAGGACGGGTAATTGGACGGACTGACAAACGGGTAGACGTACGGACGGACGGGTAGACAGACAGACGGACGGGTAGGCAAAGGCAGAGAGAGAGAGAGAGACGAGACAGAGACAGACAGACAGAGATAGAGACAGACAGAGACAGACAGAGACAGACAGAGACAGACAGACAGAGACAGACAGACAGAGACAGACAGACAGAGACAGACAGAGTCAGACAGAGACAGACAGAGACAGACAGAGCTAGTTAGACAGACACAGAGAGTCAGACAGACAGAGATAGTCTGGCAGACAGAGAGAGTCTGGCAGACAGAGAGAGTCTGGCAGACAGAGAGAGTCTGGCAGACAGAGAGAGTCAGGCAGGCAGACAGAGAGAGTCAGGCAGGCAGACAGAGAGAGTCAGACAGAGAAAGTAAGGCAGGCAGGCAGGTAGGCAGGCAGGCAGGCAGGCAGGCAGGCAGGCAGGCAGGCAGACAGACAGACAGACAGACAGACAGACAGACAGACAGACAGACAGACAGATAGACAGACAGACAGACAGACAGACAGATAGATAGATAGATAGATAGATAGATAGATAGATAGATAGATAGATAGATAGAAAGATAGATAGATAGATAGATAGATAGATAGATAGATAGATAGATAGATAGATAGATAGATAGATAGATAGATAGATAGATAGATAGATAGATAGATAGATAGATAGATAATCAGTGAAGTAAAGGAGAGGTGCTCCATAAGAAAAGAAAGATCCACTCCAACAGGCCAGAAGATGTCCACTCTACAGGCCAGAAGATGGCCACTCCAACAGGCCAGAAGATGGACACTCCAACAAGCCAGAAGATGTCCACAGCAGCTTGTCCAACTTGTCGTAAAAATGCGATAAAACACATTTTGTATTGAACTAATAGCCTAGCCACGTAAAACGAGTTGCCATAGAAACCAACACTGCATATGCGCACTTGAGTGCGTTGATACAAGCTTCCTGTGAGTGGAAGGATCTGATGTAATAGTTGTTCTATGCTTTGTATGGAGCGAAAGAAGAATGAGATAAGAAAAGTTCAATTTTAAGGAGCGCCTGCCCAAGTGGTTGGGTGGATGTTGATATTCTGACCCCGACGGTGTGAACTCAAAACTCCGGGAAGACATATATTTTGTTCCATCCGAGATAAAATAATATCTAGTGTATACAATTCTTGGCTACTGCCAGATCAAGCGGCCTTTATTTATTAGCTTGTCAAATCATCCAGGTTGACTCCAGCATTGACGACAAAAGCAACGTAGGTCGTGGAGCTTGACTTCAATACGTGTTCGTGTTGTTGTTGATGATGATGATGATGATGTGCTGAGCAGAATTAACTCATTACGACGAATCTTTGGTATCGGGTTACAATGTTTCTTCTTACACTCCTGAAAAAGTGTACAGTGGTTCTCCTGGCTGTAGTGCAATGCGAGGCTCCTTGGGGAGTTTCCGCTATGGGAATTGCAGTGTGAATTCCCAGCTTGTCATCCAGACTGTTGTAACACAGTCTATTCCGAGAATACTAGGCCAGGTCTTGATCACTACGTTAAGCCTGAACCTGAACACTCTTCGCCCCCTCAATACTTTATACACACACAGCTACTACACACGAGCAGACACATGCAAACAAACACAGACACAAACAAACAAAGACACATAAACACACACACTGCTGAAGTTTCTTATCAGTCACTGATTGAAAATCTAAAAAGATGAGAGAAGAAATCAACGAAAAGGCTTCTAAATGAAATCAATCGAAGGGACTGTACAAGGTCAACTACTCTTATTACAACCGCTGCTCATCAGTGACGACCATCTCAGAATAGGGTGTCATCAATGTCTGGGCGAGTCACTATCTAGTCTTTGAAAACTTCGCTTGTTAGCCAAGTAAAGAATTAATTTCTGTATGGGGAAGAGAATGATTCTTCTTTTCTTCTTCTTTGCTTCCTTTTTTTGGTCCATAGAAAGCCTGTGGTATCGGATTCTAAAAGAGGTGCAAGGTATAGTCACGCTGTAACATGTTAGAAATGTTGTTAAAGGAGATTAATTAAGGTTGGGCATAGGGCCAGCTGCTCCATAAAGTAGAACATATACGGGACGGGAAAAATAAAAGAGGGTATCTGAGTTGTCTCCAGGAAACACGTCAGCGTCGGGGGCTGGAGGTCACGGGTTCTTCTTCTTCTTCTTCTTCTTCTTCTTCTTCTTCTTCTTCTTCTTCTTCTTCTTCTTCTTCTTCTTCTTCTTCGTTCGTTCGTTCTCAATCTCCCACTACTAAACCATGAAAGGGCTTAAGCAGCAGAATGTAGTCCAGAGAACGGAATGCGCTGTGTCGTAGTCTACAGCTTGGCTGCGATATTTGCACCTTTCGGTCCAACACATCCGACTTCAGCAAGCATTTTTTAGTACCAGGTTAACATTCCCTCTTCGATCCCTTCTCCTTATCCAGTCTGCCCTACTGCAGCCTGTTATCCACGATTACCACGTGGAGGTGTAGAAGGGTCTTGGCAGCTATGGTTCGCTGGTCCTGACGCTAGCAGTCAGCTATAGGTCGCTGACCGCTGCAGAATCTTGATCCGGGTCACGGGTTCAAATCACGGTGAAGACTGATTTTTCACGTGGACTTTCTAGTATTTCTCCGGATCTCTGAGTAGTAGAGATCAGGTATCTGTGTGTAGTGTCAAGCACGTTAAAAATCTTCCGGCAGTTGGAAATCGAAAAGAGTAGCTTAACGGCAACTGCGGGGCAGCATTGACAATTATGTTAAAAATCAACACAATATATTACGGGATCTTCGCCGGTGCTATGGAGTTCGAACATTGGGCTGAGAGTCTTCAAAAGTAGGGAGACGAACAGAGCACTTATGGGTTAGACCGTATACAAAGGCGTTGACTTTTGAACTAAAACTAAAAATAAACTAAATAAAATAGGACATACAGCCTATATTTGAAGCGAGCGACCAAGTCAGGTCCAAGACTAAGATCATCAATATTGATTGTATCTTACGTGTGAAAGTACATCCGATTGCTCGTGTAGTGGTGGAATCTGATCCAATTGGTTTGACATAATGAAGGTGTTAATTCCACATACAACCCTACGTGGTCTCCTATTACATTAAACGAATGTTATTTTGTTTCCCGTAATGTAAGTAGCTGAAGTAATTAAAGTGAAAATACGCCCGTATCTGATCTTGATGAACTATAACCTCTCTCCATTCTTATATTTCTGTATTAAAATATCATCTTGTCATATAAGTATTATTACGCTGGAACTACTTCAAAACTACAAGTAAGGTGTCTAATTAGTCTAGAAGTAGAGCACTCGCTTTTCAAGGCAAAGACAAGAAGTTCAAATACTGCTACCAGTACGCCACAGTCGATCCAGCTGTACAGAGGGTTCCTTTGTAAATTGGTACCTGACCTACAGTTGAAGAAGTGAAGACAGAAAGGAAGGGAACAGGCCACCCCCCCCCCCTCACACAAGTTGTTGCTTAGTACAATGCAAGTCTCTAACATTCATCCTCGACGGCAGTTTCTGCTAATATACTTAATATAAACTACATGGTTTCAAAAAGCTTTCCTTAGTCACTTGAAAAAACGAAGTGACAAGCTAAGAAAGTTGGAAAAACGCCATAGTGTAATCATTTATAATTATCCCGTCGTTCAATTTATCGAAACAAAGGTCCAAAAGACCGTCAGACTCAACGGGAAAATATCTATGAAACGTAACAAGCTTAGGCAAACTAAATTACAGAACTCATTAGAACTCCTATTGCGCCAAGGTTTATAATCTTTCCATGAATCCTCCACGCAGAAAAATAAAACAAATTAATGGTACAAAACACAACAAATCACCACTGAGAGTGATCCTTACAGAGAATCCTGCCATGAAACAAACTGAATACCCATCTTCTTTTCTTTACTTATGGTATACAACAACCAGCGCTTTTAATGAAGTCAGTCTTTTGAAATGAGTGACATATATGGCGCCTGAGATGCTGCGGGTCTACCTTGCTCTAATTTACGCTTCCATCACCACCAATCCTAAAATAGGCGACTGTATATTCCAGTTGCTAACAGATGCTGGGATTGACCTGGCAAGTTACCAACGAATATACGCATGCCAAAAAATATGAAACAAGGAAAGTCACACCTCCCCATCACGTCTAACGACATAAGTGAACTGAAGATAGATAAACCCCTTTCATGACAGTGAGTATTTTTGGAAATAACATTTTCCACGTTTTTTTCGAAAGCTTTCATTTTAAATAGATAGATTGTCCAGCTTCAAAACCAAGGCCCGCTGGTTTTGAACAGTTCTGTCCACCTTCGGTGCGTTCTTTTTCTTCTTCTTTGCGCTCGATTTCGTATGCTCGTTTTATGCACCCAGAAGGGCTGCCTCCATGAAGTGACATGTCAGTCGCATGTCCTCAATGGTTACCCACCGTGCGTTCAATTTGTAGTGAAAAAATTGTGTCAGCAAGAACATAGGCGTAACAGATCAAGAAAAGGAGATTGGGGCCTGGGACTTATTCTTTGGAGCCAAAATGTGAATGAGCAGATATTGGTGTTGGTGGAGAATGCTAGGATCATCATAACTCCATCGTTAATTTGGGTTGTAATCCTGAGGGAGAGTTAACGACGCACCTTTGTTATTTAGGGGGTGGGAATGTAACGCCAGGCATTCATATTTAAAAATGCAGAGTGTCCAGGAAAGATGAGTCAATGGGATTTGAGATGAGTGGATCCATGAGATGATTGACCGATGACACGTCAGCTCAGAAGGAATATTCGGCGGCCATCTTGGTTTGACGGAGCTAGAATGGTTTTTATAAAAGACAGAAGACAGTGTTTATTCGAGATTCGATTCAAGAACGCTGTCTCGCTGTACTTCAGGGGCCATTGCATTCGTGCCTTTTGGAATGAAATCGTAGCCCTTCTAAGATCAACTAAGGATAATTGAACGAATCTGTAATCTTTACATTGATCGCTCTGATCTGTGAGAACGAGAAATAAGTGAACGTACGCATGCATAGATAGCGGGATGAAATATATGTGTAGTCTTCACAGTGATCGCTCTAATCTGTCAGGACGAGAGATAAAATGGGGATATAAACTCGTGGCAGTTCAGCAGAATTCAGTTCATGAGTTACTGCTGAGATCATGAACCAACCGATCGTACGCACGAGTCAGGTCAGACGTGTCGGCCATAGCTCTGTAAGCCAAAGGGAGATGTACCTTAAGACTCCTCATGGAGCACACGAACGAACGTAGCAAGAAAGCTATCATTGCATAGAGCAGAACCAGCGACCACCAGAGATCAACATTAGCACCAACACGAGATTGTGTGCGTGCGTGCGTGCGTGCGTGCGTGCGTGCGTGTGTGTGTGTGTGTGTGTGTGTGTGTGTGTGTGTGTGTCTTTATATATTAGGATAGACTACAAAACTGTGTTTTATAGTTTCAGTGATTCCATCTAGCTCATACTAATATTCCATGAGTTAGAAAAGTTTATATTTGTTTAGTAAGTTGGGTTATGTTTTTATTATGCTGTAACAAATATTCTTTTGGTATTATTTGATTATATCTTGTTCAACGTTTAACAGAAGTTTTATTGTTTTTCTATGTTGAAGTCTTAATGTCTAGTATTAGATATTGAAACTCTAGACACACAGTCTTGACGATATCAATAGCTCCATCACATAGGCGTAGTAGAAATAGTTGGTGTTTAACGTTTACGACTATCATGATTCTTCTTCCTCTTTGCGTTCGTTCTCAATATACCGCTACCAAAGCCCTGAACAGGACTTTTCAAATAACAGGATGCAGTCTGGAGAATGGGATGCGTTGTGTCGCTAGTTTACAGCTCCACTGCAATATTTGCATCTTTTGGTCCCACACATTCATCTTCGACAGAACAATGAGTCTGGTAGTCAAGTTCCTTCCTTACACTCCATACAATTGCATTGAAGATGTGTACATATTTTTGTAGAGAGGATAAGCGTTGTAAAATGAATAGAAGTACTTCAAACCCTGAAAAAAGAATTATTCCCGCTTTGGGTAAAGGTAAACGGCTATTTGATATATTGCTCTAAGACTATGGAAGTTTGTGTTCTATCAAGATTTGTACACAAAGAAGAAAAAAAATGTTAGATAGTTTTGATAGGGATGTTATTCAGGTTGCCTGAGGCGAATATTCCACATCCGATGACAAGATCGTGTCACTGACATCGAGGTTCTCTCGAGGGCTAACATGCCCAGCATCCATGCACTGCTAGAAAAAGCACGACTAGGATGGGCCGGACACCTCGTCCGTATGTCAGACGAGCGGCTCCCAAAGAAGCTTCTCTACGGCGAGATGAGAGACGGATGACGCGAGAGAGGGCGCCCAAAGAAACGTTTTAAAGACGGTCTGAAGGACTCACTAAAAAGTTGCCAGATAGACTTCGACACCTGGGAATGTCTTGCGAAAAACAGATCTGACTGGAGAAGTGCAGTCAAATCGGGTGTAGCTGCCGGTGAAGATGACCGTGTTGTGAAAGCCCAGTACAGACGCGAGACGCGGAAATCCCGAGCAGCGGGAACATCATCCCCTTCTACAAACCTCGTATGCCCGATATGTAGCAGATGTTTTCGTGCTCGCATTGGCCTGCTCAGCCACATGCGCACCCACACCCAACAGGGAAATCTGTGACAAGGATGATGTCGGCGGTCCTCATCGACAACGATGGACAGCTATTATTATTATTATTGGAAGAGAGATTTGTAGAACGTTTGATTCCAAAGAAATAGTGACATTTAAGGCAACTGAAGTCTCGTCTGAGAACCCACAATGACATTGACGTATCGACATCTACGTTGTGGAAAACTGTAAAGTGCATAGGCTTTACCTGCAGAAAGTATGCTAGCGGAAGATACGTCATCTGCGAAAACCTACATCCATGAGAAGCATGTATTTACGTGAAGTGTACGATATGCGTAAGCAATGTTATGATATTGTTATATGGATGAAAATTGGCTAAACGCCCACCACATGAGTGAAAAGAAATGGCAGTAAACGGATGGAACGATTAAAAGATTAGTAACAAGTGGCAAATGAGAGCACCTGATAATAGCACAAGCAGGTAGCAGATATAATGGGCTGGTGAAGTATGCAGAACTTGTATTTTCTTCAAATTGTACGGACAATCGGGACTATCATACCGAGACTAATAGTAATAGAAAGTATTTTTTTTTTTAAAGTTCTTCCGTTCTTTGATAGACATTTCTGTCTGATAATGGACAATGCATCATACCACAATGCAGTGACACAAGAAGAAAAAATCATGACATTATTCAGTAAAAAACATGCAATAAAGATGTGGCTCGCAAAAGAAAACATACCATTCAACGAAACCTGAATTGCTTCATTGTGTCATGCAAACATGAAAGGAAAAGATACTTCATATAGACAGGTTGATCCATGAGCATTGTCTTGTGTATTTGAGACTGCAGCCTTACCATTCGCACTTAAACTCAATTTAACTCGTTTGGGCAAAACTTAAAAGACAAGTAGCAACTGAAAATAAAACTATCAAACTATGTGATATTTAGAAACTAAAATATGCAGCCCTCTCAAATATAGAGAAATATTATTGGGCTGAATGTGAAGATCATGTCTTGAAAGACGAATAGAGCTATTGAAAAAAAAGGTGGACTGGACGTTCTTTTTTCCGAGAGCAGTCGTCAATTTGTTGGAATCGTCCGACTCTGATTAAGTGAGAAATTAACGTCCAAGTTTGTTTTTTCGAGAAACAGAAGTTTCCATACCTTGGTAATACGGTCTTTTTCAGGACCACCCAAATCAGCTAGAAGATGAACCTCAGAACTGAATTATAGCCATGTATTGGTCTCTCCAACATCTATTTATAAAACTGAACCAATCCATCTGAAGTATGTACTTTCTATGTTATATATATATATATATCGTGTGCTTTTACATTTTCCCCCATTTTTTTCTCCGAAATCCGCAGTTACTTCTTACAGTTCCTAGAACGTATGAACGACACTAAAAAGGGCATTATATAGAACCTAATGTAGAAAATCTCATTTCAATTGGAGAGACACCTATGCCGAAAGGAAGACACTTTTTTAATTGACGGTAAATTATTTTCATTAGGAACAAAATAATTCCTTTGCTAATAAAGGTCAAAGGAACTAGCCACTTTAATTTTGTTTAAATGGCACTACCTGACGCAATGTAAATTAATTAGTCCTTTGGGATATTGAAAAGATAAGTCTATGTGCAACAAATCACGTTTATCGGTGTAATGCTTATTGAGATATTAGATGGCAATTGACGGCTACCATTGTGAAATGGAAAATAGTTCACACATGAAAGTTTCATCATTTAGTCGGCGGTCTTTCATGGGGTTTGCCCGTGAGACCACAGACCTGAATTTAGAATTGGCTGTGGTCCAACACTGTATATAGCTGACATTAACCAGGATTTATGAAAGTATGATTCCAACCACTTGTTGTAGGATAGGTCCGACACTGGATTTTACAGACATTGTTCAGACCATAGGCACGCTTGATTCCAGCCACTTGTTGTAGGATAGGTCCGACACTGTATTTTACAGACATTGACCAGACCATAGGCACGCTTGATTCCAGCCATCTCTACAGCAATGGTCGGCTGCAATGAATCCCCAGCCTCTTTCTCTTGTTTAGATGATACATTATGTCACATACTTTGTCTTTTCCTGTCCATGTCTTGAAGTTCTTCTTTCACTTATAGTATTGCATGCCACTGGCACGATTTGTCCTCCACCTTCACTTTTTTGTTTTTAGAAAGGCGTTTTGTCATTTTATTTCGAATTTTCTTTTTGCTTTTCCTGTTATCCCTTTCAGCGCAAGGTTATGAAGAGATCTCTAGAACGAGCCAGCATATGTGCTTCATGCCCAGTTGCAAGGACCTCCTCAGATATTTCTGTAAGTCACCGTTTTCGTGGCTTGCCTTGGGCTACGAATTCGTTGTATCTTAAACATTGTTTATCTTGTCTTTTTATATGACCAAATATCTAATTCGTCTTACACCGATTTCGTTCATAAATTGTTTTGCACTTTTAATGTATCCCAAACTCTCTAATTTGATAGTGTTTCCCGGAGATGCGCTATTCTTCAATCCAAATTTCAAAGACGTAAATTCTTTTCTCTTTCGTTGCAGTGCCAATTGTGTTCTATTGCTGTCCATCTTTGTGAGGCTGTGTTTCATTCATCGCTATTTTCTCTTTACAATATCCAGTAGTGTTGGCTGATTGGTCTTGTCTTGTATTTGTTATTGCATCTGGTCAGTTATTAATGGTTCACAGCAAGGTTAGGAGCGACATAGTATCCAATGCCTCAAATCATGTCCAAGTCGGGCATCCCGTCATGGTCAGGATAAGGCACAACATAATGATTAAGACCATCTTACATCAGGGTCAAGTGCAACATAATGATTAAGACCATCTGATGTCAGGGTCAAGTGCAACATATTGATTAAGACCATCTCATGTCATGATTAAGACCATCTCACGTCAAGGTCAGGTGCAACAAAATGATTAAGACCATCTTACGCCAGGGTAAAGTGCAACATATAGATTATAACCATTATAGGTCAGGGCCATGTGCAACATAATGATTTAGACGATCTGGAGCCAGGGGTAGGGTCAGGTAAAACATAATCATTAAGACCACCTCACGTCGGGGTCAGGGACAACATAATCATTAAGACGATTTCACGTCAGTGGCGGGGTAAGGTGCAATATATTCATTAAGACCATCTCACGTCGGGGTCAGGGACAACATAATCAATAAGACCATCTAACGTCAAGGTCAGGGACAACATAATCATTAATTAAGACGATCTCACGTCAGGGGCAGTGTAAGGTGCAATATATTCATTAAGACGATCTCACGTCAGGGTCAGGGACAACATAATCATTAAGACCATCTTACGTCAAGGTCAGGGACAACATGATCATTAAGACGATCTCACGTCAGGGCCAGGGACAACATAATCATTAAGACGATCTCACGTCAGGGGCAGGGTAAGGTGCAATATATTCATTAAGACCATCTCACGTCGGGGTCAGGGACAACATAATCATTAAGACCATATTACGTCAAGGTCAGGGACAACGTAATCATTAAGACCATCTCCCGTCAGGGTCGGGGACAACATAATCATTAAGACAATCTTACGTCAAGGTCAGGGACAACAAAATCATTAACACCATCTTACGTCAGGGTCAAGTGAAATATAATGACTAAGAAGACATCACCTCACATCAGGGTCACGATCAGTCATAAAGTTAGGAACTCAATCCTAGAGTGCAGAACGCAACCTTAGAGTGATAACTCAGTCCTAGTTACGAATTCAGTACTAGAGTGCCGAACTCAGTCCTAGTTATGAATTCAGTACTTGACGGCCGAACTCAGTCCTAGTTAAGAATGCAGTACTAGAGTGACGAACTCAGTCCTAGTTACGAATTCAGTACTAGACGGCCGAACTCAGTCCTAGTTATGAATTCAGTACTAGAGTGCCGAACTCGGTCCTAGTTACGAATTCAGTTCTAGAGTGCCGAACTCGGTCCTAGTTAAGAATTCAGTACTAGAGTACCGAACTCAGTCCTAGTGGGCGGACTGAGTCCTAGAGGGCCGAACTCGTCCTAGTTAGGAATTCAGTACTAGAGTGCCGAACTCAGTCCTAGAGGGTCGAACTCAGTTCTAAAGGGCCGAACTCGTCCTAGTTAGAAATGTATTATAGTGCCGAACTCGTCCTAGTTAAGAATTCAGTTCTAGAGGGCCGAACTCGTCCTAATTAAGAATTCAGTACTAGAGTGCCGAACTCGTCCTAGTTAGGAATTCAGTACTAGAGTGCCTAACTCAGTTCTAGAGTGTCGAACTCGTCCTAGTAAAGAATTCAGTACTAGAGTGCTGAACTCGTCCTAGTTAAGAATTCAGTACTAGAATGCCGAACTCGTCCTAGTTAAGAATTCAGTACTAGAGTGCCGAACTCGTCCTAGTTAAGAATTCAGTACTAGAGTGCCGAACTCAGTACTAGAGTGCCGAACTTGTCCTAGTTAAGAATTCAGTACTAGAGGGCCGAACTCGTCCTAGTTAAGAATTCAGTACTAGAGTGCCGAACTCAGTCCTAGTTAAGAATTCAGTACTAGAGTGCCGAACTCAGTCCTAGTTAAGAATTGAGTACTAGAGTGCCGAACTCGTCCTAGTTAAGCATTCAGTTCCAGAGTTCCGAACTCGTCCTTGTTAAGAATTCAGTTCTAGACTGCCGAACTCGTCCTAGTTAAGAATTCAGTACTAGAGTGCCGAACTCAGTCCTAGAGGGCCGAACTCGTCCTAGTTAAGAGTTCAGTACTAGAGTGCCGAACTCATCTTAGTTAAGAATTCAGTACTAGAGTGCCGAACTCGTCCTAGTTAAGAAGTCAGTACTAGAGTGCCGAACTAAGTCCTAGTTAAGAATTCAGTACTAGAGTGCCGAACTCAGTCCTAGTTATGAATTCAGTACTAGAGTGCCGAACTCAGTCCTAGTTAAGAATTCAGTACTAGAGTGCCGAACTCAGTCCTAGTTAAGAATTCAGTACTAGAGTGCCGAACTCAGTCCTAGAGGCCGAACTCGTCCTAGTTAAGAGTTTAGTACTAGAGTGCCAAAATCGTCCTAGTCAACAATTCAGTTCTAGAGTCCCGAACTCGACCTAGTTAAGAATTCAGTACTAGAGTGCCGAACTAAGTCCTAGTTAAGAACTCAGTACTAGAGTGTCGAACTCAGTCCTAGTTAAGAATTCAGTACTAGAGTGCCGAACTCAGTCCTAGTTAAGAATTCAGTACTAGAGGGCCGAACTCAGTCCTAGAGGGCTGAACTCGTCCTAGTTAGGAATTCAGTACTAGAGTGCCTAACTCGTCCTAGTAAAGAATTTAGTACTAGAGTGTCGAACCCAATCCTAAAGTGAAAATTCAGTTCTAGAGTGCAGAACAGTCCTAGAGTTAAGCTCTAGCGTGAAAGTCCTAAAATGAATAAATCAGTCCCAGAATCTTCGAAAGTAACAACAAATGGGAGCATATTCAGAATCCATCTGGATATACGGCTGCTGTCATGGAGATTGATCAGCGTTGCCAGGTTAGCCATTTACAGACCAAATCTGGCTGTTGATCGCAAGTATACCAGCATAAAAAGCTATTATGACGGAAAGCCAAAAATGTAGCCACAAAATAAAACGCACTCTTCAGTTGATTTAATTTCATGGCTAGCTTCAAATGTTATCATTTATATTGCACAAAATAGTTTTTTAAATGAACTCGTCTTTTTACTAACGCGTTGACATCAGTCACAAAAATTGACAGCTACAATTAACTTAACTGGCAAGAACATACGTACATTATTTATTATTAGATAGATGTATCCGTCTAAAGTGTTTACCGACAGCGGTCTACATTAACTATGTTAGAACCACAGAAATGTGTTCTTTATTTTTCAATTCTGTAAAATGTGTGTCACTATGATTTTGGGGAGGGTTTTTTTTCAGTGGAATGGTTGGGAATGAGTTTTGTTTTGGTTTTGTTTTGGTTTTATTGCTGGGTTTTGTTTTTTTAGTTCTTCTTACTATATTTTATTTCTGTGTAAGTGTGTCTGTGAGCTGCTTTTTTAGGTTTCTTTGGAAAAAGGGTTAATAGATTCGGAAAAATGTCTGTGTAATCCAACCATGTCCAATGTGACAGACACGGGCTTTTTTTCTTGATACGATGGCTTTCCCACATACGGAAAATAATAGCAACCTACTGTCCTGCACACATGCCCAGAATCATAATAGTCAAGCAGGTTGACAGTTGTAAGAGCGACATTTTTCAAAGGACATCCTACTTACGTCTTGCGTTTCATAAAATCAGTATATGGACTAAAACGCTGCGTTTAATGAGCTGGCAGCAGCCAACGACTCATAACTGGCTGCTTGCATCAATCAGCGAAACATACCTGACCAAGACGATAATTTACCTCAAGAGACGGCCCTGGAAACAGACTGTACTGATAGTTTGGCTTAGGAAATTTAGATCTAAGACAGAAGACAAACCTGGTCCCAAAAAATGCTACAACACCGCTTCACATCGTCCGTCTTAGGAAGAATGCTGAAGAAGAAGAAATATATGGACAAGCAATGATACAAAATAAAGTTCACTTATTTCTTTAGCTATAAATTAAGCTGCAGATTGGGGAAAATGTAGGCGATTTTGGCCATCTTGGCGTCATCTTCAGCTGAAAATACTAAAGTTTAGTTACTGGAAATAATCATCAACAATAATTGCCATGGCACTTGATGCTGGTTAAATTGAACTACTTTTGCTTGATGACAGCTTTTGTAGTTGAAGGGTCAGGCATGTCAGCACGAGCAAATTATATGGCTATCTCATCTGACATCGTAGGTCTCACGGTTCTTGGATAATTAAGTTAGTTGCTGACCATCAAAACCAAGCCAGGAACCACATCGCGTGCCTCATTAGGTCACATAGTGAAACTTTGAAGCCTTATTCTAGTTTCTGTCCTGATCGTCCTCAGGCAATGTGTCAGAAAGGAGTGGATTCTTGTCAATATTATTTTATTATATTTTGTTTCATATCTTTTAGAGTGATTTCTGAATACTTTATGTAATCTTTATTGTGCTTACTTTTAAAAAATTCCTTTCGTATACTTTTTTTATTTATTCGGACGGACGGGGAGAGAGAGAAAGTGAGACAAGAGATAGAAAGAAGCACATCGTGATGAGGCAGATGAAGAGACAGAATCAGATATAGAGGAGGGAGTGAAGGAGGAGGACTAGACCGGATAGTTAAATTAGATATATCAGATATTTTGGGTAGATTAGACAGGTAAACAGACAGACAGGCGGGCAGGCAGATTAAATGGGTGGATGGATGGATTGTGTGGGTTAGGTAGGTAGGTATGTAGGTAGGTATGTAGTTAGGTAGATAGGTAGATAGATAGATGGACATGTAGATAGGTAGATATGTAGATATGTAGATATATAGATAGGTAGGTAGGTAGATAGGTAGGTAGGTAGGTAGGCAGGCAGGCAGACAGGAAGACAGACAGACAAACAAACAGACAGAGATACAGACAGACAGAGATACAGACAGAGATACAGACATACAGAGATACAGAGATACAGACAGACAGACGGACGGACAGACGGACGGACATACGGACGGACGGACGGATGGATGGATTTGGGTGGACGGACGGACGGATGGATGGATGGATGGATTTGGGCGGGCGGGTGGGCAGGCAGGCAGGCAGGCAGGCAGAGAGATAGATAGATAGATAGATAGATAGATAGATAGATAGATAGATAGATAGATAGATAGATAGATAGATAGATAGATAGATAGATAGATAGATAGATAGATAGATAGATAGATAGATAGATAGATAGATAGATAGATAGATAGATAGATAGATAGATAGATAGATAGATAGATAGATAGATAGATAGATAGATAGATAGATAGATAGATAGATAGATAGATAGATAGATAGATAGATAGATAGATAGATAGATAGATAGATAGATAGATAGATAGATAGATAGATAGATAGATAGATAGATAGATAGATTGATAGGTAGGTAGGTAGGTAGGTAGGTAGGTAGGTAGGTAGATAGATAGATAGATAGATAGATAGATAGATAGATAGATAGATAGATAGATAGATAGATAGATAGATAGATAGATAGATAGATAGATAGATAGATAGATAGATAGATAGATAGATAGATAGATAGATAGATAGATAGATAGATAGATAGATAGATAGATAGATAGATAGATAGATAGATAGATAGATAGATAGATAGATAGATAGATAGATAGATAGATAGATAGATAGATAGATAGATAGATAGATAGATAGATAGATAGATAGATAGATAGATAGATAGATAGATAGATAGATAGATAGATAGATAGATAGATAGATAGATAGATAGATAGATAGATAGATAGATAGATAGATAGATAGATAGATAGATAGATAGATAGATAGATAGATAGATAGATAGATAGATAGATAGATAGATAGATAGATAGATAGATAGATAGATAGATAGATAGATAGATAGATAGATAGATAGATAGATAGATAGATAGATAGATAGATAGATAGATAGATAGATAGATAGATAGATAGATAGATAGATAGATAGATAGATAGATAGATAGATAGATAGATAGATAGATAGATAGATAGATAGATAGATAGATAGATAGATAGATAGATAGATAGATAGATAGATAGATAGATAGATAGATAGATAGATAGATAGATAGATAGATAGATAGATAGATAGATAGATAGATAGATAGATAGATAGATAGATAGATAGATAGATAGATAGATAGATAGATAGATAGATAGATAGATAGATAGATAGATAGATAGATAGATAGATAGATAGATAGATAGATAGATAGATGTTATGATGCATTTAATGAATCCTAATTTCCAATAGCAAAGTCAATGAAGACCTAGCATATTTAAACGCGCTTTGTTGTCAATTGTCTGATATCATTTTCCCGTCTAATAAATGTTTACATTTCTTTGTTGTGTATTTGTTTTCAACAAAGGAAAATTGAAAGAAACAATAGCTTCGTAATAAAAACATAATCCGCATATGTGTTCAAGATGAATGCCATAACAAAATGGAATTTAGGGATTTGTATGAAGCCTCCGTGGAAATATAAGATAATCTGCATTTCCTTTTCCAGTTGTGGTATCTGAAGAAACTTATTTTACATAATGGAAATCAACATGAAAGACTATTGTTATTGTATTCACCAAAAATAAAAAGTCCACAACGACATCGATATAAAGGGTTAGAGTCTGGAGCAAATGTCAAGCCTGGTATACATTGACCAACAAATAACGGCGGATTGCATATGCGAAATTGAGGTCATTAAGAAAATTGCAATGGCAAAGAATACTTTTACCAGCATAAGACATACACTTCTGTTCAAGCAGATATCTCAGACCTTAGAGAGATACACTTCTGTCCAAGCAGATATCTCAGACCTTAGAGAGATACACTTCTGTCCAAGCAGATATCTCAGCCCTTAGAGAGATACAATTCTGTCCAAGCAGATATCTCAGACCTTAGAGAGATACACTTCTGTCTAAGCAGATATCTCAGACCTTAGAGAGATACAATTCTGTCCAAGCAGATATCTCAGACCTTAGAGAGATACAATTCTGTCCAAGCAGATATCTCAGACCTTAGAGAGATACACTTCTGTTCAAGCAGATATCTCAGACCTTAGAGAGATACACTTCTGTCCAAGCAGATATCTCAGACCTTAGAGAGATACACTTCTGTCCAAGCAGATATCTCAGACCTTAGAGAGATACACTTCTGTCCAAGCAGATATATCAGACCTTAGAGAGATACACTTCTGTCCAAGCAGATATCTCAGAAAATAAAAATTTGGATCACTAAATGCTATGTGCATTCAGTTTTATTGTTTGCAGTAGAAATCTGGACTTTGACTAAGAAAATGTAGAAATGGATTGAAGCCTTTAAAATGTGGGTTTACAGAAAAATGGAAAGATAGGAAAACAAATCCTGAGGTCCTGGAACAACTCAAGGCGAAGACGATGCTTATGAACAAAGTTAAGAGAAAAAAAATAATGTGGGCATATCAAGAGACATGAGTATTCTGAAGATTATATTGAAGTGATAAGTGAGCAGACAACAGCAGGATGAGGCCAAGACACAATTTGACTGACGGTACCGACCAAGCATGGGACAGAGACAGCTGGAGATCTAATACCGTCAACCTCCGCTGGGGAGATGATGATGATGATGATGAGGTTGCTAACCCCAAACACAACTAATGCTTTACGGAATGCAAGAAGGTTCGATTGGCCAGCTCTTTCTTTCTCACTAAGGGATTCCCAGAAGAAGACTCTGTGAGTGACGTTCATTAGAAAACAAGCCTTGGGAATCATAAAAGCTGGTGGTTGAGGGCAATGCTTGCATTGCATGTAGGATTATCTATGACAAAAGTATACTTCTGCTTCGTTTTGTACTTCGTCTTATCCGTCTTCACCCCACGTGTCTTCTCCGTCTACTTCTTTTTCTTAATCCCCTGCTACCAAGCCCTGAACTTTGCAAGTAGCAGGATATAGATACATACTATATACAAGAGGGATCAGTGGTCTCGAGGTAAGGTGTCCGCCTCGGGAGCCAGAGGTCGCGGGTTCGAATCCAGGCGGAGACCAGGATTTTCTCACGTGGAATTTCTGGTAAAAACTCCCTTGATCTCTGGGTAGTGAGATCGGACTCCCGTGTCCTGTGTCGAGTCGAGCACGCTAAAAATCACTTGTTAGAAATCTAAAAGAGTAGGCTTAACGCTGCCCAGACAAGATTCAAGAGTTCTAGTTAAAAATGAATCCAAATTATGTGCACCTTCTCCCAGGCCTAGTAAGCCGCAGGAAGTTTTATAATACCTACTACATATAGCCGAAGTCTTTAGCTACCTAGCAACAGACATTATCATGCCTGTTTGAATAACAGGATTCCAAGTAGGATGTAGTCCGGAGAACGGAATGCGTTGTGTCGCTAGTTTACAGCTTGACTGCGATATTTGCACTTTTCGGTTCCGCATATCAGTCTTCGGCAGGGTCCATCAGCACAACGTCTGTTCATCATTTTGAAACCTGCATCAGTTCCCTGTGGAGTACAACTCTTCAACAAATATACGCCATCCACATGTCCTGTGCCATCCAACCAATTCTCTGCACATCTTCTATGTTTGTTTGTTTGGTTTGTTTTATTCGAGCTCCTACTAACAATTTGAATGTAAAAGAGTGGATTGTCAGATTATGTAGTTGCACATCTCATAGCTGAAAGTAGATTGTGTATCCCTATGTGAAGTAAGCCCATTCAAAATGCGTGATGAAGCGGAATGCAGAGGGCTGTTAGAGTGCAAACCACAGTACAATCTCAGACTTCAGAAACAAAACGAAAGAAAGTGAAAAAGTGTGAAATAGGAAACGAAGAATAAGGTGAAAAATTAATCGTCCCATTATTTAATCCACGAAATCTGGTAGCCCTTATCTTGTAAGGATATGAAGGGCGTGTCACTACTATTACATTTATCTACTCTGAAAATCTGAGCAGCAAAGCCTTCGCAGTTGTCAAAATCTCGTGGAAGAAGTCAATCGGGCATTTCATGGAAGTGAAGGAATCTCATCGCATGCGTGAAAGTCCCTGAAACCTAATTTCGGTTCCAAGTACTCGCTATATCGGCTCAGGATACGATGACTTGACAGCCGATTTGTTCCAGTAATGCAGGGTCGCGTGGGCCCCTCCAATGGCGATTACAAGCAATAATTGAAAAAATGTTAATCGAATAACTGCTGACAAGTTTGAGGAGGTGCCTCGCATGACCCTTCTAGGGGCAACACCTCGAAAACGGGTGTTGGAACTGGCAGATCAACTGATGCGGGGAATTTTAAGTTGATTGAACGAGATTTATTATTTTAATATCATTTATAGTTGGGTTCTACAAGACAAAGGGATGGATGAAAGAAGTCGGCGATCTGATCATAAGAGACAATGGTAGCTCCAAATCGATAACCGGAAACCAAGAACACCAACTGAAAAGATTTTCGATGCCAGCAAAAACACATTATCATTATAAATATAAGTTATTAAGTTATTGAATATTATTCTCGTTTTATTTTATCTTTAAAATGTTGTTTTTCTGGTTTTTCTTGTTCTGGATGTTCACAATGAATAGGTTTATTGTTTTCTGTGCACCCTGAAAAGGACGTTCAGTGGCGGGTTACAGGAACTTTCCTCACATTTCGAGCGTGCTGATGAAGGTGACTGGGGTCCACCAGGCAGTTGTGCTATGCTTGGATTCATCTGCGTGTCGCTCACTACTACGGGGATTATGTCTATCCTCAATCTTTAAAATGTAAAATAACCGAAATAGGTATGGTGAGATACCGCACACAGACGAAAACACAAACGATACCTACACGTCGACCAGTAGGTCTTCGTCAGAGACAACTAACAACAACAATAATGAACTAGCGAATCATAGAAGAGGAAAAGATACATAAATGTAGGATCTGAACTTATCAGTGCAGACCAGCTCTATGGCAGTGTCGACAGCCTCAGGATGACAGCTGCTTTTTTCGAAAAAATAAAGGTGGATGTCTGACTGCGTACGATGAAGAAGAAGAAGAAGAACTTATCAGTGCGTCAAAAGTGTACTTTTTGGTATCCAGTCTCCGACGCACGAGGAGACATACAACGATTTCTTGTTATCCAGATAAGTAACTTTCTACGCATTTATATATTCATCCCATAATGTATTCTTCCCTTCTTCTATGTCACTATTTCCCTTCACTATTTCACTATTTCCCTTCACTATTGCCCTTCACTATTTCCCTTCACTATTTCCCTTCACTATTTCCCTTCACTATTGCCCTTCACTATTTCACTATTGCCCTTCACTATTTCCCTTCACTATTTCCCTTCACTATTGCCCTTCACTATTTCACTATTTCCCTTCACTATTTCCCTTCACTAATTCCCTTCCCTATTTCCCTTCACTATTTCCCTTCACTATTTCACTTCACTATTTCCCTTCACTATTTCACCTCATTATTTCACTTTCTCTTCACTATTTCACTATTTCCCTTCACTATTTCCCTTCACTAATTCCCTTCACTATTTCACTTCACTATTTCCCTTCACTATTTCACCTCATTATTTCACTTTTTCTTCAATATTTCACTATTTCCCTTCACTAATTCCCTTCCCTATTTCACTTCACTATTTCCCTTCACTATTTCACTTCCTCTTCACTATTTCACTTTCCCTTCACTATTTCTCTTCATTATTCTTCTCTTTCGTATGATACCAACTAACAAATATGTGCAGATACCCTTAGATGGCATTGGGTCGAATGGAGAGAGAGACCGATGGGCGAAAGCCCGAAACTGCCGAATCCGTAACCAAAAAAACCTGCAAGAGTACCAGAGTTGAAAAAAGTACTTACCACTCTGGGATTGACCTGGCAAGTCACCAGTGGATTTTCATCTGCCAAAAAATATGAAACAAAGAAGGTCTCACCTCCACACGACGTCTAGCGACATAAGTGGACTGAAGATAGAGAGATAGATAGACTTACCACTCTTGTTTTCTCCTCCTCTTGTTATCCTTGGATAAATCAGTTATTCGCTCAATTATCCGTCCATCATTTGAATTATTGTTTTTAACCCTGTCTTAACTTAACTGAACTTGATTATACTGGTTTAGAAGTTTTACAGAGTCTGTATACAACCAGTTTATTCCACTCCATCGATACTGAAAATACAGTGAGCATCCAATCTATTTTAATGCATTAACTCACTGCCTCCATAACATCCTGCGACAATGCATTCCAAGAATTCGCCACTCTCTGACTAAAAACAACATTTTCCTAATATCTAATCTGGATCTGTCTTAAAACAATTTGTAGCTGTACCCTCTTGTTCTTGTACTTTGAAAAATGTGGTGTAGTCTAATTTATCATTTCCATGTATTAATTTATAAACTTGTATTAAGTCACCTGGAATTCTTACTTGTTCGAGACACTGAAGACCAGGTTTTTCTTAAAGTCTTTCCTCATATCTATAATTCTGAAAACCCCGCGATCATTTTTGTAGCTCTTCTTTGTATCCTTTCCAGCATGTTTATGTCCACTCTATGATATGGACTCGACGACTGAACACAGTACTCCAATTTAGGTCTCACCGATGTTCAATATTCAAATATTGATGACTATTCGACACTTACCGCACGTTCGGCCTTGTGAACGACTGAATAAACAAAAACAAGTCGAAGGAGTCTTCTACCCTAGACGGGGGTATACACTACGACAAGTAGGTCATGTTTCTCTAGCCATCACACGAGTGAGCATGTTGAACATACATCACGCTAGCTAGAAGTTCAAGGACAAGCACAATTTGCTAAATTAGTCTTCAAAATGAATGTGGCAGATGTTCGTGAAACAACACATGAATGGGGATGAAGACTAACGTCTAGTCAGGAAAAATATACTGGCCAAGACCCTCACCTAGGCTTCATCGTAGCCCTCCCTGAAAACGGGCTGTTTTCATGACATTGAGCGACACGCAGATGAAGCCAAACAAAGCACAACTGACTGGAGGACCCCGGCCCACCTTCGTCTGCACGCTCGGGATGTGAGGGAAGCAACTGTAACCCGCCACTTAATGTCTTTTTCAGGGCACACACAAAATTAAACCTACTCATTGTGGACATTCCAAACAACAACAACATAGGAATGGACAAGTCACAAACTTGTATTGTTAAAACCATATTGAGCTATTGCTATTCCGATGAACTCTACACCTCACCTCTTCTTGCTATCCACGGAAAAACCATCAAATCGCTACTTTTTCTTGTGCCAGTCTCTATGGTGAAAGTCGTCATGAATGGATTTTAAACGGTCTCTGTTCTGTTTTGTTTCTAAGAATCGACGTCACTGCACTCCGGGTATACCCATAGGTGCTCAAGTCTCTCTCAGCAAATGGCACCGGGTCTGGATGACGATGGTCCCTGTAGCTCGCTGGTTGTACTCTCTTGCTCCGTCCTCTCATGCGCCATACTCCACTCGCTCCTTGTTTAATGTCGAAACTTAGCAGGATCTGGATTGCTGCTTGGTCTATTGCAGTGTCCTCATCTAACAGGCGGTCATTTATTTCAAAATGTCACTCATATACATCCCTAACGTGTCCATGATGGGACCTTGTGAAGCCAAGATGTCAGCACTTTCGTTGCCCTGAACCCCAGCATGATCAGGGCAGTAGATCCATGTCAACCCCTTGAGGTTTGAGGCCTCAACATCTGCTATCCACTTGTGCCTAAGACATCCACTCTGTACCTTCTGAAGTAGGTTCTGTGCGTCTACCACGATGACTGTCATTGTTAAATAAATATAATATATCTATCTCAGAGCTGACGTGACTTCTTCCATCTAAATTCTCAAACTGGAGGTTGTTGACACGTATGCCCCACTCCCCTCGGGAACCACCTGTCCTCTCACTCTAGCCGAGAAGCCCCAGCCTGATGTCCCACTGTGCAGCACTGATCCGTCGGTATACATGACGATCACTGTCTCTTGCTTTGATGGTACAATCTCCCAGGCTGTCCATATCCTCACGCTTGCAGCGTTGTTTACCTCTTGACAGATCTGTCCTCGATCTTTCCTTTCTGTGTTGTTGTTAGTAATGATCATGTTTGCTTCCCCAGACTACACCGCTGGATGCAGAATTTTAAGGCGCGGGCCTTTCCAGACGATTCGTCTCAAAACTGAATGAATCTATATTTTCTACACAGCTATCTTCATCTAAGTGTTTATTTATTTATTTTAAATACAATTATTTCAACCTGTCCTCCTCTAGCCCCGACATGGAATGTCATATTACAATCATCAGATGTGAAATACTTATGATGGGAACTTAGGGTACTGTTTGGGGTGAATTAAGACGCAAGTACCCCGTTTGATGGTGGTGTTGTTATTTAATGCCCACAATGAGTGAGTTTACTCCTTTGTGCGGCCAGAAAAGGGCGTTGAGTGACGGGTTGTAGTAGCTTTCCTTCCTCACATCCTGAGCGTGCTGATGAAGGTGGACTGGGGTCCTTCCGGCGGTTGTGCTATGCTTGGCTTCATCTGAGTGATACTCACTACTTCGGGGATCACGTCGATCCACATCTCATCAGCCAGACTGCATTGAACACAGGGTAAAACATATAAGAGAGATAGGGGCCTCAGTCAGTACATTGTGCCTGACCCTGACACGACAGCCTGGCAGTGTGCTGTGCCTGACCCTGACACGACGGTCTGGTAATGTGCCGTGCCTGACCCTGACGCGACAGCCTGGCAGTGTGCTGTGCCTGACCCTGACACGACGGTCTGGTAGTGTACTGTGCCTGACCCTGACGCGACGGTCTGGTAGTGTACTGTGCCTGACCCTGACACGACGGCCTGTCAGTGTGCTTTGCCTGACGCGACAGTCTGGTAGTGTGCTGTGCCTGACGCCACGGCCTGGTAGTGTGCTGTGCCTGACCCTGACGTGACAGCCTGGTAGTGTGTTGTGCCTGACTCTTACACGACAGCCTGGCAGTGAGCTGTGCCTGACCCTGACACGACGGCCTAGTAGAGTGATGTGCGTGACCATGACACGACAGCCTGGTAGTGTGTTGTGGCTGACCCTGGCGCGACGGCCTGTCAGTGTGCTGTGCCTGACCCTGATACGACAGCCTGGTAGTGTGTTGTGCCTGACCCTGACGCGACGGCCTGTCAGTGTGCTGTGCCTGACCCTGACACGACTGCCTGGTAGTGTGTTGTGCCTGACCCTGACAGGACAGCCTGGTAGTGTGGTATACCTGACCCTGACGCGACAGCCTGGTAGTGTGCTGTGTCTGACCGACTAGGGTTTCAGTTCCCCCCCCCCCCCCAGATTATAAATTAAATGACAGCATAAAGATAAGTGATAGAGGGCTTTGGAAATCCAGGGCAGCCGAACTTCGTTATGGAGATGACATAGACTTAAGAACCAAGTAAACCGACATTTTTCTCTGTGCCTGGTACCATTTCAGCCTTGACCTTGTTACACTCAGCAGTCACCTGTCACTTTTGCGTTGGAAGCGAGTTTGGTCCAACAATAGCCCAATTCTCTTTCACTCTTTCTTTTTCTCTCTTCTCTCTCTCTCTCTCTTCGCTCTATCTCTCTCTCTCTCTCTCTTTCTCTCTATATATATCTCTCAACTCGTTCACTCTCTCTCTTTCTTTCTTGTCCTCTTTTATCTCTCCTCTATTTTTCCTCTTCCTGTCTGTTTCTCTTTCCCCACCTCTCTCTCTCTCTCTCTCTCTCTCACTCACTCACTCTATCTCTCTGTTTCTTGAGAAACGAAAGAGTTCAATAACGGGTTTCGCAAATTTATATTTTTTTTAGTGACTGGACTGCGCGGCGAGCAATGACAGGGCTTAAGTACTCAGCTATAATTGAAACAACGTGAAAACAATGGATCTACCCGTTGCAAGATGCGAGGAAATGAGGAAGCACTGCAGTATAGAAGCGTGATGATAGTGTTATGGTAAGCTGAGTCGTGAACATAAAGAGGTGCACTTAACGATGTCCAAAAAATATTTAAAAGTACTTCATGTTTGTGGTGAATGAGGTAGTTGAAACCCATGCGGTAGACGTACTTCTGCACAGTTGTCTACGTTTTCTTGTAAATCTGTTCTAAACGTATTTGTTTCATTTCTGAAAAAACGATGTCTAACACCCTCTCCTCAGGTGATCAAATGGCAATCACAAAACTAAACAAAACTACGCTGAATTAACATTTGCGTCTTAATATCGACCAAATTGACTACGGTCTGGGCTGGAATAGGCGCGCCTCCGCCAGTAGAAACTAGTGAGGCAAACACATAAAATAAAAAATATATTTAAAAAAACATTTGAAACACACTTTAAGTACTTGGCATTTAACACTCTGTCAGGGAAATCTGGCCTAATTTATCGCTAGTTGACTAAGGAAAAATTATCGCCTTAATGACCATCTCCTAGATACCAATTGACCTGATTCCTACGCTGTTAGGCTGGACGCAATCAACCTACCTTTTAAATAGCAACTGATAAACCCACTTTGCCGCTTCGCGCGTTCGCTAACATGTCACTACGCCTAAACAATTATTACCATTACAGTTTCAATTTCAGACGCATGGTCGGCCTCACGCTTCATAGCCAGTGCGCAAAAAGCTCTCACAACTCGGATATGTCAGTTGTCCCTAGTGAAAGATGCAGTTGTTTATGCAGACACGATTAAACATCGCTCACTTACTGCGAAGAACGGACGATCGTTCGAGCAGAGCGACAGCAATATGGTACTCTAGAGATAAACGATCACGAGGACGACCACCAGCACGTTGGTCCGACATCCCGCAACAACATTTACGATGCCACAGACCGACGACTCATTCTCCACTGGTCCACCATGGCCCAAGACAGACACGGTTGGAAGAGAAGTTGGGACCCACAATGGTGTAACCGCCGCTGAAGGACGGGTCATCTTGTAATTCAGTACCCGGTAATTTCAATTTCTAATTTATTTCACATCTGTTTGATACAAAAATATGTCTTCTCTAATTCTTCAAAACCTTTTGGGATAGCTCATCCTATCCTGTCTATTCCAACGTTTCTACTGGAAAACATCCTTTCCAGAGATGGAGTATGCTAAGTCTAAACTAAACACAGTCAACATGTGGAGAAATAAAGGCAATGATTTCTATTTTTTAAACAGCCTCATGGATAGATAATTAGCACGCAAGACAAAGTCTGAAAAACAGGGTGCCCCCACTCGCTAGTAGCCCCTTGTTTCCCCTTATAACTTTTAAGCCAATGAACGTAATTCAATAAAGTGTGACATGGAGAGACCTTAGTGTGTGAGAAACACAATAAGCTCATATTAAACGTTTAAATGGTCACTATTTGCATCAAAGCATGCCTGCACACTATTCTCCATGTAACAGAAAATTTGAGAAACTGCCAGATCTACAGGCTCTACTGTTTGAACTGAGCAACCAGCGCAAGATTGTCATGCAGTGGATACCTTCTCATTGTGGAATACCAGGAAACGAGAGAGCAGATCGACTGGCAAAGGAGGGTGCTGCAGACGAGCAACCAGATGTGCCAGTTACATATCAACAGAAGATAAGGATGATCAAATCAATCAGAAAGCCACCAACAGTAACTCCAGACGATTACCATAACATGAACAGACAAGAGCAAACTGTTGTGTTGCGCCTTAGAACAGGACACAACCGACTCTGCAGCCACATGTACACAAAAATGAAGATTGGCAACTCAGCCATGTGTACATGCGGACAGGCGCCCCAGACAGCAGAGCACATACTGCAAAACTGCCCCGAATATGATATACAGAGAAAATCTCACTGGCCCATAGAAACAACACTGAAAGAGAAACTTGATGGACCTGTATGTAAACTACAAAAGACAGTGAAGTTTATACAAGAGATATAGACAATATTTTAAAGCGAACGAAAGAAGAAGAAGAAATCCAATGATTTCTATTTTTTAAACAGCCTCATGGATAGATAATTAGCACGCAAGACAAAGTCTGAAAAACAGGGTGCCCCCACTCACTAGCAGCCCCTTGTTTCCCCTTATAACTTTTAAGCCAATGAACGAAATTCAATAAAGTGTGACATGGAGAGACCTTAGTGTGTGAGAAACACAATGAGCTCATATTAAACGTTTAAATGGTCACTATTTGCATCAAAGCATGCCTGCACACTATTCTCCATGTAACAGAAAGCATTCATTCACCAACACCCCAGGAGTCACAGACTCAGTTTCCCACCGAATGTTTTCATTAGTTCCATGAGATTCCTTGGCTTACCCAATCCCTTTCAGTATGCCCAATCCCTTTCAGCTTACCCAATCCCTTTCAGTTTACCCACTCCCTTTGAGTTTACCCAATCCCTTTCAGTATGCCCAATCCCTTTTCAGTATGCCCAATCCCTTTCAGTATGCCCAATCCCTTTCAGCTTACCCAATCCCTTTGTTTACCCACTCCCTTTGAGTTTACCCAATCCCTTTCAGTTTGCCCAATCCCTTTCAGCTTACCCAATCTCTTTCAGCTTGCCGAATCCCTTTCAGTTTGCCCAATCCATTTCAGCTTGCCCAATCCCTTTCAGCTTACCCAATCCCTTTCAGCTTGCCCAATCCCTTTCAGCATGCCCAATCCCTTTCAGTTTTCCCAATAGGATATAATCAGGTAGGGAAAGGTCATGTGACCTTGGTGGCCAAAGAAATGACACGATCTTCAAAGAAGGAAGCAGGCTCATCCATGCTTACATTTGAGGCATGTAGCTCCATCCTGCTGAAAATCGCCAGTACGCAGTTCTTCATCGCCCAAATTGTTCACAGTATGTCCATGTCAGACGCAGTTCTTCATCGCCCAAATTGTTCACAGTATGTCCATGTCAGACGCAGTTCTTCATCGCCCAAATTGTTCACAGTATGTCCATGTCAGACGCAGTTCTTCATCGCCCAAATTGTTCACAGTATGTCGATGTCAGACGCAGTTCTTCATCGCCCAAATTGTTCACAGTATGTCCATGTCAGACGCAGTTCTTCATCGTCCAAATCTTTCACAGTATGTCCCTGTCAGACGCAGTTCTTCATCGTCCACAGTATGTCCATGTCAGATTGTATTGAATTACGTATATTGGTTTAAAAGTTAAAGGAAAAACCAGGGCCTGATAGCGAGTGGGACATCCTGTATTAGAGAAAGTTGCTTCTTATAAAGAAACGATCAAGGGACTACATCCACACAGTGAACAGGTCACTACATAAGATGGCATCAGTTTAATCAATACAAAATCAGACACACCGGTACCTGAACGTGTGGGGAGAATAGACAGGTGGCAGAACATGTTCTACAAGTCTCGACTCCATGAGAACAACAAAGCGACAGCCTGGACCTTTCCAACCAAGTTAAGGAATAACCTGTATTGTTACGACAGAAGGTCGAAATATACCGACACGCTTATGAGGAAAATAAATGTCATTTGAGCGTGGACGACAAAGAGGTGACAAAGTTGTTTTGTATGTCAGTGAACTAAATCAAATAATTCGTTGTTTGTAAATCAGTCACAGTACCTCGTGATCAGTATCAACTCATATCAATACCCATAATTCTCGTCGTTTGTGCATCGGTGATAATACCAGCGAGTACATCAAATCCATACACTTGTGTATGACCCATGATAATTCAGTTGGTAGAGCATGGTACCACCAGGGAAGACATGGAACGGTGCCTTATAATGGTCGATAATTTGGATTTGCAGAACAAAAGAATACACAGTAACGTGCTGAGAGAAGTGGCTACAGAAAGCCTGGTATTCAATTCGGCAGAGCAGTTCTTGATGTCAGATTGTACCGGGGCTCCTTACAGAGGAGAAAATAATAGGGCCACTCACCTCCATGCGTGTCGTTAAAGGTGAGTGAAAGAGTTGTGGGTGTGGCTAGCAATCTCATCATGTAAAACAAATTGCTACAGAAACCACCACTGCATAAGCGCACAAAGTGCTTTGACACATGCTTGAAATAGTAGTGGTGGCGCTATACTTCAGCTGCAGTGAAAAAGAATGAAGTGTCCCTATGGAAATTATACCCATTTTTAAAATGTACACTAAACGAAATTATGGCAGAGCGCCAACAAAACGATAAAAGTAAAAGTCTTGAGAGCCTGTGTTTTTCCTGTGGCAGCTTATGGCTGTGGAGCATGGACGATTACCAAAACTTCTAGACAAAGAATCGAATCCTTCGAGTCAAAATGTTACAGAAAGATCCTCAGAATACCTGGACAGAGAAAAGAACAAATGAAGACATTCGGCAAGAGTTGAGCATAGAGGAGAACTGGTTTATCAATTCCATTTTGGCTAGAAAATGCAAATACTTTGGTCACATCAAGAGACACAACGGTCTTGAGAGGACGGTGATGGAAGGTATGGTGCCAGGCAAAAGAGGAAGGGGTAGACCAAGAAGACGATGGCACCAAGATATCCAGGAATACCTGGGTATGACAGTGGCGGAAGCTGGTGTTTTTGCAAGGGAACGAGTTTCTTTCAGACAGACTGTGATGGGAGCGACGTTCTTTAAAGGACATGCCACATGATGATGATACTAAAAGAATGCACTGGGCTGTAAAGCTATAAAAACTAACAACAATAGGACCACTTTGTGAAACAATGTAAACGCAAAAAGCAAACAAAATTAAAAGAAAACAAAGCACACAAAAACCAGTAACTACAGTTCAAAGGATAATTATATTTTCATCTGGGAATAACAAAACATACATGCATATTTTAACATGCATAATTTTTTTTTTAATAGGTTTATTTCAACTACTAAACTCATTTAATGCAATATTATTTCGTATTTACATAAGTTTTTAATGTCACCACACAAGATGGCTAACTCAATTAGAGGTAACAGAACAGATAGCATGCAGATATCTCCCACGAGTAAGTTATCGGGTTATCACACTGAGCGTTATAAGAACAATCCTGTTAGCTGCATTCTGGGCCAATGCCAAAAATTATCACAGTGCTGTTGGTAGTAGCAAACATTGCCAATAGAGAGATACGCCACATGCAGAGATTATTCAGAATAATTTAGGAACCATTGTAAAACAACAGTATCTCCCCTTGTATATTTATCTCTGAGTGTTAGCAGGACCTACAAAGAGGAGCTGAAAATAGTTATACTGTAACCTCCCAGGCATGTCGTAAGATGTGACTAAGCAGGATTTGACATGGGACTGGCTACACCATCCTGTAGAAATTTTCAGCCACACAAACTTCAGTACTCTGGTTCACTGGCCCAGCAGTCAGCTATAGGCTAGGTCGCTGACCGCTGCAGCTCATGCACTGCTCAGTATCTTGATCCCAATGAAGCTCTCTTCCTCACAGCATTTCCTCACTTAACAGTAAGACATTAATCTATTTAAAGTTGTGCTGAATGGAGCAAGTTTAAAATGAGGATCAAAACGGTACCATGAATGTGAGAAGCAAGCACTCTATCGCCCTTCTACTCAAACACTATATACAAAAATAAAGGCGTGTCCCATAGTAGTTACACTTATATTGGGGAATGAAGTAGTTAGAGACTTCAGTATACTAAACAGAAAACTTGTTTGGGTAGGATGGCCAGTTCCTTTCCTCACTGCCTTTTACTTCCCTAGTAATTTGCCAGGTACCCGTTTACAGCTGGATCAAATGGAGTGCACCAATAACGGGATTTTTACTTCATACCTTTAGCATAAAAAGTTAATGCTATATCACTACAATAATCATATAAGTCAAATTTGTGTTTATTAACAGAATATTTACTATGTCCCAAGTGGTCTGCCGTGGTCTTTGTGTATGACAAGGACAATAATAGCACCACTGCCTCACAGAGAGCATGTCGTAAGAGACGACTACTGTGACATGGCATAACACCGGCCATGGTTAGGTGGTTTGTTTAGAGCAACATTGATGACGCCTAACAGGCTGCGGATCTACTTTGCTTTAGTGTTGAGTCTATTAAGATGGAGTCACACCTCGGTTAACCACCCTCCGTAAGCGCTTGTACCAACGCAGCAGAGTAATAAGCTTCTCGAGCCTAGCCTGCTAGGCAGGAAACCCTTCTCCTGGATACATCGAGCTCATTCCAGAGCTGGGACCTACAAACTGGTATCTGCCACAGTAGAAGTATAGGTCGACTAAGAAGATATTTTTACCATTTCAAGGTCATCAGTTGAGCCCTGCTTTCATGCATGATGTAGAAACTAACAGATCGATTAATCTAAATAGACAACCAGGGTTTGTTGCACTGATCACCTGTGAGTATGGTTGAAGACAAGAGTCCCAGGTCCTGCTCAGAACAGAGGAAGTGTAGGCGATGTGTCTCAGCATGGACGACTCCATGAGGTGTGTGGCGTTTTCCCACCCCTAATTTCCTGGGACAGGTGTAGAAGCTGGTGACGGGGGCGCCCTGAGAGAAGTAGGATCACGGTGCCGAAGAAAGAGAGGCCACCCCGATACAACATTAAGGAAATGCCTCGAGTTGTATCTGTCGGAAGACCTCGCTGTTCGTGACTAGGTACTGCCAGCAGACTCTTGGAGTACTTGTCCCTTAATCCATCCCATCATCATCATGTAGCATGTCCTCTACAGAACGTCACTGCCATCACAGTCTGTCAGAAAGAAACTTTCCCCTGTCAAAACTCCACCCTCTATCACAGTCATTCCCAGGCATTTCTGGATATCTTGGTGCCATCGTCTTCTTGATCTACCCCTGCCTCTTTTGCCTGGCACCATACCTTCCATCACTGTTCTCTTGATGTGACCAAAGTTCATAATTCACCCCAAATAAATAAAATATATTTTGTTAGCCCCATAAATATATTTTTAGCACCGGATTTGGGGGTAGTGATGTCACAGAATAGTCAAATTGTTAACTGTTTGGGGTGTCAAACATTCTGCTTCCGCAAATTAAAATTTCTGCTTCCGTTATTTCAGTCATCTTATTGGAAATCAGCAATGAATTTCTGGAATCTATCAGCTTTGGCCCATAATAAGGAGAGTACCATCCAGTTTCTACATCAGCATGGCATTACCCATGCTGTCAGACGATGAAATAACAACCATGTTGTTGTGTTGTCCTTGACTGAACGACAGGATAGATGGAGATGTCAACAGGCACAATGTCAGGAGGACATCCATGCATGTGAGAAAAGGCACTTGGCCGCAAGGCTAGAATTTCCTGCAGACAGATCAGTTTGTATACTGCTGGTCTCAAGATCCGACAAGCCTCCATTTTTACAACTGAATATAACCATCTTTTCTACACTTCTATCTTTATCTAAGTTTTACTTATTTATTTAAAATAAAATTATATCGACCTGTCCTTCCCGTAACCCAAAATGGAATGTCCAGTCATCAGCTGTCAAATACATATGATGGGAACCCAGGAAACTGTTTGGGGTGAATTGAGGGGCAAGTACCGTCATTGGTTGTGCATGTAGAAGACAGTCCAATCTCCCTGTAAGATTGTCCATGTTTCAGAACCGTATAGTAGGATTAGAATGATACTAACACTGTCAAACATAATGTATTTCTCCTAATGAGACCTCAAATAACCCTGTCTTTGTCCAGCAGTTTCTGTATGTATACTACAAATACTAACCTGTTCAGTGCAAACCTATCACTTTTATTCTATGCTAAAATAGCATTTAAAGCTCATTAGTAAACACATAGTATGTGTGTGTTAGGTAAGATAAAAATGAAATATTAAACATAGGAGCAAGGAAATGATATTCAAATTATATAAAGCATTAGTTATACTTAAATTAATGTTTTTATACTGGTTTAGAACATGGAGTACTGTTTTCAGGTGTGGAGTCCTTATCATATAGGGGATATAAACATGCTGGAAAGGATACAAAGAAGAGCGACAAAACCAAATAGTGGGATTCTAGAATTATAGTTTTAAGGAAAAACTCAGAACTGGTGTCTAGAAAAGAGAAGAATTCGAAGTGACTTAATACGGATTTACAAGATAATCAAGGACAAGGATAGTTGAGAATAACGTTTTTCAAAGTACAGCCACCTACCAGAACAACAGGGCACAGCTACAAATTACGGTAATGAAGGAAAAATTCAGATTAGACATTAGATATTTGGAAATATTTCTTTAGTCAGAGAGTGGTGAACGCTTGGAATGCATTGCCACATAAAAGATTGGAAACAGGGTCAATGAATATGTTCCAAAATAAATGTGATACGTATAGTTTTTAGATCAAGTGAAGATAAAAAAACTGGTTGTATACGGACTCTGCAGTCTTCTAAACCAGTATAAAGATGTTAGGCAATGTGTACAGAAAAGAAATATCTGTGCTCTTATAACTTAATTTAACGTCTTTATACTGGTTTAGAAGAGTCTGTTTACAACCAGTTTCATTTACATTTCCTTGGTCCAAAAACTATACTCATCCAATATATTTTTGAATGCATTAATTGTCCCTGCCTCCATAGGAATATGTATGTTTTGTTTCAAGGCTTAGGCTGCCATAAAGGATAAATATTTTTTTTTTTACGTTTACCTTATTTCTCCATTCTCCAAGGCGGTGTGCGTTGCACTATAGTTTTTATTTTGCACTGTCGGCCCAGTGCATTCGACTTCGGCATGCATTTTATGTAAGAGTCTGCTTCCCTGGGCAATGGCTGGTTCTGTGATGGGGATCAAACCCAGCACCTTCAGTTTGTGAGCCATGTCACTTAACCACTAGACCACGCCGTCCCCTACAGGATTAACTATCACATGGATGTGTTTAAAAACCATTGCTGGAATGAATCATTGAATTTTGTCTGAACCTTCTTGCTTGTATCAGTGTATAAAGCATCTTTCCTTTTTAACACAAATAGGAGCATGAGACCACATCTACAGTGTGTCTTCTTGCAAGTGCCACAACATCAATTATGTGCTCATCTTCTAGTGGTTTCTGTGGCTAATTATTTAGCATGGTGAGGTCCCTAAACCTGTTCTCAACCCTTGCTAGTTACATATTACTTTCAGTACTATAATCCTCTCCAGGTGATGAAACCTTCACTTTTTTTTCATATATTCATTTGCACATTAAAGTATCTTCTGCTTCTGCGTTCATTCTCAATCTCCCGCTACCAAGCCCTGAACAGGGTTTCACACAAGTAGCAGGATGTGTTGTTGCACTTTTCAGTTCGACACATCCTTCTTCTGCGGCACATTTACTAACGTATGTTTACAGACAGTAAGAAATTTCGGCTGTATTCAAAATAAACACTGCGTGTTGTGTGCCAGAGCCTGAATGGGGGTAGCTAATAGTAGTAACACTGTAACCTGCAAGGAATGTTGTAAGGAAGGTTAGGCATTGGCCAGCCGTCCGATCTTGATGACCAGTTCCTCAGCGTAGTTGGGGATTCCAACTTCATCTTCAGTATACCCTGTCTTGGGTCACCGAAGTCCAGTGTGTGGTAAGTACTCCTCTAGAAATATCTTGGATGTTGCAGCGTACAGCAAAGGAATCTGACCAACGCGTTGGAGGTCTTCCCCAGTCTCTTCTTGCCTCGGGGGTACCAAACTGCTGTCGCTGTGCTCCATCAACCATCGTTTCGTCGTAACTTGTGACCTTCTTGGTTCGTTCTCAATCTCTCGCTACCAAGTCCTGAACAGGGATTTGCAAGTAGCAGGATGTAGTCGGAAGAACAGAATGTGTTGTGTTGCTAGTTTACAGCTTGACTGCGATATTTGCACCTTTCGGTCCAACACGTCTTTGGTGACCTGCCCATCTATGGTTCTGCCTTGTCTGCATGGATTACTGCATCATTTACCAGGGACAATCGTCTTATGTCAGAATTGTGGAGACCTTGCATACATTATTCCAGAGAGCGATTCCGACCAAGTGTCTTTCAAGGGAGGCCTGGGTCACTCAATTTGTCCTCTAGTGATTTTGTTAGTGTCCACATCTAAAGAAACCATAAATCACAAAATAAACAGTAGAGGACCACTCCACCACTTGGCAGAAGATGGAACAACTAAGCCTAGTCTCTTTTACACAGGAAGACCCCAGCGACAAAATTTTAAAACACACATATTTTTAACTACTTCACAGCGTTAACTGATTAGACTGGTTAGAGAGCTTGTCTCTCACAGAAACAGAACTGAATTCAATCCCCAGTCCTGATACACTCCTACTTATCTGGGTATTTGACTCACTGTTACAGAAGGTGAGGCAGTACAGAAGGAAACTGTTCAACCTACTTCAGAAACAGCAGAGACCTCATACAATGAAGGCTCTAACACACTCTTCCCCAAAACAATGTCTGCTGCGGAGCTAAATTTCCCTTTCTGTAGAAAAGCTACAAAAATTAGATCTATAGAACACAAATGGGAAACACTATACAGAGAGGTAAAGCATTTGCATCTCAAGACGAAGGCACAGAAGAGTGAGTGTTGAAACCCACAAGTTTCAAGCATTCCCTGGTCTAAAGGGAAATAAGATCAAGTGTATAGTCCTATCAGAGATGGACAATAAACTTGGAGGACCTGTGTACATGGTGTGTATGTAAAAGAACCCTTCACAGTCAATAATAACTTCCCAGGCAATCATTTCTAGAGTAAAAAAACACAATGAAATTCGACCCAATATGTCACATTCCTTCTCCCCAGGCCTAGTAATCTGTATGATGTAAAATCACAAGAAGAATCTACCAAGGATAGCTTTGGCTACCTGGCAGCAGACATACATACACCTGCCTGTTTGAATATGAGGATTCCAAGTATTTAACATTGATCAGAAAAAAGGTTATCAACTCAACAGTTCAAGATAAAATGGAGCAGATCTGTAGTATGTGCTTCATTATTGCATCCTGACAACAGCTCAGAGCACAAATGTTTGGGCACAATTATGCTAATTGTGGTGTCGTCTGTTACATGTTTATATCCAGGTGATATATGTCCTTTTTTGTATGGTTAAAGGTGATATAGGAACTCGTTTGGACCGTGTAGGCTTCATGGATGAATCAGTAAAGCTGTCGGACACAGCCTCCATTAAGTAAGCAGATGAAGAGGTCATAGATAATGCAATATCATTGGTAAAGTTGTTCCCCCTTTGCTGATTTCCATGGTAACTGTATTGATGATGGCCAGTTGTCTGTTCATGACAGTAGCCTGGTAGCTTTGGACTACTTTGGGAATCACTGATCTCTGATCTTCCCCCAAAGGAAATATGTGAAAAATTGGCTCCCCTATTATGACAGCCCCCAATTTGTTCGCTGTGTACCTCTGTATCAAAGTCGTAGTCTGAAAGAGGTGAACTTACAACCACATCATCAAGGCAAGATGACGAAACATCAGTCCTCATTCTATCTGGCCTCGTTGAAGTATCTCCGCTAAAGGATGTTGCAAAGACACCAAGATCTCCAAACTCCACAGATAAGTTTTCATAATTAGGGGGCGAGTAGTCTTTGTATGGATTTTCCTGGCTATAAGGTGGTAGCGTCGCACCATATGGAGGGCTATACTCCTCAGAATCGGACAAACGAACACTTCTATTCGCGTGTCGTCTACGCTGAAAGCAGAAAAATAACTGACATTAACAATGTAGACATAAAACACTAAATGAGAGATGGGTTGTCTAGTCTCATAAGGGATATAATTACTATATTCCCTAATCACATCTAAATAACACTGATTATCTCCCCTAACATGTTACATTTACGTAAATATTGGTTTATGTTACCTCCCTTGGCGTCTAGAATATTATTTGCTGTTAAGAATTTTGTATACAGGTCCATTGTAGTTTATACATGTATATTTTATGTATTTGTGCTTTCAACCAGACACAATATTTAAAATTTCAGAGAACAATTTTCAAGAGATCAGATTTCAGAACACAGCTTTCATCTACGTTTTCAACAACATAATATCAGATATGTTTTCAACAACATAATATCAGATTTCAAAGAACTTTTATCAAATTGTTTCAGCACTAAACTTGGTAGAGCAGCTAGATCCTTTCCTTGTAACGGTTTGTTAAGAGCAGCTATAGATGGTGCCTAACTGGCTGCGAGTCTACTTCAGTCTAGTATTTTGAGTCTATTACAATGTACTCTCAGATCGGTTAAACAACCCTCTAAGAAACTGGTTGTATACAGACTCTGTAGAGTCTTCTAAACCAGTATAAAGACGTTCAGTTAAGGAGAATTTCAGCGTTAGACACTTTGCTCTGCCACCTGAATCTAAGCAGCCTTCACAGACATCTTACAGGGCACTGATTTAGCTGTCTGGCATGTCTGCTATACACTATGTTTCACAGACATGTAACAGAATTGTTAGCACTACAGCATGATACGCTTTTACCTTGGTGGCGACAGTGATGTCTTGCTGGTTCCAGACATTCACTTGTAGCCTCCTGTTTGCGTTTGCAATCTTGTTGATCGATATTCGCTTCTCTGGTGAGAGTACTGCCTAGGTATGTGAAGCTATTGACTACCTGGAGAAGGTAATATTTGGTTCACTTTCCGCTTTCCCAGGAGTTTCTGTTTCTAAGAATCTACATCGCTTCACTCCGGGAATACCCTAGGTGCTCAGTGTCTCTCAGCAAATGGCGCAGGGTATGGCTACTGATGGTCCCTGTAGCTCGTTGGTTGCACACTCTCTTGCTCTGTCCTCTCATGTGCCATACTCTGCTCGAGCCTTGTATCAAAACTTTGCAGTCTGTGGATTGCTGTGTCATCCATTGCTGTGTCCTTATCTAACAGGCGGTCATTAATTGATTTCAAAATGTCATTCCTATCCATCACTAACGTGCCTATGATGGGAGCTTGTAAAGCCATGATGTCAGCCCTTTCATTGCCCCGAACCCCAGCATGAGCAGAACAACTAGATCTATGTCAACCCCCGAAGGTTTGAGGCCTCAATAGCTGCTATCCACTTGTATCTAAGCCATCCCTTCTGTACCTTCTGAAGTACGGCTTGCACGTCTGTCATGATGACTGCCCTTCTTAAAGAAGTCTCAGATATCCATCTCAGCGCTGAGGTCACTTTATTTGATTTATTTTATTTGCGTTCGCCTTATTTCTCTAATCTCCAAGGTGGGGTGTGTTGCACTGTGGTTTTTATTTTGCACCTGCCAGCCCAGTTCATCTGCCTTCAGCATGCATTTTATGTAAGGGTCAGCTTCCTTGTGATTTTCTAAGGGTTTGCTTACCCGGGGTAACGGCCGGTGCTATGATGGGGATTGAACCCAGCACCCTTACCCACTAGCCCACGCTGTCCTCGCTGAGGTCACTGCTTCCATCTCCATTCTCAAACTGGAGATTGTTAACATGCATGCCCTACTGCACTTGGCAACGACCTGTCCTCTCACTCTAGCCGAGGAGAAGCCTCAGCCTGATGTCCCATTGAGCAGCACTGATCCGTCAGTGTATATGATGGCATCATTATGCTGTGTGTTCTCCTTTACCAGCTGATTCACCTCATGCTCTGCTCTCCCGTGGCCCCATTCTCTGCACTCCTTGCCTGAGGTTATGATGACTCTCTGGCACCCTATCATTCTATCCCCAGTATGGGCCCATTCTTCCCCTTTGGCTATCATCTCAGCTAGGGTGACATGTTCAATTGTTTTCTCTGGCTGTGCCATCCATGACGCCCCTCTCTTGATTCTTGATCTCAGGTACAAAGATTACCTCAGTTTTCCCAGTGTTTATTGTGAGACCAAAACTTCTGCACACCACCAAAAATTTAGACATAGTGGATTGCATATCTTGTTCTGAGCAGGTGATTATGACGCATTCGGCAGCGAACAGGAGACCCTAGTGTAAGACTTCAGATGTTTCAGATTGATCTGCCAACCTTGTGTCCTGTACCTGAAATACATGTCAATAACAGTACCATGTAAAGCATCAGTGAGCATTGCTGTAAAGACCATGCTAAACAGTTGTGGTGCCAGCACAAATCCTTGCCTGGCACTAATGGTGACTGAAGGCTACAGACACTTCTTTCAGTACTCAAGCCACCCAGCCATCATAAAACTGACGGGCAACTATAACGAACTCACCATGCAACCAAACTTCACCATGATTTGTCAGAACCCTTCCCTGTTATCAAGACCTTGGTCAGGTCGACAAAAACAATGTTGTTCTTGACATTTCTCATAGAGTTGACGTGCTGCCTACTTTATATCGACCACCTCACGACCCGCTCGAAGACCACACTGATTCTCAGTTAGGCCCTGCTCAAGATGACTAGTTAGATGGTTGAGGAGGACTTGGGTCACAATTTTCCCCATGACTGACATGAGAGATTCCCTTGTGTTATTGTTGGCCCACCACACACAGTTGCCTTTTCACTTGTACAAGTGGATAATGGTGGCATTTATTAGGTTCTGAGGTATCTGACCGTTGTCCAAATTGAACGGGATAGATCTGTCAGCCGTTGAAACAGGATGGGACATCTTGCTTTGTAAACTTCAGCAGGTGGAGATCAGACTTGGGAACTTGCCACTAAGCATTTGGCTGATTGCTTTCTTGACCTCATTAATGCTTGGAGGAATGTTGAGCCTATAGTTGATCGCGACTTGTGGCATTCATGCAGTTGCTTGCTTGCTGATGGCCGGTGATGGTTGAGGATTTCACCGAAATGCCCTCAAGAATGAATCTGACAGGAGGCAATGGTTTTTTTTTCTGAAGTATATACTAAATATAGAACAGCTCCAAATGGTTCTTCACATCTGTGAATTCTAGGCTGTCATCAATATTGAGGACAGTCGATGGGTGCTTTGACTGGAGATGGACTGCCTGCAGTGCATCATGGAACCGCTTTAGTCATTCTTCTTCTTCTTCTTCATCGTACGCTGTTTACATCGATATTTACGTTGCACTGTTTTATTTTGTTAAGCCTGTGGCCCCGTGCATCCGATTTCAACAGGCGTTTCTGTAGGGATGCCCTCCTTAGCCTTTGGCTGTCTCTAGCCTATCTGCAAGGCAGCAGTTGTTTTTTGTCAGAGTTGTCTCTCTTAGGGAAGTTGTCTTGCAGGACTAACGAGACTTTCCCACCCGTGTCTACAGGCTACAGGGTTTGGCAATGATATGATATGATGGACTATGTACTAGTTTGTACTATCCCGGAAGAGAGGCAGTCCAGTGTGACTGTGTCTCAGGATCGTCACGTCCTGCCAGAAACGTAGCATATATGTGAGTGGGGTATCTCTTTGCTCCCTTTATTTTCTCGGCTCATCTGCAGTGATGGCACGCCTAGCATTCCCCGCCACCTGGGACGTTGTCACAATAGGGCAGAAGTGCAATGTCCGCTGGACTGCATCTCTTCTGCGTCCATTGGGATGGCTGATAGCAGACAGAGGTGAAGAGCGAGGCAGGAGTGCATTTGGCCAGGTGCATTTCTGCGGCTCGACCGGGCCGGGCTGAGACGCGAGCCCCAGGTCCCAACCATATCGTGGCCTCCCATCACAGCGGTGCTGAGATATAGGGCGGGATTCTGGCTTAGAGGCGTTCGGCCGTAGTCCCTCAGGTGGTAGCTTCACACCACTTTAGTCATTCATAGCTGGATATTTCTGGATCTCATCTGCTGCTGCTGCTGAGCCAATTATCGTTTACGCTGATTCTTTACTTTTCTTTGCATATTGGTGAATGTTGAGGAGGGATCATTTTGGTGGAAACTATACAGATGGTGTTTTTCAGCAGACAGTGTCTTTTTGTCAAACGAGTCAGGGTTCTTGTGTGTGGTATGGCTTCGCCATAATTATGGAACAGTCATCTCCTCACCACAAATATGGAACATTCATCTCCACACCACAAATATGGAACATTCATCACCACACCACAAATATGGAACATTCATCTCCACACCACAAATATGGAACATTCATCTCCACACCACAAATATGGAACATTCATCTCCACACCACAAATATGGAACATTCATCTCCACACCACAAATATGGAACATTCATCTCCACACCACAAATATGGAACATTCATCTCCACACCACAAATATGGAACATTCATCTCCACACCACAAATATGGAACATTCATCTCCACACCACAAATATGGAACATTCATCTCCTCACCACAAATATGGAACATTCATCTCCACACCACAAATATGGAACATTCATCTCCTCACCACAAATATGGAACATTCATCTCCACACCACAAATATGGAACATTCATCTCCACACCACAAATATGGAACATTCATCTCCACACCACAAATATGGAACATTCATCTCCACACCACAAATATGGAACATTCATCTCCTCACCACAAATATGGAACATTCATCTCCACACCACAAATATGGAACATTCATCTCCACACCACAAATATGGAACATTCATCTCCTCACCACAAATATGGAACATTCATCTCCACACCAAAAATATGGAACATTCATCTCCACACCACAAATATGGAACATTCATCTCCACACCACAAATATGGAACATTCATCTCCTCACCACAAATATGGAACATTCATCTCCACACCACAAATATGGAACATTCATCTCCACACCACAAATATGGAACATTCATCTCCACACCACAAATATGGAACATTCATCTCCACACCAAAAATATGGAACATTCATCTCCACACCAAAAATATGGAACATTCATCTCCACACCACAAATATGGAACATTCATCTCCACACCACAAATATGGAACATTCATCTCCACACCACAAATATGGAACATTCATCTCCACACCACAAATATGGAACATTCATCTCCTCACCACAAATATGGAACATTCATCTCCACACCACAAATATGGAACATTCATCTCCACACCACAAATATGGAACATTCATCTCCACACCACAAATATGGAACATTCATCTCCACACCACAAATATGGAACATTCATCTCCACACCACAAATATGGAACATTCATCTCCACACCACAAATATGGAACATTCATCTCCTCACCACAAATATGGAACATTCATCTCCACACCACAAATATGGAACATTCATCTCCCCACCACAAATATGGAACATTCATCTCCACACCACAAATATGGAACAGTCACCTCCTCACCACAAATATGGAACATTCATCTCACCACATTATGGAACATTCATCTCTTGACAACAAATATAGAACATTCATCTCTTGACAACAAATATAGAACATTCATCTCTTGACAACAAATATGGAACATTCATCTCTTGACAACAAATATGGAACATTCATCTCTTGACAACAAATATGGAACATTCATCTCTTGACAACAAATATGGAACATTCATCTCTTGACAACAAATATGGAACATTCATCTCTTGACAATAAATATGGAACATTCATCTCTTGACAACAAATATGGAGCATTCATCTCCTCACCCCAAATATAGAACATTCATCTCCTCACCACAAATATGGAACATACCTAACTTTAAAGTTTTTATACTGGTTTAGAAGACTCATCGGAGTTTGTAGAAAACCAGACACATCTGCATTACCCTGCTTTAAAAACTATGCACATCCAATCTATTCTTAAATACATTAACCAGGGGACGGCGAGGCCTAGTGGTTAAGTGGCACGGCTCACAAACCGAAGGTGTTGGGTTCGATCCCCATCACAGCACTGGCCGTTACCCCGGGGAAGCAAACCCTTAGAAAATGCAGGAGGAAGCAGACCCTTACATAAAATGCATGCTGAAGTCGGATGCACTGGGCCGACAGGCGCAAAATAAAAACCCACAGTGCAACGCACACCGCCTTAGGGATTAGAGAAATAAGGTGAACGCAACCACACACAAAAAATGCATTAACTGTATCTGCCTCCACCACCTCCTTGAGTAATGCATTCCTCACATGCATGTCCTCACCAAAAATACAGAACATTCATCTCTTCATCACAAATATTAAATATTTCCCCATCAGAAATATTACCTCACCACAAATATGAAATATTACTTCACCACAAATATGAAATATTACCTCACCACAAATATGAAATATTACCTCACCACAAATATGAAATATCTCACCACAAATATGAAATATTACCTCACCACAAATATGAAATATTACCTCACCACAAATATGAAATATTACCTCACCACAAATATGAAATATTACCTCACCACAAATATGAAATATTACCTCACCACAAATATGAATGTAAATTAAAGGTAAAAATGAACTGCATAAACTCAATTAACACAGAATTCATGTTCAACTTACCGGCTTAAATAAAAACTCAAAAGTCCCGCGCCCTTCTGACAGCTCCTGGTATTGAGACACAACACATGCAAAACTGTAACACTGCGGAAGAGATGAGAAGAATAAGATAAAAGTGATGTTCACTGCAAACTCTGTTCTAGTAAAACTGTTCCATCAAAGAATAAAAGCACTGTAAAATGAAAATCATTACTTCGCAACAAAAATCATTGTATCACAAACAGAAAATCATTGGTTCCCAAACAGAAAATCATTGGTTCCCAAACAGAAAATCTTTGCTCAACAAACAGAAAATCATTGCTTCACAAACAGAAAATCATTGCTTCACAAACAGATAATGATTGCGTCCCAAACAGACTGTGTTATACACAAAAAATAATTATATCGTATGTGGAAAACGTGTATAGATTCAATGACAATATCCTCACTGATGTAGGCGCACAAAGACAAATATCGTGCTGAAAATGATACAAAAATAAAGATTGAGTTCGCTGGGAAACAATATGAGACATGAAAGTTTTCTATAGCAGATACTAGAGGGCAAGATGCAGGAGGAAGGAAAAGCAGATTGTAGTGACTATTCGTATATTCTAGCGGTGTGGGGACTGAGTGGGCTAGTGGTTGAGTGACACTGCTCACAATCCGAAGATGCTGGGTTCGCTCACCATCATAGGACAGGTCATTACCCTGGTGAAGCAAACCCTTAGAAAATGCAGGAGGAAGCAGACCCTTACATAAAATGCATGTCGAAGATGTACTGGGCCAACAGATGCAAAATAAAAACATTGTGCAACGCACATTGCCTTGGGAAATAGAGATATAAGGTGAACATTTAAGGTGAACACAAAACAAACAAAAAAGTGTCCAGGGGCGTACTGAAAAAGGTATGCCTTGGTCCTCCTTGCGGTAGAGTAATGCAAATCTTGTTATGAGGATCCCGCAATACACTAATACAGACAGAGTGTAATACTGTCAATGTGGTACTTACATTTGCGATCAGCCGAACACAGTAGAAGACCAGAGCAATAACCTCCCATACATGCAGTGTCTGAGACCAGAGGGAGGAAATGTATACAGTCAGTAAATGATGATGCTGTTCGTTTTTACATGAATGTGGTGAGATGATGAAGATGATGTTGGGTTCTTCTAAGTTGCACCTTATCTGCCCCTCGTGACGTAGAGGTCGTATTTTGTCTTAGTCTTAGCCGGCCTGTATATCTACAAGGGTGGGTTGCCCCCGTGCAGGTCCCAACTCTTATGTGAGTTGGTTATAACCGGTAGGTCCCTTTCTCTGCTTAGCGGGCTTGGCTCGAGCAGTGCTGTATTTTTTGTTTTTGTGCGTGTCCCAGCTCAGTTTTCAGTCAGTTCTGTCTTGGGCACAGGTTGTCCAGTGGAAGGCTAGCTTGTTTCAGGATTGCGAGTGTTGTGCAGCTCGAGTGAATCTTGCCACCTAGTGGGTAGGTCTTTCAGGAAGTCCTTTTTTGTCACACAGGCACCACAAAGTGGCTGCTGTACTTCACCGTTTGTCTTTCCTTCGGACTACATGACCAGACCTGCAGTTCTTGGAGTTCGTGGCATGTTGTAGGACATTGTAGGACATCCTTGACTTGTGAATGCACATGCTCAGAATTCACTGATGTGTAGACACATTTGTATATTTTGTATATACTTGATTAAACAAAAAACCATTGTCTCCTGTCAGCCTTCATAAAGGTCACTTTTGGGTAGGAATTTCATTACCTCTAGAATTTTTACCTGGTCGGAGTTTTCCATACAGCCTGATGCCTATTTACCCAGACAAAATTTTCTTGAGGGTTTTCCATACAGTCTGGTGCCTTTTAACCCAGACAGGGTTTTCCAAACAACCTGGTGCCTTTTTATTCAGACAGGCTGATGCCATTTTACCCAGACAAAATTTTCTTGAGGGTTTTCCATACAGCCTGGTGCCTTTTAACCCAGACAGGGTTTTCCAAACAACCTTGTGCCTTTTTATTCAGACAGGCTGATGCCATTTTACCCAGACAGGGTTTTCTTTAGGGTTTTTTATACAGCCTGGTGCCACAAGGTTATATCAAGGACTGGGAGATAGCCATCATTTTACTAATTTTCATAAAGGGTGACAGCCATATAGGCATATCCCTCCTCTGTGTCCACGTCAAAGCCTACTCTAGGAAACTGAAACAGAAACTAAGATAACTGACTGAGCTTCGCGACAGTTAGGTGAAGCCCAATGTGGTTTCAGAGCTAACTGAAGTTCCGTACTCAAGACCTTAAAAAAAAAAGCTCTGAGTATGAAGATGTAATGTATCTCTGTTTCTTGATCCTGGTAAAGGCATTCTACAAAGCTCCTTGAATCATACTGGTCAATACTCCACCTCATTTCTTTGTAGGTGCTCCTGAAAACAGGTTGTGCCACAGCACCCTAGCCCATAAAGTAGGGATTGACACTGGTATCCCTATAGTGGTGAGCTTAATGAGAAGTCTCACATTGTACTACATCCAGGAAAATCAAAGTCCATCTTCTTCAGTATGCTTTGGGATGTAAGAAGGGCCACTGTAACCTGCTACCAAGAAACATTATCAAGAGTTAAATTAATCTAGCATGAGTAGCTTTCAGTAACAACTGCAGCCACTCAAGCATTCAGTTTCCACACAAACATAAAATAATACATACATTGTCTTGTTCCAAGTGAACAGTTGTTACCAAGGCAATGGCTCCAGTCTCATATAAGATAGTTATCACCAAAACATATATCCAGGGTAACAGCAGATACTTTCGGTCCTGAAGAGGAAAATATGTTCTAGATGAAAGTTCTTCTCGGGAAGGAAGACTAATGTCTGGTCAGACAAAAATACTGATCAGACATGTTAGTCATCATAATGTTCACATGGGCATCTAAGGTCTGTTGCTTCGATAAACCACTACCATGTCCAACTGCTGAGACTTGTTCATGTGTAGTGTGTGGACCGAAATCCCTACAGACTTTCTAGGTGGAGCTGGGTACTCCGCTGCCTCGGGATGAGGGCCGCGAGGAGTGTGTGTTGGACCAATGTTTGTGTCAGGCTTTCTTTGTTCATGTTTGACTACCTGTATTTTCGCGTTCCGCCCCTAAGGCCTCTGGATTGTGTCCACCTTTGGGTCAGTGTGACTCTTCCTGTGCTGAGAATTGGGAGAGGTATTGTGTAACCACAGGTGTGGATGAGGGGGAGGGGGGTGCGAAGGCGGTTTCAGTCCAAGCAGAAAGGTCCTTGAGTAATGATAACCTGAGCTGTACCACTGGGGTGCAGTTAATCGGAACATTCAACGTCATTATGGACTGGTTTCCTAAAAATTAAGCCAGGCACGGCCGCAGCAAGATGCAGCATAACAAACAGGATAACTGATCAAAAGCACAACAATTCCACAGAATAAAGTCCTTGATACCATCTAAACCATGTTAGTCAGGGTCGAGCAAATTATACTGGCCAAAACCCTCACCTCGACTTTCTGGCTAACAAGGTGAGGAATCAAAGTGATCTCCGTAGTAGTGAGCGACACGCAGATAAGCCAACCATAGCACAACCGCCTGGTGGACCCCGGTGCACCTTCATCAGCACGCTCGGGATGTGAGGAAAACTACTGCAACCCGTCACTTAACGTCCTTTTTAGAGCGCACAAAAGAGTAAACACACTCATTGTGGGCATTCAAAACAACAACACTCCAAGCAGACCCATAGGTGCTCAGTCCCTCTTAGCAAATCGCGAAGAGTAAAGGTATCATTGGTCCTGTACCACCTTGCTTTGTACACTCACTCTGAAGTTTACAACAGTATCTCAGTCTGTTGTGGTCTGAGTGAAGTCTGAAGTTTACCAATTGTTTACTTCTGTGGGGATCAAGATGCTGAGCAGTACAAGAGCTGCAGTGGTCAGCGACCCATAGCTGACTGCTAGTGTCAGGGCCAGCGAACCATAGCTGCCAAGACCCTTCTACACCTCCACGCGGTGATCCTGGATAACAGGCTGCAGCAGGGCAGACTGGCTAAGGAGAAAGGATCGAAGAGGGAATGCTAACCCGGTACTCAAAAAATGCTTGCTGAAGTCGGATGTGTTGGACCGAAAGGTGCAAATATCGCAGCCAAGCTGTAAACTACGACACAACGCATTCCGTTCTCTGGACTACATTCTGCTACTTAAGCCCTTTCAGTGTTTGGTAGTGGGAGATTGAGAACGATCGAAGAAGAAGAAGAAGTTTACTTCTGTTGACTCTGAAAAGTGCACCATTATTATTATGTATGTGACATTGGTGCTCATTTGTCCCCCTTGTTCTTGCATCTACACATTGCAAACCTACTGGTCTGCTTATGCTATGATAATATTATTTAACTTTCCACGTATCTTTGACAATTTGTCTGTGATGTTAAGGCAGTAACAAGTTAAAAATGACAGATAGTTAACATGTCACTTTATTTAAATCGGGTATATGAAGTTCACCAAAAAATTACTTGGGTTCTATTTCCAATGACGAGATGGATAACTGTGTAATGTAAATACTTTTTTAACTGTTATGTCCCTTTGCAATGTCTGTGCTCTCCATGGTTTTGCCTAAAATCATTTGGCGTAAATGAGCTGGGGACAACTCGGTGTGGGAGATGCTCCAAAAACCAAATGGGCACCACAGGAAATAGAATTTATAGTTACCGTATTTGTTTTGTAAACAGTATACAATTTTATAGAGGACTGCTGTATTCTGGAAGTTAACAGAGAAGCTAGTGGTAGTTATTGTGGTCTTTGTCCTGTCCATATTCAACCCCTTGGCTCAGAACTACCACAAAAGAGTTTGGAAGAGCCGAAGAGATCATTAAAGACTGTTAGATTAGCAAAGTGGATGTCCTGCTGTGGGTGTCTGTGAGTGAGGGAGACGTTGGAGACTGGTATTGTACCTGGCATTATAATGTAACACTTTGTGATAATCCTGTGATTTGTTTTGAGAAGTCGGGCTTTATAGTTCATCAGTCTTTGAAATGTGTTGGGAGGGAGCCATATGTTGGGTGAACCAGGAGTTGGCTGAGTCAGGAGTTGGCTGAGTCAGAAGTTGGCTGGGTCAGAAGTTGGCTGAGTCAGAAGTTGGATGTGTCAGAGCCACCGAAGACGGATGTGTGGAACCGAAAGGTGCAAATATCACAGTCAAGCTGTAAACTAGCAACGCATTTCGTTCTCCGGACCACTTCCAACTTGCAGAGACCTGTTCAGGACTTGGTAGCGGGAGATTGAGAACGAAAGCAGAAGAAGAAGAAGATTGTAAATTGTAAGAACATAAATAGAAGCAACAATATTCATACTAAACCAACAGGTTAAATTTGTCACGTAATGGGTACTTGGATAACATAATCTCAGCATATGGCAAAGGCAACACCTCAATCCGTAACGTAATAAACCAAGTGAAATCATTGGGCAAATGTCCCTGATATTACTAAGCACGTGACCATGAATACAAAAAAAGCACTGTCGGTTTACAACACAATATTCCTACCAACATTGTGCTAATTTGACATGAACAAAAAACAAAGATAAAAAAAACATTGCAACAATAGAGAAGAAACGTATGCACCGAATGCTAGGTGTAACAAGAATGGATAGCATCAGAAACAAAGATATTAGGAGACAAGTAGGTACAACACCAGTGCTAGACCTTATCAAGAGACAGCAAACCAAATGGTTTAACCACTTGACACGTCAAACACCAGATAATTCATCTCAGAAAGCAATGCTATACAGATACAATGGATAACAATGGATATAAAGTCAAGGACCGACCACGCAAAAGATGGATAGCAGAAATAACAGAAGTAGTAAAGTTTCTCATGTACGAAGCACATACTAGAGCCCGGTCAAGAAACCTCTTCATAAACTGACACTGAAAGGCACAAGCAGGACAAAAGTGGGAACAACAAGCTGTATTCTGTGTTGGGTTATTGAGCCGACCATTTTATTTTCAGAGCCCTACTTAATGTGTTGCGACCACTGACAGAATTCCTGTGTTGGTGTACTTTTTCTTCAGTAACCCATATCTATTTAATCCAACCATGTCACGTCACTGTACTGTCCTCTGTTAGTCAGTCTGGAGATTGGTGTTTAATTCTTCTGATCATGTCATGCCACTGTCCTTTGTAAGCCAGTCTGGAGACCAAGGTAGAAGTCTTCTGAGCATGTCACGCCACTGTCCTCTGTTAGTCAGTCCAGAAACTGGTGTTGAAATCTTTTGATCATGTCACGCCACTATCCTTTGATCCCAGTACCGGTAGATCTCTTCAGCTGAGCATAAGTCCGCACCCTGCACACTAGCAAGCCTGTGTGATGCAATTGTTTCTTGGACATCCCTTTCCTCTTTTCCCCTGAATTTTACTTTCCAGTATTTTCAATAAGAGGCCTCCATGTCTCATGTTTTGACCAAGTCCAAGACAATCTACCGTCCTGTATACTAGTCATTAGTTGTCTGTGTGACAATATACCTTTAAGAATTTGTTCATTTGACCTTTTTTCTGTCCAGCTCACTCTTTTGCATCCTGCAATAACACCACATCTCAAAAGCTTCTAACATTTTTTCATCCTTGTTGATTAGAGTCCATGTTTCAGATCCGTAAACGCGTGAAACCAGATATGTGTAGTGATTTTTATTTTCCAAATTTCAATATTGATGTTACTTGTTGTTGTAAGTTTCTGTTTCTCACTAAATGCCTTTTTTGCTACTGCGATCCTAGTTCTTATTTGAACCTCACGGCCAGTGAGCAGCACCTGTAATAATTTGTTCCAAATATGAAAACCGCTGCACTTGTTCTATGAAATGCTAATCAAAGCTGATATTTAGTCTATGGGCTTGTTTGGCTATTAGCAAAGCTTTTATTTTATTAGCATGGATGACCAAATGTCTTGGCTGTGTCGCTGATCATTGTTAAGTAGTATTGTAAACATTTCTCTGTTCCACCTATCATGGCTTGATCATCCGCAAACTTGATTAAATTCATTCATTCTCCATTTACATTTGACCCTTGTGTTGTAATTTCTGGTGGCTTCTTCCATTCACCCCCCCCCCCCCCCCTCCCAATACAGATTAAATACTGAAAGTACATAGCAAAGCGATGATGGCCTCAACATCAGACGGTTTTGTCTTAATAATGTGATATGTGCTGGTCATCAATCTCACTCTCTTGTCCCGAGTTACCTTGGATCAGTGGCAAGACTATTAGTCGAGACGACTGGAGATAACTCGGGTTGCAGGCACTCTGGTCTTACCTCCCATGACACCAGAAGTCGCTTGAAATTGCGGGATTCGATCGCCAACCGTTTCCGTTCAACCCTTAACCTCTTGACTACAACGACACCCATGGATCAAATAGGCTTGGAGAAATAGAGATCTCTGTCTCACCACTTTTGCTTATTACGACTGTGTGGGGTTTTTTTTTGTGTGTGTTAGAATTGTGTGTTTGTGTATTTTTTTTACATTTTTATTCTATACAGAGTGAATTGTGTTCGTTTGTCTTTTCTCTTCTCTTCTCTTTATTGATGTGTCTTTTGCACTCCAAATGTCTCGTTCTCAACCCCACCATCTTCTCTCTCTCTCTCTTTTTCTCTCCCTCTCACTGTGGTTGTTAATGCACTGTGAAATGAAATGAATACTTCTTACACTCCACATTCGACCATTGAGAACTCACCATATACACCCCTGGAAGTAGGACCAGCGAGACTCCAATGAGAAAAGAGTACAGCACAAAGCCTGCGTAGACTATTCCTTTTAGTTCTAAAACAGGATCGGATCAAATGCAAGTAATGAGACAATGGGACATTTTTTTTATGTGAATGCCTGAACACGTTTACTGTGACAAGACATTTTATATTGTAGATCCCTGGATATATTTCAAGTGATTCTCAGATTTAAAATAATATAGCTATTGTCAAACCTCCAGTGATACCCATATTTAAAATGCTATAGCTACTGTCAAACCTCGAGTGATACCCATAATTAAAATACTATAGCTATTGTCAAACCTCCAGTGATACCCATATTTAAAATACTATAGCTACTGTCAAACCTCCAGTGATACCCATATTTCTTCTTCTTCTTCTTCATCGTACGCTTCTTCATCGTACGCAGTCAGATAGTAACCATTATTTTTTCAAAAAAAGCGGCGGTCATCCTGAGGCTGTCGACACTGCCATATAGCTTGTCTTGTGTTGCTACTGGTGATGGCCACATCTGCTCTCTCTGATCCTCGTATGTCGGGCAGTTCTGCAGCAGATGCTCAGCGGTCATTTTCCCAGTACCACACGGGCATTCGTCGGTACCACCTATCTTCAATTTGTTGAATAGGTGGTACCTCAGTCTATTGTGGCCAGTGCGAAGTCTGAAGACAACGACCTGCTCTCTTCTGTTCAACTGGTAATAGGCATCGTTTTTGGTGTAGCCGGTATGTTCAGTTTCCCATTTGGTCATGTATCTGGCTTTAATAAGCCGTTTTGACTCTTCGTACGTCATATTAGTATCTATTTGTGGTAGTCTTGCACCTTCTTTTGCCAGTCTGCCTGCCTCCTCGTTGCCTTGGATGGTGCAGTGTGATGGGACCCACTGTACCACTACCCTTTTTGGTGCGGACTGCTGGCATAGTTGACAGAGTACTGCTCTTAAGTCATTAAGCTCAGTGTTTTTCTGACTTTTTAGCGCTGTGACTACGGCCAGAGCATCTGTAAGCAGGACTGTAATGGCTTTCATTTTCTTTATATGTCACCATTTCTTCCACTGCCGCCCTCAGTGCCTCTGCCTACGCTCTGAAATTGCTTGTCTACTTACCAGTAGCGAATGACAGTGTTATTTTTCTGCCATTTGGTAGGTTCAGACATGCTCCTGCCTCTCCGTTCTGTGTAGTGTTTGTTACAGAACCGTCGGTGTATGCATGGGTCCAGTCCATGCTTGGGTAGTTTTTCGATATAAAGCTTAGGGTAGTATCTCTCCTTTTTTTTCAGTCTGGCAGTTTTTTGTTTCCAATACCTGGTATATTTTCTACCACCTCTGGAAATATATATCCTGCCTCCAGGTAGGTTTTCGTACAGTAGTGATGGACTTTGGTGTTGTTAGTGCATTTATGGGATCTTCGTGCTTCTTTGCTTTGGCTATTTCTGCAAAGTTTCTCTGCTTTAGTTTCCCATTTCCCAAATTGTTTAGTCTCTGGTGCATTGGATGGTCAGTCAGTCTTCGGAGTTTCTCTGACTGCAGCTGGGCTCTGCAGTCTCTTCTATCGGTCATGGATTGCAGTTTTGTAATCTTTTCAAGTTCTACAATTGGCGTTGACTTCATGCCTCCTGTTATAACTCTCATGGCTTGGTTTTGAAGTTTGCTAACTTTATCGAAGTTTGCCTTTGCTGCTGTTGTCCATGCCGCAATGCCATACTCGAGAACTGGTCTCACTCTTCCAGTGTACAGTTTCTTTAGTATACTTTCGTCTGTTCCCCAGCTTGTGCCAGCAAGTTTCCTCATGATTGCCATTCTTTCTCTGGCTCTCATTCGGTTTCTCTCGATCTGACTTTTCCATGTCATGCGCCGATCAAATGTGACTCCCAGATAGTTTGGGTTGTCGTTTGGCTGCAGGAATTTGCCATTTAGACTTAATTTGGTGTTTTAGGGTTTGATTGAAAGCGAGAATATTGTACATGTGGTATACCCATATTTAAAATACTATAGTTGCTGTCAAACCTCCAGTGATACCCATATTTAAAATGCTATAGCTACTGTCAAACCTCCAGTGATACCCATATTTAAAATACTATAGCTACTGTCAAACCTTCAGTGATACCCATATTTAAAATACTATAGCTACTGTCAAACCTCCAGTGATACCCATATTTAAAATGCTATAGCTACTGTCAAACCTCCAGTGATACCCATATTTAAAATACTATAGCTACTGTCAAACCTTCAGTGATACCCATATTTAAAATACTTTAGCTACTGTCAAACCTCCAGTGATACCCATATTTAAAATACTATAGTTGCTGTCAAACCTCCAGTGATGCTCATGTCGAAAAGACTATAGCTGCATGTCGTTAAAGGCAACTAAAGAGGGTTATGCATGGGGATAGCAACCTCATCATGTAAAAAAAAAAACCATTATAATCAGCCCATGCAAACGCTACAGCAGTTAATAACTGTGCTTATGATTTGGTTCGAAAACGTGAATCAGTGCAAATGCTCGGAAATCTGCTTCCTTTACCAGCTGCATTTGATATCTTTTGCTTCACATTGGAACGAAAAGATGAATAAATCAAACAAACACCCGACTGATGTTCGTGCTGAAAGTATTAGGACCTCTGTAACCTCTCATGCATGTCGTAAAAGGCTGTTAAATATGAGTGTGCATGGGACATGCAACCACAGCATTGTCAAACCATTGCTAATTCAACTGTCACTGCAAACGATCTAATACAGGCTTCCTGTACATGGATTAGCCGGATGATACAGTCTTACTATAAATGGATTAGCCAGATGATGCAGGATTCCTGTACATCGATTAGCAATAATCACTTACAGCATATTGGATAATCAAGGGCTAGTGGTTAAGTGACACGGCTCACAACCAGAAGGTGCTGCGTTCGATCCCCATCACAGCACTGGCCGTTACCCCTGGAAAGCGAACTCTTAGAAAATGCAGAAGGAAACAGACTTTTACATAAAAATGCATGCTGAAGCCTGATGCACTGGGCAGATAGGCGCAAAATAAAACCCACAGTGCAACACACATAGCCTTGGGGGTTAGAAAAATAAGGCGAACGCCAAAAAAAATTTAAAAAACAAACAAATACAAAAAGAACTTTTAAAAAATACACAAAAAATACAAAATACAAAGTTATACAACCACACAAAAAAACACGACACAATACAAAGAAATACATACACACAAAAATTATAAAATATAACAAAATACAAATTAACAAAACATAAAAATATCAGAAACACCCACCAAAAAAAAGGATTTCAACTAAATGTCATTATACTGGTTCATAAAGACTGCAGTCTGTATACAACCAGTTTCTTTTACGCTTTTGATCGATATATCTTGGGCGTATTGCTAAACAGGCAGGGGCCAATCTTTTCTGGGTGATGTGTTAGTCCGTATAGGCCTGTGTGTATATTTCCTAGCCACACGAAAATCGACACTATCTGTAAATAGGGCGTCAATTTCGTGAAGTTGATCCGTGTGCACTGGAACATGGAAATACAACACAGGGTAACCCAAATACTATTTCAAATAACCGAAGACACGCCTTGAAAAATGGAGGGGAAAACACCAGAAAATAAACTAATTGACTAATCCATAAGAAAAAACCACAACACGTTTCTGTGGACACAAGTGTAAGCAGTAAACTAGTGTAAATTTCTGTGAAACCCGTTGCCTGACAATATCCAGAATGGACTACAACATGAGACCAAAATTAAACCCGCTTGTTAAACGCCATCTTTGCTGCTCTATTTAGAAATACCAAATATACAACATACAAATATTTTTAAAAAATCTTAAATAACAACTTGGTGTAAACATGACTACAGGCTCGTATTAACAACAGCATCAAACCAGCTCAGGGACCACACAATTATATTACAACAACAGCAGAACTCAACCACCTACCTACAGAATCATTGATCTCGTCCAGCGCCACGTACCTCAGCATATAGAACGCCAAACAGACTACTGAGATTATCTGTGGAAACCAACATATTGTATTATAATAATTATTTTATACATATATGTACATATGCATATATATATATATTTATACATACACACACATAAATATATACATATACACACACATAAATATATACATACACACACACATAAATATATACATACACACACACACACGTATACACATATACACACATATGCTATATATATATATATATATATATATATATATATGCACATACATATAAATATATACATACACACACACATAAATATTGGCATGCATACACACACACACATACACACACACACATATATATATATATATGCACTTGAAATCCTGGTATTCAAACAGGCATGTTAATGTCTGTTGCCAGGTAGCCGAATGCTTCGGCTATATGTAGTAGGTATTTTACAACTTCCTGCGGTTTACTAGGACTGGGGAAGATAAATAATGTGGGTAGATTTTTAACTAGAATCTTTGTCCAGGCAGCGGCCGTTAAGCCTACTCTTTTCGATTACTAATTGTCAAGGTATTTTTAACGTGCTCGACACTGAACACGGGAGTCCGATCTCACTACCCAGAGATCATAGTAATTTTTACCAGAAAATCCACGAGAATAAAAATCTTGGTCTCCAACCTGATTCGAACCCACGGCCTCCGCCACTGAGGGCGGACATTAGATTAATCTATATGAATCTTATCTATCTAGATAATTATGCAGATAGGCGGATATAGATCAGAATCTAGATCATAAACTAGATCAGAATCTAGATAAATAGACAGACAGAGAAACAGACAGATAGAGAAACAGACAGACAGAGAAACAGACAGACAGAGAAACAGGCAGACAGACAGAGAAACATACAGAGAAACATACAGACAGAGAAACATACAGACAGAGAAACAGACAGACGGAGAAACAGACAGACAGCGAAACAGACAGACAGAGAAACAGACAGACAGAGCGACAGGCAGAGAGACAGACAGACAGACAGAGAAACAGACATACAAAGAAACAGACAGAGTCAGACATGCAGAGAAACAGAGTGAGGCAGACAGAGAAACAGACAGAGGAACAGCCTGAGAAACATCAAGAGAAACATCAAGAGAAACAGACAGAAAAACAGACAGAAAAACAGAGTGGGAGAGACAGACAGAGAAACAGAGAAACAGACAGACAGAGACACAGACAGACAGAGAAACAGACAGACAGACAGAGAAACAGACAGACAGAGAAACAGACAGACAGAGAAATAGAAAAGAGAAATAGACAGACAGAGAAACAGACAGACAGAGAAACAGACAGACAGACGTACATCACAAGTGATGGACGCGACATTTTCAGATGATTGCCTTGATGACGTAACTTGCGCTGTATTTGGATGATTATAGTGATGAAAAACTGCGCTGGTCATCTCTTGTCCCAAGCTACCTTGGACCAGAGGCAAGGCATAAGTCAAGACGACTGGACGTAGCTCAGGATGATGTACTCTGGTCCCACGTCGCTTGAGACCAGGGGTCGCTTGAAACTTGCGAGATTCGATCGCCCACAATTTCCGTTCATCGCTTTGAGGGCTGAGTGCCTTACCTCTCGACCACAACGACCCCTATCTCTCTCTCTCTCTCTCTCTATATATATATATATATAACTTTGTCCGGGCAAAAACAGTTAAGATTACTGTTTTCGATTTCTAACTGCCAAGAATGTTAATGCGCTGAACACTGGACACGGAAGTCAGATCTCACTACCCAGAGATCAGGGGAATTTTTACCAGAAGATCCACGTGAAAAAAATCATGGTCCCCACCGTGATTCGAACCCTCAACCCCCTTGCAGCCGAGGCGGACACTTTACATCGAGATCACTTTTCTAAGTGACTTCCAATAGTACGTCCTTTTTTGTTTGATGATTGTCCATGATTTACTTCCATATGACAATATAACACTTCTCTTGTTCAAGTTGTCCGTTTGCTTGAACTTCTATTTCTCCTATTTTAACCGATTTTCACTGAAATTGTGTACACAGCCTGTACTAGTTCTACCTGTTAATTTATCAAATGTACACGGCTACAGTCCCTTTAAAAAATAAAAAAGTTTTAGTAAAGTTGTAAAAAAAATCGGATAAATAAAAGCTTGCCCCAAAAATGTTTTTTTTAAATATTTTTACTTTTTCCTTTTAATAGTTTTTTTAGTTTGATTAAAAGTTTGCCTTTATGGATTCTACTGGTCTCTTTTCACCGCAGACCGGTCCGTTGAGCGATATCATACATATTTTCCAGTGTATAGATGAGTTTGAATGTATCTGTTTATAATGTGGACGTATTGTCCAGCGTGTAGATGGGTGTGTGTATCTGTTTATGATGTGGACGCATTGTATAGATAAGTGTGAATGTATCTGTTTATAATGTGGACGTATTGTCCAGTGTATAGATGAGTGTGTGTATGTGCAATGCATTCCACTGCGTCACTTTTGCCGTAAAGTATTGCCAATCCTTTTTGTAAGTAGAGAAGTGGTCATACCAAGAGAAAAAAATTAATGAAATAAGGTTAAGCAACCGGTTGTTGGCATTGGAGAAATATTGGGCCAGCTCCTTCTAAGTGTCAGGAACATGTATGACTGACAGTTGATTGACGGTACTGAAGGGCTCATTATGGTTAGATTGACTTCCTTTGCGTTGTTCTCTTCGAGTCTCACATCAATAACCGGAACAACATTTTAAAGAGGGCCGGGTACTAAGACAACAGAAACCCCAGCGAACACATGAGTGTTACATGACGCACATATGTAATTATGTGTAATCGTGGCTTGATACGATAGGAACACGCGTTCGGCACACCAGGAACAATCGTCTTTGTATCCGGGTTCGTTTACATCAGTGCTGTTCAACCTGGGTGTTAGCGCTTACTGGTGATCGATTTTAGCTTTTATGTGGGCGGTAGCAGAATATTTACAAGCTGTATTAAAAACATAACCTGAGGAAACTATCGCAAAATTGCAGCAAACCCACAAAAGTGCAAATTTTGAGAACCTGTGTTTTTCCTGTGGTTACATACGTCTGTGAAACACGGACAGTTACCCAAACCTCGAGTCTTTCGAGTCGAAATGTTATAGGAAAAAATGTCATACGACATTTTCCCCATTGCTGATTGCTGAGGTATTCGAGTTGCTTTAAAGGCTGAGGACTACAGGCCGCTTCCCCACTGCTGTCGCCTTGTCGTGTGCTGGCTATGTTTGTTTATTTCGCCCCCAACAGAATCACAACATATGCTATACCGGGATTCGAACCGCTGCCCTCCTTATCGGCAAGGAGGACTCGAAACCATTCGGCCACGCGAATGTTATAGGAAGGTCCTCAAAATGCCGTGGACCGAAAAGAAAAAAAAATGCAAACTTACGACAAGAGTTTCGCAAAGAAGAACTAGTTCGTAAATTTCATCGGGAAATACTTTGGCCACATCAAAAGACACAACGGTTTTGAGACAACGGTAATGAAAGGTATGGTGCCATCCAAGAGAGGCAGATCAAGAAGGTGATGGCACCAAGATGTCAATGGATGCTTAGGCAGGAGCAGGCTGGAGATTTGGCGCGAGATTTCTTTCAGACGGGCTGTGATGAGAGCGACGTTCTGCAAAGGACATGCAACATGATGTAAAAAGTAAAGTAAAGTAACCCATAGCATTACTGCCGTAGATAGTGAGGTGTTAGCGATCTCACATTTCACAGGCTCGGCTATATGAGGGCGGTAGCCATCGCCTCTCCCCAACCGCTTTTACTTCCCGGACTGAACCGGTATGCGAAGCCAGCGCGCTAACCACTGGGCTACGCGGCTCCACGACATGATGATGATGTATTAAAAACATCCAAAATACAGACTAAGTAGATGATCGCAAAATTGTAGATTTTAGTAGGAAGGATGGAAAATTTACTTTCACGAAAGTTGTAAAAGTGGGTACCAGGTATAAAATGGTTGGCGTGGCCTGATTTGTAGGATTAGTTCCGCACGCAATACAACACAAACGCTTTCAAGGTTATCTATGTGTAAAGCCAAATGGTCTTTTCTTTGAGAAATTAGGAGTAACAATAGAATTATTGAACGATGTCAAAAAGTTAAAATATTTTGACCATATAAAACTGTGCAAGAACGAGAGGATATAGGAGAATGCCAGATGAAGATAAGGCTGTGAGTGGATATGATGATGTGTGTGTTGTGTGCAGGGAGACAATGATGTGTGTGTTGTGTGCGGGGAGACAATGATGTGTGTGTTGTGTGCGGGGAGACAATGATGTGTGTGTTGTGTGCGGGGAGACAATGATGTGTGTGTTGTGTGCGGGGAGATAATGATGTGTGTGTTGTGTGCGGGGAGACAATGATGTGTGTGTTGTGTGCGGGGAGACAATGATGTGTGTGTTGTGTGCGGGGAGACAATGATGTGTGTGTTGTGTGCGGGGAGACAATGATGTGTGTGTTGTGTGCGGGGAGACAATGATGTGTGTGTTGTGTGCGGGAGAGGCAATTTAAAAGTTGAGCGATTATGGATTGTAAGAAAATACACAAGGGCATTTCAATAAATATAACAGTATTATTAATTATTTCCTTGTGCAGTTCTGGCAGCAAATGCAACGTTAAACGATTTGACATTAACTTGGGCAATCAACTACAAGTCGCTGACATTAACTCAGGAAATCAACTACAAGTCGCTTATATTAACTCAGACAATCAACTACAAGTCGCTGACATTAACTCAGGAAATCAACTACAAGTCGCTTATATTAACTCAGGAAATCAACTACAAGTCGCTGACATTAACTCAGGCAATCAACTACAAGTCGCTTATATTAACTCTGGAAATCAACTACAAGTCGCTTATATTAACTCAGGAAATCAACTACAAGTCGCTGACATTAACTCAGACAATCAGCTACAAGTCGCTGACATTAACTCAGGAAATCAACTACAAGTCGCTGACATTAACTCAGGAAATCAACTACAAGTCGCTGACATTAACTCAGACAATCAGCTACAAGTCGCTGACATTAACTCAGACAATCAGCTACAAGTCGCTGACATTAACTCAGGAAATCAACTACAAGTCGCTGACATTAACTCAGGAAATCAACTACAAGTCGCTTATATTAACTCAGGAAATCAACTACAAGTCGCTGACATTAACTCAGACAATCAGCTACAAGTCGTTTACACTAACTCAGGCAATCAACTACAAGTTTGTCGACCTCACTCTCTTGCCCGAGTCCAATTTTAACCAGTGGCAAGACAAGTCCAGGATTGACAGTGGCAAGACAAGTCTAGGATTGACAGTGGCAGAGGCAGGCCAGGGATTGATTGTTTGCAAAGGACAAGCTACATAGTGATGATGATGATCGATATCTCAAAACTTCAAGAAGTTCTGTTATTTGTATTTTTATTAACTGCTCGGTTTTAGATTATTTTAAATAACTGTACAATTGTTATTTTATAATATTAGATTTGTTTGTTTTTTTTTGTTTTTTTGTGTTTTTTTTGCGTTCGCCTTATTTTCTCTAATTGCCAAGGTGGTGTGCGTTGCCCTGTTTTTTTATTTTGCGCCAATCTAGCCAGTACATCCGACTTCAGCATGCATTTTATGTAAGGGTCTGCTTCCTCATGCATTTTCTAAGGGTTTGCTTCGCCGAGGTAACGGCCGGTGCTGTGATGGGGATTGAACCCAACACCTTCGGATTGTGAGCCGCGCCACTTAACCAGTAGGCCACGCCGTCCCCTAATATTAGATTTAAAAGCGAATGTACAGAATACTACTATTTTTAATTCTGTCTGAGCGGTCCGCGAACAATGCCTCATATTTTCAGCGGTCCGCGAACAATGCCTCATATTTTCAGCGGTCCGCGAACAATGCCTCATATTTTCAGCGGTCCGCATGTGTAAATAGGTTGGGGAGAAACTGGTTTTGCGGTTGTCAGCTTAGTTTACAATCACAGCGTGCTAGGTTCAAATTGGGTCGTAATTAGTTTTTTCATGGTATCACCGCTTCTCCCAATCGGCCAAGCTGTTGGTGCCTGACAAAATCAGATGAAAATGTTGAGGCCCGCGGAAGCTATTTAGTTCGGGCTCTGTGGTCGGAACTATCTGAAATGAAAGGTACTAAGCACATTTGGTGTGATGGCATCCCGGTGCAATGAAGTCGATTCTATGAACCATTTTTCACTTTACCACACTTTCTGTTGTCTGTTGTGAGCATTTTCACAGCCGTTAGAACATAATGTTGATGAAACACCAACGATAAAAGTAGATCAAACACCAACAGGAAAAAAGATCAAACACCAACACGAAAAGTAGATCAAACACCAACATGAAAAGTAGATCAAACACCAACAGGAAAAGCAGAGCAAACACCAGCACAAAAAGTAGATCAAACACCAGCATGAAAAGTAGATCAAACACCAACACGAAAAGCAGATCAAACACCAGCACAAAAAGTAGATCAAACACCAGCATGAAAAGTAGATCAAACACCAACACGAAAAGCAGATCAAACACCAGCACAAAAAGTAGATCAAACACCAGCACAAAAAGTAGATCAAACACCAGCATGAAAAGTAGATCAAACACCAACAGGAAAAGCAGAGCAAACACCAGCACAAAAAGTAGATCAAACACCAGCATGAAAAGTAGATCAAACACCAACACGAAAAGCAGATCAAACACCAGCACAAAAAGTAGATCAAACACCAGCATGAAAAGTAGATCAAACACCAACACGAAAAGTAGATCAAACACCAGCACGAAAAGTAGATCAAACACCAACACGAAAAGCAGATCAAACACCAGCACAAAAAGTAGATCAAACACCAGCACGAAAAGTAGATCAAATACCAACACGAAAAGTAGATCAAACACCAACACGAAAAGGAGATCAAATACCAATGTAAACAGAGATCAAACACCAATGCCAAAGGGAGACATCAAAGTGAAAGATCAACAACAACCAAAATAAAAAGGAGATCAATTACCAAAGTAAGAAGGAGATCAAAGGCCTGCTAACTAGGAGATCAAAGGCATGCTAACTAGGAGATCAAAGGCCTGCTAACTAGGAGATCAAAGGCCTGCTAACTAGGAGATCAAAGGCATGCTAACTAGGAGATCAAAGGCCTGCTAACTAGGAGATCAAAGGCTTGCTAACTAGGAGATCAAAGGCCTGCTAACTAGGAGATCAAAGGCCTGCTAACTAGGAGATGAAAGGCATGCTAACTAGGAGATCAAAGGCCTGCTAACTAGGAGATCAAAGGCCTGCTAACTAGGAGATCAAAGGCCTGCTAACTAGGAGATCAAAGGCCTGCTAACTAGGAGATCAAAGGCCTGCTAACTAGAAGATGAAAGGCCTGCTAACTAGGAGATCAAAGGCCTGCTAACTAGGAGATCAAAGGCCTGCTAACTAGGAGATCAAAGGCCTGCTAACTAGGACTCACCAGCGTGTAGTATCCACAAACAGCACTCCCAGTTCTTGTGTTAGACCAGCACAAAAATGAGGTAATAATAGCCATGCTACATCACCAAAGATCTCAAAGATTTATGAACGCCAAGGTAATCCCACTAACACCAGCCAAGTTATGGCTACAGTTCAGGTGGTTACGTGTTGCATGGCGTTAGAAAGTCATGGTTTCAGACAATATTTCTCGTCAGGTGTCATGATGGTCACTAGATCCTCTAGAAGTAGCCGTCGGCCGCAGCAGGTTACATTCTGTATGAAGACATTAACAAACTCAAATATAGCCAACACGATGTTTCTGTTGTTATGATGATGATGATGATGATTGATGATGATGATGATGATGATAGATGATGATGATGATGATGATGATGATGGTGGTGATGATGATGGATGATGATGGATGATGATGATGATGGTGATGATGATGGTGATGATGACGATGGTGGTGATGATGATGATGATGGTGATGATGATGACGATGGTGGTGATGATGATGATGATGATGATGATGATGATGATGATGGTGGTGATGGTGATGGTGGTGATGGTGGTGGTGATGATGATGATGATGATGGTGATGATGTTGATGATGGTGATGGTGATGATGGTGATGATGATGATGGTGATGATGATGATGATGGTGGTGATGATGACGATGGTGGTGATGATGATGGTGATGGTGATGATGATGGTGATGATGGTGATGGTGATGATGATGGTGATGATGGTGATGGTGGTGATGATGACGATGGTGGTGATGATGATGATGATGGTGATGGTGATGATGATGGTGATGATGGGGATGGTGATGATGATGGTGATGATGGTGATGGTGGTGATGAGGACGATGGTGATGATGATGGATGATGATGGTGATGGATGATGGTGATGGTGATGGTGATGGTGATGGTAATGATGATGGTGATGGATGGTGATGGATGATGATGATGGATGATGATGGATGATGATGGATGATGATGATGGATGATGATGATGATGATGATGATGATGGATGATATAATGATGATGATGAAGAAAATGCAACGTTCATGAAATAGTGGAGGTAGGAACTATTGTTGCAATTTACGAATGTGTGTCTTATTTAGTCGAGTCACGATCCTTTCAACCCCATACCATATAAACTTCCACATACCGTCCGAGTGGTCCGCCGGGGCCTTTGTGTATGACAAGGACAAGAATAGCACCACTTCCCCACAGAGAGCATGTCGTAAGAGGCGACTAACTGTGACATGGCATAATACCGGCCATGGTTAGGTGGTTTGGTAAGAGCAGCATAGATGGCGCCTAACAGGTCTACTTTGCTCTAGTGTTTGAGTCTATTAAGATGACTCGCACATTGGTTAACCACCCTCAACGGCACATGTCCGAACGCAGCGGAGTAATAAGCTGCTTGAGCCTAGCTAGCTAAGCAGGAATCCTCCTCCCAGCTAGATCCAGCTCACGTCAAAGCTGGGACCTGCACAAGGGTATCCGCCTCTCTAGAAGTACAGGTCGACTAAGCCTCAGACCATATCGAGTATTTCATTCTATCAAGGCGTGTTTACCAACTTGATCGTGTTGCAGTCGGCCTGAGATTAGTTCTTCTTCTTCTTCTTCTTCTTCTCCAATCAACTGATGCTATGCCTCTAGCAAGGTAAAGATCGCGAAGGAGAATTTCAGGTCTTCGCTACTCTACAGCTTTTCGTGCATGGTCCCTGCCGGGCCAGACTGCCTCGCTTTGGTCTACATAAGTGGGACAGTTCTGCAGGATATGTTCTGGTGCTCCACAATTGCACGTGGCGGTGTCTCAGACCCTTTCTGTGGAGGTGGACCTTGAGTCTACAATCTCCTGTTCAGTCTACAATGTCCTGTTCTGAGTCTGAATTCTTTGTCTGCCCATTTCTGCAAAGTCTGTCTAAGCTGCCATTGTTTTACCAATATTATTTGTGGTGTTCTCGATATTCCGTCCTTATGGATCGTTTGATGAGTGCTTTTTTATAGCTTTGTGGATGGAGAGTGTGCGTACACCACTTCCGTTGTTTGCGAATTCATCTGCCTTCTCGTTTCCAAGGATCTCACAGTGTTCCGGAATCCACTGTAATACTAGATCTGTTTTTTTTAGGGGACAACAACCTGCCGTTATATTGTATTTCGTGCAAGAGTTTATCTTGTTTGGGATTTGAGATGTCTTGGAGTACGATCCTGAAGTCTTAGAATTAATCAGTAATAAAAATGGTTGAATTAAATTGTTTTACAGTGTCACTGTCGTCGTTGTTATTGTTTAATGCCAACGATGAATGTTTACTCTTTCGTGCGCATGAAAAGGGCGTTCAGTCGTGGGTTGCTATAACTTTCTTGACAGTCCTAGCGTGCCAATGATTGTTGTCCGCGGTCCTCCAGACTGTTGTGCTCTGCTTGGCTTCGTCTGCGTGACGCTCACTACTTCGTAGATCATGTCCATCTCCATTTCGTTAGCCAGACTACCATGAACCAGCCTGATTCAAGGGAGAACTGCAGGAAGTTAGCTCGGGACTTGGTCAGCACATTTTTATTTATTTATCTAAATCCTCTTTTTCATTTTCATTCGTGGATTTTGATGATACAAAAGTTCAGCCATCTTGTTAGACAAGCTGAGTGGCTATGCAGTTAGACACTGTCTATTAAACGTTTTCCTAATTATCAAAAAGTCCTTTATACGAGTGTAGATTTCTACACAGAAGACATATCACAAGCGAAGAGACATTATCTCTAAACATTTTAGCAGCCCGGCACAAATTTTGTCATTTTTCACTTGGAATTTCTCGTCACGCAGGTTTCGGTTAGTGAGCACAATTTGGGGACAGGACACACCTCGTATCGTAGTCGGAGCTCTGAAACGTTTCGTTTCGTGCTCTTTTTCAAGTCAAGAGCGGGCCGTCCTCCTCCACAAGTATAGGTGCTTGAATATGGTAATAATTGCATCACGACCTCTCGAGCCACCATTGGACACTTACAAGATGGCTGAACCTTACAAGATGGCTGAACCTTTGTATCATTACAATCCACGAACAAGAATGACAACGGAGATTTAGACAAATAAAGAAAAATACAGAATTGTTAACGGGAAAGATTCCTTCTCTTCTTGTTCGTCGTACGCTGTCAGACGTCAACCTGTATTTTTTCGAAAAAAAAGCAGCGGTCATCCTGAGGCTGTCGACACTGCCATAGAGCTTGTCTTGTGTTGGCATAGGTGATGGCCACATCTGCTTTCTCTGGTCCTCGTATGTCGGGCAGTTTTGCAGCAAATGTTCAGCGATCATTTTCCCGGTACCACACCAGCATTCGTCAGTGCCACCTATCTTCAATTTGTTGAATAGGTGGTACCTCAGTCTATTGTGGCCAGTGCGAAGTCTGAAGACCACGACCTGCTCTCTACTGTTCAACTGGTAATAGGCATCGTTTTTTGTGTAGCCAGTATGTTCTATTTCCCATTTGGTCATGTATCTAGCTCTAATAAGCCTTTTTGACTCTTCGTATGTCACACTAGTATCTGGTTGTGGTAGTCTTGCACCTTCTTTTGCCAGTCTGTCTGCCTCCTCGTTGCCTTGGATGCTACAGTGGGATGGAACCCACTGTACCACTACTCTTTTTGGTGCAGACTGCTGGCATAGTTGACAGAGTACTGCTCTTAAATCATTGAGTTCAGGGGAAAGATTCAAAATGGCACTTCTTGTCTTTAAATAACATGTAGCATATATATATATATATATATATATATATATATATATATATATATATATATATATATATATATATATATATCTTCAAGTCATCATCATATTTTTCTTTCTCCCGGTTCACCTTCAGAAGTGTTATTTCAATCAGATTCGGAGTTTCAGTAATCATCAGTTTTTTACAGTAAAAAATGTTAGGTTGCTCATATAATACGAATAGTTTTCGCGTAGAAATTTATGGAGCAAAGAGGCCGATCGCACTATATTCAGGCCAATGCAGTATATAATAATAATCCTTTAGAGAATCTGTAAAGATACATGTGATTCGAAGCTATGACCAAAAAATTCGCTTTCGTGTAGTGAAACTGCTCGATCTGCGGCTGGGAGAGGGCGTGCCTCTCTGACACGAGAGGGTAACGGCCTAACGAACAATGAAATATGGTAAGATAAGAAAATTAGAAATGTATGAAATCAGAGTAGATTGTGCACAGCTAGATGTTTCTGAACATAGGGAAATTAGGAACAGGTTTTTTTTTAACCTGTTATTTTGTAGGGTTAATATATAATCAAACCTTTTTCAACAACATGTGTCCTTTTTACATATTTGGGCGTAAAGATAAAGTACAGATAAAATAAAGAGTTTCACTTACGTGGTTACGGTAGAGATTTGATTATGGTAAAAACTAAACTGGAAGAAACAGGCTCAGAATTAAACATTAAACATACCTTGTTCCAATGTATTACTCTAGTCTGATATTGTGTTCGTAATATAATATCAATAAAATATCGTGTGGTCAGTTCTGCTCCACTAATAACGTTAAGACAAAGACACACGATGTTTCCTTGTCGACACTAAGTTTCAAATAGAAATGAACAGCTGTCTTCATTCACACAGTATTTATCGTTCACATGCAACAGGATATATATAGAAGTAGGTGGCTTGCTAGTCACGTACAGTGACTAGCGGATGCACGGATTTATCGAGGCTCCTTGTCTGAAAGTCGTGAATCTCCTCCCTTCACACAACTGTTACTGAACCTGTCTGCTCACTCACAGGCAGCCGTCAGATACCTCGGAACTTCTTTTAAAAAAATGTTGACCCTGTTCATTGTTTTCACACTTGGCCCTTGACAACAATCCTGGCATATTACCCTTTACGACAAACCAGCGGAAACCTTGAGCATCTTCGTCATCGGGGATTCTGGTCAAACATACTGGGGATGTGACGGCCAGCGATTAGCCTTCCAATTGGAACTCTCAACACCAAACACAAGGTCGCAGTCTCTGTCTCTTTGCGTTTGGGACGCTCGGTAAACTAATCAACCTAGCTAACATTGTGTAGAAGGTAGGAAAGCTTGTGGCAAAGGGACATGAATATCCAGCATGTGTTATTCAGGTTAGACCAGTTGCTATCTACAAATGTAAGGTCGGCTTCAGTGGATTTTCAAATATCTACGTCTCCAGTATTTATGGCACAAATTGAAACTGTCCACGGTCCATCTCTTAATGTTTTCTTTCCATTTGTTGCGTTGTTGTTCTATGTAGCATGTGCACTCTACTTTTTCTTCCAGTTTGCTCTTTAGTAAGATTTTATTGACATGATCACAACTTTCTGCCTCTAATTTTGTTTAATAATTCTCTGTTTTTCAAATTTCTTCAAGACTTTAGTACTTTTCCTTATTTTTCCATGAGATTTTCCACATTCTTCAAATTTTTTACCCATTTCAAAAACCTCAATTCTCCTCTCCAACCGCTCGTTTGTTCATCTCCCATGTTTCTACTATATAACATCAAGTATTCTTACGCAGTGTTTGTTCATCTCCCATGTTTCTACTCCATAACAACAAGTCTTCTTATGCAGTGTTTGTTCATCTCCCATGTTTCTACTCCATAACATCAAGTTTTCTTACGCAGTGTTTGTTCATCTCCCATGTTTCTACTCCATAACATCAAGTATTCTTACGCAGTGTTTCCCCAATATTTTTACCGCTGCTGACCGGTAAAAGTATGAAATATTTTTCTTGGACCGGCCACTATAGGAACAATTGGAAGAAAGTTAACAGTTTTTGCTGTTTCCTTTTTTAAATTTGTTTATATCATTCAAATTTTACAATAACACGCACACACATTTTTAAAAAAACTTGCCTTTCAAAATACCACTACACAGTACTTGTATTTGTAGATAAATTAACCTCTAAAACTTTATATCAATTTTTGAATGGCCTAATTTATACATCGCGATATTTGTAGACATTTCACCCCAAAACCTCACTTGTTTTGATAAACAAACACATGAAATATAGATGAGCGTTTCTGTTCGAAAAGTACCGATACTTTTGTAGTTACGTCATTTCAGTTTAAACATTAGTCAGTCAGAGCTTAGATCATCTCAAGCCGATCTCCACAGTTTGGGGCTTCATTTTTCGCAGACCTGCAAGACCTTTCTGGCACCGGTCCGGGGGCCGGCGGTTGGGTAACACTGGTCTAATGTGTCTAATTACACATGCATAAAGAGTTTCATCTCGTGCTTTAAAATCTATGGATTACGCCAGAGGTTGTCAAGCTGTGCGTCGCGGCTCACAGGGGCGTCGCGGCTCACAGGGGCGACGCGGCTCACAGGGGCGTCGCGGCTCACAGGGGCGTCGCGGCTCACGGGGGATTCGCCGCTCACAGGAGCGTCGCGGCTCACAGGGGATTCACCGCTTACAGGGGCGTCGCGGCTCATAGGGGCGTCGCGGCTCATAAGGACGTCGCGGCGCTCGGCAAAGGGCGTCGCGATAGCTTGGGAAAAGTGTTGGGCTCGATATTATGAGCCAAGGTCCATAAATATAAATAAATATTCGTAGGACGACATATTATTACCGAGGTATTATTACATGTGCCAATACGTGTAATTAAGTACTAGAATGTATTGGCAAATGCACGATACAACTCCAAGGCAGGTCTATGTTATAAACAGCTGATCACTAACTCCGATGTCATCACGACTGGTGTTAAGTCGTGAGATGACACAACCAGCGATCGTTCAAGCAGAGTATGTTTATAAGCTGTGCGCTAGTGACCTCTAGCTGTTTTTGGTAGATGGCAGTCGTGTCGTACCACTAGTCACAATAATTAAAATTAGTCTGCTCTTGCTCTTTTGTAGTTAGACCTAGTTTTGTCCAATGCAGTCTGTTTTAAATTGTGCTGTGTAATGTCTCTGTTTTTTAGACAGTATGGATACATTTTTAATTAAGTGTGTAAAACGATATATTTCTGAGGCGTCGTGCAGTTCTAAAGACGAACGGGAACGAAAACACCGGCAGCATGACGACAGTTACCTGCACTACGGGTTTACGTGCACTACGGGTTTACGTGCACTACGGGTTTACGTGCACTATTGTGGGAAGTGAAGAACGCGCACAATGTGTCATTTGTTTTAAAGTTCTGGCCAGTGAAATTATGCTTCCCAATACAATGAGACACCACTCGGAATCATGGCAGTTTGATGAACCGACCGCTAGAGTAAATTTCTCGCAAGTTAAAAGAAATGACCGAACAAAAAGGAACGTTCACTGAACAAACTACAATTCTTTTAAAGGCTCTTCTGTCATCTCACAAAGTTGCTAACCATGTAACAAAAAAGCAAGAAAGCCCACACCATTGCGGAAGACCTTATCTTACCTGCCGCTGTGGGCATGGGGTCTTCTATGATAGGTGATTCTGCTGCTGTGGACATGGGGTCTTCTATGATAGGTGATTCTGCTGTGGACATGGGGTCTTCTATGAAAGGTGAGTCTGCTGTGGACATGGGGTCTACTATGATAGATGATTCTGCTGCTGTGGACATGGGGTCTTCTATGATAGGTGAGTCTGCTGTGGACATGGGGTCTTCTATGAAAGGTGAGTCTGCTGTGGACATGGGGTCTTCTATGAAAGGTGAGTCTGCTGTGGACATGGGGGTCTTCTATGATAGGTGAGTCTGCTGCTGTGGAAATTGTGTCTACAATGATAGATGAGTCTGCTGCTGCCAAACAATTGCTGAGTGTGCCTCTATCTGACATCACTATTAGTCGTCATATAATTGAGATAGCTGACGATGTTAATGATCAGTTGATTAACAAACTAAAACGTGATTTCGCTATTCCACTAGATAAAGCTACAGACGTGCAAAATGACGCGTATTTAAATCTGTTATGTGCGATTTATAGATAACACTAAGTGTCTTGAGGATCTTCTTTTCTGCAAAAGCATCAAATCTGGAACAGAAGCAGCAGAACTCTTTGGAATACTGCATTTTTTTATGGAAGCAAACAACATTAACTGGGAGAAATGTGTAGGTGTGTGCACAGTCGTGGTGATCCCGAGTCCATATCCAGTCGTCCCGACTTGTCTTGCCACTGGTTAAAGTTGGACTCGGACGAGAGAGTGAGGTTGACGAACTGCGCAACCCTTCCTCACTTAATTAAATCAAATTCATCTCATTCAGGTCTAATATTATAAAATAACAATTGTACAGTTATTTAAAATAACCAAAAACCGAGCAGTTAATAAAAATACAAATAACAGAACTTCTTGAAGTTTTGAGATATCGATCGTCATCATCATCATCACTATGTAGCTTGTCCGTTGCAAACAATCAATCCCTGGCCTGCCTCTGCCGCTGTCAATCCTAGACTTGTCTTGCCACTGTCAATCCTGGACTTGTCTTGCCACTGGTTAAAATTGGACTCGGGCAAGAGAGTGAGGTCGACAAACTGCGCAACCCTTTCTAACTTACTTCAAATTCATCGCGCAAGTCATTCTCTTTTCCTTTATCCAGTACTAACACAGTCGAGCCCTGTGACGACGGGTGAGCGGCGAAGCGGAGAGGGTAAGTCCGCTGACAAGCTAAACTACAGTCAAAAAGCTGTGTCAGTTGTGGGAATCCTGGCTAAGCTATAAAACGAATGAGAAACATGGATTTGCTGACAATCATAATCTTGTCTCGCAAAGCGAACTTTCCATGCCTTTACTGCCTGCGAGTATGCAGATTCCAAATCGGATTCGTCAGCCATCTCCGCACCCATCCCCAACCCAGAATTACAGAATACTCGACTGGAAGGACTGACTAAGTGATAAAAGAAAAGGCTCTCATCACTCGTGATGGACGAACAACAACAACCACATGTCCAGCCCAATGATGTTTGAGTGACATCACTGCTTCCGAAACAAGGTTTGACGTCGAATTTCATCGTTCCAGGTCTTATCCCGTATCGACGTCTGTAATACGCGCCGTTCCCCTGCTTTCTGTGTGACTGAGCTTCTTATGTTTTCGCAAAATTTACAATCCGCATCCTGAAGATAAACAAAAGTAAAACACAATGCCTCAGAAACCCCTTACTGCCCAAGGCCGGACATCAAGCTAGGGGTGATAACCGTCGGGAATGTCAACTCCAATATATACCTTGGCCAAGAGATTCCATTTTACATCTCGCATTATTATTCGTGTCTCGAAGATAGCTTTTTGTCTGTTCTAGTGTTTGATCGTGTGTTATCTGTGGAGCAGGTTGCCGGTCTACTCTGCTTATTACAATAGTTTTCATTCTTACAATGCTGATGTGAAATCCATATATTTGGGATCAAGATGCTGAGCAGCGCATGAGCTGCAGTGGTCAGCGACGTATAGCTGACTGCTAGTGTCAGGGCCAACGAACCAAAGCTGCCAAGACCCATCTACACCTCCACGCGGTGATCCTGGATAACAGGCTGTAGCAGGGCAGACTGGCTAAGGAGAAGGGATCGAAGAGGGAATGCTAACTCGGTACTAAAAAAAATGCTTGCTGAAGTCGGATGTGTTAGACCGAAAGGTGCAAATATCGCAGTCAAGCTGTAAACTTCGACACAACGCATTCCGTTCTCTGGACTACATTCTGCTACGTAATCCATTTCAGTGTTTGGTAGCGGGAGATTGAGAATGAACGAAGCCAAGCCAAATCCATTTATTTAATTTTTCTCTTCACTTGAATTACCAATTCCTGAAGTTCGTTTTTGTTTCAGTTAGCAAGAAGATTTTATTGACTTAACTTAACGTCTTTATACTGGTTTAGAAGACCCTGCAGAGTCTGTATACAACCAGTCACATTTACATCACCTTGCTCTAAAAGCTATGCGCATCCAGTTTATTCTTAAATGCATTAACTGTCCCTGCCTCCACTACCTCACCTGGCAATGCATTCCAAGCAGACACCACTCTCTGACTAAAAAAATATTTCCTAATATCTAACCTGGACCTCTCTTTAGTCAGCTTGTAGCTATACCCTCGTGTTATTGTGGGTGGCTGTATTTAAAAAAAACTTGTTATAGTCTAATTTATCGATTCATCTGATCATCTTATAAACCTGTATTAAGTCACTACGAATTCTTCTCTCTTCGAGACACTGTAGGCCGGTTTTTCTGAGTCTTTCCTCATAACTGTAATTCTGGAATCCCACTATCATCTTTGTCGCTCTTTTTTGTATTCTTTCTAGCATGTTTATGTCCCCTCTATGATAAGGACTCCACACCTGTACACAGTACTCCAATCTAGGTCTAACTAAAGCTTTATACAGTTTGATGATCACTTCATTGCTCCTATGTTTAATATTTCTTTTTATCATACCTAACATTGTATTTGCCTTTTTCACTGCTACCTTAACTTGCTCACTCACCTTCCCTGTATGATCTATTATAACCCCTAGGTCCCTTTCCTTATCTATCTTTCTAATATTGTTTTCTCCCATTCTGTAATTATGTTCCATATTGGATCTACCCATGTGGATGACTGTACATTTATCTACATTAAACTCCATTTGCCAGCTTACAGACTATTCTCGAATTTTATCTAAATCCGACATCAATATATCCACTTCCGCTTTAGATGAGACACTACTGCATAGTTTTGTGTCATCAGCAAATTTTGCAATCATGGATCTCATATCTATGTCCAAATCATGTATACATATCAAGAACAAAATTGGTCCCAAAACCGAGCCCTGTGGCACACCACTTTTCCCTTCACTCCACTCAGAGTACTCCTTATTTATGCCCACCCTCTGCCTTCTTCCCGTTAACCAATTTTCAATCCATTTGGCAACTTCCCCACCTATTCCATGTGATTTTAACTTTCGAAATAATCTTTGATGAGGTACTCTATCAAAGGCCTTTGCAAAGTCTAGATAAATAACATCCATTGCCTCACCTTTATCTATGATTTTAGTAACCTCCTCCATGAATTCTAATAGATTTGTTAAGCATGATCTCCCTCTAGTAAACCCATGCTGACTATTTCTAATTAGATTAAATTTGTCTAAATGCATTACAATGTTTTCTTTGATGTAACTCTAACAATTTACAGACTATGCTCGTTAAACTCACTTATTGTTGGCAGTACTTTTGCTTAAGGAGCGGCACGTGGAAAGACATTACTTAAGTTTGATTGTTGAGAGATGTCTGAAATTAGAAGACAATCTTAATATGTGTTGATTAAGATTTGAAGAAGAAACTGAAACAGCCCATAGCAACAGAGCCCAGCTCTCTATATTAAGCATGTATAATACGTCTTTAATACAAGAACGTGTGGCTACAGGGCACGAGGGAGTCTGCGCGAAAGATGGATAGATGACATTAGGGTAAACATTCAACAACACAAACTTACAACCACCCAATTAACAAACGTGGCCCAAGAAAGATAAGTGAAGCTTCCCACGGCGCTGAGCTGCACAAGTAAACAGACAAGTGAACTGATGATGATGTGAATGATCACAATGAATAGGTTCACTCTATTACGCTTTCAAAAGGACGTATTGTGGCGTTATGCAGTAGCTTTCCTTACATTCCTCACGTGCTGATGAAGTGGACCGGGGTCCTCCAGGCGCTTGTGCTATGCTTGGCTTCATCTGTGTATCGCTCACTACTACGGGGATCACGGAGAGAAAAATAAAACTCGAACTTAACTGATAAAATTTACTTATTCGATAAATGTCTTCTACTCTAAATAATTTACCAGTTGAATGCCAATTTAACAATCCGGGCACAGCGCTCATTCCTTTTTATTATCAGTTGGTTAGTAGGCAAGTTGATGCTCGGGTATCTGCAGTGGTGAGATCACATAGGAGGCTTTCTGTCATATGGGTGCTGTGTCCGGTCCTATCTTTGAATAGTTAAAGCTGGGTGTCTATTCTAGGCGAGGGTGTTAAATGTGTAAAGATTTGTGTATTCAAAACTTCTCATATTTAGGTTTTTTGCTCTTGGCGAATTTTTGTTTTGTTGCGGGTTTGAGGTGGCTCGACTTACATTCCAGGGTGCAATGGGTCTTGAGCCATCCTAGCTGTAGTGCAGTGAGAGGTTTCTCTGAAGTATCGCAATTAGGGAATCATAACGTCAATCCCAGCCTCGTTAGTTTGACTACTGTAACATAGTGTGTTTCCAGTTGAACGGCATGGATTGATATCTTGGTTAGAATGTTTCATCTAACCCTCACGTTTAGATGGATCTTGGCTAGTATATTGCACCTGTCCCTGGCGTGATATGGGGCTTTGTCAGTATGTCTCACCTGTCCCTGACGTGAAGTAGGGCTTGGTCAGTATGTCTCACCTGCCCCTGAAGTGAAGTGAGGTTTTGGTCAGTATGTCTTACCTGCCCCTGAAGTGAAATGAGGTTTTGGTCAGTATGTCTCACCTTTCTCTGACGTGAAGTGGGGTCTTGTTCAGTATGTCTCATCTGTCCCTCAAGTGAAGTTGTGTTTTGGTCAGTATGTCTCACCTGCCTCTGAAGTGAAGTGAAGTGAGGTTTTGATCAGTATGTCTCACCTGTCCCTGACATGAAGTGAGGTTTTGGTCAGTATGTCTCACCTGTCCCTGACATGAAGTGGTGTTTTGGTAAGTATGTCTCACCTGTCACTGACGTTAATTGGAGTCTTGGTCAGTATGTCTCTCCTGTCCCGGGAGTGAAGAGGGGTTTTAGTCAGTATGTCTCTCCCGTCCCTGAAGTGAAGTGGGGTTTTGGTCAGTATGTCTCTCCTGTCCCTGACGTTAAGTGAAGTCTTGGTCAGTATGCCACACCTGATCTTAATGTTGGCCTACGAATCAAATACGTACAAGTAATCCCATAGCTCATGCGACTGTTGTGGATGACGTGTTAAAGACTCCATTTTACTAGACACCGTTGCCCTGATGAATGCTTTTGTCTCGTTGTCTGTGATTTCTGTATCACTCTGCTGCAGAATTTCTTCCTCTCGGGCATGTCTGCCGCCTCGTTGCCTGGAATGTTGCAGTGGGCTGGTATCCACTGGACAGTGCTTTTTTTAAGCACTGGGACAGGCGTTCGAGCGAGTCTGCCAGAGCACCGAGTTCATTTTTGTGCTGGTTCTTGAGCGCCATTACTGCGAGGGCGTCTGTGAAAATAACCACTTGCTTTTCTGCCAGTTTCTTATGGTCTGTAAGGGTTTCAGCTGCTTGTCTCAGGGCACTGGCTTCAACACTGAAGTTGCTGTAGCGTCTTCCAGTGGTAAATGCTGCTGAGTAGACTTTGCTTTTTAGTTTTATAGTGATGTCTCCTCCCCCGTTTGCAATGGCATCTTTGGCTGAGTCATCTGTATAGGCGTCCGTCCAGGCTGAGTCATCTGTATAGGCGTGCGTCCAGGCTGAGCCATCCGTTTAGGCTGTTGGTGGACATTTTTGGTTGATGTAATTTGTAACTATGTGTTTCTTCTGTTCCTCTGTTTGTGTCATTTTGTCTTCGATGTTGGGGATATTGCAAATAATATCAGAGACGGGTCTTCCTTTCCAGAGGCAGCGAATGGAGATTGCTGGGATTGGTTTTATTGTTTCGTTTAAGAGTGCAGCATTGTTTTTAATCTTTTCTTTTGCCTGGACTGTAAAGCGGGAGATTGAGAACGAACCAAGCCAAGCCATGCCAAATAACAGGTCGGAATAAGTGTCCAACGCTGGATAAATCGCTACTGCTGAGGTTACAGTTGCAATGGGGGTTGAAGACGCAATGAGCGATGTGACAACAATCAAACGCGACGATCCATGAACCAGAGCTGTCCAGGACCCATTTCAGCCTCCAAGCGGCGTTCTTAGAAACTGGCTGCATCCGTGCAACCAAGATGAGAGAACGGGGATTGAAAGTGAAGCAATCCCGGTCTCAAATATGTTCTGTGACGAAACCGGATGTATCGGAACGAAAGGCGCTTATATCGCAGCCTAGCTATAAACTGTAACACCACGTAACAAAACGTCCTATTGAGGACGAGCGATGAAGCAAGAGATTGTTGGCCCGGGTAAAACATGCGGATAATAGGGCAGGAAGTAAGGCCTAATTCAAGTCCAATAAAGCCAAGGTTACGGTGGGAGACACTGTGAAACTAGTGTGCATATTTTTATGTGACGCTCCTTTACCCTTATCAAACAGGAAACAAAATAATCTCTTCCATTTCAACATATTAACGAAATAATCACGTAGGCTATGTTCACTAAATGGGTTTATCAAAGCCACGCAAAACAGATGATAAAGTACCGACAGTTGTTGTAAACTTGAAACTCGTATTTTCTTCCTAGGTTTCCGGGCATCAACTGACATACATCTAAACAATGCAGTACTCAGCTGGATGCCATTGACGTGGCGAAGGAGATTGTTTGGGAGTCGTATTAGTTATAGATATACTTAACTTCTTTATACTTAACTTCTTTATACTGTCTTATACTCCACTCTATCTAAAACTAACTGCACTCAATATATTCTTTAGTGCATTAACTGAGTCTGCCCCAGCTATTTCCTGTAGCAATGCATCCAAAGGAGTTACTAATATCTAATCTGGAATTTTTCTTTAATTAATTTATAGCTCTGACCTTTTTCTTCTCTTTTCTAGACAATGTAAGCCGGTTTTTCCGAGTCTTTCCTAACAACAATCATTCTGGAATCCCACTATCAGTTTTGTCGCTCTTCTTTGTATCCTTTCCAGAATTGTTATATCCCCTCTACGATAAGAACTCCACGCCTGTACACAGTACTCCAATCTAGGTCTAACTAATGCTTTTTTACAGTCTGACAATCACATCCTTGCTTCTATGTTTAATATTTCTTTTTATCATACCAAACACCACTACCAGTTTTTTTCACTGCTACCTGGACTTGCTCACTCACCTTATCTATTATAATCTCTAGGTCTCTTTCCTTTTCTATTTTCCTAATTTTGTTCTCTCCCATTCTGTAATTACGTTCAATGTTGGATCTACCCGTGTGGATGACTGTACATGTATCTAAACTAAACTCCATCTGCCAGCTCTCAGACCACTCCCGAATTTGATCTAAGTCCGACCTCAATATACCCACATCTGCTTTAGATGAGACACTTCTGCATTGTTGTGTGCCATCGGAGAACGTTGCAATCAATGAACCGATAGTATTGTTCAAACCATTTATCAAGAACAAAACTGGTCCAAAAACTGAGCCCTGTGGCTCTCCACTTTTTACCGTTATTCCAGTGCCCCGCGTTATTCCAGTGCAGCACGTAATTCCAGTGCCGCACGTTATTCCAGTGCCGCGCGTTATTCCAGTGCCACACGTTATTCCAATGCCGCGTGTTATTCCAGTGCCGCACGTTATTCCAGTGCCGCACGTTATTCCAGTGTTACACGTTATTCCAGTGTCGCACGTTATTCCAGTGCCACACGTTATTCCATTGCCGCACGTTATTCTAGTGCCACATGTTATTCCAGTACCTCACGTTATTCCAGTGTTACACGTTATTCTAGTGCCACAGATACATTCATCTGTGTATGTCTGTGTGTGTGTCTGTATATATATATATATATATATATATATATATATATATATATATATATATATATATATATATATATATATATATATAAACAATTCCAATGTGCCAGGTTCGGATCCGGTCGTGTCCAGTTTGGTAGATACAGACACGGGATGTTTTTTTTCGGTGTATCCCTCCTCTGTGAACGGAAAGTTAAGGCAGCCTAACATACTAGACGGTGAGGCTAACGTCTGGTCAGGCAAAACACGCTGGTCAGAGAATCTTAGCCAGGGTCAGGAGAAATATACTGACCAAGACCCTCACCTGACCTTCTCGTTGGTCGTCCTGGAAACAGTCTGTTGTCGAAGACAAGTCTGGATAACAAGTTGAGGTTCGGCGTGATCTCTGTAGTAGTGAGCGACACGCAAATGAGGTCAACCATTGCACAACCGCTTGGAGGATCCCAGTCCACCTTTATCAGCCCGACAGGGATGTGAGGAAAGCTACTGCAACCAGTTAATTAACGTCCTTTTCAGGGTGCACATAAGAGTTACCTTTTCATTGTGGGCATTCGACACACCCACAACAACCATACTGCACGGGCGAAAGAGGAGACTGACGTATGGTCAGGCAAAACATGTTAGTCAGGGTCAGGAAATACAACTTATCGGATATGTTATAGTGAATCTTTTAATTCATAAACAACGTCGGAAGCAATTTTTTTTTACCAAACTGCATGTCAGATCCACGTGATTTTTCGCATGCAGTCTTAGAATATTCGTGACGTAATGGAAATATTTGTTTCTATAAGAAATTTGATGTATTTTGAGAAATGTATTAATTATGTCTATATTAAAAGCAACCTCGGTGAATTGGACATAATTGTAACATGTTTAATGTAGATATGCTTGCTGTTTTAAAAATTGATTTTTGACCTTCAAATACGCTAAGTAAATACACATTCCTGATTATCCCGTGAAACAATTAGACAGTCCAACTCAGAAAACAACAAACGTCATGCATGCGAAACTGTCTAATAGTTATAGGCGTTGCGTATACACCAGTGTTGGGATGAGGGGGCCGTATCACAGGACATGAGAGACGCCAACATAATCACCCTTTAAAAGAAAATTTGAGACGGAGGAGACTGCAATAATTACAGGGGAATATCGCTCCTCAACACCGAAGACAAAGTGTATGCTCGCATCATCCTGAGCAGGCTGCGAAAGCTGGTCGACAGGGTGTACCTGGAGTCTCAGTGTGGTTTTCGCGCAGAAAGGTCTACCGTTGATATGGTCTTTTCGCTGAAACAATTGCCAGAGAAATGCAGAGAACAACACAGACCACTATTTCTTGCCTTCATTCACCTTGCCAAGGCATTCGACCTGGTAAACAGAGATGATCTTTTTAAAATATTGTCAAAAGTTGGCTGCCTACCTAAACCACTGAGCATAATTAGGTCTTTCATGTGAGCATGAAGGGTACAGTGCTGCATGACGGTCAGGAATCTGAGACCGTCGACATTAACAGCAGAGTTAAACAAGGTTGTATCCTGGTTCCGACTCTATTCGGCACTTTCTTTGTTTCGTGCTTAAACACACCTTTGGAACTACCACAGAGGGGGTCTTTCTGCATACTAGGTCAGATGGGAGACTATTCAAGCTAACCAGACTGCCAGCAAAAAGTAAGAGAAGGGAGACTGTCAGATGGGAGACTATTCAAGCTAACCAGACTGCCAGCAAAAAGTAAGAGAAGGGGGACTGTCAGATGGGAGACTATTCAAGCTAACCAGACTGCGAGCGAAAAGTAAGAGAAGGGAGACTGTCAGATGGGAGACTATTCAAGCTAACCAGACTGCCAGCAAACAGTAAGCTGAGGGACTTCATTCGGGATAGGATCTTCGCAGACGATGCTGCCCTGGTCGCCCACACGGAAGTCGAATTACAGATCCTCATTAATATGTTGGAAAAATGTTGTGATCTGTTTGGACTCACCATCAGTGTATTAAAAAAAAGGGATGGCTCAGGGTGCAGATCCTCCAGACATTGTCGCAAACGATAAAAATCTGGAAGTAGTAAATCACTTTAACTACCTCGGACCTATCATCACCGACAACCTTTCACTGAACGGGGAGCTGCAGAAGCGATTAGGAATGGCCTCATCAGCACTGGTCAGGCTCTCACAGAGAGTGTGGAATAACATCAGGCTGACCCTCTCCTCAAAGGTTGCTGTGAACAGATCCTGTGTTATTAGTACCCTGCTCTTTTGCAGCGAAACATGGACTCTGTATGTCTCTCATCAAAAAGGCTAAATGCTTTTTATATGCGCTGCATGAGACGCATACTTGGAATTTCATGAAGTGACAGAGTGACTAACAGCGACGTGTTTTAGTTACGATCGTCTGCCAGCGACGCTGACAGGATGGCAATCGGTACACATTAATCGTTTGAGCTGTGATTATTGTAGCATATTGTTGTCTTATTTTCTAAACTTACATTTATATCAATTTCAAAATGAGTTTGAAGTGTACATTTATAACAATGCAGAAGGTTACCGTTTTACTATAACAGTTCTTCTGCAGGAAATGTAAGATGGGTCATTTATATTGCAAAATTCATGACACAAAGAAACGAACGTCATTGACGTTTGGTCTGGATAGATAATCCGTTTACTGTTGGATTAAACATGACTCAGAGTGCACTCATATCAAGCAAGGAAGAAAAAAATGAAATTTGATGATTTCGACAGACAGTCATAAAGCGGAGATATTGAAACTGTTGACGAAAAATGAACTTGTTACTCTCCTGATACTAACATTAACATTAGAGCTTGTGTGAGCTTAAGTCAAAGGACAAGTTGCCGAACAGAACAGGACATTTAAAATGTGGGATGTTGAAGTGCTGACACGTGAGTACATTTCAAAAATAGACATTCAGTTCTGGAAGAGGTGTGTTGAACATGTGCTCCGGGAAGAAGAAAAGTACTGGCAAAGAGATGGACTACAATTTGTCCAGCCATTAACAATTATCAACCTCTTTGAATTGACAGATTCGGATGATTGATATAATCTTTTGTGGACAAATTGATTATCAGACTTGGATGAATTAGAGTATGTTTATCAAAACAATTATGTGTACATACAATTGCAACATTTACATTGCAATATTCAAATGTGTTACACAACATAAAATTAGCTGCGCAGTTAATACAACCTTGGAGGTCTAAAGGTGACCAAAGGGCTAAACTAACTGTTGCATTTTGGTGCCATTTTTACGATTGTACATAAAGAGCAATGCAAACAATTAATTGATCTATCAAGACATTAAGGAGATACGCCTATGAACAAAATGCTGAGTAATTCAGCTCCATACTGTAAAATCTTAAATTTAATATCATTTCTTTGCAATAGTCCTAAAAGATCAAAAGAATTCGCCGATGTGCAAATGTCTTAACATGCTCTCGAAGACGGATGTGCCAGATAGAAAGGTGCAAATATCACAGTCAAGCTGTAAACTAGCGACACAACGCATTCCATTCTCCGGGCTACATTCTGCTACTTGCAAAGCCCTGTTCAGGGCTTGGTAGCCGGAGATTGAGACCGAATGCAGAAGAAGAAGAAGAAGAAGAAGTCTTAACATATGTGGACTAAATAATATCAATGTTTTAGCGTCATGGATATTCTAAAGCTAAAAGCGAAAAATTATTTAGATTGACATGCAGTGTAGTAGAAAATTGCTTCCGACTTTGTTCATGAATTAAAAGACTGACTTTAGTCAGGGTCAAGCAAAACATTATATTTTAGGACCCCCACTCCTCCTTTCACTACTTCACTTCCACGCATGTCTCCCTGGACACGGGCTGTTTTTATGGCAGCCTGGTAGACGAAGTAAGGGATCGACGTGTTCCCCGTAATAGTGAGCGGCACTCAGATGAAGCCAAGCATAGCCCAGCCGCCTGGGGGACTACGGTCCATTGGGATGTGAGGAAAGCTACTACAACGCCGCCATACGCCCTTTTCAGGTTGAACAAAAGACATTTCCGGACATTCAAATAGCAACATATAAATATATGTGTGTGTATGTGTGTGTATGTATATGTGTAAATTAATATGTATGTGTGTTTGTGTTTCTATGTATGAATCTGTTTGTATATGTGTGTGTGCGTACGTGCGTGCGTGCGTATATATATATATATATATATATATATATATATATATACTTAAGTGTGCGTATGTATGTATGTGTGTATCTTTGTATATATATATAATTGTATTGTTTTACGGGATCAAGATGCTGAGCAGCGCATGAGCTGCAGTGGTCAGCGACCAATAGCTGACTTCTAGCGTCAGGGCCAGCGAACCATGGCTGCCAAGACCCTTCTACACCTCCACGCAGTGATCCTGGATAACAGGCTGCAGCAGGGCAGACTGGCTAAGGAGAAGGGATCGAAGAGGGAATGCTAACCCGGTACTCAAAAAATGCTTGCTCAAGTCGGATGTATTGGACCGAAAGGTGCAAATATCGCAGCCAAGCTGTAAAATACGACACAACGCAATCCGTTCTCTGGACTACATTCTGCTACTTAAGCCCTTTCAGGGTTTGGTAGTGGGAGATTGAGAACGAAGAAGAAGAAGAATTGTTTTATGCTGCTGCTCATTATCTACATCACACATTTGCCATTCTTTAAACAGCGTAACTAGGGGACGGCGTGGCCTAGTGGTTAAGTGGCACGGCTCACAACCGGAAGGTGCTGGGTTCGATCCCCATCACAGCACCGACCGTTACCCCGGGGAAGCAAACCCTTAGAAAATGCAGGAGGAAGCAGACCCTTACATAAAATGCATGCTGAAGTCGGATGCACTGGGCCGACAGGCGCAAAATAAAAACCACAGTGCAACGCACTCCGCCTTGGGGAATAGAGAAATAAGGCGAACGCAAAACAAAACAAAAAACAGCGTAACTTAATTTGCGACAAAAAGCTGGCGCGGCTCCCTGAACATAACAGGTTTTTTTTTTTTTTGCCTGGTTGAAAACGAGCAGTGGTAGAATGCCACACAGCGAGGGGGCACTAACCTGAGTGTCGCGGGTTTAATCCTTCCTTCGTGAGCTTAGTCACGACTTCCCAGACGGTGTTCGTGTGTCAGACAACACAGACGTGGGACGGACAGCTAATTGCAGGAGAGAAGTTGAAACGACAGCGGAACTCGTCAAGCCTACAAACATACTGACGCAACTGTTCTATTCTGAATCGACATCACTGCATTTCTAATACTCTCTCTCTCTCTCTCTCTCTCTCTCTCTCTCTCTCTCTCTCTCGATCTCTCTCTCTCTCTCTCTCTCTATCTATCTATCTCTCCCCCCAAGTGCCTCCAAGACAGAAAGGGGCCAACTCTTTCATTGCCTGAAATTCCAGTATGTTTGTTGTTCGCTATTGTTGCTGCCATCAGGGATGAAGTGTTAAAGTTTTTAATGTAATAAGCAAACAGCTTTGTGAGGTGGGGTGGACAGTTTCTTTCCTCGCTGTCTTTGTCTTCCCTAACCGCCAGCCTGGTATCCATGTTCAGCTGAGTCGACTGGAGCTGTTGGAGGGAGGATTTTATCTCTTTGCCACGAAAAACGAGTGCTCTATCACTGCACTAATCAGCCGTTGAACACATTATATTCCTATTCGCCAGGTCAGACTGCACGAGTTCAGCCTGTTTCCAGAGCCGCCACTTAAAGGCGTAATACAGTCTTGGTAGTTGTTGTTGTTGTTCTTGTTATTATTCCATAGCTGCTGATTAAGCCTGCTCTTGGCAGCCCAATACAGTCTTGGTCCAGCTATGGCTCTCTGGTCTTGACGTAAGTACCCAGCTGTGAGTCTCTTGCTGCTCTCAGCTCACTGCAACGTCTTTAGTCCCCAAATGCAGTGATTAAAAACGGACCTACCTTGATTACTTCCTGAATAATCTTCGTGTATTGGTTTTGGCAGAAGATGAAAGAATTCAGTTGGACATTGAAATTTAAATGAACGATATAAGCTCTTGTCCAAACTTGATATCTCACCCATTGCTGACAACTAGTGTCAGGGTCAGTGAACCAGAGGTGCCAAGGCTGTTCAACACTCCCAACAGGGGATCCTGGATAACAGGCTGCAGCAGAGCAGACTGGCTAAAGAGAAGGGATCGAAGAGGGAAGGCTAACCCGGTACAAGCTGCAACAGAGCAGACTGGCTAAAGAGAAGGGATCGAAGAGGGAAGGCTAACCCGGTACAAGCTGCAACAGAGCAGACTGGCTAAAGAGAAGGGATCGAAGAGGGAAGGCTAACCCGGTACAAGCTGCAACAGAGCAGACTGGCTAAAGAGAAGGGATCGAAGAGGGAAGGCTAACCCGGTACAAGCTGCAACAGAGCAGACTGGCTAAAGAGAAGGGATCGAAGAGGGAAGGCTAACCCGGTACAAGCTGCAACAGAGCAGACTGGCTAAAGAGAAGGGATCGAAGAGGGAAGGCTAACCCGGTACAAGCTGCAACAGAGCAGACTGGCTAAAGAGAAGGGATCGAAGAGGGAAGGCTAACCCGGTACAAGCTGCAACAGAGCAGACTGGCTAAAGAGAAGGGATCGAAGAGGGAAGGCTAACCCGGTACAAGCTGCAACAGAGCAGACTGGCTAAAGAGAAGGGATCGAAGAGGGAAGGCTAACCCAATATCCAAAAATGCCTGCTGAAGTCCGATACGTCGAACCGAAAGGTGCAAATATCGCAGCCAAGCTGTAAACTACGACACAACGTATTCCGTTCTCCGGCCAATATCCTGCTACCTGCAAATTCCTTTTCATGGCTTGGTAGCTGGAGACTGAGAATGAACTGGAGTTTAATGTAGATAAATGTACAGTTATCCACATGGGTAGATCCAATATGGAACATAATTACAGAATAGGAGAAAACAATATTAGAAAGATAGATAAGCAAAGGGACCTAGGGGTTATAATAGATCATACAGGAAAGGGGAGTGAGCAAGTTAAGGTAGCAGTGAAAAAGGCAAATGCAATGTTAGGTATGATAAAAAGAAATATTAAACATAGGAGCAAGGAAGTGATCGTCAAACTGTATAAAGCATTAGTTAGACCTAGATTGGAGTACTGTGTACAGGTGTGGAGTCCTTATCATAGAGGGGATATAAACATGCTGGAAAGAATACAAAAAAGAGCGACAAAGATGATAGTGGGATTCCAGAATTACAGTTATGAGGAACGACTCAGAAAAACCGGCCTACAGTGTCTCGAAGAGAGAATAATTCGCGGTGACTTAATACAGGTTTAAAAGAGGATCAGAGGAATGGATAAATTAGACTATAACAATTTTTTTTTTAATACAGCGACCCACAACAACACGGGGCCATAGCTACAAGCTGACTAAAGAGAGGTCCAGATTAGATATTAGGAAATATTTTTTTAGTCAGAGAGTGGTGTCTGCTTGGAATGCATTGCCAGGGGAGGTAGTGGAGGCAGGGACAGTTAATGCATTGAAAAATAAACTGGATGCGCATAGCTTTTAGAGCAAGGTGATGTAAATGTAACTGGTTGTATACAGACTCTGCAGGGTCTTCTAAACAAGTATAAAGACGTTAAGTTAAGAACGAAAATGAAGAATAATCCCTAATCATAGATTAAAATTCAACTACGTTGCGGGCCGCAAATAACGATACTCGGAACGCGAATTTGATAAAACTACTGCAAGTTGACGTAAGAAGACGAGACTAATCGACAAGCAACAAAGCTTATTTATGAAAGAAAAATTGTGCCATTTTTTTAAAGCGAACAACTACAAAAAAAGGCCAAATAAATTAATAGAGACGGTAGAAAAACGCTATTAAAAACTATTACAACTGTAGCAATATCTACTCACGTGTGTTGTTCCAGCTAGAAAACAAAAGTAACATTCATTAGGATATAGTTTCCAAAAGTATACTAGCGAACTCTTCGTAACTTCCAAACTTCTAAACTCAAATTGGATGGTAGAATGTAAGTCCCGTTAGCCTCGCCCTTGACAGGCATTCCTTGAAGGCCTTGGTGAAGCAGGCTCAGAATGGTCGACGTGAGAAGGACAGTCACACAACACATACCTGAGACGGCCGCAGTTTGACACTGTGTCGCAGGTCAAACACGTGACCCTTTGTTTTATATTTATACTGCAGTGGTTCTCAAACTTTTGGGTAACGGATATCTTGACATTTGTTAACTTAACTTAACGTAATTATACTAGTTTAGAAGACTGTACAGAGTCTGTATACAACCAGTTTCTAGGAGGGTGGTGTTACCGATGTACGAGTCCATCTTAATAGACTCAAACACTAGAGCTAAGTAGACCCGCATCTAGTTAGGCGCCATCTATAGCTGCTCTTAACAAACCAAGCGGGGAAAGGTACAAATAGTTTGGTAGATTTTTAACTTCAATTTGACCCGGACAGCGGCCGTTAAGCCTACTTTTTTCGTTGTCCGACTGCCAAGGGATTTGTAACGTGCTTGATGCTGAAGACAGGGGTCTGATCTCACTACCCAGCGATCAGGGGAATTTTTACCAGAAGATCCACGTGAATAAAAATAACGGTCTTCACCGTGATTCGAACCCGCCACCTCCGGCACACGAGCGGACACCTTACATCGAGATCAATGAGTCCCCTATCTGTCGGTACTTGCGTTTTAATTCCCACCAAACAGAGGTCCCTGTATTACCATCGTATGTAACGGGAAATTCTATTTCGGGTTAAGGGAAGGACAGGTCGATAAAATGTTATTTTAAGTAATTAAGTAAAGAATTAGATAAAGATTTAGGACTATGGTTAGGTTTAAGATTAGGGTTATGGTTAGAGTTAGAGTTAGAGTTAGGTTTAGGGTTAGGTTTAGGGTTAGGTTTAGGGTTAGGTTTAGGGTTAGGTTTAGGGTTAGGTTTAGGGTTAGGTTTAGGGTTAGGTTTAGGATTAGGGTTATGGTTAGAGTTAGAGTTAGAGTTAGGTTTAGGTTTAGGGTTAAGTTTAGGGTTAGGTTTAGGACTATGGTTATGGTTTAGGATTAGGGTTATGGTTAGAGTTAGAGTTAGAGTTAGGTTTAGGTTTAGGGTTAAGTTTAGGGTTAGGTTTAGGACTATGGTTATGGTTTAGGATTAGGGTTATGGTTAGAGTTAGAGTTAGAGTTAGGTTTAGGGTTAGGTTTAGGGTTAGGTTTAGGACTATGGTTATGGTTTAGGATTAGGGTTATGGTTAGAGTTAGAGTTAGAGTTAGGTTTAGGGTTAGGTTTAGGGTTAGGTTTAGGACTATGGTTATGGTTTAGGATTAGGGTTATGGTTAGAGTTAGATAACATGGTTGTTATAACATTGTCTGACAGCATGGATAATGCCAGGCTGCTGTGGAAACTTAATGCTACTCTCCTTATCATAGATCAACGTTGATAGATTTAATAAATTCATTGCTCAGACGGGAGGAATGATGGGATACGAGATCGGAAATTCTCGTCTATAGTAGCACATTGTTTGACACCCCAGCAGTTAAAATGTGGACTACTCTGTGACACCATTGCCTCAAGTTCGTTACTCAAAATACATATATATTTTGTTTGGGGTGAATTCATACGCAAGGGACCGTTTACTTATGTGGTTAGACTCAACCTGGATAGGGGGGGGGGGGGTGCAATTTTATGTTATGTGCCATCTATGTAGTCGTTTATATTTTCAATACATGCCTCTGTAACGTTTCTTCAACTAGTTCACTTCGTAAAGACGATATAGCTGCTTGCAATCAATATTGCCATGCTACAGAACCAATGTATTGGCTTGAACTACAACCATATTTATTTTTGAAACTTTTTTTGGCTTTATAAATGTATCTGGTATCCTTCCTACCTGGAGTTTTACATTTCAATCATAAATCTGTCAGGAAGGCCAAATGTTCCGGGGTGAATTGATTCACCCTTTCGTTATCGTGTAGCACATCCCTTCTGCTTCTTACCACACACTCTTGTTTCATTTTGCTCTGTCCAACAAGCACACTCCTGTTTCATTTTACTCTGTCCAACAATCACACTCTTGTTTCATTTTACTCTGTCCAACAATCACACTCTTGCACAACTTTCACACGCGCCTTCAGGGTGACGCCCTTCCATTGCACTTTGGTTGGGCTGGCTTCTGAAAGCGCACAAACCTAGCATAGGCACATACAGACGCACACATGTGTCCAGGCACTGGTTTATTTCGTCTTAATATCGCCCAATTGACTACGGTCTGAGGTGGAATAGGCACGCCTCCGCCAGTAGAAACTAGTAAGACTTACTTACTTAGTCGCTCCTCTTCTACCGTGAGGTGTAGAGGTAACTAGTGAGACAAACACGTTAAATAAATATTAAAAAATAATAGCCCATCCCTTTGCAGAACGTCGCTCTCATTACTGTCGCCATGGAAGACTCAATCTTTAGCCAGTGCTGCCTTAACTTAACTTAACTACACTTAACGTAACGTCTTTATACTGGTTTAGAAGACTCATTTACATCACCTTGCTCTAAAAGCTATACACATCCAATTTATTTTTAAATGCATTAACTGTCCCTGCCTCCACCACCTCCCGTGGCAATGCATTCCAAGCAGACACCACTCTCTGACTAAAAAAAATACTTCATAATATCTAATCTGGACCTCTCCTTAGTCAACTTGTAGCTGGGCTCCCGCCCCCATCTTCTTCAGAAACACCCTGATGTCGTTTTTCTATCTTTCATTAAGTCTGCTTCTGTCTTGTTTCAAGTATAAAATTTTTCAGACTATTTTAGCATTTGACGTGGACAACGTATTGTAGTTTCCTAGACGTTATGATATGACCCAATCAATTCTGTTTTATATCGAGCTCTACTAAGAATTATGTGTTTTTATTTTTCTCTGCTCATAGTGTCCTGAGAACTTTTCTGTTGCATTTTAGCCTCTAAAGATTCAATTATTTTTTATTTCTTTTTCTTCTTCGTCGTTCGTCCTCAAACTCCCCATGTCAAGCCCTGAAAATGTCTTTGCTTGTAGCAGAATGTAGTGCCGAGAACGGAATGTGATATATCGTAGTTTACAGCTTGACTACGATATTTGAACCTTTCGGTCTTACACATCCGACTTCAGCAGGCATTGTTTGGTACCTGGTTTGCCTTCCCTCTTTGATCCTTTCTCCTTAGCCAGTCTGCCCTGTTGCTGCAACATGTTATCAAGGATCAACACGTGGAGGTGGCCCTGACGCTAGCAGTCAGCTGTGGGTCGCTGGCTCTGACGCTAGCAGTCAGCTCTGGGAAGATGGCTCTGACGCTAGCAGTCAGCTCTGGGTCGCTGGCCCTGACGCTAGCAGTCAGCTTTGGGTCGTTGGCCCTGACGCTAGTAGTCAGCTCTGGATCTCTGGCCCTGACGCTAGTTACTTTGAGAACATTGGTGTTTTTGGCGCAACTGAAATTAAAATTAAAATAATTTTGTCAAATTAAAATAACACACCAACAATGATGTAGCCAGGTTTACAAAATAAACACTTTAACAAAATATCACAAAAAGGAATACACTTTTATATTGTTAAACTTGGGAGATGTTTATAAAATGGTGGTTAATTGATTACGTTTCCCAGGTGACTGGTTTGGACTTTAAAAATACGATTAATATCAAGACAGATCTCAAAGTCAGTCAAAATAAATTTATTCAGGCTAAATGAAGACATTTTTGTCCTAACAAATACTAGTGTTGTGTCCATGTAGAGGTTATTGTAGATCGAAGGACAATACAATCAATAAAAGGGGATATTACTTCCGTTCTTCGTTATTATTTTGTATTATCTCCCTTTGTATATATATATATATCTCCTTTAGCACGCCATTGTTAGAAGAAAACCACCCGACTAGGCCTACAAAAACGGTGCGGAAAAAAACAAAACATTTTGAACGGAGCCACTCCCGACAGCCATTTTTTACTGCTGAATACGTCTTCCATATATACACGATATTTTGCTAAAGGATATATATATATATATATATATATAGGGTTGGTTTTTTTTACCAACTGCACTCCTCCAACCAGACAGTTCCCCCTCACGACGAGCTTGTTATCCTCGGTGACTTCAACGCCACCAGCGGATCCGACCGAAAGAGCCTGAGTCCATAGTGGAACGCCGGACGACACCACGTTCAGATTCATTTCCTTCTGTGCCTGTTTTGGCGTCAGGGTAGCGGGCACCTGGTTTAGACGGTTCAGGCATTGTCTCAACAATTGATCGCCGTCGTCTCTCCCTCTTCGGTCACGTTGCTCGCTTTCCCGGGAAGTCCCAGCCCACGAGATGCTCCGACAGGCTGTGAGGACGAGTTACCAGAAGAAACCGTAATCATCCTGGAGACGTCCTCGGGGCTAAAACACCTGGCTAAAACAGATCGGTACCTCCCCAATAGAACTGCAGGCCGCCTCTGACGTGGCCATCAGACGTGGTCATGGACATGGTCATTCGACGCGGCGGGCCCTGGTCGCCTTAACGTACTATTGTATTGTGTGTGTGTGTGTGTGTGAGTGTGTGTGTGCATGCTTACGTGTGTGTGTGTGTGTGTGTGCGTGCGTGCATGCTTACGCGTGTGTGTGTTTTGTTTTGGGTTTTTTTTTGCGTGCTTATAGTATGTTGTGTCACACTTTGCAGCTGAGATGTCATGTCTGCGCCTTTTTTTTTTTTTTTTTTTTTTTTTTTTTTTTTTTTTTTTTTTTTTTTTTTTTTTTTGCGTTCGCCTTATTTCTCTAATCCCCAAGGCGGTGTGCGTTGCACTGTGGTTTTTATTTTGCGCCTGTCGGCCCAATGTATCCGACTTCAGCATGCATTTTATGTAAGGGTCTGCTTCCTCCTGCATTTTCTAAGGGTTTGCTTCCCCGGGGTAACGGCCGGTGCTGTGATGGGGATCGAACCCAGCACCTTCGGATTGTGAGCCGTGCCACTTATCCCCTAGGCCACGCCGTCCCCGTCTGCGCCTTTTGATTCGTCACGTCAATTTTCATATGCTGAGTTACCCTTTCTAGTCTTGGACTGTCAGCTTATCTGCAAGCAGCAAGTGGCTTTAGGCCAGAACATTCCATCTCATAGATGGGTAGGCTTTCCTAGCTCCCAACTCTAACTTTCCAGCGTTGTCTTCGACTTTCTGTTTCACTTTGATACCTCAATATCTCATCTGCAACGCAACGGGATGGTTTGGAATCAGAGTTGTCCTTCATCTGAACGTGGCGCCCTTCTCGGCCGACAACGGCTCATTCCCTTGGAGCATCCATCTGGTGTTATGGAACCCGGGATTTACCTGTCGTCTTTTCTCTTCTTCATAGAATCAGGTCTGTCGGCAGAAGTCCAGACGTTCGTCTTTGCTGTCAGATACTATATGAAACTCACATCTTGACAACATTTGATTTGAATTGAAGAGCTCACCTTCACTCCACTCCCTGCTTTGACAGCATTTACGACGGATTCATTATATATTTGCTTTATTTAATTCCTACACAATGCGCAAAATATCCTGGCCCATTAATTCCGGAAGTAAACTCGAGATAAATAAATCTGCTGTTTCCAGTCGGCTCGACTTGCAATTGAATCAAGGCACCCCAGGACGAGAGATTACGGTTTAAATCTAATTACCGTGTCAGTTTTTAGATGATTTGCAAAAAATATGTCCGATTATATTCTGACCCAATCGCCATCATCTCTTGCAATGAGCAACTGATTTCTGTACAGAGCTTTCTTTCAAACCCAAAAGGCACTAACCAATCAACATACGTTTTCATTGAATGTATTAGATGAGCTTGAACGTAGTGATGCACCCAAGTATTTAGACCACACATTATCTTACAATGCACACTTCTGTGGGGTAAAACAAAAAGTATGTCCAAGAAACGATATAATTCGCAAGCTGACAAACACTGCATGGGGAAGCATCCCCAATGGTGCAACGCGTTTTAACCGTTACACTATGTCTCTTAGTGACAGAGTATGCGGCACCAATATGGAATTCACCAACACACGCGGGGACGGCGTGGCCTAGTGGTGGCACGGCTCACAACGCGAGGGTGCTTTGTTCGATAATCATCACAGCACCGGCCGTTATTCCGGGGAAGCAAACCCTTAGAAAATGCAGGAGGAAGCAGACCCTTACATAAAATGCATGCTGAAGTCGGATGCACTGGGCCGACAGGCGCAAAATAAAAACCACAGTGCACCGCCTTATGGATTAGAGAAATAAGGCGGACGCAATAAAAAAAAATTGTTAAACCCACACGCACGAAACAGGTCAATTTGGCAGTAAATGAGACATGCCGAATTGTAACAGGATGCATTAAACCGACACCAACGGGAAAGGTCCATGCAATCGCTGGTATTGCACCTCCGAATAATAGAAGACATGTCGCATCTGGAGTTAAGAGACAAAAGCAGTCCTGTGATCAGAGACATCATCTGTTTGGGCATACAGCAGAAAGAATACAACTGAAATCAAACAAACGTTTTAGGGAACTGTACAGCCCTCAGAATAGAGCCCCGAGAGAAACCGAATAAAACAGTGGCTCCAAAAGAATGGTAAAGGTTAAAAGACGATTAAAAATAACTTGCACAAAGAAATAATTTGCCAAATACTACGTGGAGATCTCTGAACAGGTTAAGAATAGGTGTGTCCAGGTGTGGAGATAACGAATATTGCGAATGTGTGGCCGCCCAGGACCCGGGACACCTGATTATATGTACTAGGATGGATAAATTCTGTGCAGTGCAGAAACTGATGATTAATAGAAAAGCACTGAGAGTGGCTAGTTTTTGGCGCGAAGGCTATATGAGGTTGTCGGACACTGAAAGATGCAGAATGGATGTATTGCGGGGTATGCACTGGGGACACTATTTCACACTCTCAGTCGCCTCTTTTGGTGTGCTCTCATTGTGGTAGTAGCCCAAATCGCATCTCTGTCACGCGTGTACAAAGCTCTACCTGAAAACCACGTTACAATGTAGAACTCAAAACTGATATTTACCTTACACATTTCTGACAGCAATAAGGGAAATAGCACAATGATTTATCCTTGATTAAGCTTCCCTTATACAGCTTAATATACATTTTGTGACAAATTTCTGTTCTATTCTGGTCTAATTAAAACGTAGTCCCCTTAAACATTTGAGCTAAGATTAACATGTAGTCCCCTTAAACATTTGAGCTAAGATTAACATGTAGTCCCCTTAAACATTTGAGCTAAGATTAACATGTAGTCCCCTTAAACATTTGAGCTAAAAATTAACATGTAGTCCCTTTAAACATTTGAGCTAAGATTAACATGTAGTCCCCTTAAATATTTGAGCTAAGATTAACATGTAGTCCCCTTAAACATTTGAGCTAAGATTAACATGAAGTCCCCTTAAACATTTGGGCTAAGATTAACATGTATTCCCCTTAAACATTTGGGCTAAGATTAAAATGAAGTTCATTAAACATTTTGGCTAAGATTAAAATGCAGTTATCTAAACATTTAATGTAACATTAAAATGTGGTTCACTAAACATTTGGACTAAGATTAAAATGTAGTCCCCTTAAACATTTGGACTAAGATTAAAATGAAGTTCATTAAACATTTTGGCTAAGATTAAAATGCAGTAATCTAAACATTTAATGTAACATTAAATTGTGGTTCACTAAACATTTGGACCAAGATTAAAATGTGGTTCACTAAATATTTGGACTAAGATTAATCGATGGTTCGATCCCCATCACAGCACCAGCCGTTACCTCAGGGAAGCAAACCCTTAGAAAATGTAGAAGGAAGCAGACCCTTACATAAAATCAATGCCAAAGCCGGATGCACAGGGGCGACAGGCGCAAAATAAAAACATAGTGGAACGCACACCTCCTTGGGGAATAGAGAAATAAGGCAAAAGTCAGAAAAAAAAAAATTAACAAAACTAAAAACATATGCAAATTCGTTTGTTTTCGCTCGTCTTGTATTCAGCTCATCATATCATGTTTTTGCGCCGTTGACCTATTGCAACTGTCTTCTGCGGGAATTTTATTGAATTTACTTTCAACGGGGGATCACATTTGAGACGAAAGTCAAGGGAGAAGAATGGGTTCACACTGGTGATAAAATGACAGATTATCGGAGTCATTATAACCATATGCATGGAATGCAGAAAGTGGTGAAACGAAAGTGCAGAGTTTGAGGTTGGCTTCGTTCGTTCGTTCTCTATCCCCCGCTACTAACCAGTGAGACGGGCCTAAGTAGCAGAATGTAGTCCAGAGAACGGAATGCGTTGTGTAGTAGTTTACAGCTTGACTGCGATATTTGCATCTTTCTGTCCAACTCATCCGACTTCAGCAAGCATTTTTCGAGTACCGGGTTAGCATTCCCTCTTCGAACCCTTCTCCTTTGCCAGTCTGCCCTGCTGCAGCCTGTTATCCAGGATCACCGAGTTGGGGTGTAGAAGGGTCTTGGCAGCTCTGGTTCGCTGGCCCTGACGCTAGCAGTCAGCTATGGGTCGCTGACCACTGCAGCTCACACGCTGCTCAGCATCTTGATCCTGAGGTTAACCAGTTGATAAGTCATAACATGCAGTAGAGGTATGCAATCTAATATACCGATGGATCGGTGATATACAGTGAAAACCCCGGCTGGAGCTTTTCTGATGCAGTGAGAGGTCATGTTGTTAATGAGCAGAGCGGAAACAAGAACTTCCAGTTTGAGAATTAAAATGGCAGCAGGGACTGCAGCTACTATATGTCGTGTGAGACCTCTTTAACAGGGGCAGTCATCGTGTCAGACTCTCAATCCTTGCTCCAGGGGTACAGAAGGGCTGGCTAAGGCACGATTGAATGGCAGCTGTCGAGGCATCAAACCTGCAGGGTCTGGAGTGGATCAACTGTCTTGATCATCCTGTGACCAGGGCCACGAAACAGCTGATATTCTGACTTCGCTAGCATCATTTAGTACATTAGATATTGATAGTTTGCATTTTGAAGTCTATCAATGAACGCCTGTTAACAGATGACGGCTTTCAGAGCTAAAGCAACCGCTGTACATACAACTCAGATTTATATGAGCCAAAAGACAACTATAAAAAAGATTCCAGGAGCGTTCTCCAAGATAGATTTTCACACGAAATAAAAATATAACTTCGAGTTGCTGTCCTAAAAAAAATCAGATTCAGTTCTACAGTTGATTCCGGCTCACTTTGGGATCCTTGGAAACGAAAAATCAGATGAGCAGAAAGCCGGAAGTCCCGGCATGTAGTCTCCCCATCCATCGAGCTATAAAGAAGCAAAGACACTCATCAAACGATTCAAGGGAACGAAATTGAGATCATCAAAAATAATACATACCAGAGAATAACAGCATAGACAAACTTGGCAGAGAACGGCAGACAAAGATCTTCAGACTCCGAACAGGACATTGCAGACTCAAGGCGCACCTCCACAGAATGGGTCTCAGAGACACTGTCACATACGAATGCAGGGCACCCAAGCGAACAGCAGAACATTTCCTGCAGGACTGCCCCACTTATCCAGACAAAAGATAGGCAGTCTGACCCGATAGAGTGGCCATGCTCGAAAAGCTGTGGGACCGGCAAAGACCTGACACGCAGTCTGAATCGTGAGCCTCGCAGGACTAGAAGCATAGCATCAGTTGATCGTGAGCCTCACAGGACTAGAAGCATAGCATCAGTTGATCGTGAGCCTCACAGGACTAGAAGCATAGCATCAGTTGATCGTGAGCCTCACAGGACTAGAAGCATAGCATCAGTTGATCGTGAGCCTCACAGGACTAGAAGCATAGCATCAGTTGATCGTGAGCCTCACAGGACTAGAAGCATAGCATCAGTTGATCGTGAGCCTCACAGGACTAGAAGCATAGCATCAGTTGATCGTGAGCCTCACAGGACTAGAAGCATAGCATCAGTTGATAGTGAGCCTCACAGGACTAGAAGCATAGCATCAGTTGATCGTGAGCCTCACAGGACTAGAGGCATAGCATCAGTTGATCGTGAGCCTCATGGGACTAGAAGCATAGCATCAGTTGATCGTGAGCCTCACAGGACTAGAAGCATAGCATCAGTTGATCGTGAGCCTCACAGGACTAGAAGCATAGCATCAGTTGATCGTGAGCCTCACAGGACTAGAAGCATAGCATCAGTTGATCGTGAGCCTCACAGGACTAGAAGCATAGCATCAGTTGATCGTGAGCCTCACAGGACTAGAAGCATAGCATCAGTTGATCGTGAGCCTCACAGGACTAGAAGCATAGCATCAGTTGATCGTGAGCCTCACAGGACTAGAAGCATAGCATCAGTTGATCGTGAGCCTCACAGGACTAGAAGCATAACATCAGTTGATCGTGAGCCTCACATGACTAGAAGCATAGCATCAGTTGATCGTGAGCCTCACAGGACTAGAAGCATAGCATCAGTTGATCGTGAGCCTCACAGGACTAGAAGCATAGCATCAGTTGATCGTGAGCCTCACAGGACTAGAAGCATAGCATCAGTTGACCGAAGAAGAAGTAGACGATAAAGTATCAGCAATTCATAGTCTGCAGAACTTTGAAATCGAATGGGGCTCCAGCGGTTGCGGCCCTTGGTGAAGACAGAGCAGACGTGTGTACAGCCATCAAGCTGCAGTAACCATCATTTCCACACCCTTCCCAATTTACTGAGAGTCTGAGCACCAATTGGTATGCTCGGAATGAAGTGAAGTCGATTCTTAGGAACAGAACAAAATGACCTTGCTATTTCATAAAATCGAACACAAACAAGTTTTAGTTTTGTATCTTGTACTTACCGTTTCGCAACGCCCCTTTAATCTCCTCTCTCCCCGCCCCCCCCCCCCCCTCCCCGGCCCACAATTCCCAATCTATCCATCAACGGAGACATCAACCCTCAATATTTTATCTTTTGACGTAGACATCAACCCCTAATCTTTTATCGATTAACGGAGACATCAACCCCGAATCCTTTATCTATTGACAGTAGAAGTTTATGAGCGAAGTAGCAGAATGAAACAGGATCATCCCAACAGACTCCTTGTGGAAAACTGGCAGCCAAAAAGCAGAATTAAGCTAAAGTCTGTACTTCACCATGTTAGTGAAATCAAAGACAGATACCATCTACCAGAAAGAAGACAAGAGTTACAGAGAGTAGTAAATGTCATACCTCCACAAGCTTTCTTTGCAACACCAGAGATACAGGCAAAATTAATAGATGATACAACCAAATATTCAGATCCAAGTACTCTCATTCGAGCAGCTAAAAAAACTACTGATGCTTATCAAAGCAGGTTATGGCGTTTATATAAAATACCCGGACGGATCTTCAGATGAACTGTCTAATGCTTGCGGGGAGGTTTGCTTGAACTATGAAGATCATTGCACTTGAAATCGCTTTGTGCTATATGAGGACTGTTGTGTATGCCTTTTCTTCAAAGGTCCAAAGCATTGTTATTTTCACAGATTCAATGTTAGTTTTTCAAGCATTAGAAGTTGCTGGTCATGGCAGACCTAACCTTATCCAAATATCTCTAGACATTAACCACATTATCACTTCCAGTGCTGTAAACATAATTCTGCAGTGGATCGCGGGACACTAAAGCACACCAGGCAATGACAAAGGCAGACAGACTAGCAGAGGAGGGATCAAGACAAGAACAGCCACACACAGCAACAACTTTACAAACAGCCAAACAGCTCATAAGACCAGCAAACAAAGAAATTTGACTGAACAGATGGGCCACGGGAAAACACTGGAAGGGAGGTCTACAGACATTTGGCAAGACCAAGTCCAAATGACAGTGTAAATCAACTGACAAGGAAGGATCAGAGCACAATTTTCCGACTCAGAACCCAACACATCCCACTAAATAAGTACCTGAACAGAACCCAACACATCCCACTAAACAAGTACCTGAACAGAACCCAACACATCCCACTAAACAAGTACCTGAACAGAACCCAACACATCCCACTAAACAAACACCTGAACAGAATCCAACACATCCCACTAAACAAGTACCTGAACAGAACCCAACACATCCCAGTAAACAAGAACCTGAACAGAACCCAACACATCCCACTAAATGAACACCTGAACAGAATCCAACACATCCCACTAAACGAACAACTGAACAGAACCCAACACATCCCACTAAATGAACACCTGAACAGAACCCAACACATCCCACTAAATGAACACCTGAACAGAATCCAACACATCCCACTAAACAAACACCTGAACAGAACCCATCACATCCCACTAAATAAGTACCTGAACAGAACCCAACACATCCCACTAAACAAGTACCTGAACAGAACCCAACACATCCCACTAAACAAACACCTGAACAGAACCCAACACATCCCACTAAACAAACATCTGAACAGAACCCAACACATCCCACTAAACAAGTACCTGAACAGAACCCAACACATCCCAGTAAACAAGAACCTGAACAGAACCCAACACATCCCACTAAATGAACACCTGAACAGAATCCAACACATCCCACTAAACGAACAACTGAACAGAACCCAACACATCCCACTAAATGAACACCTGAACAGAATCCAACACATCCCACTAAACAAGTACCTGAACAGAACCCAACACATCCCACTAAACAAGTACCTGAACAGAACCCAACACATCCCACTAAATGAACACCTGAACAGAATCCAACACATCCCACTAAACAAACACCTGAACAGAATCCAACACATCCCACTAAACAAGTACCTGAACAGAACCCAACACATCCCACTAAACAAGTACCTGAACAGAACCCAACACATCCCACTAAACAAGTACTTGAACAGAACCCAACACATTCCACTAAACAAGTACCTGAACAGAATCCAACACATTCCCACTAAATGAACACCTGAACAGAATCCAACACATTCCCACTAAATGAACACCTGAACAGAATCCAACACATTCCCACTAAATGAACACCTGAACAGAACCCATCACATCCCACTAAACAAGTACCTGAACAGAACCCAACACATCCCACTAAACAAGTACCTGAACAGAACCCAACACATCCCACTAAACAAGTACCTGAACAGAACCCAACACATCCCACTAAACAAGTACCTGAACAGAACCAAACACATCCCACTAAACAAGTACCTGAACAGAACCAAACACATCCCACTAAACGAACAACTGAACAGAACCCAACACATCCCACTAAATGAACAACTGAACAGAATCCAACACATCCCACTAAACAAGTACCTGAACAGAATCCAACACATTCCACTAAACAAGTACCTGAACAGAACCCAACACATTCCACTAAACAAGTACCTGAACAGAACCCAACACATTCCCACTAAACGAACAACTGAACAGAACCCAACACATCCCACTAAATGAACACCTGAACAGAATCCAACACATCCCACTAAATGAACACCTTAACAGAATCCAACACATCCCACTAAATGAACAACTGAACAGAATCCAACACATCCCACTAAACGAACAACTGAACAGAACCCAACACATCCCACTAAACGAACAACTGAACAGAATCCAACCACAACATACTCCTAAGTGCCAGATGTGTACACACCAATATGAAACCGTTGGTCATCATCTCTTTGAGTGTTCAGCGCTCAATGATTTTCAGGTCAGGTCAGGTCATCCCGTAACCGGCGAGGTCGTTTGGGCATACAGGAAGACATCCTCACAGCCCCACGCCACCCCTCTCTGTCAGATGCCGCTGCCTGTGACTCTTCTGGTCGGAGACTGGTCCATTCTTTTATGTTGTCCTCCCATCTCTTTTTGGGCCGGCCTCTTCGTCGTCTGCCATGCACCTTTCCGTGGAGGATTGTGTTTGCAAGACCATTTGATCTCGATATGTGACCGTACCATGTGAGTTTCCTTCTTTTGACAGTTGCCAAGAGGTCTTCGAAAGCCCATATTGCTGTTGTAATTCTATCTCGTATTTCCTCATTTGTAACTCGATCTTTGTACGTAACGTTTAAAAGTTTTCGTAAACATCTCATCTCCAAGGCCTGTGTCCTTCGTTGAAGGTCAGCTGTAACTGTCCATATCTCACACGCATAGAGGAATATCGACAGAACCAGTGTACGCATTAATCTGATTTTCGTGCATAGTGCTAACCGTTTATCTTGCCAGATTGTGTTAAGCCGTGCAAGCGCCGCTATTGTCTGTGCTATTCTGGCCAACACCTCACATTTTGATCCTTCATCACTGATAATCGACCCAAGATATTTAAAACGGTCAACCACCTCCAGTTCCTGACCATTAGCTTTTATTCTGCCGTTGAAGCCCGTGGCGTTGTTGGTCATTAATTTTGTCTTTCCAGCGTTTATCTCCATACCATAGTCAAGAGCTGTTTCATCGAGCCTTCTGACCCATTCTTGGAGGTCTGCTTCTGAACCCGCCAACCCGTCGATATCATCTGCAAAACGAAGGTTGGTAATCGTTCGGCCCCCTATCTTGACAGTACCAACGTGACCTCCAAGTGCCTCACCCATAATTCCTTCAAGGAATATATTGAAAAGAGTTGGAGAGAGTGTACACCCCTGTCTTACACCAACTGATGTGCGAAACCAGTCCCATCGCCTCCCATTCACAAGAACTGCGCTAGACGCCTTGTCATACAGGTGTTCAAGGACCGTTATAATATTTCCGTTGATATTAAACATCCTCATGGTTGCCCAAAGCGCTTTATGCCATACCCTATCAAACGCCTTCTTAAAATCCACAAACACATGATACAGTGTTTGCTGCTGTTCTAGATATTTCTCGGTTAGCAACCTTAAATTAAATATCTGTTCTGTAGTGCTTCTTCCCTGTCTGAACCCTGCTTGGTCCTCGGCAATAATGTTCTCTACTTGGGGTTTCAATCGGTCGAAGATTAATCTAAGCATGACCTTGCTAGGGTGGCTGATGAGGCTTATTGTTCTATAATTTTGGCACAGCTTTAGGTTTCCAGACTTATGTAACGGTATAACCATTGATTTCGTCCATAAGTCCGGCCAGTTTCCTGTCGCCCATATTTTGTTACAGATGATTTTAGGAAAATGATTTTTCCTTCGTGGTCGTGGAACACTAAGTATGGCACTAGACAACAGCTGATAAACACGTGCAGATACCATTACGTTTCATTGAGCCGAAGGGCGAGCGCCCGGATGCTGCTGGATCCGTAACAGCAACAACAACAACAACAACATCTATTGACAGAGACATCTGCATGTCCTAGGAAATAGCAATATCGAAAAAAACCTCGTATGTCCCCTTAAGTGAACAGAACATGCATGATTAAACGGTTCTTGTTTTCGATTTATATCAAGATACATTAACAAGGTCAAGGAAGGGGGAGCGGAAAATTAGTCATGTGTGTGTGTGTGTGACTGTTTGAGTGGTGTGTGCGTAAGTGTGGCTAAGAATGCGAGTATGCATATGTATGATTGTTTGTGTGCATTTACTAGTGGGTGTATGAGTTTATGAGTTTGAGTGTGTGTATATTAGTGCGTGTGTCTGTGAAGGAAGAATAAGAATTTGTTTGTATGTGTTGTGTGTGTGTGTGAGAGAGAGAGAGAGAGAGAGAGAGAGAGAGAGAGTTAGCAATTGGTTATTAATAATAATAGTTGCCCATGGCAAGCAAAGTGATAGGGCATGTGTAAGTTGACCCCTTCAGGCTGGATCAAATGAAACCCATGCATCACGAGGAGCTAAATCTCCGCAAGTGAAAACAACAGTAAGACAGTAGTTTAAGATTGATGGTACCACTCCACGTCTGCATCATACTATAGTCAGTCATATCTGAAAGGGGATAACTATAATCAGTCATAGCTGAAAAGGGATAACTGTAGTCAGTCATAGCTGAAAGGGGATAACTATAGTCAGTCATAGCTAAAAGGGGATAACTATAGTCAGTCATAGCTGAAAGAGGATAACTATAGTCAGTCATAGCTGAAATGGGATAACTATAGTCAGTCATAGCTAAAAGGGGATAACTATAGTCAGTCATAGCTGAAAGAGGATAACTATAGTCAGTCATAGCTGAAAGGGGATAACTATAGTCAGTCATAGCTGAAAGAGGATAACTATAGTCAGTCATAGCTGAAAGGGGAACACTATAGTCAGTCATAGCTGAAAAAGGCTACTATTGCGTGTGTGTGTGTGTGTGAATTTGTATAAACTAGAGCAGTGGTGGTCAAGCTAGGGTTGGCCAAGGGCCAGATTATGGTAAAGGGTGGCTACAGAGATTCAGATTATGGTAATGGGTTTCTCCAGATGGACAGATTATGGTAAAGGGTAACACCAGACGGACAGATTATGGTAAAGGGTTTCTCCAGAGGTTCAGATTATGGTAAAGGGTTTCTCCAGATGGACAGATTATGATAAAGGGTTTCTCCAGATTATGGTAAAGGGTAACACCAGACGGACAGATTATGGTAAATGGTAACACCAGACGGACAGATTATGGTAAATGGTAACACCAGACGGACAGATTATGGTAAATGGTAACACCAGACGGACAGATTATGGTAAATGGTAACACCAGACGGACAGATTATGGTAAATGGTAACACCAGACGGACAGATTATGGTAAATGGTAACACCAGACGGACAGATTATGGTAAATGGTAACACCAGACGGACAGATTATGGTAAATGGTAACACCAGAGGGCCAGTCATATACCGTCCTTAAAAAAAAAATTCTGAGATTTAGTTTTACAAATATAATGAACCACGTACATAAAGCAACGGTAAACTCTTCTATACTTAGAAAACATTTTTACAAATGCAAACTTTTATACACGAAAACGTGTACATCAGCGTGAAGTGTCACAAGCCCAGAAGTGTTACTGGCTGATTTACACTTAACACACTTCACAAGGCTGCTAGCTGTGCACATCAACTCCTTCCTATAGAAATGCACCTACCACCCAACCCTACGATCGCTTTCCCATACATTATTTGATCTCAGAGACTTCCGACTGCAGAAAAGATCTGTCATTGCTTTGAGTTTCTCATATCAAAGTATGTACCAACACTGTCTTCGGCTGTCCACGTGCACGATCAGAGATTTGACGTTATCATTTCCGGTTTATCGGCAGTATCTAAAAGAGCTCAATTGGTATGATAGACAGACAGACAGACAGACAGACAGACAGATAGATAGATAGATAGATAGATAGATAGATAGATAGATAGATAGATAGATAGATAGATAGATAGATAGATAGATAGATAGATTGATAGATAGATAGATAGATATATTGATAGATAGATTGTAAGATTGATTGTAAGATTGATGGTAAGATTGATTGTAAGCTAGATGGTAAGATTGATGGTAAGATTGATTGTAAGATAGATGGTAAGATTGATTGTAAGATTGATGGTAAGATTGATTGTAAGATTAGTGGTAAGATTGATTGTAAGATTAGTGGTAAGATTGATTGTTAGATTGATGGTATGATTGATGGTAAGATTGATTGTAAGATTGATGGTAAGATTGATGGTAAGATTAGTGGTAAGATTGATGGTAAGATTGGTGGTAAGATTGATTGTAAGATTGGTGGTAGGATTGATGGTAAGATTAATGGTAAGATTGATGGTAAGATTGTTGGTAAGATTGATGGTAAGATTGATTGCAAGATTGGTGGTAGGATTGATGGTAAGATTGATTGTAAGATTAATGGTAAGATTGATGGTAAGATTGATTGTAAGATTGATGGTAAGATTGATTGTAAGATTGATGGTAAGATTGTTTGTGAGATTGATGGTAAGATTGATTGTAAGATTAATGGTAAGATTGATGGTAAGATTGATTGTAAGATTGATGGTAAGATTGATTGTAAGATTGATGGTAAGATTGATTGTAAGATTAGTGGTAAGATTGATTGTAAGATTAGTGGTAAGATTGATTGTAAGATTAGTGGTAAGATTGATTGTAAGATTAGTGGTAAGATTGATTGTAAGATTGATGGTAAGATTGATTGTAAGATTAGTGGTAAGATTGATGTTAAGATTGATGGTAAGATTGATTGTAAGATTGGTGGTAAGATTGATTGTAAGATTGGTGGTAAGATTGATTGTTAGATTGGTGGTAAGATTGATTGTTAGATTGATGGTAAGATTGATTGTTAGATTGATGGTAAGATTGATTGTTAGATTGATGGTAAGATTGATTGTTAGATTGATTGTAAGATTGATTGTTAGATTGATGGTAAGATTGATTGTTAGATTGGTGGTAAGATTGATTATTAGATTGATGGTAAGATTGATTGTTAGATTGATTGTAAGATTAGTGGTAAGATTGATTGTAAGATTGGTGGTAAGATTGATTATTAGATTGATGGTAAGATTGATTGTTAGATTGATTGTAAGATTAGTGGTAAGATTGATTGTAAGATTGGTGGTAAGATTGATTGTTAGATTGATGGTAAGATTGATTGTTAGATTGATTGTCAGATTAATGACTAGAAAAACAAATAAAACTGGTGGCATATAGCTGGTACAAGAACAAGAAGATTTGGAAAACAAGAAACATGAAATGTGGAAATGTTTCAAGGACAGTTAGTTATGGAGACGATTGACTTACACCACGAATCAGGCATAAAGGATGTCAGTTTTTCATAGACATATACTCAACATGGGCTACACAGCCGCACAATCGCTGTTTTGTTCTTCTCAATTCCAACTTGCTAATTTAATGGTAAACATTTTCCAATGCAATATTGGTGACACGTGTCCATATTACCTCCCTTAAGTTATTAGACCAGCTGTTACTAACAATTCTCGTCTGTTCCCGTGACGACCGGACACTTACGAGATTATAATTACGTCGTTGTAAGTCTCGAACAAGTGCTGATCTTTCTCTACAAACGTAATTGTGTCTGAAGATTGTCCGAAGGAACGGTTGGCCGGATGGTTTATCGTAATCCCCTTTTTCTGAGTGCATTTTACCCATACGACCTTGTCTTAGTTGTTAATTACACGTGACACTTTGTTCCTTGTTCTTCCTTTAACAAAATTGGATTTACCCCCGACATATTCAAGAAAAACAGGATAAACCTAATGTTTTCTTCAATTTATGTGACATCTTGTTCCAAGAAATACAGGATAAACCAACTTGTCTTTTATCATGTGACAACATGTTCCAGGAAAAACAGGATAAACTCACTTTTACCTTCATATCACGTGACATGTTCCAGGTTAAAAACATTATAAACTCCTGTTACCCTCCTATTATGTGACATGTTCCAGGTAAAAGCAGGACAAACCTAATGTTATCTCCTAGCATATCGAAAGAGACGACCTAAAAAACACTTGTGCATGTAGCTAGCATCCTCATTGTATACACAAATTGCAACTGAAACTGTCATTTCAGACTTCATATGAGTGGGCGGCCAATTGTAGTGGTGGGCCTATTCTTCGCTGGTTACGATGGGGTGACATAAAGGAAGATTAAGTCCATTATATAAGCAATCGCCCAAATTGACCTAATCCAGATGACACCTTCTCCTGTATATAATCCTTAAGTCTCTCTTCCCAACTGTTAACATTCACAAAGTCCATACATGACAATCGCCCGGTTCCGGCTTACGGCACGCATTAGTCGAACAAATCCAGTTTAACGACAACGACACACATCAGGTGTCGTGTAATCTGAATGTCCCCAAGTGTCTCAGTCCTAAGGCGTCACACCTGTTCGTTATCCGTATCTTGACACTGTTTCTCTCAATTAGTTACCGATATTTGGGCAATGCTTATCTCTCGTTAGATTATCTACATGTATATATACATACGTCCACATACGCACTTACATACATACACAAACATGTAAGAAAAACAACAAACGTACATACATACATACATACATACATACATACATACATACATACATACATACATACATACATACATACACACACACACGCATGCAGGCACGCACGCCCGCAAGCACGCACGCACGCACACACACAGACACACACACAGACACACATACAGACATACATACATATATACATACATACAGACATACATACATTACATACATACATACATACATACATACATACATACATACATACATACATACAAACATACATACATACATACATACATACATACATACATACATACATACATACATACATACATACATACATACATACATACATACATACATACATACATACATACATACATACATACATTATTTAACTACTGGGTCACTCCAAGGTAGCAACACTCTGGTTTACTTAGATGTAAATTAGTACCAGACTTATTCTTTTGTAAAGTCAGGTATGAAGAAAGTACTGGCCAGATGCAATGACAGATAGATCAATACAGGCAGAGTAACAAGGACAATGAGAGAGATAATTAGAAAAGGTTTGTGAAATGAGAGAGGCAGAACTAGATGTATAAAACACTGTTTTTAAATGTAAAGATAATTTGAGAGAGTGTGATATACAGAGATAAAGAGGGTGTGGTGCGGGGTGAGAGAAAGAGTAAGGGGCGGGATGTGCCGGTGAAATAAATAAATTACAGAGATGCATAATTAAAGAGAGAAGAGAGAGGGAAAAAAGAGAGAAGAAGAGAGAGAAGAAAAAAAGAAGAAAGAAGGGAGTCTTCTTCTTCTTCTTCATCGTACGCAGTCAGACATCAATCTTTATTTTTTCGAAAAAAGCAGCGGTCATCCTGAGGCTGTCGACACTGCCATAGAGCTTGTCTAGTGGTGCCACTGGTGATGGCCACATCTGCTCTCTCTGATCCTAGAATGTCGAGCAGTTTTGCAGCAAATGTTCAGGGGTTTTTCCCGGTACCACACGGGCATTCGTCAGTGCCACCTATCTTCAATTTGTTGAATAGGTGGTACCTCAGTCTATTGTGGCCAGTGCGGAGCCTGAAGACCACGACCTGCTCTCTTCTGTTCATCTGGTAATAGGCATCGTTTTTTGTATAGCCAGTATGTTCGGTTTCCCATTTGGTCATGTATCTAGCTCTAATAAGCCGTTTTGACTCTTCGTATTTCATACTAGTATCTGGTTGTGGTAGTCTTGCACCTTCTTTTGCCATTCTGTCTGCCTCCTCGTTGCCTTGGATGTTACAGTGGGATGGAACCCACTGCACCACTACCCTTTTTGGTGCGGACTGCTGGCATAGTTGACAGAGTACTGCTCTTAAATCATTAAGTTCAGTATTTTTCTGGCTTTTTAGTGCTGTGACTACGGCCAAGGCATCTGTAAGCAGGACTATATGGCTTTCATTCCTTAGAGAAGGGAGTGAAGAGAGAGAGAGAACAAGAGAAGAGAGAGAGAAAAGAGAGAGACAAGAGAAAAAGAGAAAAGAGAGATAACAGAGAAAAGACAGAGAAGAGAGAAAAAGAAGAAAGAGAGAGAGAGAAAAGATTGAAAGATAGAAATAGGGAAGAAAAGAGAGAAGCGAGCGAGAAGAGAGATAGAGAGAAGAGAAGAAAAAGGAGAGAGAAAAGAGAGAAGAGAAAGAAAAGGAGCGAGAAAAGAGAGGAGAGAAGAGAAAGAGAAGAGAGAGAAGATAAAGAAGAGAGAGAAGAGAAGAGAGCGTAAAGGAAAGAGGGAGAGAGAGAAGACAGAGAGACGAAAGAGAGAGAACAGAAGAGAGAGAAGAAGAGGAGAAAAGGAAAGTGATAGAAAGAGTAAGGAGAGAAAGAAGAGAGAGAGGAGAGAACAGAGAGAAAATAAAAAGAAAGAACAGAGAGAAAAAGAGAGAGAGAGAATAGAGGTAAGGGAGAAAGAGAAGAGAGAGAGGGGAGAAGAAAGAACAGAAAATAGAGAAGAAAGAGGAGAAAGAACAGAGAGAGAAAAGAGAAAGAACATAGAGAGAAGAGAGAGAGAGAAGAGCGAGAGAGAAAAGAGAAAGAGATAAGATAGAAAGAAGAGAGAGAGAAAAGGGAGATACGAGAGAAGAAAGAGAAGAAGAGAGAGAGGGAAGAATGAAGAAGAGATGAGAGATAAGGAGAGAGAGGGGAAAAGAGGAGAAAGAAGAGAGAGAGGAGAGAGAGAAGAGAGCGAAAAGAGAGAAAAGAGAGACAGGGAGGAGAGAGAAGGGAGAGAAGATAGAGAACAGAGAAAGAAAGAGAGAACAGAGAAAGAACAGAGAGAGAGAAGAAAGACAAAAGAGAGAGAGAGAAGAGAGAGAGAAAAGAGATAGAGAAGAGTGAAAGAAGTGAGAGAAGAGAGAAAAAGAGAAGAGAGAGAGAAAACAGAGAGACGGGATAAAGAAGGGACAGAGAGAGAAGGGAGATAAAGAGACAAGGAAAAAGAGCAAGCAACTAAAGGGGAGAAAAAGAGTGTGAGATTTATTTCTCTCTGTCATCATCTCTCATTCCTTTCTCTCACGCTCTCTCTATCTCTCTCTGTCTCCCATTTAGTTGCTCGCTCTTTCTCCGTGTCTCTTTCTCCCTTTTCTCCCTATCGCTCTCCCTTCTCTCTCTGTTCTCCTATGTTCTCTCCCTCTTTCTCTCTCTTCTCTCTCTTTTCTCTCTCTCTCTGTTCTTTCTCTCTCTGTTCTGTGAGTCAGCTCACATATTTCCAGCACCGCTCTAAACCTCCAACATCGCTTGGCGCATCGTCACGGACCAAGAACTTCTGATCCCAACAAAGGAAAGTAAAATTAAATTATCGAAGGCCTGGGTGGAACTGAGAAGGTTAGTCCAGCCAGGCACTGACCAGGACTTCGCGTCAGGGTCAGGCACAACACACTGAGTAAGGCCACCATTTCTCTGTCCTGTAGCGTTCCTTGTAAACAATTACCAACACACTGTACGGGGCAGTGACACAACTGAAGAAGACCTGCATATATATTAGAATGGCACTGGGCTACCAAGAGCAGGCTTGCTCAGCAGCTATGGGATAATAACAACAATAACAAGGCAGACTGGCTGACGAGATGTGGATCGATGTGATCCCCGTAGTAGTGAGAGCAACGCAGATGAAGCCAAGCATAACACAACCGCTGGGAGGACCGTGGTCCACCTTCATCAGCATGCTCGGCATGTGAGGTAGCTACTACAATTCGCCACTTAAAGTTTCTTTCAGAGTGCACGAAAACGTAAACTTACACATTGTGGGCATTAAACTAGAACAAGAACACAGGCCTCGTGGTCCCAGGTTAAGCTTTAGTAGGACCCTAGGCTACGAATACTGTAAGACCCCCATACAATTTCTTCAACATAAACAAAGAACTAAGTTGCAGAAAACATTTATTTAACTTTGACGGACCTAGAACAGGTTAAGCAGTTTAAATACCTTACGGGATCAAGATGTTGCAGTGGTCAGCGACCCATAGCTGACTGCTAGCGTCAGGGCCAGCGAACCATAGCTGCCAAAACCCTTCTACACCTCCACGTGGTGATCCTGGATAACAGGCTGCAGCAGGGCAGACTGGCTAAGGAGAAGGGGATCGAAGAGGGAATGCTAACCCGGTACTCAAAAAATGCTTGCTGAAGTCGGATGTGTTGGACCGAAAGGTGCAAATATCGCAGCCAAGCTGTAAATTACGACACAATGCATTCCGTTCTCTGGACTACATTCTGCTACTTAAGCCCTTTCAGGGTTTGGTAGCCGGAGATTGAGAACGAACGAAGAAGAAGAAGAAGAAGAAGAAGAAGAAGAAGAAGAAGAAGAAGAAGAAGAAGAAGAAGAAATACCTTATATTTGAAGAAAAAAGCAGAGGAGGTGGTAATATAAAACGTTGGCTTAGCGAAGGGCTGCAGCTGGTAAACTTGTTTCTTCCATTAATAAACAATTCCTCAGCAAAATGTAATTAAGTTGTTGTTGATGTATGCCATAGCCTACAATGAGTAGGTGACTCTTTTGTGCGGTCTGAAAAGGACGTTAATTGGTAGTTTGCAGTAGCTTTCCTCACATCCCGAGCGTGCTGATGAAGGTGGACTGGGGTCGTCCATGTGGTTGTACTTTGCTTGGCTTCATCTGCGTGTCACTCACTACTACGGGGATCACGTTGATCTATCACCCAGTTAGCGGTTCCAGGAACTAGGAAGCCGAGGTGAGGGTCTTGGCCAGTATGTTTTGCCTGACGCTGACTAACATGTCTGGTTCAGTATATTTTGCCTGACCCTGACTAAAATGTCTGGTTCAGTATATTTTGCCTGACCTTGACTAACATCTGGTTGAGTATATTTTGCCGGACCCTGACTAACTAGTCTGGTTCAGTACATTTTGCCTGACCTTGACTAACATATCTGGTTCAGTATATTTTGCCTGACCCTGACTAACATATCTGGTTCAGTATATTTTGCCTGACCCTGACTAACTTGTCTGGTTCAGTATATTTTGCCTGACCAGACGTTAGTCTTCCTCACCAATTTAAATAAGTAAGAGAGCTATTTACCAGTCTTGACTTATGGTTGTGAGTCATGGACAAAAACAACAACCTAGCTCCAAGTTCTCAGTTTTAAATCGACCTGTACTTCTACAGGGGCAGATGCCCGTGAAAAGGTCCCGGCTCTGGTATGAGCTAGATGTAGCCGGGAGAAGGATTTCCTGCTGATCGGACTAGTCTCGAGCAGCTTAATACTCCGCTGCGTTGGGACAAGCGCTTGTGGAGAGTGGTTCTCATGTGCGAGTTCATCTTAATAGACTCAAACACTAGAGCAAAGTAGAACCGCATTCTATTAGGCACCATCTATGCTGCTCTGAACAAACCACTTAACTATGGTCAGTGGTATGCCATGTCACACAGCTAATCGTCTCTAATGACATGCCCTTTGTGAGGCAGTGATGCTACTCTTGTCCTTGTCATACACAAAGACCCCGGCAGACGACTTCAAGCATAGAAATAAAATCTCTAAGTAACAGAAAGAGACAAGGTCCACAATAAGACGTAATGACAAGATCTAGAAGTCCAGCAACTTGCAGATATAAGTGGAGCAATCTGAGCTTTGATGGTTTGGTAATGTCTGCTGAAGGAAACAAGATCGACTACCACGGCGGTCACGGGAAGCAAAGACAAAGAATTATGGATCCAGATCCCGAGGATGACCCTAAGTCCGCTGAGATGACTTCGCAAGACAGTCTATATGAGATCTTTGACTAATCTGGAACTGGGTCAAACGAAAGATAGAGGATGGAAAAGTCTGGCGCTCTTCCTGACAAACCTCTACACCACATTGTAGAAAAGGAGCAACTAAGTAAATAACGTAGAAGACAACGCAACGATGAGAAGAGTAGCAGTTAAGTAAGTAAGGTAGAAGACTCTCCACCATAGGAGCGACCAAGTCAGTAAGTTAACTTTGGGGGTCCCTACTTAACAAAGGCCCCTGAGCTACATTTCCCAAAGCTCCATGCCTTAATCCAGCAACGGAAGGCCTATTTCTGTACATACACTGTCATGTTCGTTTTTAAATTACTCCAGTCTGTCGCTGGGTTATGTCCCGTCCGATTTTGTGCAGACAAAAATAGGTACACTACCTTTCTAAGAACACGCCGTAAAAGATAGCTTAAAAGGCATTCTTCTTTTTCTTAATCCTTCGCTCTCAATCTCACTCTACCAAGTCATGAAAAGGACTTGCAAGTAAGAAGATGTAGTCCGGAGAATGGAATGCGTTGTGTCGTAGTTTATAGCTTTACTACGATATTTGCACTTTTCGGTCCGATACATCCGAGTTCAGCGGGTATTTTTGGGTACCGGGTTTGCCTTCCCTTTTCGATCCCTTTTTACTTAGCCAGTCTGCTATGTTACAGACTGATATCCAGGATCACCGCATGAAGGCGTAGAATGGTATTGCCAGCTCTGGTTCGCTGGTCCTGACGCTAGCAATCAACAATGGGTCGCTGACCGCGGCAGCTCATGCGCTGCTCAGCATCTTGATCCCAAAAGGCGGTCTACCACCTCAATTGCAATATACCATTCACCTCATGGACTTACATATCGCAACATTTCTACTTGTCAAAAGCCTTCTCCATATAGTCACCTGAGTTTAAAAGAAACGTATGTAATCAAGATGGTGAGCAGTGCACGAAAGCTGACTGCTAGCGTCAGGGCCAGCGATCCAAAGCTGACTGCTAGCGTCAGGGCCAGCGATCCAAAGCTGACTGCTAGCGTCAGGGCCAGCTACCCAAAGCTGACTGCTAGCGTCAGGGCCAGCGATCCAAAGCTGACTGCTAGCGTCAGGGCCAGCGATCCAAAGCTGACTGCTAGCGTCAGGGCCAGCGATCCAAAGCTGACTGCTAGCGTCAGGGCCAGCGACCCAGAGCACACAAGACTCTTCTCCAGCTCTACGTGGTGATCCTGGATAACAGGCTGCAACAAAGCATAATGGCTAAGGAAAAGGGATCAAAGGCTTAACCCGGTACCCAAAAATGTCATGCTGAAATCGGTTGTATCGGACCGAGAGGTGCACATATCGTAGCCAAGCTGTAAATACAACTCACTCCGTTCTACGGATAATATCCTGCTACTTGCAAAGCTCTTTTCAGGACTTGGTAGCGGGGGTTTCAGAGCGTTCAGGACTTGGTGGTGGGAGTTTCAGAGCGTTCAGGACTTGGTGTTGGTGGTGGGAGTTTCAGAGCGTTCAGGACTTGGTGGTGGGAGTTTCATAGCGTTCAGGATTTGGTGGTGAGAGTTTCAGAGCGTTCAGGACTTGGTGGTGGGAGTTTCAGAGCGTTCAGGGCTTGGTGGTGATAGTTTCAGAACGAACGACGACGAAGAAGAAGAGGGCGTTCGAACAAGTAAACATACACATCGTGGACATTGAACAACAACAACCCTAAGATCGCTGTCATGGCAACATTTGAGGCAGACTCTGAGAGATTGACCACTAGACTGAAATCAGGTAAGGGGAACAAAACAAAAATCTGGAGTTATCAAGATAAAAGGAGAACACCTCAAAGAAGATAAACAACCCACCTATCTTGGAGTTACATTCGATGATAGGTTGACATGGAGGGAACACGTCAACAAGGCAGCCAAAAAAGCCAGGAGGAAGTTAGCCATCCTGAGAAAATTAAGTGGAACCACATGGGGTGCTAGTGGAAAAATACTTAACAAAGTTTGCCAACAAGGTATACGGCCACATCTGGAATATGGGTCAGCAGCGTTGGTGCCCCGCAGCAAACACTACCCTAAAAGAGGTGGATGAGGTGCAAAAGCAGGCACTTAGGGTCATTACAGGAGCAATGAAATCAACACCTATTGTGGAGATGGAGAAAATGGGAAGGATACAAGCACTAAGAGAGCGCAGAGACACAAAGGTATTAACACGGGCAGAAAAGTTCCACTGCATGCCGAGCCATCCAATGAAAGACAGATTTCAAAATTTAGCAATGGGAAGACTGAAAAGAAGTAGTTTTATGCATCCGGCGAAACGACTTCGCAGGCAAATTATGGATCTACCTGAAGTTGACATCCCCCTAAAGTCTGTGCCAGAACAAACCCCTATGAGAGAGGAGCACGGACTATCAGTATGCATTCAAACAAAAGTGAAAGGAATTTTAGACAAGGATGAACAGAACAGTGTGCAACGTAGGATAGTGATCCTCAATTTCCTGGATGAAGAATACCCACAAGACCTCTGGATCAGAGTATACACAGATGGGTCAGCACAGAATGCAGTAAAGAATGGTGGAGCGGGAGTGTACATAGAATACCCAAACAACATTAGGAATACAGTCAGAATACCAACTGGAAAATTATGTCATATATATGATGCAGAAATACAGGCAATCAAGGTGGCAAATGAGAAACTGTTGAACACCAATGTCGGTCCATAACCTGTAGTATTTCTAACAGATGCACAATCAGCACTCCAAGCACTTAAATTTGAGAAACTGCCAGATCTACAGGCTCTACTGTCTGAACTGAGCAACCAGCGCAAGATTGTCATGCAGTGGATACCTTCTCATTGTGGAATACCAGGAAACGAGAGAGCAGATCGACTGGCAAAGGAGGGTGCTGCAGACGAGCAACCAGATGTGCCAGTTACATACCAACAGAAGATAAGGATGATCAAATCAATCAGAAAGCCACCAACAGTAACACCAGACGATTACCATAACATGAACAGACAAGAGCAAACTGTTGTGTTGCGCCTTAGAACAGGGCACAATCGACTCTGCAGCCACATGTACACAAAAATGAAGATTGGCAACTCAGCCATGTGTACATGCGGACAGGCGCCCCAGACAGCAGAGCACATACTGCAAAACTGCCCCGAATATGATATACAGAGAAAATCTCACTGTCCCATAGAAACAACACTGGAAGAGAAACTTTATGGACCTGTATGTGAACTACAAAAGACAGTGAAGTTTATACAAGAGACAACATTGCAGATATGGACAATATTTTAAAGCGAACGAAAAATGAAGAAGAAGAAGAAGAAGAAGGTAAGGGGAAGACAACTGATGCAACAGTCTGGCGATAATAAACTCACAAGCGAGGATCAGATCACATTTTCCTGGCTATGAACCCAACACATCCCACATCAAACAGCACAACATAATCCAACTATAACACACTCCAGAATGCCAGCTGTGTACATACCCATACAAAACAGTTGATCGCCACTTCTTTGAGTGTCTAGCGTTCAACAATGTTAGCGAATGCTTCTTCCTCTGAGGCCAGATAAATGTGATCAAGAGGTAAGGAAGTCGTCTCTCAAAGCGATGTGCGGAATCAGTTGGCGTTCGAAACCCGGAAGTTTCAATCGACCACAGGTCTCAATGAGATGGGACCAGAGTACCTGCATCCTGAATTACCTCCAGTCGTCTCGACTTATGTCTTGTAAATATTTGGAATGCATTACCACAGGATATAGTGGAGGCAGGGTCAATTAATGCATTCAAGAATAGATTGGATGCGTATAGGTATTTTTAGATCAAGTGAATGTAAAAGAAACTGTTGGTATACAGACTCTGCAGTCTTCTAAACAAATATAAAGACGGTAAATGTAAGTTGAGTTTTACATTTTTCACTGGTCCGGGATAGCTCGGGACGAGAGGGTGAGGCTGATGACCAGCGCAGGTTCTTTTTCACTATAATCAAAACCGTCTGATGATGTCGCCATTACGGCTTGAGATGGGCATCTTCTCCTTCTTCGATCGTTCTCAAACTACCGCTACCAAATCATGCAAAGGGCTTTGTAAGTCGTAGTATGTTTAGCTTATAACTAAACAACAACTAACAAATACGTACAGATACCATTACTTGACGTTTGGGCGAAAGGACGGAATGAAGAGACAAAATGCTACTGGATCTGTTACAACAACAATAATAATGTGGCACTCTCTCTTACAAATCTTAACATCTCAAGGTAGAAGAGGAAAACCATGTGATGACCAAGTATATCTAGAGCTCTCTTTGAATCCAATAATGATTTCTGAGCTCCCAAAGTTATGAAATACCGAGCATTGTTAGGCCTTATGCCTTAGGTTCAGGGGCCAGATGAATAGAAAACACGTAAACCTGGGGATAGAAGAAGGATAAGGCAAATGAGAAGAATAAGGAAGATCCTTATATTATATACTAAGTTGGAAAAATACACTAGCAATTTCAGAGCCGAAGCAGAGGCACTGAGGGCTGCAGTAGAAGAAATGGTGACATGCAAAAGAAATGAAAGCAAATATAGTCCTGCTTACATATGCCCTGGCCATAGTCACGGCACTAAAGAGCCAGAAAAATACTGAACTTAATGATTTAAAAACAGTACTCTGTCAACTATGCCAGCAGTCTGCACCAAAAAGAGTAGTAGTACAGTGGGTTCCATCCCACTGTAACATTCAAGGCAACGAGGAGGCAGACAGACTGGCAAAAGAAGGTGCAAGACTACCACAACCAGATACTAGTGTGACATACGAAGAGTCAGAAAAGGCTTATTAGAGCTAGATACATGACCAAATGGGAAACAGAACATACTGGCTACATAAAAAACGATGCCTATTACCAGTTGAACAGAAGAGAGCAGGTCGTGGTCTTCAGACTTCGCACTGGCCACAAAAGACTTAGGTACCACCTATTCAATAAATTGAAGATAGGTGGCACTGACGAATGCCCGTGCGGTACCGGGAAAATGACCGCTGAACATATGCTGCAAAACTGCACGACACACGAGGATCAGAGAAAGCAGATGTGGCCATCACCAGTGGCAACACTAGACAAGCTCTATGGCAGTGTCGACAGCCTCAGGATGACCGCTGCTTTTTTCGAAAAAATAAAGGTTGACGTCTGACAGCGTAAGAAGAAGAAGAAGAAGATATACTAAGTTGTAGAGCGGGGGGGGGCGGGAGGAGGGGGGGGGGGAGACCCTCTCTTGACTGCTGTTGTTGTTGCTCATCATGTTTGTCGTTAAAGTTTAACCAATTAAACTACGTGACTCGAGTATTCTCTAGGATTGAGCTTGATAATTGTGCATATTTTCCTGTTTCCCGGAATAGATATTCACATGTAGGCTTATGTGATTTACAATATCAATATGTTGACAATTGATTTAAGACGTTTTATACGTTGTGACATTAGTGTTTATATTGACAGTTCACGTTAAAGCAATAAATATCGCACTCAGAACTCCATATGGGGAAAAAACTCAAAGCAGAGCTTGACGTAAAGGCTGAAGGTGAACTTTTATTTGCTTTAGATTGGACTTCGCCGCCGGAGAATCTAGACAAATATTTACTCGCGTCACCTCAGCATCCAAACACGGAGTTGCCAGCTGGGATTATGTGCCAACGGAATTTTGGTTAGATTGGAGAACGAAGCAACTACCTTAGGCTAAGAAATAAATTGAAGATGACAAAGATAGTCGCGGAAATCAGGACATAGGATCTATGGAGATGAAACAGCCTTACAAACAATGGTGGCCTTTGTAAGAGAAACTGAGATCTTGATCTGACGTTGAACAACGAAGAAGGGGAAGAAGCCCATACGCTTTTTTACCTAAATATTTTGAGGTAAAAATCTCACCAAGATCCGGGTATTGAATATAATTCTATCCGGTGGTTCCCACACTGCACGATGTGCCAGAATGGCGTGACAGGAAGATTAAAATGCTATCTGCAATATAATTAATCTTCTATCCACTTGCGTTGGTAGACATCATGGGGAGGTGTAGTTTTCTTGTATGTGCAGATGTGTCCCCGGTGTTGTTGTCATTTCGTGTTTCTTCTGTGCCTCACTTACACCTTCTATCCATCTTTGTCTTGGTCTCCCTTTTGCTCTGAAATCTGGTGGAATAGATTCGCACAGCTGGTAATTTTGGGTGCAATTCTGTCAGATGTCCAAACCATTTAATTCTCTGCCTTTCCATGTATCTCAGGCATCGTGCTACCTTCTGTCTGATGTCTTCGTGTCGCACTCTGTCCAGCCCTGTGACCCCGACAGCATTGTGACCCCGACAGCATTGTGACCCTGACAGCATTGTGACCCCAACAGCATTGTGACCCCGACAGCCTTGTGACCCCGACAGCCTTGTGACCCCCACAGCCTTGTGACCCCGACAGCCTTGTGACCCGGACATCCTAGTAACACCGACAGCCTTGTGACCCCGACAGCCTTATGACCCCGACATCCCAGTGACCCCGACAGCCGTGTGACCCCGACAACATTGTGACCCCGACAGCCTTGTGACCCAGACAGCCTTATGGCCCTGACATCCTAGTGACCCGGACATCCTTGTGACCCCGACAGCCTTGTGACCCCGACAGCCTTGTGACCCCGACAGCCTTGTGACCCGGACATCCTAGTAACACCGACAGCCTTGTGACCCCGACAGCCTTATGACCCCGACATCCCAGTGACCCCGACAGCCGTGTGACCCCGACAGCATTGTGACCCCGACAGCCTTGTGACCCAGACAGCCTTATGACCCTGACATCCTAGTGACCGGGACATCCTAGTGACCCCGACAGCCTTGTGACCCCGACATCCCAGTGACCCCGACAGCCGTGTGACCCCGACAGCCTTGTGACCCCGACATCCCAGTGACCCCGACAGCCGTGTGACCCCGACAGCCTTGTGACCCCGACATCCCAGTGACCCCGACAACATTGTGACCCCGACAGCCATGTGACCACGACAGCCTTATGACCCCGACATCCTAGTGACCCCGACAGCCTTGTGACCTCGACAGCTTTTCTCAAATACCTCATTTCGCGAAGCATGGTTTATCTTTCTTGTGCCTTGATGAGACCATGCCCAACCCTGGTAGCAGATAGTTGGCATAGAAAATAATATTTATCAACTGTCTCTTTGTCTCCAATTGGGTGTATCTGTGTCTTAATAATTGTAAGAACTGATAGGAAGCCACATTTGCTTTTTTATCATCATCATCATCATCTGGTTGATCAGCCCTGAAACTTGTTCTAAGGTTGTCTGAGTATGTCTCTCCATTTGGCCCTTTCCTCTGCAGTTCTCTTCATTGCAGCATAAGTTCGTACTTTAATGTCCTTGGATGCCTGAGATGTAAAGACGAGTCTTGATCGCCCCGGTCCTCTCTTCTTTTGAATCTTCCCCTATAGTATCTTCTGTAGCAGACGTTCATCTCTCATATTGTGAACCAGCCAATTAAACCAATGTTTTTCTATAATTTGTCTTTGAGCGCCCATATCAGTGATTACATTGTAATTGGATCTTATTTCTGTCCAACTCCCTCTTTCCCTTCTACGCTAGCACCACATTTCAAACGCTTCCAAGCTTTTTTAATCTTTCTTCGCCAAAGTCCATGTTTTAGTCCCATACAGTGCAATTGGCGATATGTGAAGAGCGATTATTCTTTTCCTCAGTTCTATTTTGATATTCTTATTGGCTAACAATTTCTCTGAAGCCTTTTTTTTTTTCCATTGCAATCCTTGTCTTAATTTATGTCTCATTTTTGCTTTCTGTATTCTTGATTTCACGCCTCTTTCCATCCTTCAAATCGAGTACGAACACTTTGCCAAAGTATTTAGCTTGGCTTGGCTTAGTTTATTCTCAATCGCCCACTACCAAACACCGAAAGGGCTTAAGCAGCAGAATGTAGTCCAGAGAACGGAATGCGTTGTGTCGTAGTTTACAGCGTGGCTGCGATATTTACACCTTTCGGTCCAACACATCCGACTTCATCAACCATTTTTTTAGTACCGGGTTAGCATTCCCTCTTCGACCACTTCTCCTTAGCCAGTCTGCCCTGCTGCAGCCTGTTATCCAGGATCACCGCGTGAAGGTGTAGAAGGGTCTTGGCAGCTATGGTTCGCTGGCCCTGACGCTAGCAGTCAGCTATGGGTCGCTCACAGCTGCAGCTCATGTGCTGCTCAACATCTTGATCCCGCCAAAGTATTTGAATTATTTGACCTGTTTAAGTTCTGTGCTTTTTACCTGAATATTTAGTGCCTTCTCTATTCTGCTGATTTTATTTATCTCTATATTTACTGTATTAATCCTCATATGATATCCGTAGCAGGCATTACCAAGGGCATGCATATGTTTTCGAAGGTTAACAAATCACGCACCAACAATTAAAACGGTCATTTCATGATATGCAACTTTCACAAAACGAAACAATAACTGCCCACTGTAACACTTATTAGTATTGCTATTGCTGTACAATAAAGTGTCATCTTCTTTTGTCCAGGGTACTCATCTTTTTACCTCAGGCGTAGAGCTTTGGGTTATATCAGATTGTGCAGGGAATATCCACTAATCTCCCTCTTCGTTCGTTCCTTGAAAATGATTATGCAAAAGGCAGGAAGTAGTCCGGAGGACGGAATAAGCTGCGTCGTTGTTTACAGCTTGACTGCGATATTTGTACTTTCCGATCCGACACATCCGACTTCAGCGCTGCATTTTTGGGTACCGGGTTAGACGTTCCGGAACATGAAAGCACTTGACATGAGTCTGACATCCTGAGAATATGTAGTTGCAGACCGATTTAAGTGGAGATGTACACTGAAGAGCCACCGCATGCTGGATGAAAAGACGCCCATGAAACGATTTCATAGAGATGCAACCGAAAACCGAAAACTTAAGTAGAAAGCTACCAATTCAAGATCGTCGCAATTTCCTGTAGACAGTCATGGCTGAAAGCGGCTAATATAGTCAGTCTTGACTGATAGCAGCTAATATAGTCAGTCCTAACTGAAAGCGGCTAATATAGTCAGTCATGACTGAAAGCGGCTAATATAGTCAGTCATATATGAAAGCGGCTAATATAGTCAATCATAACTGAAAGAGGTTAATATAGTCAATCATAACTGAAAGCGGCTAATATAGTCCGTCTTGGCTGAAAGCGGCAAATATAGTCAGTCATAACTGAAAGTGGCTAATATAGTCAATCCTGACTGAAAGCGGATATTATAGTCAGTTATGACTGAAAGCGACTAATATAGTCCGTCTTGGCTGACAGCGGTTAATATAGTCAGTCGTGACTGAAAGCGGCTAATATAGTCAGTAGTGACTGAAAGCGGCTAATATAGTCCGTCATGACTGAAAGCGACTAATATAGTCCGTCTTGGCTGAAAACGGTTAATATAGTCAGTCGTGACTGAAAGCGGCTAATATAGTCAGTCATTATTGAAAGTGACTAGTATAGTCAACCATGACTGAACGCCGATAATGTAGTCAGTCATGACTGAAAGCGGCTAATATAGTCAGGCATAACTGAAAGCAGCTAATATAGTCAATCATAACTGAAAGCGGTTAATATAGTCCGTCTTGGCTGAAAGCGGTTAATATAGTCATTCGTGACTGAAAGCGGCTAATACAGTCAGTAGTGACTGAAAGCGGCTAATATAGTCCGTCATGACTGAAAGCGGCTAATATAGTCCGTCATGACTGAAAGCGACTAATATAGTCCGTCTTGGCTGAAAGCGGTTAATATAGTCATTCGTGACTGAAAGCGGCTAATATAGTCAGTTGTGACTGAAGCGGCTAATATAGTCAGTCATGACTGAAAGCGGCTAATATAGTCAGTCATTATTGAAAGTGACTAGTATAGTCAGCCATGACTGAAAGCCGATAATGTAGTCAGTCATGACTGAAATGGGCTATTATAGTCAGTGATGACTGAAAGAAGCTGCTAGAGTCAGCCATGACTGAATGGTGCTACTATAGTCAGACATGACTGAAAGGAGCCGCTATAGTCAGTAATGACTGAAAGGGGTTACTATAGTCAGACATGACTGATGGAAGCTGCTACAGTCAGTCATGACTGAAAGGTACTACTACTACTGGTTCTATTTCGTATCAATGGAGAAGCGGGTGGTCGAGTGGTTTGTAGAGCCAGGTATCCTACCCAAGAGGGCACGAGTTGTTGTTGCTGTTGTTGATGTTGCTGTTTTTGTTGCTGCTGCTGTTTTTGCTGCTGCTGTTTTTGCTGCTGCTGTTTTTGCTGCTGCTGTTTTTGCTGCTGCTGTTTTTGCTGCTGCTGTTTTTGCTGCTGCTACTGTTGTGCTGAGTTAAGTTAGCTGTTGTTGATGTTTCTTTGATAACAAGTTTAAATGGCTTTTCTAACATTCCAAGGCCTGGTGTAAAGGTGGACCGGACACTTCCTGACTGTACTGCCTCTTGGTAAGCCCATCACTGTGAGGATTAGAATGTGGACCCCCAACTGGTTGGCCAGTCTTCTATGCCACAGCCTGTTTCCCGAAGCGCGATCGTGAGCTGGGAGTCTTGATCAAAAGATTTTCTTTTACCCTAATGTTAATCCTCGCTTAGGGACATGGCTTAAAATCCACAGCAAGATATAGATTTATTTTATCGGGCGAAGTCAAACCCTAGTCTGCACATTTTATGCATTCTTCTGTAAAACTCCATCTCCGTTGTTCCCAGCGATATATGCGCTTGCTTTCTGATTGTCCATGATTCTCTGCCATATGTCAGTACTGGCTTAAAGTAGCATCAAATGACTCTCTCAGTTCCAGCGACACATCCGCCAACTGTTCTTTTACACGGATATAAAACAGCCATACAAACAACAGTGCCTGCCGTAAGAGAAGCAGGGACCTTGATATGTGGATGAACGAAGAAGAAGAAGAAATTCCATTAAGATAGTTTTCCAATTTACAAAAACCTGTGCAAATTTTCATTCTAAATTATGCCCCCGAATAAAAAGTTTTGGGAATCACTGCTTTGGGACCATTGTAAACAGATATCCATAAAATGCAGGCATTGCTTTTTACATTTTTCTCTCTGGTCACTAACTCTGTCTGCTTTTCGCTGACCATTCCCATCTTGTGGACGTACACTCGATATGGGCTTAATTAAACACATCAGCTTATATGTTGATGTCACTTGTCACTTGTCTTTACTTAAAACCTAGTTTGGTTCCATACAATATATCCTTTGAATGCTCAAGTTAATTTTGGGGAAAAGAGTTGGTACATATCATCATCATCAGGTGCCCTGCCGGTTGGCGGTCAATGACCTCCATCCGCTTCTATCAGATACTGGGTCTAGACAGATTTGACGGCATGTCAATATGGGCAAAAAGCGAAGAACTTAATTTTATGTTTAGATGGAAGGAAGAAAGGTTGGCTTGTTACTGTCGTACATGAATGAAAGTTGACAAGTGGAGTGTGAGGCCACTTTCAACTTTATATCACTTCTCCCCACCCATAGTTGTTCATTTCTTACCTCACATTCTCTCCCCCTGTCTTGTGGAAGTCTTTTGTGGAAACCTCTTTGTCTTTCAGCATGCAAATATGTAGAGGCCAAACACCGGTCTGGGTTAAATGCTAGCAGCGAAGTAATTGCCTGTGTTTATGGGCTGAAAGTAGAGCTGTTGGTACCGTGTTAATGTGTGTGTGTGTGGGGGGGGGGTGGTTACGGGGCGGTTGTGGTGCTCTGCGTGCAATATTGCGTCAGTCCTGGAGATTGGAGTACGTACAAATTTGCGCACAAACCCACTTCGCCTATATTATTAGGCTTCTCCAACTTTTCAACTGAGGGCGGGATAAACCATCAAGGTTGTACATGCTCTTTCACAACTCTAACACGCACCTTCAGGGTGAGGCCCTTCCATTGCACTTCTGTTAGTTTGACCCCTGCGATCCCACTAACTAGAATAGGTACATACAGACGCACACACGCATCCAAGCACTGTTTAATACGTGCTGATATCGCCGAAATGACTACTGCTCGGGGTTCCTCCGCCAGTAGCATTTAGAGAGGCAAACCTTTAACGAAGAGGAAAATACCAACTGAGTGTGACACTTCATTAATATTCTGATTCAGCAGTATAATAAAATCCCACAATGTCGGTTTAAGACCAACGAGGGAGATCTGTAATTAATGCTGGCATATTTGCTTATGATGTGTATGGTGGCGTCTAGTCCATGTATGAAACGGTTGTAGTTGTTCTAGGCTTCGAGGATTAATATAACCCGGTCTATTTTTTAGGCTCTAATGCACTGTTTGAAGCAACGTGGAATCTATTCATAGCTACTGAGTTGGATATCAGATGCATTAAAGGGATCAAGATCGTCAGCAGTGTCTGAGCTGCAGCAGTCAACGACCTAGATTTGACTGTCAATGTCTAGGTCAGCGACCCACAGCTGCCAAGACCCTTGTTCACGTGATGATCAGGAATAACAGACTGCAACAGGCAGGCTGGCTAAGGAGAAAGGATCGAAGAGGGCAGGCTAATCCGGCACCCAAAAATGTCATGCTGAAGTGGTGTGTTGAACCGAAAGGTGCAAATATCGCAGCCAAGATGTAAACTACGACATACCGCATTCCGTTCTCCTGACTACATCCTGCTAGTTACAAAGCACTTTTCATGACTGTATAGCGGGAGAGTGAGAACAAGAAGATGCACTAATGGAGATAATGGTTGCACTCCGCTTTGGAACTTGGACATCAGAGTCGTGGCAAATACGCCAATGAACGCCACAAGGCTGATCAGTGCTGTTCAACCAATGTACAAAAAAACAGGTTACACAATTAAACCCACAGAACTAAGGCCAACAATAACATTTGCAGATGATATCCTGACGAACCTACCTGATTCAGATCGGCATAAGAAATGGTCAAAGACATCCAGGAGACATTGCAGACAATCTCAATATTGTTTGCGGATCCCACCTCCCAGATCAATCCTTAAAAGGCCTCTTTGATTAGATGTTTCTTGTACAACTCTATAATGAAGAATGACCTCCAGCGTGTTACTTTTGATGGATGTGCCCTTGACAGGTGTGACAAATGTAAAGACACAGGGACAATCTTTGATCTCAGCCTCTCATATAGATACCAAGTTGACCAGAACATACAGAGATGATGACGAGGCATGAGGACACTTAAGACCTTGGCAGCGGCAAATTTGGAACAACGTCTGCTTTTCAGCATATATTGTCATTTGGTATTGTCAGATATTGATGGTAGACTGGGCAACTCTCGAGTAGTCCGCCGGGGTCTTTGTGTATGACAAGGACAAGAATAGCATCAATGCCCACCAGAGAGCATGTCATAAGAGGCGATTACCTTGTGACATGACATAACACTGGCCATGGTTAAGTGATTTGTTTAGAACGGCATAGATGTCGCCTAACAGGCTGCAGGTCTACTTTGCTCTAGTGTTTGAGTCTATTAAGATGTACTTGCACATCAGTTAACCACCCTCCACGGCACGTGTTCCAACGTAGCGGAGTAATAAGCTGCTCGAGCCTAGCCCTCTAAGCAGAAAATCCTCACCCCGGCTACATCCAGCTAATACCAGAACTGGGACCTGCATAGGGGCATCTGCCACTGTAGAAGTACAGGTCGACTAAGAAGTAAAACTGGGCAACATCACACTATCAAGATCACAGAGAGAACGGTTATAAAGGAATCCAGCATAAAGAGATGCAGATAGATCTTGTATGCATTAGGCTTGGCTTGGCTTCGTTCGTTATCAATTTCCCGCTACCAAAACCTGAAAGGGCTTAAGTAGCAGAATGTAGTCCAGAGAACGGAATGCTTTGTAAAGTAGTTTACAGCTTGACTGTGATATTTGCACCTTTTGGTCCAACACAACCGACTTCATCAAGCATTTTTTGAGTACCGGGTTAGCATTCTCTCTTCGATCCCCTCTCCGAGCGCATGAGCTGCAGTGGTCAGCGACCCATAGCTGACTGTTAGCGTCAGGGCCAGCAAACCATAGCTGCCAAGACCCTTCTACACCTCCACGTGGTGATCCTGGATAACAGGCTGCAGCAGTGCAGACTGGCTAAGGGGAAGGGATCGAAGAGGGAATGCTAACCCGGTACTCAAAAAATGCTTGCTGGAGTCGGATGTGTAGGACCGAAAGGTCCAAGCTGTAAACTACAACACAACGCATTCCGTTTTCTGGACTACATTCTGCTACTTAAGCCATTTCAGGGTTTGGTAGCGGAAGATTGAGAACGAACGAAGAAGAAGAAGAAGAAGAAGAAGAAGAAGAAGAAGAAGAAGAAAAAGATCCCTTCTCCTTAGCCAGTCTGCACTGCTGCAGCCTGTTATCAAGGACCACCGGGAGGAGGTGTAGAAGGGCCTTGGCAGCTCTGGTTCGCTGGCCCTGACGCTAGCAGACAGCTATGAGTCGCTGACCACTGCAGCTCATGTACTGCTCAGCATCTTGATCCCTTGTATGCATTAGATACCCCACTCTGAAGCGACGGCACACGTTAGGACTTCCGTATGTGGTACCCAGATATAAATTGGCACAGAACAAAGCATGTGTGCGTGTTAACCACGAACAGGCGACACCCACTGCACATGAACACATCAGAGAAGAAATCGAGAACCAAGATAGGAGCATCATGAATGGCCCATGCAGAGAGAACAATTAGATATGTGTCTATAGCTGAGACGATAATCAAGGGAGAAGAATGGGTCAACATCGATGATAGAATGACAGATTACCACAGAGTTTTTATAATTCTTGGTAGGGAATACAGAAAGTGGTGCAGTGGGAATGCAGAGGTTGAGGTCAACCACCTGGTAAATAATAGCACTCAGGATAGGGATGTGTCACATATACCGATGGATCGGTGCTACTCAGTGAGATATCTGGTTGAGACTTGTCCCATACAGAGCACCAACCTCCAGTACGTAAATAGAGATGGAAGCAGTGACTGCGCCTCTGAAATAGATATCTGAGAGCTCGTTAACAAGGATTGTTATCGTGGCAGACTCCCTTCTTCTTCTTCTTCGTACGCTGTCAGACGTCAACTTGAATTTGTTCGAAGAAAGCAACTGTCATCATGAGGCTGTCGACACTGCCATAGAGCTTGTCTAGTGTTGCCACTGGTGATGGCCACATGTACTTTCTCTGGTCCTCGTATGTCGGGCAATTTTGCAGCAGATGTTTAGCGGTCATTTTCCCTGTACCACAGGTGCATTCGTCAGTGCCACCTATCTTCAGTTTATTGAATAGATGGTACCTCAGTCTGTTGTGGCCTGTGCGGAGTCTGAAGACCACGACCTGCTCTTTTCTGTTCAACTGGTAATGGGCATCGTTTTTTGGGGCAGACTCCCAATCCTTACTTTAGGAAGCGCAGAATGATTAACAAAGGTATGGGGTGATGTCATCTGTAGAGGCATCTAACCTTTAATGGTTGTCATCGTGGTGCTAGGGTTTCCGAAAATTGAAATAAATTACATCCTGACTTTACAAGCACCTATTATGGACATACTAGATATGGATAGAAATAACATTTTTTAAGTCTATTTTTTAGTCATGTTGGATAATGCCACCGCAATAGATGAATCGGCAAGTTCTAGACTTCATAGCTTTGAAATCAACCCCCAGAGCGGAGTGGGGCGTACAAGAGGACGGGACAGAAGTGTGTACAACCAATGAACTACATGAACCATCAGTACCCACACGCTTCTCCCCTTCTTGAGAGAAACTGAGCAAGCACATATGGACTTACCCAGAGTGCAGTGAAGTCGATTCTTAGGAACAGAACGTTACAGAATATTCAGTACGTTCTATTTCATTATTGTATTGACCAAGCGAATAAATAGATCCAATCGCCACTGTTGTTCGTGTTTATTTGTTTACGGGGTCATTATTTATCTGGGACACTGTTAATAAACGCCTAACGTTTAGTCGCGTGAATAATATTAACTATTTATGGCGCCAGACTGCTGGCCTGCTTGTTGCGCTGGCCACCTAGAGCGGGTCTTGCATACATATCCAGAGGGTTAACAGGGAGACTGGACAGTCCAGACGCCTTATCTGTGAAGGGAGGAAAGCCTAGTCCTGATGGGTGATGAAATGTTACCTCAACTCGCCTGGGCGCTATTTACTTTCGCCTGTCGACTCATGGCTGTGTGGTGAAGGATAATTGTATTGGACTCTGGGTAGACATTCCTAGTTTGTTGGAAATTCAAGTCGAGTGATTAAAAAGCGATTGTCATCGACGCTCCTGTTTATTATGGTCACAATTTTGTAGAATGAAAGTTCTCATTTATTAAAATTCTTCTTCGGGTGGTACCCGAAATCGAAAAGTCCAACGTAAGCTTTCCGTTGTTGTGGTGGAATGCACATAATGAGTAAGTTCACTCTGTCGTGAACCCTAAAAAGTGTGTTCAATGGCAGGTTGTTGTAGTTATCTACACATCCCGAGCGAGTTGATGGACAGATGTGCTACAGGCTGTTGTGAAATGCTGGATTTCATCTGCGTGCGGTCACTACTGCGGTGATAACATCGATCTCCCCATCGATAGTCAGGCAGAAACAGGGAGAACTATATGGAAGCGAGAGGGAGCCTTAGCCAGTACGTATACATGGCCTGACTAACATGGTCTGATCAGTATGTTCTGTCTGACCCTGACTAACATAGTCTGATCAGTATGTTCTGTCTGACCCTGACTAACATAGTCTGATCAGTGTGTTTCACCTGACCCTGACTAACATAGTCTGATCAGTATATTTTTCTGACCCTGACTAACATAGTCTGATTAGTATGTTTTGCCTGACCCTGACTAACACAGTCTGATCAGTATATTGTGTCTGACCCTGACTAACATAGTCTGATCAGTATGTTTCACCTGACCCTGACTAACATAGTCTGATCAGTATGTTCTGCCTGACCAGACGTTAGTCTCCTCTCCCCTGAATCATGTCTTAAAAGACGACTTAAGACCGTTGCACATTGAGTTTGCAACATTATTATGTACAACCACTGCAACGAAACTGAACCTACTGCAAATGTTTGGAAACAGTATTTCTCCATAAGTACCAGTTGCTGTGGTGGTCCTATGCTTCACCTGGAGCATAATCCTGAATGAAATTGCTTTTTCAATATTGTAAGAGCTGAAATATTGGCTAAAAAATGTACTTACAATGCAGTACAGCTGATATATTGGCTAAAAAATGTACTTACAATGCAGTACAGCTGATATATTGGCTAAAAAATGTACTTACAATGCAGTACAGCTGATATATTGGCTAAAAATGTACTTACAATGCAGTACAGCTGACATATTGGCTATAAATGTACTTACACTGCAGTACAGCTGAAATATTGGCTAAACAATGTACTTACAATGCAGTACAGCTGATATATTGGCTAAAAAATGTACTTACAATGCAGTACAGCTTATATATTGGCTCAAACAGTTGGCACATTTTTGTAAATAAGTTTATCCAAACCAAGTATTCCTAACTTTATAAATATACCTATACTTTTTTGTGACATTTTTATATTTGCAAGAATAGATGTTTTGAGAGGCGGAGAAAATAAGTTAACATAAATGCTGTATTAGTCTAGCAACTGAATTAATAAAAATGTTGTATTGGTCAAGCATCTGAGTTAACAAATTTGTTGTATTGGTCTAGCAGCTACGTTAACAAATATGTTGTATTCGTTTAGCAACTGAGTTAACAAATATGTTGTATTTGTCTAGCAAGAGTTAACACATATGTTGTATTATCCTAACATCTGAGTTCACAAATAGGTTGTATTTGTCTAGCAAGAGTTAACAAATATGTTGTATTAATCTAACATCTGAGTTTAACAAATATGTTGTATTAGTTTAGTAGCTGAGTTAACAAATATGGTGTATTAGCCCATCAACTTTGTCATACAGAACAAATTGTTCAAGAATCCACACAACACGAGATCATGGAAGTGCCTTGATGCAGTCTCCATGTACGGGTGTCAACAGTAGTTGTCACTGTATGCTTCATTTGGATCCGAGCACGAGTCATTAACAAGAAAAGTAATTTATTGTTTGTTAGTACATGAAGTCTTCTGTTCGTTCGCAAATGTTTGTGTATTATGTCTGCTTTTGAATCCAGTTCTATGAATAAAGATTCTGCAGTGGACAGTTCTCCGAGACTACAAAATAGTTCTGTGTGGAGTCGTTTCTTTAAGACAATACTAAGTGCCCAGTTGTCTAAACACATAATAGGTGTGTATGGTATGTTCGAATGCCTGAGCTGCTTGCTCGTGTGTACACGCGGGTGATAAGACCAATTTTAGTCTGTGTAAGTGACCATTCTTCTTCTGCGTACGCAGTCAGACAGTAACCATTATTTTTTCGAAAAAAGCGGCGGTCATCCTGAGGCTGTCGCCACTGCCATAGAGCTTGTCTTGCAGTTCCACTGGTGATGGCCACATCTGCTCTCTCTGATCCTCGTATGTCGGGCAGTTCTGCAGCAGATGTTCAGCGGTCATTTTACCAGTACCGCACGGGCATTCGTCGGTACACCCTATCTTCAATTTGTTGAATAGGTGGTACCTCAGTCTATTGTGGCCAGTGCGAAGTCTGAAGACAACGACCTGCTCTCTTCGGTTCAACTGGTAATAGGCATCGTTTTTGGTGTAACCAGTATGTTCGGTTTCCCATTTGGTCATGTATCTGGCTTTGATAAGCCGTTTTGACTCTTCGTACGTCAAGTGACCATTCAATCTGTTATGACCTATTCTCATGCGGAACACAGACTCGGTCAATCCTCAGCTGGTCGGCTTTCCTTGGCTTGTTTAATGGTATTCTTTTTCTGGAAGTTGATTGTTTCTTTTTTCTTTGTGTTCTCGCTCTGTTCCATTTTTTGATAACTTGCCTACTCTCTCGCTTTCTTGTATGCTGTAGTGAAATGATACTCAGTGTAGCACTGCGATTCTTGTGACTTTTAGTTTTGCCAAAGTCTTGTTTCAGTTCTCATAGTTTATCATTCTTGACGGCTTGCATACATAATTATTAGTAATGTTGTTTGTTTTTTACTAATGTTACCCGAATTCTAACATAAATTAGAACATTCCTTTCCTGGTCTAAAAGCTGATGCTTTTATTTGATAATACCACAAGCTCGGAATGCCTTGATTGCCATGTGAAAGGTCACAAATAGTTCTTTATAATTTTGAGTTTTGAAGAGCTCCTCTCAATTCAAGCCACTGGCACACAGATTGTCAAGTCATTTGCGCTTAATAGGGGACGGCGTGGCCTAGTGGTTAAGTGGCACGGCTCACAACCCGAAGGTGTTGGGCTCGATCCCCATCACACGTTACTCCGGGGAAGCAAACCCTTATAAAATGCAGGAGAAAGCAGACCCTTACATAAAATGCATGTCGGATGCACTGGGCCGACACAGTGCAACGCACACCGCCGTGGGGATTAGAGAAATAAGGCGAACGCAAAAAAAAATAAAAAAATTGCGCTTAATAAAATGATATGGCATACACTTTTGTTGAAGCACTGCGCAAAAATGCTTCATGCCTTCATATTTGTATCTTCTTCTCTGACGGTGTGGCCCGATGTCCGCACCTTTCCACATCTTCATAGTGTTCATACATCTTCATTCATCACTATATATGAGCCACACAAAAAATTAATGATGGACAGCAGTGAACTTGTATCTGAGACAAATGTAGTTTTTAAAAGTAATTTTGGCATTAGTGGTCACACATACGAACTTCGAGAAAATCGTGAATTTGTTTTAGTAATTTACGACCATAGCCATCTCTAAATACTAAAGACGGCCATGTTTACGACACAGCGTCACAACCCCATTTTCAGGTTAAACGCCGAAGAAGAATGATTTTTTTAAAATAAGGATTATCACACGTATATGCAAAAGTGTACAATATTACAAAATACAAATTTTAGAAACTAGAGTTAAATGTACAAATCGAACATGTTAGTTAGGGCCTGGTAAAATGTACAGATCGGACATGTTAGTTGGGGTCAGGTAAAACATACTGATCGGACATGTTAGTTAGGATCAGGTAAAACATACTGATCAGACATGTTAGTTAGGGTCAGGTAAAACATACTGATCGGACATGTTAGTTATTGGGTCAGGTAAAACATACTGATCGAACATGTTAGTTATAGGGTCAGGTAAAACATACTAATCGGGCATGTTAGTTAGGGTCAGGTAAAACATACTGATCGGACATGTTAGTTATTGGGTCAGGTAAAACATACTGATCGAACATGTTAGTTATAGGGTCAGGTAAAACATACTAATCGGGCATGTTAGTTAGGGTCAGGTAAAACATACTGATCGGACATGTTAGTTAGGGTCAGGTAAAACATACTGATCGGACATGTTAGTTATAGGGTCAGGTAAAACAGACAGATCGGACATTATAGTTAGGGTCATGTAAAACATACTGAACGGACATGTTAGTTAGGGTCAGGTAAAACATACTGATCGGATATGTTAGTTATAGGGTCAGGTAAAACATACTGATCGGACATGTTAGTTATAGGGTCAGGTAAAACATACTGATCGGACACGTTAGTTATAGAGTCAGGTAAAACAGACAGATCGGACATGTTAGTTAGGGTCAGGTACAACATCCTGACTAAGACGACCACCTCATTTTTGTACGCCTTCCTGGAAACATGCTGTTTTCATTGCAGCATGGCAAGCATTTTGGAAGATCGACGTGATCCCCGTAGTAATGAACGACATGCAGATGACGCCAAGCAAGTACAACCGCCTGGACACCCGTCCACCTTCATCAGCCCGCTAGAGATGTGAGGAAAACAACTACTGCCAGTCACTTAACACCCTTTTCAAAGCGCACAACAAGCGTACACACAAATGTGCTGGCCATTGTAATTGGCTTCCGACATCAAAAGCATTGTTCAGCGATGAAAAGCACTTAGTGTTGAACATGTTAACAATGCCGGCCTCCTTACACACGGCACTAGACAGTCCAGATGCAATAAGAACTGGATTTCCTGTAATTTATGGAAGGGGGGACAGGGTATTGATCAATCAAGTGGTGGCGAGAAACGAATTAACACCAATTAAGGCGGTTGGTCGTTGAACGTGTGAGTCGCTGAGAACAAAAAAAAGGTGCGATGTTTCAATTAGCGGCCCCGTATCGCGATCAGATCAAAGGATTAGGAGGATCGAGGGATTATACTCGAAGGATTACAAAGTCCTCTATATTGACATGATTCTAATTTTTTGTAAAAATACACTGACGTTGTTTTCCTGTGTCAATTATTGGATCTTCAAAGAGATGTTTTGGGCTGAGGAATAGGCTGCTAACTATAGCAGTCATCTCGTAGTGTGCAGAATGTTTTTATTTCACCCTCTCTCTCTATAAATATATATAAATACTATCCAATGACATTACCCGGGTTTGAACCCATTTCTCAAGACTAAAATGCAGGTACCCACATTCTTAATTAAATCAACAAATTGGGAAAATATGATGTTGTTAAAGGCTCCTTATGAGGCTGCATGGCCGAGAGGTCAAACTCGCTCGGTTTTCACAATCTCAACGCACCGGGTTCGATTCTCTCGTGTCCAGACACTGGATTTTCTCTGGCGAATGCTCCTCCACGAACGGAAAGTAATGGCAACCTACCGTACTGCACACTTGCCAAGAAACGTATAACAGCCAAATAGGTGACCGTTGTAAGACGCGACGTTCTGTAAAGGCCACGCTTTTTGCTTTGCTTCTTACAAATCCTCCCTACGAACTCCATGGCACCATATTCTCCACCAATTTCTTCTGAAGTGACACACCCGCAATTCCGTCATCCTTGCTTTCCCTTTAAACTCTTCTCTAATCATTCTTTGACCTTCCAGTGTGGTACTTCTTCGTCGTCGTCGTCTTCTTCTTCTTCTTCTTCGATCAATTGATTCTAGCCTGGTGAGGTTCACGAAGTCTGCATTTCATGTCTTCGCCCCCCCCCCCCCCCCCGCAGCTTTTCGAGTATGGTCGCTCCTACGGGCCAGACTGCCTCTTTTTGGTCTGCATAGGTGGGGCAGTCTTGTATGCCAAATTCTGGTGCTTGCTTTAATGCTCTACAATAGCACGTGGTGGTATCTCTAAGATCCATTCTATGGAAGTGGGCATTGAGTCTGTCCACAATGTCACGTTCTGATTCTAAAGATCTTTGTCTGCCCATCTCTGCGGGTATTCTTTGTGCTGGTTTTCTCCAATCTGTCCTCGTGGAGGGTTTGGTGAGTGTCTTTGCTTCTTTATAGCTCTCTAGATGGCGAGTATGTGTGTCGCCACTTACAGCTTTTGCAAGCTTATCTGCTTTCTCGTGTTTAAGGATCCCACAGGAGGCCGGGATCCACTGTAGGACTACATCTGTTTTGTGGGCCAGCAAACTAATGTTGTATTTTATTTTTTGTGAGAGTCTTTATTGTTTGGGGGCCAGCAAACTGATGATGTGTTTTATTTCTTGTGAGAGTCTTTATTGTTTGAGGGCCAGCAAACTGATGTTGTGTTTTATTTCTTGTGAGAGTCTTTATTGTTTGAGGGCCAGCAAACTGATGTTGTGTTTTATTTCTTGTGAGAGTCTTTATTGTTTGGGGGCCAGCAAACTGATGTTGTGTTTTATTTCTTGTGAGAGTCTTTATTGTTTGAGGGCCAGCAAACTGATGTTGTGTTTTATTTCTTGTGAGAGTCTTTATTGTTTGGGGGCCAGCAAACTGATGTTGTGTTTTATTTCTTGTGAGAGTCTTTATTTTTTGGGGGCCAGCAAACTGATGATGTGTTTTATTTCTTGAGAGTCTATATTGTTTGGGGGCTAGCAAACTGATGTTGTGTTTTATTTCTTGTGAGAGTCTTTATTGTTTGAGGGCCAGCAAACTGATGATGTGTTTTATTTCTTGTGAGAGTCTTTATTGTTTGGGGGCCAGCAAACTGATGTTGTGTTTTATTTCTTGTGAGAGTCTTTATTGTTTGGGGGCCAGCAAACTGATGTTGTGTTTTATTTCTTGTGAGAGTCTTTATTGTTTGGGGGCCAGCAAACTGATGTTGTGTTTTATTTCTTGAGAGTCTATATTGTTTGGGGGCCAGCAAACTGATGTTCTGTTTTATTTCTTGTGAGAGTCTATACTGTTTGAAGGCTTCATATGACTTGGAGTAGGCTCGTAGAGTCTATTAGAATAATTGTTTTCCTTTCAGATGCGTTTTGGCTGATATGAATCTGAATTGCTGTAAGTAAAGCTGTTGCTTCATCTCAGAAATTGGTACAGGTATCTCCTACTGGTAAGTTGTGAATTTCTATGTCGCCACTGGAGTATGCAATGTAGATTCCAGTGCTTCCCTTCGTTTCGCTCTCCGTGGCTTCATCTCAGAAATTGGTACAGGTATCTCCTACTGGTAAGTTATGAATTTCTATGTCGCCATTGGAGTATGCAATGTAGATTCCAGTGCTTCCCTTCCTTTCGCTCTCCGTGGCTTCATCTCAGAAATTGGTACAGGTATCTCCTACTGGTAAGTTGTGAATTTCTATGTCGCCATTGGAGTATGCAATGTAGATTCCAGTGATTCCCTTCGTTTCGCTCTCCATGGCTTCATCTCAGAAATTGGTACATGTATCTCCTACTGGTAAGTTGTGAATTTCTATGTCACCATTCGAGTATGCAATGTAGATTCCAGTGATTCCCTTCGTTTCGCTCTCCGTGGCTTCATCTCATAAATCGGTACAGGTATCTCCTACTGGTAAGTTGTGAATTTCTATGTCGCCATTGGAGTATGCAATGTAGATTCCAGTGATTCCCTTTGTTTCGCTCTCCGTGTCTTCATCTCAGAAATTGGTACAGGTATCTCCTACTGGTAAGTTGTGAATTTCTATGTCGCCACTGGAGTATGCAATGTAGATTCCAGTGATTCCCTTCGTTTCGCTCTCCGTGGCTTCATCTCAGAAATTAGTACTGGTATCTCCTACTGGTAAGTTGTGAATTTCTATGTCGCCATTGGAGTATGCAATGTAGATTCCAGTGATTCCCTTCGTTTCGCTCTCCGTGGCTTCATCTCAGAAATTGGTACAGGTATCTCCTACTGGTAAGTTGTGAATTTCTATGTCGCCATTGGAGTATGCAATGTAGATTCCAGTGATTCCTTCGTTTCGCTCTCCGTGGCTTCATCTCAGAAATTGGTACAGGTATCTCCTACTGGTAAGTTGTGAATTTCTATGTCGCCATTGGAGAATGCAATGTAGATTCCAGTGATTCTCTTCGTTTCGCTCTCCGTGGCCGATCCATCTGTGAGCACATGTGTCCAGGACTCTGTAGTAACTCATCACTGTTTTCAAATATTTGAATAAGGGGACGGCGTGGCCTAGTGGTTAAGTGACACGGCTCACAACCAGATGGTGCTGGGTTCGATCCCCATCACAGCACCGGCCGTTACCCCGGGGAAGGAAACCCTTAGAAACTGCAGGAGGAAGCAGACCCTTACCAAAAATGTATGCTGAAGTCGGATGCACTGGGCCGACAGGCGCAAAATAAAAACGCAGTGCAACGCACACCGCCTCGGGGATTAAAGAAATAAGCCGAATGCAAAACAAACAAAAAAAAACAAAAAATATTTGAATGAAATAATACATTGTCCAGGCACGCTGAGAGAGAGACTACCAGAGCACAAGGAATACAAGATAAGCCACGTGTCAAGGACGAAGCTGAAGAAGACGACCATAATAGGATTAGGTGAAGAGTACACTGAGGAATTACGCTCTTAAGTAATCCACAGGAAAAACTGACTACTTAACAAGTAACATCGGTGGAGAGTAACCGTTGACTAGTATGTTCTATGATAGAGAATGGGATAAGTGTTGAGTCTATACAGGTGGGTGCGATAATAGCTTTCTCCGTCATGGAGACTTTTTCTTTAGCCTATCTTACCTAATATCTCAAAACCTCGCTTGATTTGCGTCGAAACACCCATCTGTTGTTAGCTTCAGAAAGAATCGTACGACTTTTCAAAGCTTTACAATTCTGAGACTACGATGTCGCTCTTCTTTGATACACCCCTCAATAAACTATTTCCGGCCGTCTGCTTGTCTTGATTGATACTCCTGGGGCACTTTACGACGCACAGTGTGATCCCATCCGACGTTGATGAAAGAAAGGTGAGGCTCTCCCCTTCATTAACAGAGGAGGAGGCCTTGAGGCCTTCTCGCCATTTTTCTTGTATCCAGTGCAAAATTAAATGGAAGGGCAAATTACCTATAACACTTCAGCTTGCATTTATATATAGATATACACACACAGTGAAACTACTTTCTGTGTTTTTTAAGTGGCGGTTTATGTAGCAATTTCTTTTATACGATGGTATCGCTAGTCCCATGCACAACCCTCTTTTGCCTCCTGTTATGAAATTCATGGAGATGAAGTAGCCTACGTCATTGTTACTCAGTGAGGAGCCACCGGTAGCTCTCGTGAAACTGTATTTTCGGTTCAAATATTAAAAATGTTTGGCCCGGATTGTTTAAAAAATGTATTTTTTATTTCATCATTATTAATTTTGGTTGTAGTAACGGCATTATTATTGAGTCTGTCCCTCGTGATTTTTATCTAAGCTGAAAGTGTGCACTTTGACACTAGTCAAAAGGCCGAGAAGCGATAACTGAACTCTTGGGCAGCGGAGAAAATAACTCAGTTAAGCTGTAACCATACCTTTCGTGTGTCTTAGTGTGCGTGGTATATATATATATATATATAAAGGGCTTGACAAATTGCTAACCAGTAAGTCAAAACAAAATTGTCACCAGTCAGCATGGTCGAACTGCAGTCACGTAATTTATGATAAAAAATCTAAACTAGGCATTAATTCACCTTTATTTCTACATAACAACGCGTAACAAACCAAATTATATTGTATTACTTACACAGTGTGAGGTCTATTTCTTCTTAAGAAAAAAATGCGCTACTGTCAGAGGTATGGTGTTTGTGTCCTTGAACATTCTTGGTAGTTTTAGCACTTTAGTACCATTTATCGATGGCTTTAGTTAGTTTAAATTGTGGCAGTGTTGGATGTCTATTTAGATTCACCATCACAATCTAGCTTATGTACAATCTATTCGAATTGTAATATCATTAATAATAGTGCGAGGGTCGTTATGTAGTAAAGATTAAAAACGTAATTACTCGTCAAGCAAACATTTTTACTCGTCCCAGACGGGAAGGCGGACTGTTTTGTCAAGCCCTGAAGATATATATATATATATATATATATATATATATATATATATATATATATATATATATATATATATATATATATATATATATATGTATATATATATATATTCACCACAACCCTCTTTAGTCACAATTGACGACATCCTGGAAGGGTTACAGTTGACCTTTTCTTGTCAATACGGGTACGACTCGGGTGGCATTCGCAGCATAGCCGATGTATTTATAGCACATTACTTGTTAGTGCCGAACCACTATATGGGTTACGAGGAAATGTCAACCAAAGTTGCCGTCATGAAAGGGAAATGTACTTAACGTCTTTATACTTGTTTAGAAGACTCTACAGAGTCTGTATACAGCCAGTTTATTAGAGTGTGGTTTTTACCGATGTGCGAGTCCATATTAATAGACTAAAAAACTAGAGCTAAGTAGACCCGCAGCCAGTTAGGCGCCATCTATAGCTGCTCTCAATACGCCACCTGGGGAAAGGTTGGTCGATTTTTAATGTGAATATTTTGTCCTGACAGCGGCCGTTAAGCCTACTCTTTTCGATTTCCAACTGCCAAGGAATTTTTAACCTGCTCGATACTGCACACAGGAGTCCGATCTCAATGTCCAGAGATTTCAGGATTCGGGGGAATTTTTACCGGAAGATCCACGTGAAAAAATGGGGGTCTCCACCGTGATTCGAACACGTCACCTCTGGCACCCGAGGCGAACACCTGACCTCGAGACCACTGAGTCTCCTGATGTCAAGGACATCTATTTTAATATCACCACTACCCAGAGAAGAAGACGGCCAGTACCAGTGGGCCATACATACAGAAAACATCCATTCCCAACGTGATTCAAATACTTAGACTTTGCCTGCCACGGCCCTCATATGAAGGTCCCCTTGGAAGAAAACAAAAATGTTTAATTAGAACAATCATTTTCATATCACCCCCCCCCACCCCCCCGGGATCAAGACGCTGAGCAGCGCATGAGCTGCAGTGGTCAGCGGCCCATAACTGACTGCTAGCATCAGGGCCAGCGAACCATAGCTGCCAAGACCCTTCTTCACATCCACGCGGTGATCCTGGATAACAGGCTGCAGCATGGCAGACTGGCTAAGGAGATGGATCGAAGAGGGAATGCTAACCCGGTACTCAAAAAATGCTTGCTGAAGTCGGATGTGTTGGACCGAAAGGTGTAAATATTGCAGCCGAGCTGTAAACTACAACACAATGCATTCCGTTCTCTGGACTACATTCCGCTACTTAAGCCCTTTCAGGGAGATTGAGAACGAACGAAGAAGAAGAAGAAGAAGAAGAAGAAGAAGAAGATATCACCCCCCCCCCCCCCCCCGCCTATTGTAACCCCTTCATCCCCGTCACCACTCCCCTCCCGGGTTTGACAGTGAGATGACTGTAGAAAAGTTTTTAGAGTAAAATTAATTAAACTTATGTCAAGATTCGCCTCACAAGATGTAATGATCAAGATCTCATGTTTCATTTTATGGCAAATGTTCACTTCACACAAAGATTTCTTTAAAATTTGTTATCATTCGTAATCATCATCTGGTTGATCAGTCCTGAAACTGGTTGTAAGATTGTCTGAGCATGTCTCTTCATGTAACGCTTCTGGCTGATCAGTCCTATGACTGGTTGTAATATTGTCTGAGTATGTCTGTCCATTTGACCCTATCCTCTGGTTGATCAGTCCTAGGACTGGTTGTAAGGTTGATTGAGCATATTTCTACGTTTAACCGTTCTGGCTGATCAATCCTAGGACTGGTTGTAATATTGTCTGAGTATGTCTGTCCATTTGACCCTATCCTCTGGTTGATCAGTCCTAAGACTGGTTGTAAGGTTGTCTGAATTTTCTTCATTTCAGCATAGAGTCGTACTTTCATGCATCTGCATTTCTGAGGTGTAAAGGCGAGTCTTGGTTGCCCCAGTCCTCTCTCCCCGTGTATCTTGCCCTCTAATATCTTCCGTGGAGAACTTTAATGTCTCATATTGTGACCCAACAAACTAAATCTACGTTTGTTTATCATTTTCAATATTTATCTTTGTTCGCCTATATCATGGAGTACATTGTCATTGAATCTGCTTTCTGTCCAACTAACTCTCTCCATTCTACGATAACACCACATTTCTAACGCTTCCAATCTTTTGTCATCCCTCTTTCGTTCGTTAAAGCCCCATACAGTGCAACTGACCGTATCTGACTTGGCTTGACTGCATTATTTGCACCTTTCGGTCCAACACATCCGACTTCAACAAGTATTTTTTAGCACCAGTTTAGCATTCCATCTTCTATCCCTTCTCCTTAGCCAGTTTGCTCTGTTGCAGTCTATTGTCCAGGATCACCGCGTGGAGGTATAGAAGGGTCTCGACAGCTCCGGTTCACTGGCTCTGACACTATCAGTCACCTATGAGTCGCTGACCGCTGCAGCTCATATGCTGCTCAGCATCTTGATCCCAACCATATATGAGTGGTGATTTTTCTTTTCCTTAGTTCTGTCCTAACATTCTCTAAGGTCAGCAATCTCTGTTTTTATGTTATCATTATTAGTGGCTTGATAGCAGGAGTTTGAGAACAAGCGAAAAGGAAGAAAAAGAAAAAGAACATGAACAAGCAAAATAGAAGTAGATCTATATGCAAAGAGTCCTAGCTAGTTCTTATATGTATTCATTTTTAAGTAGCGTTAAGTGGCGAGTTACATAGGCCTTCTTCGCATCCCGATCGTGCTGATGAAGGTGGGCCGGAGTCATCCAAGAGGTTGTGCTATGCTTCGATCAATCTGGTTGTCACTCACTACTACGGGGATCCGAGTATCACTAGAGTGAAATTCTCAGCTGAACCATTTAGGAAGAAGGGACATCCTTAGACGAGAGATCAAACCATCAAAAAAATGGCGTGAGGCGTCGTCGCCAAAACCCCAAAGTGGTCCACAAGAAAATGAGAAGATAGTAAATAATGATTAATAAGGGGCATTTGACTTGGCTTGGCTTCGTTCTCAATCTCCCTCTACCAAGCCCTAAAAAGGCTTAAGTAGCAGAATGTAGTCCAGAGAACGGAATGCGTTGTGTCGTAGTTTACAGATTGACTGCGATATTTGGACATTTCGGTCCAACACATTCAGCAAGCATTTTTTTAGTACCGGATTAGCATTCCCTCTTCGATCCCTTCTCCATAACCAGTCTGCCCTGCTGCAGCCTGTTTTCCAGGATCACCCTGTGGAGGTGTAGAAGGGTCTTAGCAGCTCTGTTTCGCTGGCCCTGACGTTAGCAGTCAGCTATAGGTCGCTGTCTACTGCAGCTCATGCGCTGCTCAGCATCTTGATCCCAAAAGGCATATTATAAACATAATTTGTGTAATGTCCTTTGTTGCAACCTTTTATTCTTGCGTATATTTTTGTGTATGCGCATGTCAGAAACAGAATCAGAAACGAAGATATTGTGAAACAAGTAGGTACAACACAGGTGCCGTGTACCGCTTCCCGTGTACGAAGCACATACCAGGTCCCGGTCAAGAAACCTCTACATAACCTGACGCCGAAAGGCACAAACACATACCAGGTCCCGGTCAAGAAACCTCTACATAATCTGACGCCGAGAGACACAAACACATACCAGGCCCCGGTCAAGAAACCTCTACATAATCTGACGCCGAACGGTACAAACACATACCAGGTCCCGGTCAAGAAACCTCTACATAACCGGACGTCGAACGGCACAAACACATACCAGGCCCCGGTCAAGAAACCTCTACATAACCTGACGCCGAGAGACACAAACACATACCAGGTCCCGGTCAAGAAACCTCTACATAATCTGACACCGAGATACACAAACACATACCAGGTCCCGGTCAAGAAACCTCTACATAACCGGATCCGAAAGGCACAAACGGGACAAGCGAAAAGAAAAAAAAAAGTAAACATTCACGTGTATGGATACGCGTCGACATTGAAAGTAACTACATAACCAACTGCGAACTAGTTACTACTACTTTCCATTTTAATCCTTGTGAACACCAGACTTCCACACCAAAAGATGTGGTCACACATCACAAACCATTCGTTTCTTTTCTGTGCCACCTTCTAGCGTTCTGTCTATGAGAGCGTGGAATCTCAGATGTTCTCTTTAATTATTCCTAGTCATTACTCTGCCATTAGCCTGTTCTCCTTGAGATTCGTCCAGCACATGCTTTCTCATACTGTTACGTTTTCTTGCTGGTTCCCCTGTTATTGGTTAGTTTTATTTTGGCACTTTCTGACCAGGCCACGCAGTATTCAACATTTGTTATTGGCAACAGCTTGTTCTTTATATTGTAAGAACTTGTGACAACAATATACAAAATAAGTCAAGAGTTTGAATTAGACAAAAATATAACAAAATAATGAATGTGATACTTTTCAAAAGTGACAAGAAACCATTTATGCAGATACAAATATAATATTAGCTACTGGAACAGGTACAGAGTTTCTTTTATCTAGGTCATCTAATAACGGAAGACGGCAGCTGTGAAAACTAAATCAGAAATAGAATAGGTACCGCCAAGATGGTATTCGACAAGTGGCGACACATACTGACATCCAAACAGATAAATCAGAATTTGAAAATGAGAATTGTCAGGTGTTTTGTATACCCATCACTGCGTTATAGCACAGAAATATGGACACTGAATTAAAAGTTTGAAGGGTGTATTGAAGTCTTCGAAATGTGGGTATATAGAAGATTGGGTCGCATTTATTGGAAAGAGAAGAAAACAAATGTGGAAGTATTGAAAACATTGGTAAAAAGAGAATTAATGACCAAAATCAAGGTTAGTTAAGAAATTTTGACTATATAACGTCCATATCTCCATGTTGAAGAGGGTAGGGAGGAATTCAGTCGTTCAAGAGGCAGACATTATAAATGGGGGGATAACATAATGAGATGGACGACAAAGACCTATCAGACTACACCATTACGGCAAGAGAAAGACTCCATCCGATATCCACTACAGTCAAACTTTTATGCGGAGATGATACTTGAACTGGACTAAATTGAACTGGCTGTTTATGTGCTTGATTGTCATTTCTTTTGTTACTACCCTTATTCAAACAGCGTAAGTTGTTGAGTTATCAGGTCTTGTATTTTCTTCTGCTATTGTCATGGTTTAGCCAAAACTAGATTTTTGTCTTTGATAATGGTTGTCTCGCCCGAATGTTACCGGGACCGAAATGTGAGTAAAGAATAGTAGAACTGTAACTTGTCAGGCACGTCGGGAGAGATAACAAAAGAGGGTTGAGCATGGATAACTTTACGCCACAGAGACTCCAATAGATATGGGCAGGTCAACAGTTGTTGACTTGACGTGCGTGCATATCTGAAGATCTATGTTTAACGAGAAGGCGAAAAATGTGATTGATTGATTGTTTGGATGTCTGTAGTATCCTATTGATTTTCTTGATATGACTTTGGGTACTGTAGTGTATTGATATTGTGCACGACTGTACCCTTATTATATGACCTTCAAAAAGAAATGTTCACTTCCTGAGTGGGAACACTTTTTTGTTTTGAGCAATAGAGTGGTTGTTGATGTTGTTTTGTTGTTTGTGTTCCTGATGATGATGTAGGCCCACAATGAGTAGGATGTCTCTGTTTGTGTTGATGATGATGGTGAATGCTCACAATGAGTAGGATGTCTCTGTTTGTGTTGGTGATGATGGTGAATGCCCACAATGAGTAGGATGTCTCTGTTTATGTTGGTGATGATGGTGAATGCCCACAATGAGTAGGATGTCTCTGTTTGTGTTGGTGATGATGGTGAATGCCCACAATAAGTAGGATGTCTCTGTTTGTGTTGGTGATGATGGTGAATGCCCACAATGAGAAGGATTTCTCTTTTACAAGAGGACAGCAGCCATAGCTCTTTGGCCAATCCTTCTTAGCCGTCACTTACGACATATCCGGCACGTAATCTTAATACTATTTTTTGCTAATCTTTTGGGGCCCCATGATGGGCGAATCTTTTATTTGCTATCCCGATTATATCTCCGTCTGCGGTAGCATTGTTGAAAACTTTTGTGGTGCGAGACCGGAAGTCGGTCTACGGAACGTGCCAGCACGTGAACGCTATCTATCTACCTTTCACCTTCTTGATCCAGGTGTTAAATAATACGTCGTAAAAAGGAACGTCTGCTTACCGCATTGGTAGAGCACTACTTGTTCAAGCAAACGTACGTGGTTCAATTCCCACTACCGACACACTTCAGACTAACGACTGGTTCATTTGTAAATTGGTACCTCACATTCGGTAAGGTAAAGAAAGGCAGTGAGGAAGAGATCTTCCCACACCCCCTCACACAAGTTGTAGTGTGCTTACTATATTTATTGGAATCCCTTCCACTTCATCCCTGACTTCATCACTCACGACTTGATAGATGTTATTGTTGAATGTCCACAATAAGTAACTTTACTCTTATGAGCGTGTAGTGGAGGGGGGGGGGGGGGTTTACAATAGTTTTCCTCAGATCCTGAGCATGCTGATGAAGGTGGACCGAGATAGTGTTATGATTAGCTTATTCTGAGTGCCGTTCACTACTACGGGGATCACGTCGATTCCCCACCATGTTAGCCAGGTTGCCAAAAAAAACAGCCCGTTTTAAGGACGCTCTGTGTGGACGTGATATAGTGGAGTTATGGCCAGTATATTTTACCTCACCGAGACTAACTCATCCGATCAGTATGTTTTGTCTGACCAGACATTTAGTCTCCCCACCCTGACGACTTTATAGATAAAATAACGTTTTAGGGAAGGGTGAAGTAGTTTGCAGAATGGTTTGGTACCAGTGGTTTTTACATGATGAGGTTGTCAGGTGCAAACACAACCTCCCATACGATGAAAAGGAAACATTAGCCCTATTCTACTTATAATACGTCCTGAAAAAAAGCACATTAAGTAACGGATGTCAGTAGCATTTCTCACATCCCGAGCGTGCTGATGAAGGTGGACCGAAATCCTCCAGACAGTTGTGTTATGCTTGGCTTCATCTGCGTGTCGCTCACTACTACGGGGATCACATCAATCCCTCACATCATTAGCCAGGCTGCTATGAAAGTCGAGATGGGGGTCTTGGCCAGTATATTTTGCCTGACCCTGACTAACATATCTGACCAGTATAATTTGCCTGACCCTGCCTAACATGTCTGATCAGTATATTTTGCCTGACCCTGACTAACAGGTTTAATCAGTATATTTTGCCTGACCCTGGCTAACATGTCTAATCAGTATATTTTGCCTCACCCTGACTAACATGTCTGATCAATATATTTGCCTGACCCTGACTAACACGTCTGATCAGTATATTTTGCCTGACCCTGACTAACACGTCTGATCAGTATATTTTGCCTCACCCTGACTAACATGTCTGATCAATATATTTGCCTCACCCTGACTAACATGTCTGATCAATATATTTGCCTGACCCTGACTAACACGTCTGATCAGTATATTTTGCCTGACCCTGACTAACATGTCTGACCAGTATATTTTGCCTGACCCTGACTAACATGTCTGATCAGTATGTTGCGCCTGACCTTGACTAACATGTCTGATCAGTATGTTGCGCCTGACCAGACGTTAGCCTTCCTCACCAGAGCAAATGTCAATCAAAGACTCTTACTTAATTATATAGGAGATTGTATGACTGAACACTGGTTTTGTGCCGTATCCCTCAAATTATGATTGTAAACTGTGGCCAGTGTGCCTGACAATCTTATGTGTCTAACTTTTGTTCCGCTAAACTGAAAGTTGATTTTAGAAATCCTACTAACCTGGGCTAGTCTAGTGTATAGGACTGCCTAAACCCTAATTCGTACCGAGAAACTAAACCTCTTGAGCAGATTTACTACGTAAGATGTCATTGTTTCGCCACAATAAGCTGACGGTGTTAGCACACGTAAAACTAGCCGGACATACTATGGCCAAAACACAAACGAATAATGTACGAACTAGAGCGTTGACACTTGGACAATAAGTTCGTCTCGCTTCTTCGACCAGGCAAAAATAAATGTCTAACGCCCACTGTCTGTCACAAATTAATTGTATGGTCGTTCTCGCCCAGCCTGCCTATTATATCACCATAAATGTTGTTGTTATTATTGAATATGTGCAGTAAATAGGTGGGGGAAATCTGCCATGGATTTCCGAGATTTATTTCCATGTTCTTGTGTACTTAAACTTTATCTGAAATAGAGTAGCGCCTTGAGTCCAACCCTCTTTAATCGTTTTATCCGACATGCTACAATGCCACTATTCTTTTCCCGTCTCTACCCAACTACGTTCTAGGCCCGCTAGTTATCACACGGGCGCACACGTATAATAGACGTTGCTAGTTACATGGCAATTGTCGACTAGTCTATGAAATGATTTGAAAGTTGTTTATAATTGGAGACAAACTTTAATTCGCTTATGCCAGAAATTGCCACTGTGCGGTTCCCATGGCAAGTTATTGTTGTTGTTTTTTGTTGTTGTTTAATGCCCACAATGAGTAGGTTCACTTCATTGTGCGCCCTGAAAAAGGACGTTAAGTGGCAGGTTGCAGTCACATCCCGAGCGAGCTGATGAAGGACCGGAGTCCTCAAAGCAGTTGTGATGTCCTTGGCTTCATCTGCGTGTCGTTCACTACTACTGGGATCACGTCGATCCCTCACCCCGTTAGCCAGGCTGCCATGAAAACAACCCATTTCCAGGCTACTATGGAACCGAGGTGAGGGTTTTGGTCAGTATGTTTTGCCTGACCCTGACTAACGTGTCTGATCAGTATATTTTGCTGACCTTGACTAACGTGTCTGATCAGTATATTTTGCTGACCTTGACTAACGTGTCTGATCAGTATGTTTTGCCTGGCCTTGACTAACATGTCTGATCAATATGTTGTGCCGGACCAGACGTTAGTCTTCCTCCCCTCCCATTATAAGTAGAATAAGGCTAGTGTTTTCTTTCCATCGGTTGTGTTTGCATCTGACAACCTCATCATGTAAAAACCACTGATACGAAACCATTCTGAAAACTACTTCATGCTTTCCTAAAACGTTATTCTATCTATAAAGTCGTCATGGTGGGGAGACTAAATGTCTGATCAGACAAAACATACTGATCAGACGAGTTAGTCTCGGTGAGGTAAAATATACTAGCCATAACCCCACTATCTCATGTCCATACATTTGGCCATTGAAACGGGCTGTTTTCATGGCAACCTGGCTAACATGGTGGGGGGTCGACGTGATCCCCGTAGTTGTGAACGACACGCAGAATAAGCTAATCATAACACTATCTCGGTCCACCTTCATCAGCAGGCTCATGATCTGAGGAACACTATTTCAACCCTCCCCCCCCCCCCGCCTAAACGCCCATAAGGGTAACGTTACTTATTGTGGGCATACAACAATAGCATCTATCAAGTCGTGGGTGATGAAGTCAGGGATGAAGTGGAAGGGATTCCAATATAGTAAGCACACTACAACTTGTGTGAGGGGGTGTAGGAAGATCTCTTCCTCACTGCCTTTCGTTACCTTACCGAACGTGAGGTACCAATTTACAAATAAACCAGACGTTAGTCTAAAGTGTGGTTGTAGTGGGAATTGAACCCCGTACGTTTGCTTAAACAGCCAGTGCTCTACCGGTGTGGTAATCAGACGTTCCTTTTTATGACGTATTATTCAACACCTGGATCAAGAAGGTGAAAGCTAGATAGATAGCGTTCACGTGCTGGCACGTTCCGTAGACCGATTTCCGGTCTCGCACCGCAATAGTTATCAACAATGCCAGACGGAGATATATTAATAAAAGATACGCCCCTCATAGGGCCCACAAAAGACTAGCAAAAAATAGTATTCACGTAACTTGCCCGATGTGTCGTAAGAGACAACTAAGAAGGATTCGCCAAAGAGCTATGGCTGCCGCCATCTTGTAAAACCCTTAATTAATTCACTCTGATAATATGTTCGTGCTCTGTGGACACGTATTCTTGTACTGTAAAACTGCCACCACAAATTATGTGTACCCTTATGAATTTAGGAAAATTTGGTATTAAGTAACACAAGATGATTACCATTAGATTAACAGACAAGAGCACACTGCAGCGTTGCGCATTAGTACAGGACAGCCGACTCCACATCCACATGTACACACAATTAGATTGGCAACTCAGCTGCGTGTACATGCGAACAAGCACCCGAAACTGCAAAGCATGTACTGCTGAACTGTCCCGAATATGATATACAGAGAAAATCCTACTGGCCCATAGAAAAACACTGGAAGAGAAACTGTACGGGCCTGTATGTTAACTACAAAAGACAGTGAAGTTTATACAAGAGACAACATTGCATACATTATATTTTCAAGTGAACGGAAGAAGAAAAAAAAGAGGAAGAAGACGTAGAAAAAGAGGAAGAATAAGAAACAATAATACAACGAAGAACAACGTTTTATGTGTATGTATGGCATAAGTTCAAGCCAACATATCAGCTTTACGGTATTGTTAGGAAGTTTGAGAGCCAATGTGTCGGCTCTACAGTATGAAAAAGTTAAGCCACACACACTTCAATAGACATGGGCCTCACTTTGCGTGTATTGTTAAAGACATATACTCAACAGGGAGCTGAAAGGGTAAATACCAATAAACATAACCATGGTACTCATATAAATGGGAAATGGTTCATAGAAACAAACTTCATTGCATCTTGACTCCTCTAATGTGGCCAGTCCCTTCCACTGCTGAAAAGTCGCGTCACAAAGCACGAACAACATAGCTCCCGCAGGGGGTCAGAAATTTTCACCTGGCTTAGTCAGGTATATATTTACAGCTGAGTCGGCCGGCAAAAATCAGTCAGATTATGAAGAAAACAAGCCGACATGACCGATATGTAAACTGAGAACGTCGTTATTCGAACCTTGTACGTAAGGATTGTGAACTTGGCTACCGAATCTCTTGTGCACTCATATAACGAATGCTGAACATCTTATGTCGAAAATGGCCAATACGCGAGGAACAGAGAAAGTATAAATAATCATCAAATCATCATCGAAATGGTCTTTACTCTCACTGCTGAGGTCTTCATGAAGGATTCATATTGCCGAGGAATTAATTCTGCTTGTCTGTTCAGTCGCGGCATAGTGTGCATGTTATGTTTGTATTTGTGTACTTACGATTGCAAAACACATACGCCTTGCCTAGGTTTTGAACGCATGTCCCCGTGGTCAAAAGACCAACATACTAACCAGTACACCAGCTGCTCTTCTTAACTTAACGTCTTTATACTGGTTTAGAAGACTCATCAGAGTCTGTAGACAACCAGTCACATCTGCATTACCTGCTCTAAACACTATGCACATCCAATATATTCTTAAATGCATTAACTGTCTGTCTCCACTATCTCCTGTGGTAATGCATTCCAAGCATTCACATCTCACTGACTAATAAAATATGTCCTAATATTCAACCTGGATCTTTCTTTAGTTAATTTTTATCTGTGTCCTCTTGTTCTCGTTGGTGGCATATTTTGAAAAACTTGTTATAGTCTAATTTTACCTTACCTGTGATTATCTTATAAACATGTGTTAAGTCACCTTGAATTCTTCTCTGTTCTAAACACCGTAGGCCGGTTTTTCTGAGTCTTTCCTCGTAATTGTAATTCAAGAATCCAACTATCAGTTGTTTCGCTCGTCTTTGTATCCTTTCTAGCATGTTTATATCTCCTCTACGATAAAGACTTCACATCTGTTCCATATTGGATCTACCTATGTGAACGACTGTACATTTATCTATATTAAACTTCATTTGCAATTTCACAGACCAGTCTCGAATTTTATCTAAATCCGACCTCAATATATCCACCTCTGCTATATAGATGAGACACTTCTACATAGTTTTGTGTCATCTGCACATTTTTCAATCCTATATAAATGTCCAAATCGTTTATATATATCAAGAACACTATCGGTCAGAAAACCGAGTCCTGTGGCACTCCACTTTATACTTCCCACCACTCAATGAACTCCTTATTTATGCCCACCCTCTTCCTTCTTCTAGTTAACCTTCAATCCATTCAGCAGCCTCCCCATCTATTCCATGTAATTTTAACCTATTTTAAAAAGCTTTCAATAATCTTAAAAATGACCATAACTTGTGCATTGTAAAGACAAGCTCTGCGGACATTAACCGTTGCCCGTGACTTGGTTGATGAAACAAAACCAAGTAAGACTATGTATTGCACTAAAGAAAGGTATTCAGTGAAGTGGAAACCTGTGACAATCCAAGACTAATCCTATAAAACAGACATCACCACATGTGATATCACACACAGCCTTTGTGACTCGCACATCCCACCTATCCCTTCCTTCCTGTGAGAGCATAATCAATAAGATGCCACTGCTTAGAACAGGGAAGCATCCAAATACGAAATAGCAAACATGTTCCCAGAGTGTACAATAATTGTTTTATAACACGTTATCGTGCATTGGGGGGGGGGGGGGGGGTGAAGGGAACAACATGCCTTTCTGCAAAAGAATATTCATAATGAAATGATTCCACCAAAGCAGGATTCAATGAGAACATCCTTCTTTGTCGTCTGCCAAGAAATTAAAGATTGAATCATCAGCAGGGAATACATTCTTTTGGGCATTCTTACGGGGTGCTGTTGATCAGTTTCCAGACGAAAGGTGATAATGGGAATACTGTATCGTACTGTGATGTTCTGTCGATGCTTCGGATTCATTTAGACGAAAACGTGCAGTCCTGATGACTAAATGAGAACTGCTCCATTATGACAATGCCAGAGCACATACGACTCGACTAACATCATCATCATGTAGCATGTCCGTTGGATAACGTTGCTCTCGTGACAGCCTGTCTGTAGGAAACTATTATTCGCCAGTCTTCCGGCCTGCTCCAAGGTCAAATCCAGCGTGTCCTTGATGTTCTGGTCCTTCTTCTCGATTAATCATGAAGAAAAATGACTCACTCAGGTGGCAACTTCTTGAACATCCATTTTACAGTCATGACTTGACCCGAGCGCTTTCCACCTATTTTATGCACGAATAACCCACCCTGGCGGGAAGTATTTCGTGAATGACGAAGGGATTGATCGTGAGCTGGAAATGTACATGAAACAGCACACCAAAGACTTCTGTGCTGCAGGTTTTTAGTATTTTTGGTGAGACCTGACAAAAATTAGGTCCTCCTCTAAAAATAGAAAGAACAAAAGGAAACGATTATAAGTATGGCTTGGCTTCGTTCGTTCTCAATCTCCCGCTACCAAACCCTGAAAGGGCTTAAGTAGCAGAATGTAGTCCAGAGAACGGAATGCGTTGTGTTGTAGTTTACAGCTTGACTGCGATATTTGCATCTTTCGGTCCAACACATCCGACTTCAGCAAGCACCTTATGAGTACCGGGTTAGCATTCCCTCTTCGATCCCTTCTCCTTAACCAGTCTGCTCTGTTTCAGCCTGTTATCCAGGATCACCGCGTGGAGGTGTAGAAGGGTCTTGGCAGCTCTGGTTCGCTGGCCCTGATGCTAGCAGCCAGCTATGAGTCGCTGACCACTGCAGCTCATGCGCTGCTCAGCATATTGATCCTGATTATAAGTATAAAAAAAAAAGGTTTTCCTGAATAAACAGGAAAATGTTTAAACAGTTTAAAGAGAAGTCAATACTTAATTTGTCTTCAAACATAATGTGCTGTAATAGTATAATACTAGTTACGACAGGGGTACGATTTATTATATAACTCGACAATAGCAGGAAAACAGATCTATTGTCGATACAAGCAACTGCCAATCAACGAAACTTTGTTCTCGAACATAACAAGGAACAATTCATAATACCTCGTACAATAACATGTGATAATATGACAGTCTCCGATGTTACAAGAAAGAAGAAATAGGCGAATAAATGCTTTTCTGTGGTGCGGCCCGTGAGCCAATACACTTAACATGCAGCCCTCGGTGTGATTTGAATTTCAGATCCCTGGTCTAGTGGACACATTATGCATGAATAGGGCCTAGTATACGCTGTGCGATTTCTCAAAGAATTCACTGCTGAACTTCGCGGGGAAGAAATCAAGAAACTACAAAACTGGTCTCTCGTTAGCGATTCGGGGCTTGTCATCAGCGAGATGCCACGGCAATGGGAACGGTGGGAGAACGTTCTTTGATGTGGTCGGAGTCTGGATGGGGAAGTACTCGTTACAAGACGTAACACTGGACCACTTGGCACGTAATCGAACACTCCTGGTCCAGATCGGCGTAGAAATATGCCAGATGGCTGTTGAATAAATTACCTAGGTGTAAAATCTGGAAGTGTAGATGTGAACGCCTCTAGGAATCTTCCTTTCAGATACGATACCTTCTATTTAAGAATATTCCCACAATGAAAGAGAACACGATTCTCAGAGCTAGTACACAACATGCCGGGAGTTGTGAAAAAAGGAAGTATAACAGAACTAGCGAGGAAACAAATAACATTAGAATGCGAGTATACTCATGAGACCTACTCGTCCATAGAATTGACCTGCATTTACACAGATGAATCAGCAAGAAGACCTATAAAAAATGTGTATCTATGTAGAAAATTGTATAATGGGCAGGAAATTCACATCTCATTGACCACTGGGCAATTCTCGAACATCTCCACAGCTGAGGTTGTTGCACTAAGAATAGTTACAATAGCCATAGTGGAAAACAGGAACTTTGCGAGAACAAAGATAATGTTCCTTTCAGATTCCCTGTCAATTAAAATGACTAGAACTCATTAAAAAAATGAATTGTACAGCCTGTCTGTGGCATTCGTGAATACCAGTTACATTTTCAACCTTAGTAAAAATTCAGTGGATTGCTGCACACTGTAAGATACACAGAATTGAGGATGGAGATAGACTGGCAAAAGAAGCAGGCGGCAAACCCCAAACTGAAGACAAAACTACATATGAAGAAATAAAGACATAAAACTGAACTTCAAAGACAAATGTCACAGACATGGTCTGATATACCAGAAGCATACTATTCTTTGCCAAAAAGATACTCAGTGACAATATTCAGACTGTGAACAGTTCATTGCAAATTTAAAAATCATCAGTTCAACAAATTAAAAATTGGACATACAGACATGTCCTAGTGTGGGGTAAACAAACAAAGGGTGGAACATGTACTACAAGTCTGCCGGCTTCACGAGAGGAGCAAAGGGACTACATTGTCCTGTTTAACCCACGTGTGAGATAATGTATGTCAACGAGAGATGTCTAAGGCCAGCCATATTTATAACTGAGAGCGGATAAAGAAGCCAATAATACGGTTCAGCTACATATGGTGCAGATATTTCAACAAATATATACTAAGTGCTTTTGTTCTGTCATCCGTTCCAGCGAGATCAACATGCTGACGATGCACGAGCTGTAGCCTCTTTCTAGATGTAATCACTTAATCTTAGTTCCTTCTGACATTTTCTTCTTCATGTGTATTTTGTGCTACCTTTCTCTCTTTTCTTGAGATTCCATGTAACAGCTGATCTAGTTATGTTGGACTGTGTCTTTCGTAGCGTATGTCCTATCCAGAACCATTGTCTTCGCTTAGTTTATTGCTCCAGTGACTGTTGTTGGCTCCTTTCGCATAGGTCTTCATTCCTCACCTTGTCCTGCCACTTTATGCTCAATATCCTTCTAAAACATATGTTAACGAATGACTGGAGTCTTTGTTGTACGGTCTTGGTCGCTCTTAATGTTTCCGCTCCACACATCAGCACCGACTTGCCATTGGCGTTGAAAATGCTAACTTTGGTGTGAATATTGATTACTCTGGATCTTCATATGTTGTTTAGTGTCAGGAATGCCAATCTTGTCTTTCCAATTACGGCTCTTACATCTGCATCTGTACATCCTGATGTATCAATTGTGCTGTCCAAATAGGTAAAGGTATCCACTTCTTTAAACTGCTCTGCTTCAGCATAGGTGTGAGCATGCATCCTTGTCTCACTTCTGTTTGCTTCCTGAAGCTGTCAGTCAGTGCTCCTTAATGATCGTCTCTACTAACTGTATCTTCGTACTTATTCTGGATGAAGGTTATCCCATAGTGTCTCAACAGTTGCCATATAGTAGTTCGATCCACACTGTCAAACGTCTTTTCGTATTGTATACAATTTGTGTGTTGGGATGATTTTCAATCAATATTTTGTTCAGCTTTGATGCATAGAGTAGTTATATGATCTTCCCTTGCGAAATCTTGCCTGTTTTTCACTGAGCTTTTTGTCTACTTCCGTTTTTAATGTGTCCAAAATGATTATATTTAATATCTTGCCTGACACCGACAGCAATGTAACCCCCTTACAATCATCATCATGTACCATGTCATTTATAGAACGTCACTCAGATCACGGTCTGTCTGAAAGAAACTCTTCTTAGACAGCTTAATCGGATGTCCTTTTTTTCCATTATGTTGACACTCTTCCCATATCTTCGTGAATAATCGTTGCAATGTATATGTGGCCGTATCTATGTCTGCCATTATAGCTCCTGCTGCTATTCCATTTTGTCATGTCGTTTTTCCCTTTCTTGAGTTTGGATATATCCCTTTGGATTTCTAACTTTCTTGGTGGGTTTTAACCTAAGTTCAGTGCCTCCTCTGTTGGTATGAAGTTTAATATTTATTATGGTGGAGGTCTGTTTGGACTTTCTCTGAAATGCTCAACCTATCGTTGCTGTTGTTCCTCTGACGATGTCAATATCATGCCTTCGCTATCTTTGATTCGTTTGTTTGTCTGTATATATATATATATATATATATATATATATATATATATATATATATATATATATATATATATATATATATATATATGTATATATATATATATATTTGTCATTTTATTTGTTAATGAGTAGAGATTTCTCATGTTTCATCTGCTGCCTCTTGTGCCAACCTGTGAATATATTCCCTTTCATTTTTCCTTATACATGTCTACACCTCTATGTCTGTAACAGTAGCATTTATCTGTGCTTCTGCTTTGATGATTCAAGTTCGTCAATTGTTAATTATAGCTTTCTTCTTTTTCGTTTACCCAATTTTATGTAATGTCTCTGATCCATTCCTGTGATGGGTTCTATTGAATCCTACAATTTCATCACATGTCTTATTCCACATCTGTTTAGCCTGTTCCCACATACTATCAATGTCCATCTCCACGTCTTCTTATAGCATCCAGCACACACACACACACCACACACACACACACACACACGTGCAGACACAGACATGTTTGTGCTGGAATTCTGTGAGACATGAAAATTGCATCTCTATGCAGTTTTATAAAAGACTGGTAACTGATAATTGATAACTGATGAAAAACAAGATGATTTGCATACGTGAAAGCAAGGAAGGTGCAGTTGCAATGTTCACGTAGAGTCACACTTTGTTAATTAAAATATTATCTAGCTTGTCTTAAATTTTTTAGCTGAAGTTATGAAAAAAGTTATCGAAAAGATGGAAGTCGGATGTTTGGACAGAGGCACAAATTCAGTGCTTGCAATAAGCGCTATATTCAGTAGATACGCCTTTGAGTACAATTGCTTAAACATATCAGACAACATAAATACTAAACATTATAAAAGTTAAATTTCGTTATTTGCCGTCATATCGAATAAACAAAAAGACTTATAATTGTTTTATTTTTCAGACATATTTTGAAATAAAAAAGTTGCTTATATATTCTAACCTGCACGCCATTCACCACGCGTTTCTTTACTTTACATAAGGTGTAGTTATTGTTACGCAATCTCACTTGCAGAGAACAAGAACAATAAAATATCTAAGTGTAGCGTAAGACTCACGCAATATTACTTCATGCCATATCTGAAACAATAATTGTTATTTACTGGAAATACAAAATTTAAAAAAGCCATAACGTTTGTACATTGATCTGTATTGTTCAACAACGTGTTAGATAAACAATGCTCGTAAAAGGACGTGTAAAAATAGGATTTATTTGAGAGAAAACGTAATTATTTAAGCACTTATTGTTAATTTACTTTTTATTTCAAATTATATTCACGGTTTCTACGATCCGTGACGTAAGGTATGCACTTACGAAAGCAATCTATACACAAAAAAGGATTATCTTTTTGTTCACCATAATACCCGCAAGGCTACCTTAGCAACACGTCTCGGATTGGCTGCTTTGAGAAAAGCGGGTCATTTGACTGGCTGCCTCGTTTGGAGAATAAACAAGAGTCACTGCTCAAGTACACCGTGAAAACTGGAGGCAGTTCACTTCTTGCTTGATACTCACACACTCTCTCACAGGATATCTCAACCATTGACTGGATACAACTCATAGATTCGTTTAGAGAAAGTTGCAAACATACCGGAGGCTTGTGTGAAGACATTGGCGTACTAACTAGTGTAAGTGTCAGTCAGTGTTGAATGTTCAGTCAAGGCAGTCACTCAGTCAGTGCATTGCCCGCTTTGTTATAATCACCAGTACCAGTGATTGAGTGATAATATCCTGTACAATATCTTATTATAAATTATCATCGGTAAGTAATATTTCACAAATTACTGACTGAAATACTTTAGCAGTCAAACTTTACTTATACAAATTATATTCATTTTCATTTACTTTAGAGAAAGTTGATATACATAACACTCAAGACTCACTTTGATAGATCATTGGGTGAGAATGAAATGTGTGTCAAGTCTTTGTCATAACATAATGATTGCATCGGATTGCTGGCTTCCCGAGATTTTATATTCTATCTTATTTAAAGTTATTTCTCAGTGACTACCAAACTTTGCTCACTTTGTAATTATGTAAAACATACCAGAAAATTGCATTTGTATCTGCTAGCGGTTTATGTTGCTATCCTATCAATCATATTTAAGAAGCTTTTCTTCTAGTTAATTGTTTGTTTAGACTGCATTATCATTTTTACTCTCAGAAGTTTGTTGCACCCCAGCCAACATTTGTTGTTGCACCTCAGCCAACACTAACTAATATAGATCTAGTGAGTATTACCAATACCTAACCATATGTAGTCTAATACAAATTTCTTAGTGGTACGTGCATTGTACGAATTTGGTCGAATTAAATAAATGAATTGCATATTGCTGAAGATATTTCTGCTGTGTTGATACGCACTGATTGGCAATGACAATGGATAGACTCTTCTAATATGGATTTGTGTAGATTCTAATATGGATTTGTGTAGACTATAAATATTTATGTCTAAATATATTAATATAGATAAATCTGATTAGAATAGGGGCGTTGTAGAAATGCCACAATCAAATGCTTGACTGCTTCATCATTTGCTCCATAAACATTACACAGATTTTACTGCAGGAAAGTAACCTGTATACTGTATGTATTAGTGAATTCAATATGAAAATGAAGGAATTATTTTTTTATATAGCCCTAGTCATTTATTTCTGCGAGGTGCTTGGTCATAGGGCATTCTTGTACTCATGTTGCACGGCTTGGATTCTATGCTGAACATATCGCAGGACATGGTGTAAAAAATCACAAATCCATGCTGCATTATGCCATACAACAAGTTAGTGTTGATGAAATTGTCATCCCTATATTATTAACCTGCAATGATCAAATTGTATTCCATGTAATTGAGGGGTCTATAGATGAGAGGTACAGATCACATCAGTTACCAAATCCTCAGCTGTTTTCCTGACATTGACACTCTAACAATTCCTCTACCTAATTGTGACCTGCATAAAAGCCAACATGCAATCACTGCCATGGAAATACATGCGCGTTGGAGCCAATCACATGTTTTGCATACTTATTGCAAATAGACTATCCAAAAGGACGGCAATGCCCCCAGGGAAAGAAGAGATAGAGAAAAGAGAGCTGATGATTGGGTAGAGTGCATTTCCTCAGTCCGAGGATCAGCATTTTCCTTGAATAGAATACCGTTTTTCCTTTGCATACAATATCTCAAGTAATTTGATCTGACAACCCCTAGACGAACAGAGTGTTACGTTAATTATGAGGATGCTGGTGGACATAAGACGATCTAATACATATATAAAATTTAACGTCATTAGACCTGCATTGCTATATTAATAGTAGCATCACAAAAGTTCAATATGATGTGTATTGTTAGGCAGTGTGGTCCAGGGGTGAAACTCACTTGTTTTCAAAATTCAAACGCACAAGGTACAAATCCAGGACTGTTAAGCAGATAGTTTTTTTATTGGTGCAATTGCTTTTCCACGTAAAGAAAATAATCTGTGCTGTGACCTACCCAAAAAAACTTAATAACAGCCAAATACTTTGGTGGTTGTCACAGCATCATTCTGCAAAGTAAGGATATGCTACTTTTTTAATTTAGTAAAACACAGCAAAATGGGTTTTCTGTGCATTTGGATGATGACTGTACCGAGTGTACCACTAACCCACATGTTTTGATATATACGGAACTAAAAGAACTTGTAGTTATGCACCTTTTATAATAAATCCACCTGTATTTTGTAGATGTTTTCCAAACTAATGGTAACAAATATCTGCAATAATTATATATATTGTATTATTGTAGTGCTTATATATATTTATACGTTAAAATGTTTTATCATTTGACTTAGTATTTAGATCTATCGGTGTGCTTTTCATATCCAAGTGTTTTGTGTATTTTTCAGTTTATTTAAGAATACAGAACATTAAACATGGCAGGAGTACTTAGAGTGGAAAACAATGGTGCTAGTAATTCGTCAAGAGAAGACAGTTCCAAGGAAAATATCCGTCCTAAATTGCACAGAGCAGTAAATTCAAGAAGACCTGCACTTGGAAATGTTACAAATCAGCTGAGAAGACAGCCACAGCGAGTTGCAAAGGATAAGGTAAATTATGTGTCTTATTGTCAATTACAATATTCTCTATTTGTGATTTAATTAAAACTTATAATATAGATGCTAATCAAGTTATTGGAATGTTCCCAAACCATGCACAACACATCTTAACCAAGCTCATTGCCTTCTCCTCGTTCCAGTAATAGTACAGCTGCAGAAGTTGGATCAAATATCGCAATCGTAAACTAGCAACACGACACAATCCGTTCTCTGGACTACATCCCTGTTCAGGGCTTAGTAGCGAGATTGAGAATGAATGCAGAAGAATATTCAGTAGCAGCAGAAGTCTCAGTGAAAGTCTGACATCCTAAATACAGAATGGTCAGATAGATGGATACAACTAAGCCATCAGTCTATAAAGAAAACTTCCAAGTCACATTCTTGTCCATAAGTATCCTAGTAACAACCAGAGCAAACTACTAGGCAGTCTAGTTAGTCTGCACCGAGATTGCTTGTTGATGCTCTCGGTTGAAAGATATCTTGTCTAACTGTAAAATGCGTAAAAGTCAACATTGAATTGATGTCCCTGCAGATAGGCATACAGACATTAGTGAAGAGCAAAAGGGGCACGACAACATCAATATGGCACCAGAAGTGCATATGATGGCAAAACTAACAATGAATGAAATGGAAGAGGCCATGAGAACGTTAAAGAAAAGGAAATCTCCCGGAAAAGACGGGATAACAAACGAAATGCTAATGGGCTTGGCCAAACAGCAAAGAGGAAATTACTATCAGTCCTGAACCAAAGCTGGAAATGGGGTATTGTACCACAGGCATGGAAAGACGTAGTACTTCTACCAGTACCACCAAAGAAAGGAAAAGATAAAACAGATCCAAATGGATACAGGCCTATCAGCCTACTGAGCTGTGTAGGCAAACTGATGGAATGTATGATAAACGCCAGACTGATGTGGCATCTGGAAGAAAAAAACATACTAATTCCACAGCAAGTAGACAGCACAGATCCACTGAGGAGCAAAAACGCACAGTAGCGGTTTGGGTGGTCCTAGAAAAGACATTTGTCAAAGGTCTGGAAAGAGGGACTTAAAGTCAAGCTAAGAAGAAGTGAAGTTTGTGGGAAAATGTACAAATGGATCAGTCACTACCTCAAAAACAGAACAGCCAGAGTTCAAATACAAGGGCAGATGAGCAAAAAGGTGACACTAGAGCAGGGAGTACCCCAAGGGGGAGTACTATCACCCACACTCTTCCTGGTGTATATAAATAACATAACAGAGAACATGCCAAGAAGAGTCCATAACTCAATGTTTGCAGACGATCTGGCTATGTGGACCTCTGAAAAGAATCTCACCATAGCAAGTAATCGGATGCAGCGGGCCCTAACATCGCTGGAAGAGTGGGCGAACTCATGGCTGGTGAAAATAAACAAAGAAGAAACGACATGTACGATATTCTCGCTATCAAACAAACCCCAAAACACCAAATTGTCTTAACGGCAAATACCTGCAGCCAAACGACAACCCAAACTACCTGGGAGTCACATTTGATCGGCGCATGACATGGAAAAGTCAGATAGAGAGAAACAGAATGAGAGCCAGAGAAAGAATGGCAATCATGAGGAAACTTGCTGGCACAAGCTGGGGAGCAGACGAAAGTATACTAAAGAAACTGTACACTGGAAGAGTGAGACCAGTTCTCGAGCATGGCATTTCGGCATGGACAACAGCAGCAAAGGCGAACTTCGATAAAATTAGCAAACTCCAAAACCAAGCCATGAGAGTTATAACAGGAGGCATGACCGACAGAAGAGACTACAGAGCCCAGCAGCAAGCAGAGAAACTCAGAAGACTGACTGACCATCCATTGCACCAAAGACTAAACAATTTCAGAAATGGGAAACTAAAGCGAGGAAACTTTCAGAAATAGCCAAAGCAAAGATGCACGATGACCCCATGAACGCACTAACAACACCAAAGCCCATCCCTACTGTACGAAAACCTACCTGGAGGCAGCATATATTTCCAGAGGTGGTACAAAATATACCAGGTATTGGAAACAAAAACAAAAACTGCCAGACTGAAAAAGAAAGAAGAGATACAACCCTGAGGTACATAAAAAAACTACCCAAGCATGGACTTGACCCATGCATACACCGACGGTTCTGTAACAAACACAACACAGAGCATTTCTGAACCTACCAAATGGCAGAAAAATAAGTCATTCGCTACTGGAAAATAAAACAAGCAATTTCAGAGCGAAGGCAGAGGCACTGAGGGCGGCAGTGGAAGAAATGGTGACAAGGTAAAAGGAATGAAAGCCATATAGTCCTGCCTACAGATGCACTAAAAAGCCAGAAAAATACTGAACTTAATGATTTAAGAGCAGTACTCTGTCAACTATGTCATCAGTCCGCACCAAAAAGAGTAGTGGTACAGTGGGTTCCATCCCACTGCAACATACAAGGCAACGAGGAGGCAGACAGACTGACAAAAGAAGGGGCAAGACTACCACAACTAGATACTAGTATGACATACGAAGAGTCAAAACGGCTTATTAGAGCTAGATACATGGCCAAATGGGAAACAGAACATACTGGCTACACAAAAAACGATGCCTATTACCAGTTGAACGAAGAGAGCAGGTGCTGGTCTTCAGACTTCGCACTGGCCACAATAGACTGAGGTACCACCTATTCAACAAATTGAAGATAGGTGGCACTGACGAATGCTCGTGTGGTAAAGGGAAAATGACCGCTGAGCATTTGCTGCAAAACTGCCTGACATACGATTACCAGAGAGAGTAGATGTGGGCAACACTAGACAAGCTCTATGACAGTGTCGACAGCCTCAGGATGACCACTGCTTTTTTCAAAAGGTCGACGTCTGACAACGTAAGAAGAGGAGGAAATGCTTTATTCTTGGCCATCCTAAGAAGCAGCACATTGAATGAGCTATTAGCAGCCGATGTTTCATAGTTAGCTGCGTTTCATAGCTAGCTGCTCGCAGCAGGGTCAGCAAACCAGAGCTGACCAAGCCCCTATTCTATCTTCCAATTGGTGACATGCTGCACTATTGTTGCCTGGATAAGAGAATAGGAATCATAGTGGATTGTAGGGAAACTCAGTACCCAATAAAATGTCACCTAAAACTGGATGTATTTGGACAAAAGGCATGCTCTAAAACTACAATACCATGTCCTTTTCATAACGTCCACGGAAGAAGATTCTTAGTTTTTCTTATGCTACCAACATTGTTCCTTGTAAATATTAAACATACCAGTTAGTTTGTAGTCTTATATTGTGTAAGGGTGTTTATGTTTAGCTGCATAAAATATACAATTTTCAATTTTTGTGTTTCTGCACTACAGGTTCAGGGTTTCTCACGAGTTACGGATGGACAGGAAAATGAAAATGGGGGGAAAATTGGTTCAAGCCTTGCCAGTTTTTCAATTTTTGAGGATGCAGCTGTGCCATCAGTGACAGTTCCTGATCCAGTTCATCTTTTTCATGACGATGAGCCAATGATGGATCAAGAGAACCTCATTTCTGAGCCTTGTTTAATATTGAATGATGCAGTTGCAAGTTTGAACCAAATCGGTGGTCCTCTCTATCAATATCCACTGGAACCTGTTTCCTCCGATGTTGGTAAGTGATAATTTTCCATCAGATTTCAGCACCAATATAAGTATAGGACCACCAAAATAATCTTGCAAGGGTACCTGCATTTATGTGCAGTTGTAATGGTTATTGCTGTGAATTGCGTACATGTTAAATGTTGGGAAATTTGCTGTATGAAGTTTTTTCCTGGTCAATTTGATAAAACTGATCTTATAGCTTGAAAAATGTAATTAAGCAGTTTTCAATAATTGTATTTTGAATGCCCGCTGATTATAAAATAATGCGGTGCTTTTGTTTGTGGTTTGTCTTTAACCGCAATGTGGGTTTCATTATGTCTTGGGGGCAGTAACTGTGCCTTACCACCTATGTTTTTATCAACTTAGGAAAATTAAAAGCTTCAAATTTGTAAACACTAATCAGAAAAAGAGAGAACAATACTGGCCCCGTGATACAGATATGAGACAAAAGTTGTATGGAGAACAAACAACGGTGTCCTTTGTAAGAGACACCGGAACCTTGATCTGAGGATGAAAGAAAAAAAACACTAATCAATGTTATTGTTCACATATATTCAATTAGGAAATGTGTGAATTTATTGTGGTTTTCTCAATAGCCTCCCCTATGTTTGTGGATGAAACCTTCAGAAGTAACGATTCTAGTCTTGTCAAGCATGATGAGTTTGGCCTTGACCCTTACTTTAAAGACATTTACAGCTACTTGAGATCAAAAGAGGTATGAATGCTTATTCATTATATATTCAGTAGTGCCGTTATGTGGTTTTTACTTTGACCATGTCCACGTTAAGAACACATTTTTGACACAATGGGATTTAGGATTAGAGGAGTTACTTTTTGATGTTTATTTGATGACTGGCTACAGTGGCTCTTCCTACATTAGTCCTTCTGGCTGTGGTGCATTGCAAAGCTTCTTGGTAAACTCATCACTATGTAGATCAGTGTCAAAGGTGTTTTTTTTAATTTTTGCACTTAAAACTGGTACTATCTGGAGGGGATGAAATGTTCAACAGGGAAAATGTCAGAAGAAAGAAGGCATGAGTTGCAGAGAATTTGCCATCACTGTGAGCAAACACAGCTTAACACGCCTAACTCGGTACCCAAAACTACCTACTAGCTGAAGTTCTGGCCAAAAGGGCAAAAAATCAGGCAAGCTGTAAACTAGGACACAATGCATTCCGTTCTCCGGACTACATTCTGCTACTTGCAAAGCCCTTTTCAAGGCTTAGTTTGAGGATGAAGGAACTCCAAGGCAAAGGAGTGCCAAAGAACAATGGAAGTGGCTAGGACAAATTGAGTTTGTGTGCTTAAAATGGTGGCAAAAATAGGGATTAGTGTATAAAAGCATGTTGATTTTAATAGGATTAGATAAAAATGTATATAAGCACTTTCCAGTTCTGGTTAATTTTGTGGATTTGTCTGGGGTAATTCCCAAAATTCTGTTAATACTGAACAAACTGAGCTAAAAGTATTCATAAATTTGCAAATTTGACGAATCATTCAAACATAATAATTTTTTGTTTACTTACTACCTTATCCATTATGCCAATAAATCCAATTATTCCACTACACATAATTCACAAGGCAGTATTGTCTGAATTATGCCTGACGTGTATTTCCATGAGTATTTCAGATGATCATTGGTTTGATCAAATAATTCAATTCTCATGCCCAACTTTCTGATAAACGTCTTAACACCATGATAAAAAATCTGCTGCTGTCCTTTCAAACAATGAAATTCCACTACTAAATAACAAGTTAGTTGCCCATGACAAGCAATGATGGCGGCACCATCAGATGGTTTTTGTCTTGATGTAACTTGCGCTGAAAGCTCTCTACGGCCCGCAGCCCTCTAGTAATACTCCAGTTCACAGTGCGGATGGGGTACTGCTAACAGATAAGGTTCAGTTTCTAGACAGATGGGCAGACCACTTCTGCAAAATACTGTGACAAGGATGATGTTGGCGGTCCTCATCGACAACGATGGACAGCTATTAACTTGCGCTGTATTTGGATTTAAGTGAGGAAGAAGCTGGGCTGGTCATCAACCTCGCGCTCTGGTCCTGAACTACCTTGGGAAGAGGTTAGTCAAAACGACTGAAGATAATTCAGGGTGCAGGCACTCTGGACACACGTGTGGCTTGAAGCCACGCCATTTCCGTTCATTGATTTGTGATGTGCCTTACCTCTCGATCACTCCTACCCTATGGTAGCAAAATGGAAAAGAATGTTTAAGAAGACTTGATTGTTGCTATTACATTCTTGTTAGAGAATTATAGAATACAAGTGCATACAGTCTACACACAATCTCAGTTACTCTGGTGTCATAAGCACATGTGATTCCACATTCACAGTGTGCAGGTCGGCCAAGCAAAGACTACATGAATCGGCAGAGTGATGTGACGACGTCCATGAGAAACATCCTAGTGGATTGGCTTGTAGAAGTAAGTTACAGTTGTGACTCAATGAAGTGGTATTATCATAATGTGCTCTCATAGAAGACATTGGTTTTCTTTGCTTTTGAAAGTGCCAGGTGTAAATAGCTAATTGATTGACAGATCCAAACAGGATAATTTCTATCTGCAAATAATCTAATTGTTTTTTTTATTTTGCACTGTTAGACCATTGCATCCAACTTTGTCGTGTAAGGGTTTGCTTCCTCCTGCATTCTTCCCCAGGGTAATGGCTGGTGCTGTGATTTGGGGAGCAAATCCAGCTCCTTCCGGTTGTGAGCTGTCCCCCTATTGTTGCACTTAATGGGCACCTAATAAAATTATGGTATAGTCAAGAGAAATGGAGTCACCAAATGTATAATGAACATTTTGTAATGTAACATGTAATCCTGTTAAAATTGATGCCAGAAAACTGCAGGGAATAGCATAATCTTCCAATTTAATGTGGAATATATTTGACTTAACAAATACAAAAAGTCAGATATCGGGCTGAAAGGTGCAAATATCGCAGTCACGCTACACATTCCATTCTCGGGACTACATTCTGCTACGGAAGTCCTTATCAGGGATTGCTAGCCGGAGAATGAAGCAAAGTCAAATAATCTGTGCAAGGTCCAATGTCAGATGGAGTGGAAGTGTGTTGGTCAGGTGTTGTATGTGCAGATGGCCATGAGGGGCTAGGTCTTTTTCCACAGAACAGAGCTAGACCACACAATCTGTGCCTGTGTTTATTACTTTTTTGAGTTCCACAGTTGAGAATCCAGTTGACCTAGTTTACTTCCACCATTCTTCACGTGTTCTTGGTTCTTGATTTTCTACTTTGATTTAGGTTCTAATTCTACACACATTAAGACATACATTTTATTATCCACAGGTTAGTGAGGAGTATAAGCTGCAAAGGGAGACCCTGTTTCTAGCAATTAGCCATATTGACCGTTTCTTGAGCTTGGTTGGGGTATATAGACCAAAACTGCAGCTAGTTGGAGCAGCATGCATGTTTATTGCAGCGTAAGTATACATATTTGTGAAGTCCTGGTTTATCACACTAAACACTGGTTTTTCACACTAAACATGGGGTCATCACTGCATATTGTATGAAATATTCTGCACAAAAAGCAACAAAAATTATACTTATGGCTTAGGAAGAGTATCTGTAAATTTAAAAATGTAAAGTAAAGTATCCTATAGCATTACTGCCGTAGGGGTGTGAGGTGTTAACGATCTCACATTTCAAAGGCTCGGCTATATGAGGGCGGTAGCCATCTCCTCTCCCTCGCCGCTTTTACTTCCCAGACTGAACCGGTACCCATTTAAGGCTGGGTCGACCCGGGAGCCATTGCGGTCTGAAAAAAACATTACCGCCTCATCTGGGGAATGAACCCAGGACCACTCAGATGCGAAGCCAGCGCGCTAATCACTGCGCTACGCGGCTCCACAGATGTATCCAATCATAAATTGGCAGACTTGTCAAGAGACTTACTTCCAGTGGCCTTGGAGATAGATAAACAAGAACTTAGAACATTCTTTAGAATAATCCTGAAAGCAGGATTTTAATTTTAATATAATATAATAATTTTAATTAACTGAAATGTTTTATTTCACCAGAAAATATGAGGAAATCTACCCCCCTGATGTGGCAGAATTTGTGTACATTACAGATGATACATACTCAAAAAGTCAGGTAAGAAAGATTCACTTTGATTTATAAGTATTAATTCTAGAGCTTTCTATGAAACCCAGACGGCTTTTGGTCTTGTCTGAATGGTGTCAGGCATAAGCAGTCAAGCTGTAAACAACGCATTCAGTTCTCCTGACTACATTCTGCTACTTAAAGCCCTTTCAGGGCTTAGTAGCAGGAGATTGAGAACGGACGTAGCCAAGCCATTCTTCATTCTATGTATACTTTATTAACCATGTACACCGTTGGGCAATATATTCACTCAGATTGTTATATATCCAACAGGTTCTTAAGATGGAGCGGTTGATTCTGAAACTGCTTGAATTCAGAGTAGCTGTGCCAACAATCAGTTGGTTTTGTGAACGATTCATTGATTTGTTGGATATGACAGAAAAGGCCAAATTCCTTTCCTTTGTAAGTTTTTAATAATTATTTCCAGCAAAGTCTTTCTGTATCGATTTTAATAACTTATGACTTTCTTGTCAAATTACGATTTATACCCTACAAATTGAATACATTATTAAAGATTTTAATTATGAAATGCCATACCATGTAGCCTAGTCCAGTCAGCAGTATTGCTAAACTGTGATTACTGCATGCCAGGGTTTCAAATGACGGATGGACAGTCTAGTATTATCTCTGCTCCAGTCAACCCAGCTGTAAATGGATACATGTAAATGGAAAAATTGTGTTCACCGCATTACTATTTCCCAAGGCAAAAACAGCAGGCTGCGGCTTAGTACATCCTTTGTGACAAATTTTATTGTTTTATGGGACTTACTTTTTCCTTTGCCATATTATTAAAAAGTAAGCAGCCTGAATGTATGAAGGACTTCATTCTATGGAATTTATGCGATTGTGCCTGGCTTAAACCGTGAGAAAACCGACCAGAGTGGCACTGAATGTTCCGTTCGACTGCACCACAGAATTCAGCTCAGGTTTTTCACTACTCAGGGGCCTTCCTGCTAGGACTTCCTCCTGTTCCCCTCCACCGAAGGTTACACCATACCTCTCCCAACCCTGCATTCTCAGCACAGCAAGAGACGCTGACCTGTAGGTGGACACACTTGGACAGACTAGGAAAGCAGACACGGTATGGACAGACTATGAAAGTAGACACAAACATTGGTTCAACACACATTCCTTGTGGCACTCATGCCGAGACTGCGGAGCTGAGCTCCACCTGGGGATTGTGGTCTAACGCATAAACAATCCTCAGTAGTTGGACTTGATTGTCGCGACGGGACATATGACACCTTAGCAAACATTATTTTTATATTATAAGTTCGTTACCACTTAAAAATTACTTAAAATCAGTTATTTAATGTTATAGTGCTGTACGTGTCTTCATTTTGTCACATGTTTATTACAGTTCCTGATTGAGCTGTCTCTTATCGAGGTTGAAGAATTCTTGAACTTCAGCCCTAGTGTCATAGCAGCAAGCGCAGTTGTTATAGCACGCAGTGTATTGAAGATAAATGACCCTTGGGTATGTGAAAAGTTAGATCACATTCTATATTTTAAAATTACTTTATTTTACTTTTGTTATTATTCAAAGGACAGTATATAAATTCATAAGAATGTTATCACTAATCTACAGATGGTTCATATTAATTATTATTATTAATTATATTAATTGTTACATTTTCTAAAATAAAGCCAATTACTTTTTTCCATAATTCTTCTAATACTGAATAGAAAGTATTTTCTTATTGCTATTGGTTACAGCTCGAACTTTCTCTATACAGCAAATTTTCTTTAATGTTGCTAGCATCAATCTATATCCTGTTCAATGATCAGTTATGACATGGTAGGATGGTTGCCTATTATTTTTCTCTGGTTTCACTAATCTCTATATCCAACCTAGTTTACTAGATTTGTGATTCAACACCAAAGGCAGGAACTGTAACTCAATTTGTTAAATTAAATTTCTTTCAAAAGGATACATTCTAGATATTGCTTCTATCTGGCAATGACCAACACAGGAAGTCAGATGGCTGCTGTTTCGATAAATCTGGATGTTATATAATGCTAGGTCGAGCAGTTTGTCTGATTCGGATTGTAAAAGTAAAGTAAACCGTACCATTACTCCTGTAGGGGTATGAGAGTTAGTGTTCTCACATATCAAAGGTTTGCCTATATGAGGGCGGTAGCCATCTTCTCTCCGTCGCCGCTTTTACTTCTCGGACTGAACGTACCCAATTAAGATTGGGTCAAACCCGGGAGCCACTGCTTAGTTTTACAAATGTGACACATGCTTTGGTAATTCTTGAGTTTGCTTCATCAATATGGACTGCTCTAGGAGTGCTGCCCAATGTATACTACAAGTCCTGTCGGACTATGGGTCACAAATCCATTAATATGTTTGCTAACTCTTTTCAGCCTACACACATGGAGGAAATTAGCTGTTACACTCTGACCGAGTTGAAGCCATGTATACAACAACTGTTTTTTCAATATACACAAAAAGAAGTGATGCCACAACAGGCTGTGGTTGAGAAATACAAGCAGGAAAAGTAAGTGTCGTCTCAATAATTTTATTAACATTAAATAGCAGCAAATTTATTGGAGAGTATGTGCAAAGGAATTTCTTAAAGACACACAATGGCTCTTTAGCAATACTTTATGGAGGGAGTGGAGATCTATAGAAGGTTGAATGTTCGGTATTGAGGAGAGTATGAATGGGTAGAAACAGAAGACAAAATGTCATTGATAACCGTGTCATGCAAGCCCAGCAATCGTAAGTGAAAAGCCACTATTGATGAATTAGTTGTACATTTCAACATGAAATCATGGTGCTGGGCACAAAATTGTTCACGGTGACCTCTGTTTTGGAAGGTGTGTAGCAGATGGGTTTCAAGGCAGCTGACAAGATAATGATGTTGCAAAATTGGTTAACGGTCACACCAAAAGACTTTATTATTTTATTATAGAGGGCATTCACAAGCTAGTGGACAGGGGAACAGTGTGTTGCTGTGTAAAAAAATAGGCCAAAATAATTTCTGGTTTGCACGGTTGGTATTAATAAAATTGCTGTTACTAAACGAATGTCTGTGGTCTCCAAATCTCCAAAGGTATCACATCATCACCCCGAATTTCTATTTTCAAAAGTAAGCCACCATGACCTTGATGCTAACAGTCAGCCATGAGTCGCTAGCTGCTGCAGCTCTTGCACTGCTCAGCATCTTGATACCAGAGCTGTGCAATGCTACAAGACAGATGTGTTCCGAATCTCAATATTATGTATCTGTGCAGGGGAATTTTGGGTACAATGAAATGTTAAGAAAAATGTTGTGCGTGTGCATATAAAAAAGACTGGTATGATATTTGTCAAGTACCTAACATTGATATGCCACCTTCTTGTCTCCAGGTTTGCCAGTGTGTCCACAATTGAATCTCCACACGTGCTGGCAATTTTCTAAGCTAAAGAAAATCTGAATAATTCAAGAAAACAATTTTGACACGTCTACTTGCACAAAATATTTGTCAAGAAATCGAATTCAAGGATTCAGTGCTGGATACTGCAAGTCATAAGTAGACCAAGCAGCTTGTCGTTTTGGTCCGTGGCTTGAATCATAAATATTAGCTACATGTGGATGTTTTAGAAAGGAAATGTCAAAACCACGCTGCTATTTTTCAAGAGTATACCAGACTTCTTCCAGCCATAAAACTTTATTCAGACTTCAAGCACGTTGGTCTTGCTCAGAATATTGATCTGATTGAGAAGAGTGGTGGTCAGAACTTTCTATAATTAATGTGCCTTACAGCATTTAATGCTGCAGCCATGATATTTGATTCTTGTACAAGTAGACAGTGTTTTGAAAGTGCAATATTAGAGGTTATATTTGTTAAATGGATGTTTATATAATTTTTATATGCATTTGTTCAATTTTCATGATGAATTTCTTAACCAGCTTTGAGTCATTCTTGCTACAGTTTATCAGCAACAATGACATCAACTTTATTACTGGTTGGTTCATCATCAAAGCTGATTACTTTTTTTGTGGGCCACGTGAAAAGGGGTCTCTGCCAATATTAATTTAGTCCAGTACATATTCTGGAATAGTGTTATCACTCCTGAAGAATATACCTAATTGCATATTTTACGAAAGTGCTGGCTGGTTCGTGTCTGGAATTGGCGTGACCCCTTTTTTTTATCACGGCTGGTTATCTACAAGTGTCTTTCAGACTTGCATCTTTACACACAAAATTAATTATGATTAATAGATGCAGAAATGTTAGTTACAAATTTATATATATGGCAGTAATATTTTTATCTTCATGTCTGTAACTGAAAGGCTCTTTAAAAAGTGTTGTCTGCATTGCTTCTTTTGATCTTTTATCAGTTTTGTCTTCTTTGTGAATTGTTTATATCTGTATATACTCTTCATATATTGTCTTATGTTTCTATCCTTTCTGTTTTGGATTGGATTATGCAAATTGTAGGTGATCATTTACCCTTTTCTTGGATGGTGTGGCCATTGAGAGCTGTCCAGTGATCACTCATTCCATATTTGTCAATGTTTCTCTTTTCTTACTCATCTTTTCGGTCTATGTAGTTTTCTTTTTCTGTCAGCCTTTCTTGTCGTGTTTTCCTGGGGATACCTGTTTTCTTCTCTGTAAAATAATGCCACATGTAAGACTGTACCAACATTTTTGTATTATATACAGAAGCTAGAAACAAAGTCCGTAACTGTACTATTTTCTGACATTATATTTGTAAGCTTTTATACATATTTATTTGTAAGGATTATTTGCTCAATTGGTGTCTTGATTCCGCACTGAGAGATGGTCTTATTTGATTCAATTCATTTATTAAATTAAAAATATTTATTTTTCATGCTGAAGCTTGGCTCAAATTCTTTTGGTTAATTTTTTTGTTCCTTTTATATTTTTGCCGTTTTGAATTTACGTTTTTAAAAATTATTGAAATTATTGTTTGCCAATTTCTAGCTCGGTGTTTATCCATTTATTGTTAAATTTTTCAATTTACTTCTAAACATAATTTCTTTGGGATAGTTTATAAAAAACAGATTTCTTCTTTCTCCCCCTCCTGTTTTATTTTTTACATAACTTAATATCTACAGCATGAATCTGCAGGGGTATACCTCTAGGTCTATTTTAAGCTGTCAAAAGTCGAAAATTTGAGTAAAGTATATGGGTATACCTCTGATAACCGACTCCATCCTGTTGTTTTAAAGGAGTCTAGTTACTCTTTACCGCATCATGTCTGTTGAATTACAAAATTTGTCAATAATTGTTCCTTGTTCTTTACACCACCTCTACATCAGTTCTGTAATGAGCATTCTTCTTGGTTTGGTCTTTTAAATAATTCCATCTGTATCACTTCTTGAACATTTTCAGTCATGGTCTTTCTCTAAAGCCCTAATTGTGTTGTCATATAGATAAAGCTCTAATTGTGTTGCAGACATTTTTGTCTCATGTCCAAGTATTAAAATATGCTTTGGGTGGGAATGAAAAGGGCCATCCTCTTCTTTGACTATCTAGTACTTAATTTTGTGTGGATAGATGCAAACTGAATGACAACCTTGTATTTTTTTTAATGATTTAACATTTTTTATTTATATTGTCTTTGGACGGGTAATTTAAAATGTCTGTTTAGTGTAGTCTTGTTGTTTTTAAATTACGAAGTCGTTGTTAATGGCAAGTATTCGACAGGCAGCACAGGTTGGTAGCTTTTGTCAACCTGAAATCATACCAGCTATTTATATATTATCCAATTCACCGTTGTTGCCTTTTGTTACTGAATTTTCTATGCAATTTCTCTTCACTATTTTCTTCATATTTTGTTCGTCTATCCTCCATTGTTTATTTACAGACCCAAATGTATATATTGTCAAAATAATTATACACCTTTTCTGTCTATCAATCTGAAAACTGTTTTTGTTTAGTAATTCTGTCTGTCCTATATTATTTGTGTAAACAGATATTTTATCTTCTTTATTTCTGCAGGGTTTGTGAAGATTCTAATGTGATACTTTGTATACCTTTTCTCTGTTTTTGTTGTGTTGTACCTACCTTAATTCCCATACTCAAAATGTTATTGTAAATATTTGTTTATGTATTACAATTGTGCTCTCTATTATATACAGAGCTAGATTGTTTTGTTGAATTAGTATGGATATTGTTCCAAACCACTAATGCTGGTTCACTACTTAATCGACAAATCAAAATAGGTTATGACTTCTGTTGGTGCAGTAGTTGAGTTAGAAATAGTAGCACCGCCGTCCTTATTGTAAAGGATAATACTGATCTGTTTTTATAGGGTAATTTAAAGATTGTACAGGCCTTGCCTGTGTCCTGCCCTGCTTGGTAATTTTATTTTCATTAAATTTTTAATATTTAAAAAAATGTTAATCGTATTCATTGTTGAGGTAAAAATATTGCACACTGTAAGAGCTGAAGTGTATTTATTTAGCGAATTTGTTAGTGCATCTTTAATTACATTAGTATATTTGAGGTAAAATCAAGTACCGCAGGGTATGGCTTGGGTAAGACAATTGTATAAAACATGCTGATGCCCATAAGTTTTATTCAGCATTTCATATGAAATTGTAAAGAAAACGCTATGGCATTAATCTTCACAGATAGTAAAGCTCGCTAGCCACATTTCTACATTTGCTGGTCTCCATCTAAAAAATTCTTGTTCTGAAGTCTTGCTGTGCTGGTCCAATGCACAGACTTTCTTTTCCTTTTACAACATGCTGGGTAGGTACAGTTGACTTCTTCCTCACCAGTGGCCCATATTGGGAAATTCGGGTCTTCCCAATATAAACACAAGTATAAGTACCAAAATCTAATTTTCAATTAAATTATTCTCGCTAAGAACCATTTTTTCAGTATTAACTCTCTTATATGTAATTAAACCAACTCACGATCATAAATTATTAACGATCAACATACAAGCAAAATATCTGGCTGTAAAAAGTGACCTGCTGACTGTCACACGAATGGAATGCCAAACCATATACTAAGGCTGAATAGTAGATAGGTGGAATCAAGAACACGTAAAGTTAATGCAGTTTCTTCAGCTCTGACCATAAGACAACACAACACATTCTAATGAGACAGCAGATAAATATTTTTATACCAGCTATCAGTGTATGAGAAATGTGTTTGAGAAAGATTGTTGGTGTCGCAGGGGTGGACAGTACGAAATGAAGATAAAATGTGGGTGCAACTCCGTGCAATGACAGACATGAATGAATACCTGACAAGAACCAAAGTTACCAGGTGCACGCATGTACAAAACCAGACATCAGGGTCACAGAGCAAGAGGAAGACCACGAAATAGATGGTATTGGTGAGACACTGAAGAAACCTGAAATGACATCTGCGACGAAGCTGGAACACCTACCCATGACATCAAACAACACAAATGTATAGAAGAGTAAAATATTTTTTTCTTATTTAACACGGTATAATATGCTGTCCTAATGGCTGCTACTATGTAGTAGGACACATTTTTTTTCTCCATTGCATAAATAGTGTCCATATGTCCATAAAATTATTTTCGTTTATAGTAGTATCCATGTCTTATTTCTTGACAACACCATACAAGCTCTCAGTGAAAATCTGTATGCCAGATAAGCCTAATTTTGCAGATTGTCGTGTGCTATATTTTTTATAGGACTCTGAGCGAGTTGTATAGAGCCGAATTGAAAACCGAAATACAAATCAAATTAAGAGAGTGAATATTAATCAGATCTGAATTTATAAACATGTAACCACTTTTATATAACATTTTTTTTTGGGTAGTTTTTCTAATATGACTAGTGTGTGATTGCTAATGAGTTTTTCATTATTTATTTTGATTATTGATCAAGCTCCCAATGTTGACTTTGTCCGTCCATAACTAGGGCAGCATAACATTTGTTAGTTCCATGCAAAAAAGAAATGTCACTACTGTATATAAATCACCAAACATCTTGTCTGCTGTACTTTGCATCAATCTGTCTAGACATCACCAAAAATCTTCAGCTGTACCGTACTTCACCATCTATAAATCACCAAAAATCTTATCGACTGTACTTTACATCACTGTATATAAATCACCAAACATCTTGTCCGCTGCACCTTGCATCAGTCTGTCTAAAAATCACCAAGCATCTTGCCCGCTGTACCTTACTTTACTGTCTTGTCTAGAACTCATTCATCACTCTCCCTCTAACACTGTTGAAGTCTCATGCCATTTTAATTGTACATGTTAGCCCAAGGGGCTACCAGTTTTAGATGTACTAATAAAATTTTGTTGATGTTCAATCCAAGCCTTTGTGGTAGTGTTGATTATGAGTAAAGATATTTTGTAAGCACAACTGTGGACTGCCAATAGTTTTAACACCTGCAATATATGAAAGACAGGGACCAAACACAGGACAGTTTAAAAAAAAACACAAATTTGTTGGTCAGGTACAGTGAAGCATCAGACCATCAAGGACTTCTATTGGACTTGGTCATGCTGTGACTGCAGCATACTAAGACCTCATTCCCATCTCATGCATATGGCCCAGGTTGGGGGTCAACCTTTACTGGTAAGCCTGAGAAGCCTTTCTTTGCACAAATACTGGTTGCCCATCATAAGTGAGTTATTCGCTTTGCTCTTTCAGGTTGCACGGTTTCTCTGAATACTAAAGTGTAATTTAGATTTTGCGTTATTGTGATTTCAAGTAGAGGCCCTTTGTGCATCTCACAGTTCTAGATGTTACTCCTATGTTTCTAATAGGGACCAAAATTGACATTGGTAACACAATGTACGAATAAACAGTTTATCAGTCTCATCTTAGTTGAAATAAGCACTTTAGGGTGTTTCAAAATCAGTGCAAATTTAATAGTGTGACATGTCTGTACACTCTTCTGTCATAAGTGAATATACTACCTAGGTATTTGAATTTCTGTACTTGCTTGAGACTGTCACTGATGTGAATGTAGTCTTCATCATGTCTATATTGCTCCTCATGTTATATTTGTTACAAGTGAAATGGAGATGGTCCAGGCAGTGTTGGTCTCCATTTTGGCAAAAGATTATTAGCAAACAACAGTTCATTTAAGAACTCACTGCGGTTAGCCAACTGATTTTATCCATTTAAATTATAAGTATAAGTGGAGAAAGAGCACACCCCTGTCGTACATTACGCAGCATCGGAAACCAATTTGTCATACCAGCATTTGTTCGTAGTGCACCACTGCTGGTTTGCACCATATTCCTACATTACCTCCCGTAGCTCACAGCGGTCTATGGTTTTTCACTTTGGCGTAAGCATACATATAGCATCTATACATCCCTGGAATCCTGAGGCTAAGAAGAAATATGTACTAACTGCAATCCTCTGAGCTCAGTATAGCAACTTATATCTTATGAAGATGACAAGTGACTGCCCATACGGAAATAAAGGTCCAGACACATCTTACAGGACTGCCTAATATGCAGAGACCTACGATATCAAACCTGGCCAGAGGGTCACACCTGACGATGTGATGCAAAAGCTGTGGGATTGCCACCTTGATCTGGAGAGGACTGGACTTCATCCTAGCGATGGGACTACAGATCTATCTAACATGGCCAAAAAACCTAATACGCAGAAGTAATAGCTGCTTGGGGATGCAAGCATTGGACATCCATTTTATCTGGGTTTTGTTGTTGTTGCAGAAGTGTAGGTTTGCTCAACGTGTTAGTCTTGCTAAGTATTTAAGAGTTGAGCACTTTGTCTTGCCATCTGATGCTGCTAGAGTTAAGCATTGTCCTCACACCCGATCCTGCTAGAGTTAAGCATTGTCCTCACACCCGATCCTGCTAGAGTTAAGCATTGTCCTCACACCCGATCCTGCTAGAGTTAAGCATTGTCCTCACACCCGATCCTGCTAGAGTTAAGCACTTTGTCCTGCCACCCGATCCTGCTAGAGTTAAGCACTTTGTCCTGCCACCCGATCCTCAGCAGCATACACATACAGTTAGCTGTCTGCTATACACTGTCCATGTTTCACAGCAGCTTGTAGTACAGTATGATACTTTAACCTTGATGGCTACGCTGATGTCCTGTTGGTTCCAGACATTTGCTTGCAACCTCCCAAATGCAGTTCTTTGCACTGCAATGATGATTTATGATACAGGAAGACTTTGTTCTTGTCTGTACCTCTGTCGCACGATCTCTGTGGTACTGCCTCTGTCACACACGCTCTGTGATCCTGTCGGTACCTGAGAGATTGTGTGGCATTGGTACAATGTACCTCTGTTACAAGCTCTCGGTGAACCTGTCTGTACCTGTCACACAAATCTTTGTGGCCCTGTTTGTACCTCTGTGTCACAAACTCTGTGGTCATGTCTGTACCTGTGTCACACACGCTCTGTGGTCCTGTATGTACCTCTGTCACACAAACTCTGTGGTCCTGTCTGTATCTCTGTTACACGCGATCTCGTTAGTCTTGTCTATACATGTAACACGCTCTGTGGTCCTGTATGTACCTCTGTCACACAAACTCTGTGGTCCTGTCTGTATCTCTGTTACACGCGATCTCGTTAGTCTTGTCTATATATGTAACACGCTCTGTGGTCATGTCTGTATCTCTGTTACACGTGATCTCGTTAGTCCTGTCTGTACCTGTCACACGCTCAGTGGTCCTGTATGTACCTCTGTCACACAACCTCTCAGTGGTCCTGTCTGTATCTCTGTTACACGCGATCTCGTTAGTCCTGTCTATACAAACTCTCAGTGGTCCTGTCAGACACGCTTGGAATAGCATGGAACCAAAAACAGCAACCAAACACATTCATATACCACTACATGGCATATCAATGCATTCTGGACAATTCTATATAATGTGAAAAAGCAAAAAAAAAAGATTCACTTTTCAATTTTAATCCTTTTATCCACTCAGAACATGCAGGTTTTCACAAATCACAAGTTTTCACAAAGTATTTACACCGCTGTGTCTTGGAGTACATCTGCGGAACTTAATGGATAAGATAAGCAGCAAAAGTCAGCAATATAGTTATGGTGTTCACCAAAAAGAAAGCATAAAACCTTTCATTCACATAAATGGGGAAATTCTGGAACAAGTGTCAAGCTATATATAACTTGGCCAACCCTTTTTATTCAAATGCGAAAGAGGGATAATTAAAATAATTGCAATAAATATTTTAACAGCTTGAGAGGTTCACTGTCAAAGCAGAAATCTCAGATCCTAAAAATGAGACCACGATAAAGAAAATGTATAAGCGTATTGAGGCCTTTGAAAAGTGGATATTCAGAAGACTTGGGCGAGTTTCTTGGAACTAATAGTGAGGTTCTGGAACAAGTCATGGTGGACCATACTTCTGAAGGGAAATAAATAATATATTATGGTCATGTCAAACTTATTTGGGAGCCGGGTAGCGCTGTGGTTCCACGAGCTGGCTTCGCATCGAGTGGCTCTGGGTTCATTCCCCAGTTGAGGCGGGAATGCTTTTTAGACCGCAAAGGTTCCCCAGTCAACCCATCCTTAAATAGGTACTGGTTCAGTCCGGGAAGTAAAAGCAGTGATGGAGGGGACATGGCTAACATCTCACACCTCTATGGCAGTAATGCTATGGGTTATTTTACTTTACTTACAAGCGCCATGCCAGTTACTGAAGGTTTATTTTAGAGAGCGACAGGTAGACAGACATGAAGATCTGGTCCGAACACAGTTTGACTGCATGTACCAGCCTGGCACGAGGCTGAGACAGATGGAGACCCATTACCGTCAACCTTCATTGCGGAGATAGCACTTGATGATGATGTCTGGAAGGAGCTAGGACTAAGGTATTCAAAAGTTCTTTCCCCCCGGAATGTGCCCATTACATTAAAAGAAAATGTCAATTCATTGATGGAAAACTGAATGCTCATGATCTAGATCTGACCTAGCCTGTATACTTCTTGGGGACTGCATGGGGAAGTGGTCATTGTTCGTTTAAGGTTTACCTTTTTTTCAACCACAGACTTTTATATGCTAAACATGTGATCTCTCCTTTTCAGAAGGCTGATGTCTTTGGGATGGCCATATGTTTGCAGATTACTCTCGTTGTTCTTGACTTGATCCTTTCTTAGCTAGTCTGCCTTGACATTGCCAGGTGTACGTGTGACCAAGGATCTATTGCATAACTATACCAACTTCATGGGATGTGAGAAGATGGTAGGCATCTAGGGATATTTAGGTACATTCAGGCTTACAATGGCTATCATCTTCCTGAGATTTAAGGACCGATAATGAGTCTATAGATTATGATGCTTTTGATAGGAAAGAATCAAATACAGTCCTCAAGTGGTACAGAGCTACTTCCAGTGCTGTTATTTCTGTCTCATAGTTTGAGCATGAGTCAGCTCTGATGGCCTCTCCACAACCTCTCAGACCTGACTGATGACTTCTTCATGACCTATCAGACCTGACTAATGACCTCTCCATGACCTATCAGATCTGACACACACACCCCCCCCCCCCCCCCCCCACAGTATATCCTAGTGGATGGTGTAGTATATAGTGAAGCTATTATTCTTGAAAACCTTACAGTAACCCATCTGTACAGATTAGACATTATGCATGCACCTTTTGTGGTTGGAAAGGAACCAGAATGGTACACCACTGGAGACGACTAGGAAAATTGCACCGTATTCTTATGTTTGAAACCCACAGTCAGTAAAGGCACAGTGGCTCATGACGGACCATCCCTTTGCCTTGAATTTGTGGTTATACACTTAGAGCCTCAGAAGAGTTCAGCATAACAAGCAGGCAATTGATGGCGGGGAATGAACACAGTGAACCCTGTCTTGGCTACAGTGCCTCTGAGCAGAGCTAGCTTAGTCGTTAACTTATGGCCCACACTGATGTGAATTCCTTTCAGGCTTCACAATGGGGGGGGGTTATAAAATACACAGGCATGCCATCGCAGTGTCGAGCATACACACGTGAGCATCCGATTGGTGTAGTGGTAGAGCACTCACAGCAAAGTATTGGGGGGGGGGGTCAACTCTTGCAACCGTCATGCTCCAGTTAACCTAGTTGTAAATGAATTCCTGACTTATAGTTAGGTAAGGAAAAGTCAGCGAGGAAGGGAATTGTGGGTTAGTATAGCTGAAGTCTTTAACACTTCATCCCTGCTAAAGGACACCCTTTACTTATATGTGTGTGTGTGTGCAGCAAACAATAATATATGCACGTACAGAAATGAATGTATGAACATAATATCCAGATATTAGGTAACAGCTTTTATTTTTGCCGCCAGCTTTTTTTTCTTATTGATCAGCACAAATTTCTTGCCTTTTATTAGCACCTTGTTGGCGACACTTTGATGATTGTTTGTCATGATGCAATGAAGAATGCATTGGCAAGTATGGCTGGCAAATAGCCAGGAGTATACCAAACCGATGTCACGTGACTGAGAAAAACCCTTTTGAATCCTGTCCAATATCCTTCTAAATTTTATACATTAATAGGTCCTGTTAGTAGAGTACATGTACACAATTTCAGGTCTCTAGGTTATAGGGAAGATGGTTAAAATAGGAGAAACAGAATCATCTGGACAGCTGTCATGTTAAAAACTTGTAATAAAAAAAGAAGGTGGAAAGGAGTGTACATATGATAAATTTTCCTACCATATGATGTTCACATTTTCCTCATGTACCCTATCACACCTAACCCATACATTTAAATCTGATAGTAGTGTGTTAAAATCATAGATCTCCAAAATGCCATGTTTCTGGTAATATGTCATGGAGAAATGACTGTAGAATTGACTTGTCAATGGAGAATGACTTGGGTCTCCTCTTCACTGCTTTCACCTGTGACAGTAACAAACAGGAAGTTGTATGTGAAAATGTCATCTTATATATGATGTTCTTTCGATCTATTACAACCAACTAATGCTACAGATCAGAGTACATTGGGGCTAATTTATGTTAACAGTTGGTGTTGCTTTCCTCACAATGCGCTGATGAAGATGCTTGGCTACTACGTGGATCGCGTTGATCCCTCATCTTGTTAACCAGGCTGCCATGAAAACAGCTCGTTTACAGGAAAGGTCTTGTCCAGTATGTTTTGCCTGAACATGCTTCTGCTGCAATTTGAACAGGATAACCAGGGAGGGCTTCATCAACAATTTCTTGCTTCCTTGAGAAAATGTATCGAGCCAGTTATGCAAGTGAGTTTTCTTCTTTTGACAGAAGAAAACTCACTTGGTACGGTCACATATCGAGATCAAATGGTCTTGCAAAACAAATCCTCCACGGGAAGGTGCATGGCAGACGACGAAGAGGCCAGCCCAAAAAGAGATGGGAAGACATAAAAGAATGGACCAGTCTCCGACCAGAAGAGTCACAGGCAGCGGCTTCTGACAGAGAGGGATGGCGTGGAGTTGTGAGGATGTCTTCATGTGTGCCCCAACGACCTTACCTGACCTATGCAAAACCGCGAACAAAAGCACTGTTCTTTGATTGTACACTTTATGAACATTGATGCCATATTGTATCTAAGCTGCGCATGTGACACCTAGCATTTGCTGCCTTTGCTCAAAGAACTATTGACGCTTATCCTGATGATGAATGGATAAATGTATTTACTGATGGATCTGCGTTTAAAGTCACCATCAAAGCGTTTATATAAAATACCCTGACGGATCCTCTCTGATCTCTTGCAGGGAGGTTTGCTCCAACTAAGAAGCCTTTCCTTCAAAAGTCCAGTCATCTCTTTAAGCATTAGAACTTACTGGTCCTTGTAGACCTGATCTCATCCAAATATCTTTAGACATTAACCACATTATCACTTCCAGTGCTGTCAAAATAGTTCTGCAGTGTATCCCTGGACACTCAAGCACACATGGCAATGACAAGGCAGACAGATTAGCAAAGAAGGGATCAAGACAAGAACAGCAACAGCTTAACTAACAGCTCACAAGATCACCAAACAAAGAAACAGCTGAACAGATGGGAAACACAGGAAGGGAGGTCTACAGACAAAGGGCAAGACCCAGTCCAAATGAGTGTAAATCAACTCAAGGAAAGATCAGAGCACCATTTTCCGACCGAGAACCCAACACATCCCACTAAACAAACACCTGAACAGAATCTAGTTGAAATCGTTGATCATCTCTTTGAGTGCTCAGCACTCAATGATTTTAGGAAAATGCTTTTTCCTCCGTGGCCAGATACACAGAACACTTTGTATGGCACTAGACAACAGCTGACGAACACCATTACATGGCATTGAGCCTAAGGGCGAGAGCCAAGATGCCGCTGGATCCATAACAACAACATCTGCTGCATTTTGTAATCACAAATCTGGATGCTGCTGCCACCAAATGACACCTTTAGAAACTACCAACAACATTTTGTAGCTATCCCATATCAGTTTGTGACCTACATACTAACCTACCCGTGTAGTAAACCACACAGATGTACCAGGGTAATATATATTATATTCTTACCATTTTCTGAGGTTTGCTTGCCTGACGTCTGAGCAAAAGATTTACTTCCTTTTTCCTTCAACTCTGGGAGATTTATCCATGAGCTGACACCCCCCTCACCGATAATGCCCATTCCTTTAGTCTGAAAAGTGGAAACAGGAAACATAGTCACAAATGAACTTTCAGTCAAAGGTAGAAGTTTCATTATCAGTATCATCATGTAGTATGTCCTTGACAGAACGTCAGTCTCATCACAGCCATACAATAGGATTCTTGATCAGCAATCAGTCTACCCATCTGCTCCATGTTCAAAGTGTCATAGATGTCTTGTGCCCATCTGCGCTTTGGTCAATCCGTCTCATCTTCCTAGAACAATGCCATCCAGAGCTGCTTTTTGCAGGTCGCCATGGCGCTTGATGTGACAGAAAAACCTCAGTTTCCCCAGACATAACGTGGATTTTAAGCCAGTTCTCTTCAACACTCAAATCTTGAAGAATGGCTTTATTTATTTTCTTTACCCAAGTGATAGTTTCCAAAATTGATATTAGATTTAGCAAGGACCAAAGATGCAGCATAGCATTAGCTGACAGCAGCCAGCAACTCATAGCTGCCTGTTTGCATCAGCAACCAATAGTAGATCCAAGACCCACTTCCGCCTCCAAGTAGCAGCCCTAGAAACTGTCTGCAACCATGCAGCCTGAGTAAGAGAATAGTAACTGAAGAGGGAAGGTAAATCCAGTCGCAAAAATGGTGGGTTTAAACCGGAAGTGTCGGGCTGAAAGACACAGCCTCATTGTAAACTACGACACGTCACACCTTTTTGGGGACAAAGTAGATTTTGCAAACTAAATTAGAAGTAAAATCAAATGGGCTGGCAATACTCACCAATATTTCAGCTGGATATTTGCTAGATCTGAAATTTAAAAAAAAAAAATATCATAATTGTTTGTGGGACTTAAGCTCGCTCGCTGGCATCAGGGTCAGCAAACCATAGCTGACGTGGTCTTTTCTTCTTCTTTTGAGTTCGTTCTCAATCTTCCGCTACCAAGCCCTGAACAGGGTTTTGCAACTAGCAGGATGTAGTTAGAAGAATGGAATGCGTTGAGTTTACAGCATGACTGCAATATTTGCACATTTTGGTCCAACACGTCTGTCTTCATCAGGATGGTGTGGTCATCATTACGTAGCATGTCCTTTATGGAAAGTCGCTCCCATTACAGCCTGTCTGAAAGAAACTCTTTCCCTTGCCAAAACTCCAGCCTCCGCCACAGTCATACTCAGGCATTCCTGGATATCTTGGTGCCTTCATCTTCTCAGTCTACATTTGTCTGGCACTATACTTGCCCTCATTGTTCTCTCAAGACCGTTTAACTCTTGCCGAATGTCTATATTTGTCTTTTTCTTCGTCCAGGGTATTCTGAGGACCTTTCGTTATCATTTTGACTTGAAGGACTTTATTCATTATCTATAAGATTTGGTAATCGTCCATGATTCGCAGCCATATGCTGCCAAAGGAAAAACCACAGGCTCTCACTTTTGTTGTTTTTCTGCCATAATCTCTTCATGATGTGGTAGGGAAAAAAAAAAATGTTCTCTCCAATTTCCTTCTGCGCATTAATATCATTTAACGCTTCTTACTAATACATAATCTTCATTATGAATACATCATGTCATGGATAGTTTAATTGTGTGTCTTACAATTTTTAGATCATAAACTTAGCTAAATTTGTTCAATATTAATTTATTTTATTTTGAATAAAACTTAGACACACAGAATTCTGGCATGGCTGAAAATATATAAATCTGCAAAATTAGCCCAGGTTGAAAAGGGGTATGGCAGTGTTTTTTCGAAAAAAATACAGGTTGATGTCTGACTGCATACGATGAAGAAGAAGAAAAGGGGTAAAGACTGTATGAAGCTTGGTGCTCATAAGCATTCTACAGTTCGATGAATGACAGCAATTAACAACAATTAAAAACATTATTTAATGAGCTAACAGAATACCTTTGAACTTCCACATCAGCAATTTCATTGCCATCAGAAGAGATACTCTGCCCACTATCACTGTCCATAGAACTCTCTTCCTCCTCAGCACTAACAAAAGGTACTTGGGCTTTTGGCAGTTTGTTGGTCGAGATTTTATTACCAGATGCCAACTCTGCAAAACCATGTTTCTCTCCTTTTAGTCTGTCAAGTACAAAAAAATAAACACCAGGCATGGTTATATTTCCAGCACATGGAAACTGTGTCCTCTTACTGGCACTGGAAGTAGGGGTGCACTACATTCATGAGTGAGGTAATGATTGACAGTGCCACAAAACATTAAATGGGATCACAATGGCATCTAACACATGTGTTATGTATTTAGAATGACCAACAGTATGGTCAAATTTCCAGCACATGAACAGTTTTCATTCAATCGAGAGTGATTTCTGTCCGGTCTATTTATTTGCGTTCACCTTATTTATCTATTCCCCAAGGCGGTGTGCATTGCGCTGTGGTTTTTATTTTGCACCTGTCGGCCCAGTGCATCCGACTTCAGCATTTATTTTATATAAGGGTCTGCTGCCTCCTGCATTTTCTAAGGGTTTGCTTCACTGGGGTAACAGCCAGTGCTGTGATGGGGATAGAACCCAGCACCTTCAGTTGTGAGCTGTGTCACTTAACCACTAGTCCACGCTGTTCCCTGTCCGGTCTATAAATTGTTTAAATTTTGGCATTCTGCATGATGAATTAGGACCAAGGAACAAGACATTATTTAATTCTTTTTTTTTGTCTGGAATACATATGGATATACAATACATGTTTGAATCAGACTCTGACTGACACAGAAGGAAGTGACTGGTATTGCTATTGGTGAATAATGCTAAAATACATTAACACGCACGTTGAGTATGTTGTTATTCTTGGGAATGCCCAAAATGAGTACGTTTATTCTTTTGTGTGCCTTGAAAAGGGCATTAAATGGCGGGTTCCAGTAGCTTTTCTCACATCCTGAGCGAGCTGATGAAGGTACTTCATGGTCCTCCAGGTGGCCGTACTATGCTTGGCTTAATCAGTGTGTCGCTCACTATTTAGGGGATCACGTCGATCCCCCACCTCATCAGCCAAGAGGGAACAGCCCATTTCCAGAGAGAATAATGAGGAACTCGAGGTGGGGATCTTGGCCAGCATATTTTGCCTGAACCTGACTAACATGTCTGATCAGTACGTTTTGTCAGACCAGAGATTGTTCTCCTCTCCCTACATGTTTAGTAAATAGAATTCAAATCTAATGACAATCTCCTTGAACATTAATGAATTCGTAGTAATACATATTATTTTTATGAATACTTTATGTCATAGATAATTGAATTGTGTGTCTTTAGATAATAAATTTAGCTCAGTTTATTTAATATCAATATTTTTTTTTTAAATACTTCAGATACGGAGTTGCAACACTTGTCTCAGACAGTAATACACACATTTAAAAAAATGATACTGGACTGTAAAGAGGTAAAATAAATACACAACGGATGGTTGGTGAATATCAGTCAGCACTCACATACACATAGTGAATGTCACTGATTACCCCCATACAAATAGTGAATATATGAGTCACCATCCCCATACAAATTGTGAATATAAGAGTCATCACCTGTATTCAAATGGTGAATATGAGTCACCACCCGCATACAAAAGGTGAATAAGTCATAAATCCCAAAGTCGTACATGACTTACCTAGCCTGCTTATCGTTCTCCAAGGCCTCTTGTATCAGCTCTGTTATCCTGGTCACCTTCATCACAGCAATGTTTGAGCATCGCAACACCTGTTGGAGAACCCTGATATTATGAGGTTCACAGTACAAAATGAAAAGCTTTGATCTATCAACAAACATTAAGACAAACACTCTCCTAGCATTCACAGACAACAGTTATGATATAACAACTTTAACAGTTCTATCTTTACATACAAACATATGAGAAGTCATAAGTAATAATATTTATGACAGTTCTCTACTAACTAACACCTGAGAAGTCATGGGTAAAAATTACAGTTCTTTGCAAACACCTGAGAAGTAACAGGTAATAATGACAGTTCTCTATAAACACCCAACAAGTCACGGGTAATAATGACAGTTCTCTACAAACACCTGAGAAGTCACAGGTAATAATGACAGTTCTCTATAAACACCTGAGAAGTCATGGGTAATAATGACAGTTCTCTTTAAATACCTGAGAAGTCACAGGTAATAATGACAGTTCTCAAAAAACACCTGAGAAGTCACAGGTAATAATGACAGTTCTCTATAAACACCTGAGAAGTCATGGGTAATAATGACAGTTCTCTATAAATACCTGAGAAGTCACAGGTAATAATGACAGTTCTCTATAAACACCTGAGAAGTCATGGGTAATAATGACAGTTCTCTATAAACACCTGAGAAGTCATGGGTAATAATGACAGTTCTCTATAAATACCTGAGAAGTCACAGGTAATAATGACAGTTCTCTATAAACACCTGAGAAGTCATGGGTAATAATGACAGTTCTCTATAAATACCTGAGAAGTCACAGGTAATAATGACAGGTTTCTACAAACACCTGAAAAGTCACAAGTAACAACATCAATGACAGTTCTCTGTTCCAATGCAGCATTTAATGTCTATGTTTCATAAGCAACAATTTTGTGTTCTTATCTGACAAGACCTATTTTTTTACCTTTCACCGTTTGCTAAAACATACCATGGGTCTGTGTAGACACAACACAGCATACTGACAACATGTCAATATTACAAGTGATTGTCGACAAGTTCTGCATTTTAGTATGAAGGAGTCAAGGCACTCACCTGGAAATTGGTGGTAACTCTAGTTCTTCTCTATCCTGCAAGGCAATACACTCCTGCCATCTATTCTTCACCTACCTGATTCCCTGAATGTAAAACTCCTGTTTGAACACAGAACCATGTATCCAGTCCAGTAATCAAGTCCTGGACATAAGAAAAACGCCCACGAAGCGGATTCTTCATATTTGAAAACAGGAAGAAGTCACTAAGTACCAAGTCCGTGAGGACTGTTTTTCTAACATCCAGAACTTGATTACTAAACTGTAGTCGTGGTTTGGGGCCCACACAGAGGAGTTCTACAATCAGGGCACTAGGAAGGTGAAGATATTTGAGATTTGTGTATCACCTTGCAAGGTGAATACATGGAGAAGGATTAAAGTTCACACCATTTTCCATGTCAGTGCCTTTACTCCTTCATACTAGTAGGCTTCATAGAGTAGGTTTAACGGCCGCTGTCTGGGTAAAATTCAAAATTATGTTAACCCTACCAGACTTGAGACCCCCAACCTAACTGTCCCCCATACCTGGGCTCCTGAGCATTAAAGAGAAAAAAAACCAACATGATATAGAAAAATGTTAGTTACATGCAAACAAGTGGTTAGAATAAGATGCAACTTGGAGACATTGTAGAAAATAGGTTTACCTTTCATCTAGCGTCAATATTCCACCTTTGGGTGCCAATCCACCCAGCACAGGGGCAAGAATCTGTCTCGAGTCATAACATTTCGAAATCCGGGTGTAAACCCAACAAAGAGCCCTCATTTGTACAATAATCCCGATAGCTGGGCTTTATACATAAGTATTCCATTTAGATCCTCAGTCCAAGAAAAGCCTTCATTTCTTCCACTGTGGCATCCTTGAAATTTTTGGCATTGTAGGAGTTTGGCTTTGCTATATGCAAGTGGTGTGCCCGGAGGTTGGTTTTCTGTCAAATTTTGCCAGAAAGTATCATCTAAAAACAAGGATGAAAAGTCAATCGGTTCACTCTTCTCTGTGATATATCCAAGAATGTTCACTGGGCCTTTTCCATCCTCATTGAAATTCAGATTTGGTGGTACAAAATTCCTTGTCCAACCTTCATCACCACCTAGATCTCCCCCATCAGCTGTTTAAGGGACAAGCCCCCCTTCTCTTACTATCGATCTAGCTCTAGATCTACAAAGTTCAAGATTCTCCTCATCAATCGAGCTCTCACTGTCTATTTCACTTGAACTGGAAAAGTATTCTTGACTTAATTCTGACTCCTCAGTCTGAATCAACCAAATTATTGATCACCTGTTGGACTGTCATAAGCCTAGACTTACTTTGCTTTCCTGTTGAAGTGCTTGGTTCATAAGCCGCTCGTTTCATTGTCAATTTTCAGAATTTGTTCACGTTAAACCGCACAAACTCAATTCAAACATGGGGGCAGACATTTGCAATAACTAATCATGAGGTTTGACCACGATTGGTTGGTTATTTTTAGATTCTGATGCATTTTATTCACATACTACCAAAAGTACCGTAAATTAGGTCCAGCGGTATAGCGGCAGTTAAGGAAATTACCGGAAATTGGGTACGGCGGTCTGGTAGGGTTAAAAATCTACTCAATCTATTGCGGGATCCTCGTCGGTGCTTCGGAGTTTGTGGATTGTGCTGAGATTTTAGAAAAACATGGAGGAAAAACATAGCACTTATGGGTTAAACCGTGTGCAATGACGTTGATTCTTCGTCTAAACTAAATTAAATTGCAAAACGTGACACCCCACATAATTAGTACAGTACCTGATCCTTCAATAATAACATCTGTCCTGTAAGCTGAAGTGTACATATCTCTCTGTATTTGTTCATCCCAAGCACAAGTTTTCCTTCTGTAACCTTTTCCTCTTTCTCCGCAGGATCCACTAAAATGTATTTCCTGTCAGGATGATGACCAACAATCATATGAAGTATAGCAGGCAGAGACATAAAAAAGAAAATGAACAAAGTCAGAATACTCTTTGCAAGCTTAATCTTGGGAAATAAATTCTGGGCGACAGGTTGCCATGTTGTTTGTTTCGAATGCCCACAATGAGTAGTTTTACTCTTTTGAGGACCCTGAAAAGGACGTTAGATGGCTGCAGTAGATTTTCTCACATCCGGAGTGTGCTGATGAAGGTGGACTGCAGTCCTCCAGGTGGTTGTGCTATGCTTGACTTCATCTGTGTGCCGCTCACTACTACGAGGATCACATCAATTCCTCACCTCTGCTAGGCTGCCCTGAAAACAGCCCGTTTCTAGGAAGAGCTACTAGGAAGCCACGGTGAGGGTCTCGGCCAGTATATTTTGCCTGACCCTGTCTAACATGTCTGATCAGTATATTTTGCCTGACCCTGTCTAACATGTCTGATCAGTATATTTTGCCTGACTGTCTAACATGTCTGATCAGTATATTTTGCCTGACCCTGTCTAACATGTCTGATCAGTATATTTTACCTGACCCTGTCTAACATGTCTGATCAGTATATTTTACCTGACGCTGTCTAACAAGTCTGTTCAGTATATTTTGCCTGACCCTGTCTAACATGTCTGATCAGTATATTTTGCCTGACTCTGTCTAACATGTCTGATCAGTATATTTTTCCTGACCAGACAGTCTTCCTCTACACCAGGTTGCTATGGTCCCTAGAAATATTGCTGTGGCCACTAACATTTTAGAACCAGTGTCGTATTTATTCGCACAATGTCCTTAATTGGTTATATCCCACCCTGCCCAGTTTTAAGGGACACAAAATATAATATTTTCCTGCATAATCTCCTCTCATTCCACCGATCTTCAAGGTCAGACTGTCAGTGTTGTGTTATTCAGCAGCGATAACATAACACAGATGAGGAGAAGCAGAAATAGGTAAGTATTACTTTGAAAATAAACTTTAATTTTCACATTTAGACTTCCTATTTCCAGAACAACTCACCCATACCCTCCATCATGTTACACAACCCGACGAGGAGCTTTTCACCCAGAACAACTCAACCATACCCTCCATCATGTTACACAACCCGACGAGGAACTTTTCATCCAGAACAACTCACCCATACCCTCCATCGTGTTACACAACCCAACGAGGAACTTTTCATCCAGAACCATGTCTGGCTCCTACATTTTTTATACCTGGCACCTAGATCCTAAACAAATTTGTTATCCCCTGGCTTAAATGTTTGGAAGGGGACGGCACGGGCTAGTGCTTTAGTGACACGGCTCACAATCCGAGGGTGCTGGGTTCGCTCCCCAACCACAGCACCGGCCGTTACCCGGGGGAGGCAAACCCTTAGAAAATGCAGGAGGAAGCAGACCCTTATATAGTTTACACGCATCGGGCCGACAGGCACAAAATAAATACATAGTGCAATGTGAAAGTGGAAAGTGAAATAAGGCGAAAGTAAAAATAAAAGATGTTTGGAAGTCTTCATAGTACAACACAAAAACCAAACTAAGAATGTAAGAGAGTTGAGCACTTTCTATACTTCAGTATTGTGCAGTGTGTGGGAGAGAAACAGAAAAAGAAATATCAAAATGTGTATATTTCCACACAATCTGTCTTGAGAACCATTCATAGAAGTTTAAATGAAAATCAATAATCAGAACTGGGACATCATACAAAGTATGACTGCACACCAGATGAAGTGGAGATAGTTTGTTTGTAGTTGCCCTTAACGATGCATAATGATGGTCACTGACCACTTTGCTAGTCATTGACCAAGGATCAAGAAAATAACATCAACTGTCATGGATTGTAATTAGTAACAGCACCTAGGTTGAAAACAGAGCAACAGACATATACCCATATTGTATTTCTCCAATGCCTGAAAATGGATAAATTAGACTATAACAAGTTTTTTTTTAAATACAGCCACCCACAAGAACAAGAGGGCATAGCTACAAATTAACTAAAGAGAGGTCCAGATTAGATATTAGGAAATATTTTTTTAGTCAGAGAGTGGTGAATGCTTGAAATGCTTTGCTACGAGAGGTAGTGGAGGCAGGGACAGTTAATGCATTTAAGAATAAATTGGATGCGCACAACTTTTAGAGCAAGGTAATGTAAATGAAACTGGTTGTAATACTGCTAAATCAGTATAAAGACGTTAAATTAAATAAGCTATTCATTCTTTTATTACTGTATCATTCATACATGAGGTATTGTTACTTGAGTTTTCTTTGATTTTTGTATAATACATAGGGTGTTGTTGAACTTCGATGTGTGTAGAGTAACAGCATGATCTCCCTTGAAACAAAAATCTGCATCTACCTGTACCAATTCTGCTTTACGGCTCTGAAACCTGGACATTGCTGAAACATGAGGTCTTCCACATGTGCAGCCAGGGGCGTATCCTGGGCATCCAATGCCATGACTATGTCCGCAATGCGGAGGTCTCTGCTAAATCAGGCCTCTACCCAAGCTCAGAAACATTTGACTGCCGCTGAGTTTCTTTGTTCAGTCATGTTGTTCGGCTGGGCTAGAAAACCCCGGCCCACAAGAAACTGCACAGGTCGGTTTCCAGCGCCAAAAGTCGTCCCCCAACTGACTGGAGGTGCAGAAGAGTCCGTCCCTGCACAATATGGCTACAGTAGATAGCAACTTTCCACTTCTGCTCTTTATGAGGCCTGGAACTATGCCGCAGCAGTGAGTCATGGATGTGGCCAACCAATACAATGAGCCTCAGACACCTAAGCGAACTTATTATTATTATTGTTGCTTGAGTTTTCTTTTATTCCTTTGGCATTTGCTGACGACGAAATGAGAATGAAAATAGGCTGAAAATCATTTAAATGAATTTGGTACGGCTTGTGAAAGATATAATATGCAGATTGGTATATCAAAGACGGGAACTATGAAAATTAAGAATACAATGTTCACTAAACATACATGTAAACAATATGCAACTTAAACAGGCCCAGGAGTTCAAACACCTGGGAAGTATTTTTACAGAAGATGAAAGGCCTGATTGTGAAATAGAAAAAAGATGTCAGAAAACCTTTTGGGTGACTCATCAACCGTTACCACTGTTTGAACATTCTAAAATAAGCTTGGCCATAAAACAACAACCAATAAACATAATGTGTGTGCCAACTTTTTGTTACTAATGTTCCTTTATCTAAGGCACAGGAGATTACAATTACAATGAGCCTACAGTGTCCAGAAAAGAGAAGAATTTGAGGTGATTCAATACATGTTTATGAGATAATCAACAGAAAGGATAAATTAGACCATAAGTTTTTTTTCAAAATGCAGTCGCCTACAAGAACAAGAGGGTACAGTCACAAATTAATTAAAGAAAGGTCCGGATTAGACACCAGGAAATATAAGCTATTCAGAGAGTGGTGAATGCCACAACCTACAAAGTCATATTGACTAGCTCTACTTGAACTGTCTAAAGTAAAATGTAAAGTAACCCATAGCATTACTGCTGTAGGGGTGTGAGGTGTTAGCGATCTCACATTTCAAAGGCTCTGCTACATGAGGGCAATAGCCATCTCCTCTCCCTCACCGCTTTTACTTCCCGAACTGAACCGGTACCCATTTAAGGCTGGGAGCTGTTCCGGTCTGAAAAGACATTACCGCCTCAACTGGAGAATGAACCCAGGTCCACTCAGATGCGAGCCAGCATGCTAACCACTATGCTACGAGGCTCCCCCAAGAGTATGATATGAATATCAATACATGAAAAAAGAGAGACAGTGAATATAGGTAGAAAGCACACCCAACTTGATATTCACGTGAATGTAACAAAAATAAAGCATACAAGAATGTAGGTATTTGGGAGTAGTTTTTACTGAGGATGGCAGACTCAACAGAGAAATAGAGGCTAGAGTGCAAACCTGTCACATACCAGCTGTCTCCCCTTCTAGGACACCCTAAGATTTCCCTCCGAGCAAAAGATGAATAGTATCTTCATTCCAACCCTATGATACCAGTGCCAGACATAGGCATTGAATACGGCACAGTAACGAAGGTTAACCAAATGCGATGCCTACGAAAGGCGACTAACAATACCAGAAGAGACAGAATCACAAATATGAGTATTAACACTTCACTGCTTACAGTACTTCGAGCAACAGAGAATGAATTGGTTTGTCCACATTGGGAGACTGCAACATTCTACAGGAGAACATTAGGAAGAAGGGCAAGAGTTAGACAGAGGAAAAGGTGGCTAGACAGCGTAAGAGACCTGCCATAAAATAGGGGAAAATGTTACTCGGGCTATGAGAGAGACGAAAGACAAATACAAACCACGACACTGGTAGAAAGTGAGACGACAAAAGAAGAAGAAATGCATTGCCACGAGGAATAGTGGCGGCAGAGTCAATTAATGCATTCAAAAATAGATTGGATGCACATAGGTATTATTAGATCAAGTGAATATAAAAGAAACTGGTTGTATACAGTTTTCTAAACCAGTATAAAGAAGTTAAATGATCTTTGTGTTGCATACATATCAAGATTGAAAATACAATAAGACTATCATCTCACAAGAAGAAAACCTGATCAAACACAACTGCATGCTTACAACACAAGAAGAACTGGCTACAAGGCATGTAGAAGACCATGTTGCTGGTGGAAAGATGACATAACAAATCTTACAACAAAGGCTCACATTAACCAATGCAACTTATTGGATCCAAGGAAGACAACTCCAAAAAAAGTGAAAGGGAAGGGACTGAACTGCCTGTTGGATAGTGACATTGCAACGAACAAATCAGTAATTCACAGAATACATGAGCTTGGAATGAGACGTAGGTTGAGCAAGGAAAGACTCCTTAGAAGATGGATCAGGAATCTGAACAGTCAGCAAATTATAGGAACCATCAGTATCCATATCCTACATCATCTGCTGAACACATATGTGCCTACCTGGGGCGCAGTAATGTCATTTCTGAAAAACACTGCACAGAAGAGCTAATAAATGGTTTGAAATCTTACCCTTGTGAAAAGAATGCAAACGAAACCAGCATAGGCATATGATGTATACTCAAAGGGACCGGATCTCTGTCTTCAATGGAATGCTGAAATGTATTTTGGAAAAAAAAAAAGAATTTATATATATATATATATATATATATATATACACCCACTCTGCAGAAGACGGATGTGTTGGACCAAAAGGTGCAAATATCGCAGTCAAGCTGTAAACTAGCGACACAACACATTCCGTTCTCTGGACTACATCCTGCTACTTGCAAACCCCTGTTCAGGGCTTGGTAGCGGGAGATTAAGAACGGACATAGAAGACGATATACACATACATGAGAACATTTGATGCCTGGCTTCGCCCGGAAAATAAAATAATTTGTTAACACATAAGACTCCACAAACAACACTGCGCTCATGTACCTTGAATGCCTCACTCGAAATAAAAATTGTGTTTTGAGTGTCGTTCATGGCCAAAGGCCTGACCTCTCCATATACTAATCAGTTCCAAACATGGACTGGTCCTGAGCTTGAGTGGCGACACACATTTAAAAAATGGCACTGCACAGTGCACCAAAAAAAGTTATAAATTAAACACTTCATCAATATTAATTAACTCAGGAATGGAACGACCCGGAGCTGGTAATAGTTGCTCTGACCTAGAAATTCCAGACAGAATGAGCTGTGCAAATTTCATGTCATCGCGATCTTTGATTGGTTTGCCTGATGTATATATCTATTTGCCTTTTTCTTTGTTAATGATTAGAGATCTCTTGTATTTTCTATCTCTGCTGCTCCCTGTGCCAACTTGACAATATATGCCTTTTATTTTTCCTTATACATGTCTTGACTTCTTTGTCTGCAACAGTAGAATTTCTCTGTACTTCTGCTGTGATGGCTCAGGTTCAGCAATTGTTGAGAATAGCTTTTTTCTTTTTCTTTTCTTCTATTTTTGTCTTCTTTTTCTATTTTTGTCTTCTTTTTCTATTTTTGTCTTCTTTTTCTTTTCTTCTATTTTTGTAATGTCTCTGTTGTGATTCATTCTTTGTGTTGGGTTCTCTTGAATCCTACAGTTTCTTCCCGTGTCTTATTCCACATCTCTTTAGCCTGGTCTAACATACTAGCAGGATGTTGTCGCAGAACGGAATGCATTGTGTTGCAGTTTACAGCTAGACTGCGATATTTGCACCTTTTAGTCCGACACGTCCTACGTCAGCAGGCCTTTTTGTGTACATGGTCAGCGTTCTCTTTTCGATCCCTTCTTCTTAGCCAGTCTGCTCTGCTGCAGTCTGTTAACAAGGATCACTGTGTGGAGGCGTAGAAGGGTCTTGTAAGTTGTGGTTTTCTGGCCCTGACATTAGCAGTCAACTTAGGGTCGCTGACCACTGCAGCTCATGCCATGCTCCAAGTTATTAGATGAGGATGCCATACCATTCCTTCAGACAATTTCTTTAACATATATTTAAAAGAAACATAGATAACCTTACCAAGAAAATTAGTGGCATCTATTTAATCATCAAGTACCATACAGACATCAAGAAAATCCTCAAAAATCAGTATATACACCAATGGAGAGAAAACATGAACATAAGCAGTAGACCAGACCCAATTCACTTGCTCACAAGGACACCAACAAACTACCGGGTACCTTGTTTCATCTGAGAACTTGTCACCGCAGACTTCTAGAACATCTAAACCGACTAAGAATCTGACACACCGATGAATGTCCTTGTGGAACAGGGGGCCAGAATCCTGAACACATTCTACAGAAATAGGGAAATGGGATACCGGACCTGACCAGAGGGTGCAGAGCTGAGACAAAAGCTATGGGGCATCCGCTCCAATCTGGTGAAGACTGCAGACTTCATCATGGCGACTTGCCTGCACATATAGCATGATCAAAGACATGATAAGATAAAAGAGGAAAACAAAAAAATATATGAATGCAAATGCTGAAACCCCCGATAGTTGTAAAAAGAAGTGATTGGACGTTGGATCTAGACATGACACATGATGACAGACAAGACATATCCACTTTAACTTACAATTGTGATTTCTTCTCCATGGACAGAGACATCTGGCCGCCTGAAAAATAGAAATGCACATTTAGGTTCTAGTCAATTTCAAAGTACAAAATAGAAAGCAAAGACTAACGCCATGGTCGGGTAAAACATTCTGACCAAGACCCTATCTCCTATTCTTGCCATGTTCCTAGAAACAGGCTTTCAGCTTGGCAAACAAGGTGGGGGTTTGCACTGTAATTCTGGGGAGGAAGACTAACATCTGGTCAGGCCCAACATACTGATCAGACATGTTAGTCAGGGTCAGGCAAAATATATTTGCCAAGACCCCCACCTCGGCTTCCCTGCAGCCCTCCCTGGAAATGGGTTGTTTTCATGGCAGTCTGGCTAACGAGGTGAGGGATCGACGTGATGCCCGTAGTAATGAGCAACAAGCAGATGAAGTCAAGCATAGCATAACCGCCTGGAGGATCCTGGTCCACCTTCATCAGCACGCTCGGGATGTGAGTAAAACTACTGCAACCTGCCACTTAATGTCCTTTTCAGGGGGCACAAAAGAGTAAATATACTCATTGTGGGCATTCGAAACAACAACACTGTAATTACAATAGTTAAAGCCTACTGACAGATCTCGTTTTGCACTACAGTCAGGGATGCCCAGGTCCACCTTCTCCAATTTGCCTCAGGATATTTTTTTGTGATTTTTTTTTTTGCGTTCGTTTTATTTCTCCATTTTCCAAGGCGATGTGAGTTGCACTACAGTTTTTATTTTGCGTCTGTTAACCCAGTGCATCCGACTTCAGCATGCCATTTTATATGAGGGTCTGTTTTCCCGGGGTAACGGCCGGTGCTGTGATGGGGATTGAACCCAGCACCTTCAGATTGTGAGCAGTGTCACTTAACCACTAGCCCATGCCGCCCCCTTGCCTAACAAGAGCCACTGTAGCCTGCTATCAAATAAAGAATTCAGCAAGAGTAGTTTTGAACAACAGAACCAAATAATCCAAAGAAGCTAACTTGTATGAGTGCTTGTAATGTTTACAGGTATTGCTCTTCCCCCACAGCAGTGCCTGTACACTGTTTTCTCCAGGCTATTTTTTGACAGAGTTTTGTTAGGACAAATAAGGGCACTTTTTTTTAAATTTAAAACTATCTGAACATTTTTTCAACAACTAGAGGTAAAGGTAGTCCCCTAGCAGACACTGCCATCTGGGATGAAGTGTTAGAGAGACTTATTCTTCCTCTTAAGGTCTTCCTCTGAAAATAGCATTTGCGACATTGTGCCGTAGTTTAGAGCAAGGCTGCGATATTTGAGCTTTTCGCCTAGACACACCCAATTTCAGCACAGTACATTTAGGACCAGATTTGCCTTCCCTCTTCGAAAGGTGCAAATATCACAGTCAAGCTGTAAACTAGCGACACATCGCATTCCGTTCTCCGGACTACATTCTACTACTTGCAAAGCCCTGTACAGGGCTTGGCAGCGGGAGATTGGGAACAAACGCAGAAGAAGAAGAACCGGGTTTGCCTTCCCTCTTCGATTCCTTCTTCTTAGCCAGTCAGCACGGCGGCAGCTTGTTTACAAGAATCACCACGTGGAGGTGGAGAATGTCTTGGCAGCTGTGCTTATCTCTTAGCCAGGCTGCATGGTCGCAGTCTGTTTCCAATGCCACCACTTGGGAGGTGAATAAGATCTCAGCCAGTCAAAGGTCAATGACCATGATGCAAGCAGCTAACTATGAATCACTGAATTAAAGAAAAACCGAAAAACAGTAGGAATGACAGGGGACATGCTGTATGGTAGGAAGACTTAGCAAGTATTTGCTGAAGACCTGTGCTCCGCAGGGAGTTAAAGAGTCTTGATTTTGATTAATTTGATGGATGTCTTAAAGCTAGAATGATATTTACTTATTTTAACCTTACGCACTCCACATTATTTTTGAAAAAAATTTGACCTAATTAATTTTCTTAATTAGTCGCTGTGGTAGTCGTCTTTCAAAATTTGTAACTTTTATGTTTGTTTGTCAATAAATATGATTTTCTGGTGTGTAGATACACAATAGCATAACGAACATGTGGGTGTTATTGTTTTTGTTGTATGTTTGTTAGTTTTTGAGATTTAAAAAGATGAAGTTGAAAATTTATGAAAATCTCGGGAAAAATTTGGACTCGACCACTAGGCCTAGTCGCTTCGATAGAAAACCATGGAAACCACAACAACGTATCGATACTGTGTTTACAATATCGCCACAACTGTTAGTTTCCAATTCAAACGTAGTTCTTTCATTTAAACAAACAAAATAAACAGATCTACGCGATAAAAATCTTTCTCAACAACCTACTTCCCCTTTCGCAAAAAGTCGGCTTGCTCAAAACGGCATATACAAAATTAAAACTGTTCAAAAGCCATTTGTAATCGAACACACGATACTTTAACCGGCAAAATATCGTGTATATATGGAGGGCGTAGTCAGCAGTAAAAAATGGCTGTCAGGAGTGACTCTGTTCAAAAAAAAAAAAAATTTTTCCGCACACCGTTTTTGTAGGCCTAGCTGGTTCAAAGAGAACGGACAAGGGCGTGCTACAGGTTAAGAACGATATACTTTTGTCCATTGTCTCTCACCTGTTTACTACACAAATAAGCACACATGAATCTCACAAAGGTGACAATGAATATTCAGTATTTGTTAAAATTGAAAAGTCATTTTTTATTTTTTGCGTTCGCTTTATTTATTTATTCCCCAAGGCGTGTGTGCGTTACACTGTGGGTTTTTTTTCGCCTGTCGGCCCAGTGCATCCGACTTCAGCATGCATTTTATGTAAGGGTCTGCTTCCTCCTGCATTTTCTAAGGGTTTGCTTCCCTGGGGTAACGGCCGGTGCTGTGATGGGGATCGAACCCAGCACCTTCTGGTTGTGAGCCATGCCACTTAACCACTAGGCCACGCCGTCCCCGACAAGTCATTTGAAATTGTGCTTTTTGTTTTCCATCCATTTTCAAATTTCCCTTATAAATATGGCTTCTCTCGTAACCATAACAGTTTATTTCATTTGGATTGGAAGGAATCAAGCTGTCACTGTACTCTTCTCATGAAGTCGACTGACACAGAAAACATTTTCTACCATCTGTACGTTCTAAAACTGTGAAGAACATGGAAGATGCAATGTATCACACTGAAATTACCTGAAATGAGCCAATGCTGCGATGGCTGCTATACTGGAACAATCCAGAATGTTACCCTCCTGGTTCAGCACATGAATATCCACTCTCACATGCCATGCCTGCAAATAATTGAACATTTAAAGTATTGTATTTTATTGCAACTTCGCGGCTCCCAAATATTTGGGCGTCAAGTAAGACCGCACGACACACTGCCAGGAAACAAAGCGCAAGATATACGCAAGAAACAACATTATAAAAAAATTGACTAGTACAACATGGGGAGTACAGCAATCTGTACTCTTGGCATCAGCAGTGGAATACGCCGTACCAGTCTGGAGAAACTCTGCCCACGCAAAACTCGTTTATATAGCAATAAACTAGGCAGGCAGGATAATGTCAGGATGCCTAAAGCCTATTGCTAAAATATACCCTATAATTGGCATAGCTCTGCCTGCAGTCAGAAGGCTGCAGAAATTGAACAACAGAAATAGGAAAACGACCCTAGACACCCAATGTTTGGACATCACAAGACAAATTCAGGCATAGTTTTATTAAATCTTCTTCTTCTTCTGCGTTCATTCTTAATCTCCCGCTACCAAACCCTAAAAGAGCTTAAGTAGCAGAATGTAGTCCAGAGAACAGAATGCGTTGTGTCGTAGTTTACAGCTTGACTGCGATATTTGCACCTTTCGGTCCAACACATCCAATTTCAGCAAACATTTTTTGGGTACCGGGTTAGCATTCCCTCTTCGATCCCTTTTCCTTAGCCAGTCTGCCCTGCTGCAGCCTGTTATCCAGGATCACCATGTGGAGGTGAAGAATGGTCTTGGCAGCTCTGGTTCGCTGGCCCTGACGCTAGCAGTCAGCTATGGGTCGCTGACCACTGCAGCTCATGCGCTGCTCAGCGTCTTGATCCCGTTTTATTAAATCAACAAAGCCCATACAGTCAAACCCTGAAAGTCATCGCACTGAAATATGGCACGAAATGATACAAAACCAAGGGATCGAGCTTCAGGAGGAACCTGCCCCTGTACATCACTTACCCTACTCTTTGGATAACAATAAATAGACTTCGAACTGGTGTATCACGATGTAGGAAGAACATGAAGAGATAGAGGGTCTCTCAGATGGTGATCCATGTAACTGGGGCGCGGTATAAGATGCAGGTGATTTGATTATTTGTCCCAACCTTCCGGATACATGTGACGAAAGTGACAGGGCAATTCTTCTTCTTCTTCTTCTGCGTACACAGTCAGACAGTAACCATTATTTTTTCGAAAAAAGCGGCGGTCATCCTGAGGCTCTCGCCACTGCCATAGAGCTTGTCTTGCAGTTCCACTGGTAATGGCCACATCTGCTCTCTCTGATCCTCGTATGTCGGGCAGTTCTGCAGCAGATGTTCAGTGGTCATTTTACCAGTACCGCACGAGCATTCGTCGGTACACCCTATCTTCAATTTGTTGAATAGGTGGTACCTCAGTCTGTTGTGGCCAGTGCGAAGTCTGAAGACAACGACCTGCTCTCTTCGGTTCAACTGGTAATAGGCATCGTTTTTGGTGTAACCAGTATGTTCGGTTTCCCATTTGGTCATGTATCTGGCTTTGATAAGCCGTTTTGACTCTTCGTACGTCATACTGGTATCTGTTGGTGGTAGTCTTGCACCTTCTTTTGCCAGTCTGTCTGCCTCCTCGTTGCCTTGGATGTTGCAGTGTGACGGAACCCACTGTACCACTACCCTTTTTGGTGCGGACTGCTGGCACAGTTTGCAGAGTGCTGCTCTTAAGTCATTAAGCTCAGTGTTTTTCTGGCCTTTTAGCGCTGTGACTACGGCGAGAGCATCTGTCAGCAGGACTATATGGCTCTCGTTTTCACTGTGTGTCACCATTTCTTCCACTGCCGCCCTCAGTGCCTCTGCCTCCGCTCTGAAATTGCTTGTGTACTTACCAGTAGCGAATGACAGTGTTATTTTTCTGCCATTTGGTAGGTTCAGGAATGCTCCTGCCCCTCCGTTCTGTGTAGTGTTTGTTACAGAACCGTCGGTGTATGCATGGGACAGGGCAATTCAAGTCACTGAACACTGCATGAATGATATATGATGTGGTGCTTGGACACGGAAACATAACATTGCAACTCTCCTGTCTTCCTTCAGATCCCAGTACAAACTTCAAACTGGCTTATCACGATGTAGGAAGAACATGAAGAGATGGGGTATCTCAGATGGCGATCCATGTGATTTGATTATTTGTCCCAACCTTCTGGACACATGTGACGAAAGTGACAGGGCAATTCAAGTCGTTGAACACTAGATGAATGATATATGACGTGATGCTTGGACACGGAAACATAACATTGCAACTCTCCCGTCTTCCTTCGGATCCCAGTACAAGACAGAAAGAATAAAACGCCTGATAACTACTATGACTTAACTTGTCTGTATCTGACAGAACCCACCCAGTTCCAGTATGAACATAAGCTACAATGTCGCTATGGCAGAGAAGTTGGTTGGTTATTGATCCAGCGGCCTATGGACTTCTGCCCTTTGGCCCAATGTCATATAGTGGTATCCGCAAGTGTTTGTAAGCTGTTGTTTAATTCCGTACAAAGTGTTCCATTTGTCTTTCCTCAGAGGAAGAAACTCTTTCCTAAAACAGACAAGCGCCGGACATTCAAAAAGATATGGCAGAGAGGTAAGGCAGTCACCTCTCATGAACCAAATAAATGAACGAAAGCACGAAATAGTGGGTGTTTGAATCTCACAAATTTCGAGCGGCTGCTGGTCTCAAAGAAAGTGAGATCGTGGGTTTAGTCCAATTGGAGATAAACAATAAACTCTGAGGTCCCATGTACTTTATGTGCACATAAAAGACCCATCTGCAGTTGAAAATCTAAAAGAGCAAACTGCTAACTGCCGTCCATGCAAAAACAGGAAACTAATAAAATTCCTACTTAGGCATGTGACTTGGAGCACACCTGAAAAAAATATTTTCTTTAATCTGAATCCCATGTTCTCACAAGTTGTCTCGACTAACAGGTCTGGCCCCTATATCAAGGTAGCTCAGGACTAAAAAACTTTTCAACTGCTTATGAAGCACATCCTCAACAAATACATGCCATGTCCTCCTGTCGCTGGCCATCCATTTTAGCTGTGTCCATGCTATGTCTGATTGATGGAGTGACATTTTTCTGGTTAGTTGACTTGTATATATTTGTTAAAAATAAGTGAGAAGTTTTTTGTGGCTTAAAATTTCTACAGGATGAGGTGGCCAGCCCCATGCTCAACTCTCCATAGTCTCCTGTTACAACATGTTTTGGCAGGTTTACAGTGTGACTATTCTATGCTCTCCTTTCGGACTCCAACAACACTTGAGTGCACCCGATTTACTGATAGGGTTAGAAAGGTAACAGGGTTAGGGTACTGGCCACCCTACCTAAAAAACAAGCTGTAACTTAGTACACTGAAGCCTCTAACACTTCATCCCTGACAGCAGTCTGCAATGGGGTTATTTTTACCATTCCATATTTATCTATACTATATTTCTTAAATGTTGTGCACTTGTGTGTATATATATATATATATATATATATATTTGTCTGAAGATGACATAACTCGTGCCCAGAATGACACACTGAGCTGAAATTTTCACTGAACATTCTATGGTCGAATTCTAGATCAACATAGCATATTTCAAGTTGATATGTCATTCCCTTCATGAGTTATGGGTATATGATAATAAGGTTGTACGAAATAATATTATTTACCAACTTCTTCATTGTTCGTTCTAAAACTCCAACTATCAAACCCTGAAAAAGGCTTTGCAAGTAGCAGGATATTTTCTAGAAAATGGAATGTGTTGTGTCATAGTTTACAACTTGACTGCGATATTTGCACATTTCGGTCTAACACATCCGATTTTAGCAGGCATTTTTGGGTACCGTGTTAGCCTTCTCTCTTGGATACCTTCTCCTTAGCCAGTCTACCCTGTTATCCAGCATCACTGTGTGGAGGTATAGAAAGGTCTTGGCAGTTCTGGTTCGCTGAACCCGATGCTAGCAGCCAGCTTTGGGTCGCTGACCGCTGCAGCTCATGCACTGCTTGATACCATTCTTGTTTACCCCAAATACTGACTCTATGAACTGTTTGTTCCTTATACAACTGGCCCAGCGATTTGAACCAAGGAGTGAGGAGATGGGCGGGATGTAGGTGTGCTGGGGGAAGAGATGGATGAAGGCAGGTTAAGAGGTGGAGGTGATCGACAAAGGGATGGATAGATGGAAAAGAAATTGGTGTGGAGGAGTTTGAATCCGAAAGAATGGGCGGGGGAATGGTTTACATAATAAATATTCTGTATACAGCAAGTTCCCATAATAAATATTCTGTATACAGCAAGTTTACATAATAAATATTCTGTCTTTGTGGACTAAACTAACCTTTTCTCCAGCAACAATACATAGAGATTCTAGGTCCATGCATCTGGATTCCTTCAGACATCTCTCCATCAGCCTTGACACTTCAACCCCTTCTTGTGTTTGTCTTGTGAATAAAAGTACGAATACACTAAAGTAAGTCAGTAAATAGATCACAAACTGATATGGAATAGCTGAAAAATGTAGTTGGTTGTTTCTAAAAGTGTCTTTAGGTGGCAGCAACATCCAGTTTTGTGACTGCAGTAGGTAGCAGACGTAAGGTGTCACGTGCATGTGCAAATTGGCGTCAATGCTCACGAGGTGTATGATCAAAGAAGGGAGCACTGTTGTTTTAGACAAAAGAACTTTCTCCAAAGGATAATCATAAAGAAATGCTTCTTATTTACAGTGAAAAGTGGTTGTTGTGTAAAGCGGTACATAACTCATCATGTAGCATGTCCTTTGTAGAACATCGCTCCCATCACAGTCTGTCTGAAAGAAACTCGTTCCCTTGCCAAAACACCAGCTTCCGCCACTGTCATACTCAGGCATTCGTGGATATCTTGGTGCCATCGTCTTCTTGGTCTACCCCTTCCTCTTTTGCCTGGCACCCTACCGTCCATCACCGTTCTCTCAAGACCGTTGTGTCTCTTGATGTGACCAAAGTATTTGCATTTTCTAGCCAAAATGGAATTGATAAACCAGTTCTCCTCTATGCTCAACTCTTGCCGAATGTCTACATTTGTTCTTTTCTCTGTCCAGGGTATTTTGAGGATCTTTCTGTAACATTTTGACTCGAAGGATTCGATTCTTTGTCTAGAAGTTTTGGTAATCGTCCATGCTCCACAGCCATAAGCTGCCACAGGAAAAACACAGGCTCTCAAGACTTTTACTTTTATCGTTGTGTTGGTGCCCTGCCATAATTTCTTCAGGCTGTTCAGTCTCTGCATTGCCATAGCTAGTCTTCTGATTTCTTTCGAGCAGTCACCATTTTTGTCAATTTGGAGCCCAGATATTCAAAATGTGTGACCTGATCTATTTCCTCACCACCCACTGTAAATTTATGCTGACATTGTGTTTTATCGGTGGTCATTATCTTTGTTTTGTTTATGTTTATGAACAGATTTTGATCTTTACTATGTCCCTTTACGTCTGAAAGTAGCTGCTCTAGCCCTTCTGCACTTCTTGATAATATCACTGTGTCATCTGCGTATAGTAACTCTGGAATCTCGTACCCCCTAATCGTAAATGGGTCGAAACTTTCAATGTTCTCATCTTCTCGTACATTTCTCATTATACATTCCGCATATATGTTGTACAGATAAGGTGAGAGGATACATCCCTGTTGGTTTCCCTTATATACTGCAAACCAATCTGATGTTTGCCCAGATATTCGGACAGCGGCTTGTTGATCTTGGTATAATGTTTCAGTGAGATGGACTATATGCAAAGGAAACCCCATTTCCTTCATGATTCTCCACAGATTTTGAGGTACATAACTAGGTTGATAAATTTTCTCAAGGACGCTCAAAAATTGATGATGAATCCCGACCTGGTCGTCCTACTTAGATTTCAAAAGTAGCATCTGTGCAGCGGGTGGGGAGATAATTTGAGCTAACAGGCAAGTAACGATAAACAATGCAGCAAATGCATAGGGTATTCACCTGGTTTAGTCAGTTCATCCTAGACAGACTTTGTTGCAATTTTTTTTTTTTAGCGTTCTCCTTACTTCTCTAATCCCCAAGGCGGTTTGCGTTGCACTGTGGTTTTTATTTTGCGCCTGTCGGCCCAGTGCATCCGACTTCAGCATGCATTTTATGTAAGGGTCTGCTGCCTCCTGCATTTTCTAAGGGTTTGGTTCCCCGCCCGGGGTAACGACCGGTGCTGTGATGGGGATCGAACCCAGCACCTTCGGGATGTGAGCCTTGCCACTTAACCACTAGGCCACGCCGTCCCCTGCGTTGCTAATTAATTAATAAACAACTATATGAGGTGTTTCCCGAAAATTAAGGTTCCTTGCTGGCAAAGCAAGAATAAGTCCACTGTAGACCTATAGACTGGTGTTGAATTATCTGATCTCGTCAGTTCTCTATCAGTCTGGAGACTAGCATTAAATTCATCTGATCGTGTCATGCCACTGTTTTCTGTTTTTGACAAAACCCTTTAGCCCCCCCCCCAGCTCAAACTTTACAGCTTTAAACATGGACACAGAGTAACAGTCTAACAAAACAAACATTGTAATACCAACCTTCCAGTTTCATATGTTGGACAAGCCATTGGGGATAGCTCAACATTGATAAACAATACTCCATCATGAGGTCGAGTTTGTTTAGGCTGCCCTACTTCACAAGACACTTGTGCCAGCACTCTAAGAGAGTAAAATTGGAAAAAACATTACATGATTGGAATAGAAGCCTAATGTCAGGGTCAGATTAAATATATCGATCAAGAGGCCCACCTCACTTCCAAGCAGTTCTCCCTGGAAACAGGCAGTTTCATGGCCGTCTGGTTAACAAAGTGGTAAGCATATTGAGGAATCTTACATTGCACTACAGCAAGAAGGACCACAGTCTCCCTTCTAAAGTACGCCATAGGATGTGACGAGAGCCCCAAAAGAAAGCCGAGTGATATTAGCAACAACAGCATGAACAGTTGTTCACGACCGGATCAGGCACAAAACTCATGCTGTTTTGAAACTTCCTACTCCACTCATGCACTTGCTGTACTGGAGCGAAAGACATGCATCACCGTACTGAACCTTTATTCGCCAATGAATTTCTAAAGGTTAGACTCCTTCCTGCTCAAAAAACAGATAATAGAACATGGTTGGTGCATGTCCATAGTTGGGCAGCCATCTTTTAACTGCAATTATGACATCATGACATTCGCCTACACCGCGATGGCACATGCAAGACACTCTTGACATCCTTAGCAAGCATATTAACAAGTTAAAATACAAATGCATGAGTTTTCTCATTTCTATTCCACTTTTAAGGTTTTTATTTGAAGTCACCTCAGCTGGTGAAGTCTATCTTCCCAATATTTTGATTCAAAGTTGGAATTATGCTTCAGTTTACAATGTAATGTAATTAGTTATTAATATTCTGTAAACTACTTTTACTCAGGTTTTAAAATCCATAAAAAATAATCAAAGTCAATGTGTATGTACTAATACAAACAAACAAACAAACAAAAAGACGATTTTCTATATTATATGCATAAATGGAATACTTGAATCGTGGTCAACAACATACTTGTACATTAGACTTTGGTCACCTGAAAGAGTAGTTCATGTATAGGGTTACGTTCTGTGTTTCATGTGTTGAATTCCCCGTATGGATTTGTAATTTGACATGTTTTGGTTGTTATTTTGTCCATACAAATGTTGAATAGCAATGGTAAAAGCACACATCCCTGTCATACTACTGTAGTTATTTCAAACGCATCTGTGATTCCATCAACTGTTCTTTTCAATTTGTATTCATATGGTACAACTCTCTCCCAATATCTAATAATTGTCCTTGTACTCTGTTCTCCTATAATGTAGTCCACAGTTTATTTCAATCTACTACATACAAATTAAAGCTGACCACCAAAATCTGTAAAAACTAAGTCAGTTACGGGAACACTTGTAGTAAAACAAACGCAAATGGTCTTGGGAAAGGAAGAGACTCAGCAGAAGAGGAGAATGATGCAATGAGTAAAAACCACAAGAAAGAACCAAAATGTCATACCTTGTTTTACCAATTTCAACATGACAACAGCCCAGACTCACACCAAATGAAATGCGAATGTCACGATAGTCATAAGCTTGTCTTCCATCTAGTCGCTTTAGATCAGATAATAACATAATATAAAAATGTAGCTTTTTTTTACATTTCAGATTAGATAATAATAAAGTAATGTGGTAATTTTTTTTAACACTCCTGTTGAAATAACATAATATAACAATGTGGCTGTATTTTTACACTTCAGATGATATAATAACATAATATAACAATAACGAGCTTATTTTGGGCTTCACATGATTGATTTGCATCCTGTCGGTCTCGAGAGACCATGGACTTCACGCTAGAGAGGGGATTTAGTCAGTTGTGGCCCTCGGTTTCGCCGCACAAGTTTGGATACCGCATCTTCTCTTTCCCTGTCTGCAATCTAACACACAAAGCCTGCCTCCAGCCGAGTCTGTCTTTGACACGTTCCTCCCAGTTGCACATGTTCATATCCAACGCTTTCAGGTTACGCTTGCAAACATCTTAGCGGAGGAAAAGTCTACCTTTGTTACGCTCTCTGTATAGGATATCTTTTGGTATTCGTCCATCCTCCATTCTGCACATGTGACCAAGCCACCGCGGTGCTGACGAATGATTATAACTAAACTAGCAATCTTTGCACGGTCCAACACATCGTTGTTTGTCACTCCATGAAATTCCAAGTATGTGCCTCAGGCAGCACATGTTAAAAGCATTTAGCCCTTTTTCATTTGAGGCCTACAGAGTCCATGTTTTGCTGGCATAGAGCAGGGTACTAATCACACAGGATCTGTACACAGCAACCTTTGTGGAGATGGCCAGCATCCTATTATTTCACACCCTCTGTGAGAGCTTGGCAAGTACTGATGAGGCCATTCCTAATCGTTTCTGCAGCTCTGGGTCCAGTGAAAGGTTGTCAGTGATGATAGATCTGAGGTAGTTAAGGTGATTTACTACATACAGTTTTTTATTGTTTAAGACAATGTCTGGAGGATCTGCACCCTGAGCCATCACTTTCATCTTTTGTACGCTGATGGCGAGTCCAAACAGATCACAGGATTTTGTCAATGTATTAATGAGGAACTGTAATTTGGCTTCTGTGTAAGTAAATAGGGCAGCATCGTCTGCGAAGAGCATATCCCATATGACAGTCTCCCTTCTTCTTAAATAATCTCCCATCTGACCTAGTATGCAGGAAGACACCTTCTGTGGCAGATCACATGACACAGTAACATAATATGATAAATAGACACTTTATGGCAAAAACGTTCCCAGTTGCTGAGCATATAACAGACAGCAGGGCTTCAGAGAACAATTTTTTTTAAATTGATAGACTGGTGATGTTTTAGAAATAGTACAAAGGCACATAGTGAAAATATAAACAGCTACCACATGCAGATGGCACAAAAAAGAAGATTGCATCTCCCCAAGTCTCATGAGATAAGTGAACAGATGAGATGTAACAAAGCATTTGCTCTGTTGCAGCCTGTTATCCAGGATCACCGCGTTGAGGCATAGAAGGGTCTTGGCAGCTCTGGTTCGCTGGCCCTGATGCTAGCAGTCAGCTATGAGTGGCTAAGGAGAAGGAATTGAAGAGGGAAGGCTAACCCAATACTTAAAAAATGCCTGCTGAAGAAGGATGTGTCGGATTTTCTTCTTCTTCTTCGTCGTTCGTTCTTAATCTCAGACTACCAAACCCTGAAGGGGCTTAAGTAGCAGAATGTAGTCCAGAGAACGGAATGCGCTGTGTTGTAGTTTACAGCTTGGCTGCGATATTTGCACCTTTCAGTCCAACACATCCGACTTCAGCAAGCATTTTTTGAGTACCGGGTTAGCATTCCCTCTTTGATCCCTTCTCCTTAGCCAGTCTGCCCTGCTGCAGCCTGTTATCGAGGATCACCGCGTGGAGGTGTAGAAGGCTCTTGGCAGCTATGGTTCGCTGACCATTGCAGCTCATGCGCTGCTCAGCATCTTGAGGATGTGTCGGATCGAAAGGTGCAAATATCGCAGTCAAGCTGTAAACTACGACACAACGCATTCTGTTTTCTGGACTATATTCTGCTACTTGTAAAGCCTTTTTCATGGCTTGGTAGCAGGAGATTGAGAACGAACAAAGCCAAGCCAAGCCACAAAGTATTTAATGGACAGAAGACATCACTCCAACAAGGGTATGGCGTCACCTCTACATCTGGTTTCATTGCAGGAAGCCTGTATCAAAGAATTTATATGCCCTTGCAGCGGTGAATTTTTAAATACTGTTTTGGTATATGAGGTTGCCAGCCTCATGCACAATCTTCTTTAGAGATGTTTTATGATGAGTATAGTAGGTTACAGTGCTACTATCCTTCCCTCCCCAAAAAGGAACCCACGAGGACTCTGTACTAAAAATGTTATGGTTCATTTATTTTTTAAATATGTTATCTCCTTCCAATGCCATCAGGAGCTAAGAGTAATCAGGGTCAGGTGAAACATACTGATCAAGGTGGGAGAGAAGAGTAATCAGGATCAGGTGAAACATAATGAACAATAACACACATCATGTCCTCATTTGTGCTCCCTCCCGGAAACAGGCTGTTATAGCAGTCTGGTAACGAGATGGAGAATTTACACATAATCCAAATCGTTGTAAGCTTACTGAGGACCCCCGCATTGCACTACAGCCATAAGGATCCTGTCGACTTTATCAGGTACACCTCCAGATGTGAGAAGAGCCACTGTAACCCACTACCAAAAAAAATTGGATGAAATGTTAACTCAACTCAGCAAAAGTAGTTTTGAACAACCACTTCACATGCAATCAGATTATATCTACGGGTAGGTAGGTATGTATGCCATTTAGACGACAAGGACCATCTCACTAGTAGTCCATGATCAAGATGAATGGCTGAATCCTAGGCTATATGCAGCTAAGATGATATCTTTCCAATTTGATGTAGCCAGGTGATTGCGTGGACACCTCAGCAGACAGGACCATGATGAAGAGGGCTGTTTTCCATCCTTGATTTGCATAACCTGCTGTAAGAGCTTATGAGTGTGGATGTCCTCGGTAAGATGTGCAACATGCCCAAATAGGGACAGTTGGCTTAGCATGCTGTAGGTACCATTCTTATTAACATGTTTATTTTATTTTTTTCTATAACTTTTTTCATATGCCTCTTCACTGTGTTTTAAAAAGCATAGGGAGACAACTACAGCTTGTCTCCTTACAGGAGGCCTGTACCAAGACACTTATGTGCAGTCTTTCAGTGGTGGTTTCTGTAGCAATTCATTTTACATGATGGAGTTGCTTGTGAAATGTAGAGCCCTGCTTAACTGCCATTTAGGACATTCTTGTATGGTTGCAGTGGTTCTATACTCTCCTCCATGGATATAACATGGAATAACGTTGCATTCCACAATATCAATTTAAAACCAATGCTGAGTTACAGTTTGAGATAAGAACTATAAGTAAAAACTTACCCTCTTCTCTGCAATATTTTTTAGAATGAATTCTCGTTCACAATTTGAGAGTGGAGTCTCCCTCATCTCAAAAATTTGAATGATAGTAAATGAGTAACTTCAATGATGTCTGTAAGCAGAAGATGTAGCACATAAACTTTGATAAAGTATTATTACTCAGCTTTTACAAACACATTTAATAAACGCTCTGATTTTCAAAAATTACTTGACTTCATTATAATAACTTAATCAATCCTTCAGGTTCCCCTTTGAGCACTAGACTATATTTTCTTTAATGCACACCACCGATTTCTAATCTAGGTCATCTTGTTGAGATCAACCCATGAGACTCCAGTTGTCTTGCTACCACACTCTCCTCTACTCATGTGGCTTCCTTTCCATTGCATTTTGCATGTTTAGTTGTATAAACGTTATTCTTATGAGATGTTTTTCAGAGGGTGTATACTGTAAGTGCGTTACTGTGTAACATTCAGTCAGTTACTAGGCGAATGTGTGATTGTGTCTAATTATCTGCACTTTCTCAACCCATCTCCAGTTGGGTTGTACACTAATGTACACTACAGTTGGGTAACAATAAATACTAATCATACTCAACTTAAATTCATTATACTGGTGTATACAACCAGTTTACTTCATTCCACGGATCCTGAAAATAATGTGTATCCAATCTATTTTTGAATGCATTAACTGACTCTGCTATCACTACATCATGCGGCAATGCATTCCAAGAATTCACCACTCCTTGGCTAAAAATATATTTCCTAATATCTAATCTGGACCTGTCTTTAAACAATTTGTAGCTATGTCCTCTTGTTCTTGTAACCAGTCGTACTTTAAAAAACTTGGTATAGTATAATTTATCCTTTCCATTTATCAATGTATACACTTGTATTAAATTACACCTCGAATTCTTCTTTATTCGAGACATGAAGACCGATTTTTTTTTTAGCTTTTCCTAATAACTATAATTCTGAAACCCTGCAATCATTCTTGCAGCTCTTCTTTCTATTATTTCCAGCATGTATACACTCATGATAATAATGATATGGACTCCACATATGAACACAGTACTCTAATTTAGGTCTCACAAATGATTTATATAGATTTATATAGACTATTACTTCCTTACTCTTACATGAAATGTTTTTTTTTATATTATGCCTGGGGACGGCGTGGCCTAGTGGTTAAGTGGCACGGCTCACAATCCGAAGGTGCTGGGTTCGATCCCCATCACAGCACCGGCCGTTACCCCGGGGAAGCAAACCCTTAGAAAATGCAGGAGGAAGCAGACCCTTACATAAAATGCATGCTGAAGTCGGATGTACTGAGCCAACAGGCGCAAAATAAAAACCACAGTGCAACGCACACCGCCTTGGGGATTAGAGAAATAAGGCGAACGCCAAAAAAAAAAAAAATATCATGCCCAACATGGCATTAGCCTTTTTCATTACCACCTTGCTCCTGTACCTTTTCTGTATGATCAGAGACCTGGTACTAGTAGGTCTCTTTCCTTTTTTATTGTCCTAATATTGTTCTCTTCCATCATGTAGTTGATGTAGATTTTAGATCTAATTATATTCGTCATTGGATCTTCCCATGCCAGTTTAAGTCCCTAAGTAAAAGTTAGGTTCAAAGTTATTACCTATTATTATATTAGTATAGTATTAAACTATTAGTATTATATTATTATTTTATTAGATGGTCATGAATAGACATGAATACGTGATTGATGGAAGCAGAAGCCCGAAGGATGAATGTTTATTTAATTGATAGATAAAAATCGGTACGGTAAGGTTAGACCTAGTCTAAGTTTATATAAACTTTAATAATAATTATAAAGTTACTAACCTAAGACTAAGAAGAGCAAGACAAGACTAAACTTTTTTAGTAAAGTAAATTCGTAAAGTAATTTTAAAATTAGTCAGTTACTAACTTACCTACCATTATAACTTATTTTATAAAGTATATAGTCTAGACCTCCTATCCTAAACTAAATCCTATTTTTGGCTATTAATTATATTATTATTCTAAATAATTAAATTTTTTGATTTGTATGTAGTCTAGGACTACTAGGAGGAGGAGGACTAGGACTAGGAGTAGTCAGTAGGACTTAACAAGTCTTAACTAATTGGAGGAGCAGGAGGCCATTTCTGAACGGTAACATTTTAACCATATCACAGTTGACCAGAATGAGTGGTAAAGAAGCTCAAACTGACATAATAAAAACAATAAACAAACATATATACATACAAGTTTATGTTTTTTGATGTTTGATGTTCGTGAATCTAATACTAATTAAAACTAAGTAATAGTCAACAATACCTTTGGTGAAGCATGTAAAGCCAAATTTAGATATTCTGTTGTAATGTACAATCTAGCAGTTCAGATTTTTTTCCCACCGTAATTATAAACATTCGAATTATTAATAAACAAGGTATTATCATCATCATCAGCTGGTTCACCAGTCCTAAGACTGGTTGTAAGATTGTCTGAACATGTCTCTCATTTGGCCCTATACTCTGCAGCTCTCTTCATTGCACCGTAGGCCTGTACTTTAATGTCTCTGGATGCATGGGATGTAATGATCGCCCCCTTCCTCTTTTCCCAGTATCTTGCTCTCTAGTATCGTCTGTAGAAGATTTTCATGTCTCATACTGTGTACCAGCTAACTCAATCTTCGTTTTTATATCATTTTAAATATTTGTCTTTGTGCGCCTACCTCAGTGAGGACATTGTCATTGTATCTTCTTTCTATTCAACTCATCGTTTCCTTCTACCCCATTTTAAATGCTTCCAAGCTTTTTTTCATCGTTCTTTGACAAAGTCCATGTTTCAGTCCCATAGGCCTACAGTGTAACTAGCCATACATGAGTTATGGTTATGCTTTTCTTCAGTTCTATAGTTATATTTTGTTAAGGTTCAAATTTATACTCTGAAGGCTTTTTTTGGCAATGCAATTGTTGTCATAATTTCCGTTTCGTTGTGAGCACTTTCTGTTATGGTTTGCCCTAAATATGTAAACTTGTGTACTTCTTCAATTATTTCACCATTGGAAATTATATTAATTTGCCTATGCTGCTTGACTGTTTCCTTCTTCTTCTTCTTCTTCTTTGCGTTCGTTTTCGTATGCTCGTTTTATGCCACCAGATGGGCTGCTTCCATGAAGTGACTGTTTCCAGAGCCATTGTCTTCAATGTGCTTATTTTCATGTCAAATTTTTTTACTGTGCTGTTTATTGTGACATGAAGTCTTTACAATGTTCCTACTGATCATCCGACTATGTATGTAACCTATATGTGTTATAATAGAGCATAAGTAAAGTGAGTGAGAAAGTTCAGGTAGCAGTGAAAAATGCAAATGCAATGTTAGGTATGATAAAAATAAATATTAAACATAAAGCAAGGAAGTGATAGTCAAACTGTGTAAAGCATTAGTTAGACCTAGATTGGAGTACCGTGTACAGGTGTGGAGTTCTTATCATAGAGGGGATATAAACATGATGGAAATAATACAAAAAAGAGTGACAAAGCTGATAGTGGGCTTCCAGAATTACAGTTATGAGAAAAGAGAAAAACTGGCCTACATTGTCTAGAAAAGATGCTGAGCAGCGCATGCGCTGCAGTGGTCAGCGAGCCATAGCTGACTGCTAGCGTAAGGGCATAGCTTCAAATTAACTAAAGAGAGGTCCAGATTAGATATTAGGAAATATTTGTTTAATCAGAGAGTGGTGTATGCTTGGAATGCATTGCCACAGGAAGTAGTGGAGGCAAGGACAATTAATGCATTTAAGAATAGATTGGATGCGCATAGATTTTAGAGCAAGCTAATGTAAATTAAACGGGTTGTATACAGACTCTGCAGTCCTCTAAACCAGTATTAAGAAGTTATGTTAAGTTAAGTTAAGTTAAGTTAGTTAAGTTAAGTTAAGTTAAGTTAACTTAAGTTAAGAAGTATAATACTCTGTTTTGAAATGATGTCTGTAGTCCTTAATTTTTTTTCTGAAACAGAAATGTTTAGAATTGGCATACCTTTCGTTATTACTTGCTGTTTTTCATCAAAACTGAGAGCTCCAAACAAAACTGTGAATCGAAAACACAGCAAAACGACACGTGATCGTGGTACACCCCCGATGACCTACACACTGACCCTGATTCATGTCTCTGGCAAGCTTTGTTGTGAGGGAAGTGTTTGAATCCCAGTCCTCTTCCATATGTCACTCTTTGAAATACTGTCAAACTATATTGGCAATCAAACACGTTAACACTTCACAAGATCTCTTTCTTTAACGGGAACAATAACATAAGCTTAATAACCCCAACACTAAACCTCATAAGAAGCAAACGAAAATTGTGTTTACTTATGACAGAACGTCAAGCGTTAGCAAGTACCTTTTTAAACATAACGGCTATGATGGCTTAATCTGGTCATCTACCAGAGGAGAGCGGGAAGGAAGACTAACGCCTGGCCAAGCAAAACATACTGATCAGACATGTTAGTCAGGGTCAGGCAAGATACACTGGCCAAGACCCTCACATCGGCTTCCCCGTAGCTCTCTCTGGAAACGGGCTGTTTTCATGGCAGCCTGGCTAACGAGGTGAAAGATCGATGTGATCCACGTAATAGTGAGTGACACGCAGATAAAGCCAAGCATAGCACAACCACCTGGAGGATCCCGTTCTACCCTCACCCGCACGCTAGAAATGTGACGAAAGCTACAACAACCGGCTACTTAACGTCGTTTTCAGGATACACTAAAGAGTAATCCTACTTATTGTGAGCATTTAACAACAACAACCATAGGGGAGCCGGTAAGACTCGAGCGCTTACGATGCCAGAGTGCCGTCGTCCTTGAGATGGGGGTTTGGGAGCAAACAGCGGACATATCACTAAGCACCGTGACGCAAATTGAGACTCACATAGTGAAGAATACTAATACTGGTTATTCAATATTTTATATGTATGCTGTAATGTCAAATGAAAATTTATCCTAACTTAAATGTCTGAAGAAGAACTAACCTAGTCCTACCAGTCCATTGACGGCACGGCACTGGTTGGTTGTTTGAAACCTACAAAATCAGATGCCTTAAACAAATGGTCCAAGTAACAAGAAAGATCAATGTGAAAAATCAGATAATAAGTCTCGATCTTGAAACTAATCATCTTCAGACTTGAATGGGTAAACCATTTCAACAACGGTGGTGTGGTCATTAGAATATGTGTGCACTTCGAGGAGCGGTCAACATTATATTTACAGCTGGCTGAGCAGCGAATGAGCTGCAGCGGTCAGCGATCCATTGCTGACTGCTAGCGTCAGGCTCAGCGAACCAGAGCTGCAAAGACCCTTCTACACTTCCACGAGGTGATCCTGGATAACAGATTGCAACAGAGCAGACTGACTAAGGAGAAGGAATCGAATAGGGAAGGCTAACCCGGTACTAAAAAAAAATGCCAACTGAGATCGGATGTGTTGGACCAAAAGATGCAAATGTCGCAGTCAAGCTGTAAACTACGACACAGCGCATTCCGTTCGCATTCTGTTACTTGCAAAGCCCTTTTTAAGGCTTTGGTAGCGAAATATTGAAAATGAAGGAAGCCAAGCCATATTTACAGTTAGTCAAAACCAACAAAAATGCCAGGAACAGCAACATGGGTTGTACACAAATTTTGTTTACTTGACCAAAGTTTTTGAAACTGTCAATAGGGAAGGACTCTTGAAATGTCAGCACATTTTGGCAGCCCTGACAAATTGATCAGAGTTTCACAAAGGCAATATGCCTGAATGGCTGTAGGCTGGATGAAGCCTTCGCAGTCAAACAGAGATATGAACTTGCTCCTACGTTCTTTGCATGGTATTTTCTTTCATTCTTTCTAACGTTTTCTCTGTCGGTGACATGTATATCAGATCTAGGACGGATGAGAAGCTATGCAATCTGATGTATATTCAGTCCCCCCTATGATGAAATAAGCAACCATTTAAGATCTCCTCTTTGCTAATGGCTGCGTCATTTACACTTCAGAAGAATAAAATGCCATGAATAAGTTTTCAGTTACGTGAATTAATTATAGTCTTCCCATCAAATTAACTTAACTTAACTTAATGTTTTTTTATACTGGTTTAGAAGACAGCTTTGTAGCTCTTTTTTTTGGTATCCTTTCCAGCGTGCTTATATCTTCTCTACGATAAGGACTCCACACCTGTATACAGTACTCCAATCTAGGTAGAACTAATGCTTTAGACAGTTTTTCAATCACTTCCTTACTCCTATGTTTAATATTTCTGTTTATCATACAAAACATTGCATTTGCCTTATTCGATGCTACCTGAACTTGCTTACTCACTTTACGTGTATGCTCTATTTAAACCCACAGGTCCCTTTCCTTATATATCATTCTAATATTGTTCTCGCCCATCCTATAATTATGTTCCATATTGGATCTACTCATGTGGATGTACTGTACATTTATATATATTAAACTCCATTTGCCATCTCACAGACCATTCTCGAATTTTATCTAAATCCGACCTCAATATATCTACCTCTGCTATAGATAAGACACTCCTACATAGTTTTGTGTCGTCCGCAATTTTTTCAATAATGGATCCTATATCAATGTCCAAATCATTTATATATATATATCAAGAACAATATTGGTCCCAAAACCGAGCTCTGTGGCACTCCACTTTTTACTTCACGCCACTCAGAGTACTCCTTATTTATGCACACTCTCTGCCTTCTTCCACCAGTACAATACAAAGGAAACGGAAGTAATGCTCACGAGAAACCTTACCATGAACCAAACTTCACTGCACATTACTTACAGTGGATTCTGGCCCATTGTGGGATCCTTGGAAGACAGATCCGCTCACAATAGCCGAACGTGGTGGCACATAGACTCGCCATTGACAGAGCTATAAAGAATTAGAGACACTCTTTAATGGACTGAGTGATCTCGATGTAAGACTTTAGCCTCGGGTGCTTGAGGTCGCGGGTTCAAATCACGGTGGAGACCGGGATGTTGTTACCTGGACTTTCTGGTATTTCCCCGGATCTCTGTGCAGTAGAGATCGGACGCCCATGTGCAGTGTTGCACACGTTAAAACCCGTTCTGCAGTTGGAAATCTAAAAGAGTAGACTTAACGGTGCCGGGAAACATTTAAAATTATGTTTAAAATCTACCCAATCCCTTATGGGATCCTCGCCGGTGCTACGGAGTCCGTCAATTGTACAGAGATTCTCAAAAAATATGGAAAAGAACAGAGTACTTATGGGTTAAAACGTGTGCAATAACGATTTTTCGACTAAACTAAACACACTTTTCAAACTATTCATGAGAACGGAATGGAGAAACCAGTGCAAAGAACGCAACTCAGAAAGTTACAACATACACAAACTTGGCAGATAAAAATCTTTCAGACTCAGAACGGGACATTGCAGTCTCAAAATCTACCTCCACAGAATTGATCTTAGATACACCGTCACGTGCGAGTGCGGAGCACTCATGCAAACACCAGAACATATCCCGCAGAACTGACCCACATATGTAGACCAAACACCAGAACATATCCCGCAGAACTGCCTCACATATGTAGACCAAACACCAGAACATATCCCGCAGAACTGACTCACATATGTAGACCAAACACCAGAACATATCCTGCAGGACTGATCCACATATGTAGACCAAACACCAGAACATATCCCGCAGGACTGACTCACATATGTAGACCAAACACCAGAACATATCCCGCAGGACTGACCCACATATGTAGACCAAACACCAGAACATATCCCGCAGGACTGACTCACATATGTAGACCAAACACCAGAACATATCCCGCAGGACTGACCCACATATGTAGACCAAACACCAGAACATATCCTGCAGGACTGACCCACATATGTAGACCAAACACCAGAACATATCCTGCAGGACTGACCCACATATGTAGACCAAACACCAGAACATATCCCGCAGGACTGCCTCACATATGTAGACCAAACACCAGAACATATCCTGCAGGACTGACCCACATATACAAACCTAAGAAAGACAGTCTGGCCTGGGAGAGCGACCATTCTCGAAAAGCTGTGGGGGACCGACGAAGATCTGAAATGCACCGTCTCCTGCATGGACCTCATCGTTCTAGAAGAATACCATCAGTTGATCGAAGATGAAGAAGAAGAAGAAGAAGAAGAAAAATAAGAAGAAGAACTGCACCAAACCAACATCTCCAAGCAGTTGATATTTTACCTTCCTAGACCATACCCTCCCAAATAAAAGCGAATATTTACTTTGGTCCACAAAAGGATTGTCAAGACAGGTGCTACTTTTTGAAGACTACTAGAAAATGTTTGGGACCGACAAGCAGTCAGTGTTGCCATCAGCAACAATGTGTATCGTAATGTTGAGCTAACCTCCCTTCTACGCGTCTACAGAAACACGGGTACTATGGAAAACATGTAAGCAAACTCAACTATTTCCACATGAACTTTTCGGCATGCTGCTCAGAATGGGCTGGTAAAATAAAGTTCCCAACTCTGAAATCGTCAATAGTGCAAGACTTTCAAGTATCTAAATGCTGTTGCAGAGAGCCCAGATCAGATGTACTGAACATGTTATTCGCATGGCAAATAATCAGAACAAGATATGCAATCTACCATAACGTGTTTTCGACAAGTCGTTGCTGGTGGGTGGTTAAGTTAACCTGTTCCCTACCTCCTCGCATGACGAGCACACGGAGCCGTTGGACTTATTGATGAACTCTATGTGTTTTTCGGGTTCTGCTTGCCTCCAGGATGGATGAGCCTGATAGCCTGAAAGGCGGTTATGAGGTCATGAGATCTGAGCCCAGCTTCGACTTCGTCAGTAATTTCGTTGAGAAAGCGTTCCTTGTCTGCTCTGGCCGTCGCGGTATTGGCCTTCGTCGTTCAGCGTGGTCATTGCGAAGCCTGGCTGAATTCTTCTGGAGTCTGATGTCATACGAGGTATCGGAGAGCCATTTCTGACATTTTGGGGTCCTTAAGCCGGTGATTAACTTGGCGGCCTCGCATGTGGCGTGTTTTATGACTGCCCATGCTGCCTCCGGGAATCGCAAAGGGGGCCCAATGCAGCCAGGTTTCCCCTGACATCATCGGCCTATTTCTAGGTGGCGCTTGGGTTAGCCTTGAGAAGCTGGATATTGTACTTTGGGGTTCCACAACCAAACGTGACTGGATAACACGAGGTCAAGTAACACAGTTGCATGCATTCATGCTCATCTTGGGGCACAGAGGGCTGCAGAGGCTAATGTGTATCATACGGATACTACCCCAGGATTGTGTCACGTTTGGGAGTTGTGGGAATCAGGAAATAACATGAGTGTGTAAGGACCGGAAGATAGCGGAATAACATATCTCTGGCAGAAGTGCAATGTGGGTGTTAGGTAAGAACAAGTTTCACGCATTCAGAATGAGGACGGTGAGCAGAAATGAGGTCGTTAGTGCAGGATATCAAAAATAAAACCCCTGGATGGCGCAAGAGGGAGTGGTCTCGGGTAGAGATGCTCGCGGAAGAAGTTCTGGTTGTGTATATCATGTCGACCATCCACTACCGGCCCGAGAAACACAATGACTCAGAGCCAATAGGCCCTGTTCAAGATGAAAGGTCAGGTGGTTGAACACCACTCGGGTCAACATTTTGTCCACGACTAACAGGAGAGAGGGGAAGGAAGACTAACGTCTGGTCAGGCAAAACAAGCCCATCAGACTTGTTAGTCGGGGTCGATCAAAACATACTGACTAAAATCCTCACCTTGGCTTTCTCGTAGCCCTTCTTATAAACGCCTGTTTTCGTGGCAGCCTGGCTAACAATGTGAGGGATCGACGAGATCCATGTAGTAGTGAGCGACACGCAGATGAAGCCAAGCATAGCTCTTTCGCCTTTACAAGTGGACAATGGAGGCATATTTTAAGTGTGGAGATATTTGGCCATAATCATAAATTGAACGTAAAAGGTCTGTAGGTCGTTGATGCAGAATGTGGCCCTCCAGATTTGTAAATTTCAACAGGAAGAGCATCTGACTCAGGGGCCTTGCAGTTAGACATTTAGTTTTCTTGACCTGATCAATGCTTGGATGAATATCAAGATCATCGTTGGTCGGGACTTGTGGCATTCGTGCAATGGCTTTCTCTTCGTTAGCCAATGGGTAGTTGGGGTATTTCACTGAATTGCATTACCTAGAGCTCAAGAATAGGGTCCTTGTCTGTCAGTAGTGTAGTGTCATCAGTATTAAGTACAGGTGATGGGTAATTATATCAGGGATTAATCATAGACCGCCTTCAGTGCATTACAGAACCCTTCAAATCATTCATATATATATATATATATATATATATATATATATATATATATATATATATATATATATATATATATATATATATATATATACATTTCTGGATCGCATCTGCTTTGTTGCTATGCTGAACTTCTTTGATCTTTCTAAGCTGATTCTGGACTAACTTAGCATATTGGTGGTCTGTCTTTCCTTAATGTTGAGTAGGGATAATTTTAAAGAGAACTGGACATGTAGTCCTTTTCAGCGAGAGGGGTCTTTATGTCTTCATCGTTTTCATCAAACCGGGCTGCGTTCATGTCTGCGGTATTGCACATAATCTCCAAAGTGACAGAATACAATGTTTTCTTTCAGAGTAGCACATTTCTCCTTTACCGGTGATTGATAAAGCTGTTCCTCTCTTAGCCGAATATCAGAGCACCTGGGAAAAACTCCCTGCTACTGTTTCGCTGTGCCATTTTGGGATGCTAATCCTCTTCACGGGCCTCTGACCCCAATATCGTTTCCTCAGCTGTAATGTCAAGGTTACATTTTGACCCAATCAGCAAGTGGTTGGTCCTGCATTCGGTACCACACATAGTCTGTGTCTCTCGCACATCAAGTTATCATCCCTTCTGGTGATGACATAGTCGATAAGGTGCCACAGTTAGATCAATAATGCATCCATTACCTCTTTTGACGGGTTGGCAAGGCATATATTGTGTTTGGGATAGAGAGATGGTGTGTGGTACACACACTCAGCAGGCGGATTCCATTGCCCATTCCCCTCACGCCATGTATGCCAATTGTCCCCTTCCAAATGCAATGGTCGGTCCCCAATCCAGCATTGAAGTCACCTAAAATGATAAGTTTCTAGGATATTGCGACTCATAATAGAATATAGTTCAGTTCCTCATAAAACATCACATTGGTATCCCTGGGTTGATAATTTCAGGGGTATTGACGCTGATTAGAGTAGCAGTGTCGTTGTTTCCAAATTGAATTTATAGAAACAAAAGGCGGTCACTGATGCCTTTTGGAGGTTTGATAAGCTGGGGAACGAGAAAAGATTTGATGGCGATTCCAACACCTGGGTCTCGCCTTTCCTTGTCGTCGCGTCTACTGTAGAGGAATGTAAACCATGGATTGTTTTTGTGATCTCACCTTCACACGTTAGACGTATCTTACTGAGAGCAACGATATCTATTTTGTGCCATGTCAGCTCCCTGGCCACGAATAATATCCGTTTTTCAAGTCTATCGGAGACAGCATGATTTTGTAACGTGCAAATGTTCAATGTACGAAGGGTTCAAGACTTCAGCTTTCACCTTTCCTTTCTTCGTACATGTCTGCAATGTTTGTCTGGTATGTCTGATGATATGACATGCACTGTATTTTGATTTAAGTGAGGAAGAGTTGCACTGGTCGTCAACTTCACTTTCTTGTCATGAACCATCTTGGTCCAGCAATAAGACTTGTTGTTGAATGCCCACGATGAGTAAATTTGTTCGTTAGTGCGTCACGAAAAGGGCGTTAGGTGGCGGGTTGCAGCAGCTTTCATCACATCCCATTTGTGCTTATGAAGGTAGACCGGGTCCTCCATGCTGTTTTGCTATGCTTGCCTTCATCTGCTTGTCTCTCAATACTATGGTGATCGCGCCGATCCTCGCTAGCCGGATTGTCACGAGACAGCTCGTTTTCAGGACGAACTGCACCAAGAAAGTGAGGTGGGGTCCTTGGTCAGTATGTTCATCTGATCTCAACTGACATAATCTGATCGGTATGTTTTGTCTGAACCTGACTAACATGTCTGATCAGTATGTTTTGTCTGAACCTGACTAACATGTCTGATCAGTATGTTTTGTCTGAACCTGACTAACATGTCTGATCAGTATGTTTTGTCTGAACCTGACTAACATGTCTGATCAGTATGTTTTGTCTGAACTTGACTAACATATCTGATCAGTATGTTTTGTCTGAACCTGACTAACATATCTGATCAGTATGTTTTGTCTGAACCTGACTAACATATCTGATCAGTATTTTTTGTCTGAACCCGACTAACATATCTGATCGGTATGTTTTGTCTGAACCTGACTAACATATCTGATCAGTATGTTTTGTCTGAACCTGACTAACATATCTGATCAGTATGTTTTGTCTGAACCTGACTAACATATCTGATCGGTATGTTTTGCCTGACCAAACGTTAGTGCCCTTTCCACAGCGGCGAGACTTGGTTAAGACGGCTGGAGAGAGAACACGATGCAGTGAATGACCATGACATTCTGAGAGTCCTATCATGCTCTTTGCTGTCCTATCCGTTGAATCAGTCAGTGGTAGTACTGCAATTTCAATTCTTCTTCTTCTTCTTCTTCTTCTTCTTCTTCTTCTTCTTCTTCTTCGTACGCTGGTTACAGCGATATACGTTGCACTGTGTTAATTTGTTAGGCCTGTGGCCCAGTGCATACGATTTCAACAGGCGTTTCTGTAGGGATGCTTTCCTTAGCCTTTGGCTGTCCCCAGCTCTCTGCAAGGCAGCAGTTGTTTTTGTTCAGAGTTGTCTCTCTTAGGGAAGTTGTCTTGTAAGACTATCGAGTCTTCCCCACTCGTGTCTATAGGGTGTGGCAATGATATGATATGGACTATGTACTAGTTTGTACTATCCCGAAGAGAGGCAGTCCAGTGTGTCTGTGTATCAGGATCGTCACGTCCTGCCAGAAACGTAGCATATGCATGTGAGTGGGGTATCCCTTTGCTCCCTTTATTTTCTCGGCTCATCTGCAGTGATGGCACGCCTAGTATTCCCCGCCACCTGGGAGGTTGTCACAATAGGGAAGAGGTGCAATGTCCGCTGGACTGCATCTCTTCTGCGTCCATTCGGATGACTGATAGCAGACAGAGGTGAAGAGCGAGGCAGGAGTGCATTTAACCAGGTGCATTTCTGCGGCTCGACCGGGTCGGGCTGAGACGCGAGCCCCAGGTCCCAAACATATCGTAGCCTCCCATCACAGTGGTGAAGAGATTTAGGGCGGGATTCCATCTTAGAGGCGTTCGGCCGTAGTCCCGCAGATGGTAGCCTCGCGCCATTGACTTATTAGCCAAGCACGTGGACCAAATGTCTGCGACCTGTGATTCCTCTCGAAGAAGTGCATTTAACCAGGGGACAAGCCTGGTCATGGCACGGAGATGTTGTTCACCTAGTGTGCGGACATATATCATGATCAAGGGTTGAGTCTCAACAGTTCGCAGTGAGGTGGCTGATCTACTGCTCACGACACCCCGACCGAGAACTAAGTCTTCTACTAGTGGTTTCACACCTCATCGCCGTATAGGGTGAATATCGAGCAGCTTCTCGCCCGCTTTGGTCGGCGGGCGGCAGAGATTTTTTTCTGCGGTTCGACCGGGTCGGGCTGAGAAGCGAGCCCCAGGACCCAACCATATCGTAGCCTCCCATCGCAGTGGTGCTGAGATTTAGGGCGGGATTTCGGCTTAGAGGCGTTCTGCCGTAATCCCCCAGATGGTAGCCTCGCACCATTGGCTTATCAGCCAAGCACATGGACCAAATGTCTGCGACTTGCGATTCCTCTCGAATTAAGCAGGATTACCGTAGCAACGCCCTGTCATTTGTAGGGTAAAACTGATCTGGCTTCCGAGGGTCTAATACCAGCACCCCTTCCCTATTAGACCCAACGAATGAATATAGGGCTTTTTAGTCAGGCAATGACCAAGAGTCTGAAACCTGCGATTTCTCTAGGGTTGAGCAGGATTACCTTAGCAGCGCTCTTTTATTAAGAGGGTAAAACTGACCTGTCTTCCTTGAGTCTAATTCCAGCACACGTTCCCTATTAGACCCAACGAAAGTGCTCTCAGTCATTTTACAGTTTTGGCGTGTTGAGTCAAATTCAATTTCAATTCAATTCATATGCTGTCGTGCTATCTCCGCAACGAAGGTTGACTGCAATGGACCTTAAAGACCGTTTGTCTCTTGTCTTGACGCTACACTTTGCCAGAATGACATTAGTCTATCTTTTGACGTTGCTCTCCCACTTATATCGCTGTCCGCCCCTTGACGGCCGATCTTCAACCTTCGCTTCCAGTATTGTTTTCAATTAAGTATGGTGTCGTTTTATATGAAAATACATATTTGACTTGAATAATTTTAATGTCTGTCAAAAGATCTCTCTACATTACTACTCTCTTCAGAACATCGCTATTTGTTTGTATCTCTTTCCACGAAATGCAGCACATTATTCGGTATAACCATATTTCGATAACTGCAATAACGTATAATATAGATTATACTTTGGCTCCCAGACCCCCTTTCGGGCTTCAGGCCAGGATACAACGTACCCCATGTAACCCCATCTCACAGGTCCTGTCCATACCTACTTGTCTTTAGTTCCTGCAATGGGGAAGTTGAACATACTACTGATTAATGTAAGTTGTTGCTATTTGTTATAATTATGTGGACATGGCGTGACTTGTTTCCTTAACTTCATTATACTGGTTTAGAAGATACTAATAATAATAACAATTCCTCCTTCGTCGTTGATGAGGACCACCAACATCATCACATTTCATAATGCAATCCTTGAGTATGTGTGCGCTCATGACTGATCAAGCCAATTCGAGCCTGGAAAAGTCTATGGCACGATTGGCAAACGTAGTGGCTATTTTCTCTGCTCTTGGCTTCCTGATTGCATGTCTATCCTGAGCTGTCTGGATAAGGATACCCTCGCTGAATTCAATACCGTATGTGACCGTGCTCTTCCATGTTGATCGATTTTGAGTTCTCCCAGATGTTAATATCTATTTGACAGCACTTCAAGGATTCCTTCAGACTGCCATTGAAGCGCTGTTCTGGATGTCCTTGTGATTGTTCTCCTTCACTCAGTTCGCTATGCAGGAGCCTCTCAGGGTGTGTATACAACCAGTTTATTCCACTCCACCGATACTAAAAATAACTGAGCATCCATTTATTTTTGAATGTATTTACTGGCCATGTCTCCACCCACACCTCATCCTGTGACAATGCATTCCAAGCATTCACCACTCTTGACTAAACAAAATGTTTTCTAATAACTTATCTAGACCTGTCTTTCGTAGAGAATAAACCCCTAATTTAAATATAATTGGTCTTCTGAGCAAGCCCGTACAGAAAATATACTACTCAAAATAATTCGAAGGCCACTTGCCAAATATCACCCCATTGGAAATCGATATCTTGAATAGTTTGGATATTTACTTATTTGTAATATGGCGAGATTTGGTAAGTGGTCTTTGAATTAATTAAGTAGTATATTTTCTGTCATCCCATTTCACATGTCTTGTCGTCACAGATGGTTTCTATTTGTTGTATTTGGCCTCTGGACCTCGATCTTAACTGTTGTCACAATGTTTCGCAGACTCCTTTCTAATTAGTTCGCACTGATAGGTTTGGCTACATGACCTCATAGTTTTAACACCATTCTTTTTAGATTGTAATACATATATTCTCAGAACTTAATTTACAGCTGTCCTTTTCTTTACTATAATGTGTCCAGTTCTTCTTAGAAACCGTTATATGTCGAAACACGTAATTAACAATTCTTATACAAAATTGAATCTTAATCTTTATCAAAATAATGCAGTGAATTTGGTCCGCTTTCTCTATATTAAAAAAAAACAAAAAACTTGTGACATTGTTTTCTCGTAACATTTCCTAATTTTATTTCTTAGCAATCTAGGGTATGCATAACCTTTTTCCACGGTCTCAAATTTCAGATCTTCAATTATATGTTTCTGTTTCTTTATTTAATTGTCCAAGAATCTAAAAAATATTGACAATTATTTAATACAAAGTTATTAAAATGTTAAATTACGTCGTGGACGACGAATGTCAATAGTGCAGCTAGCGCCACCAATGGATTGTCATCACCAATAACGGCAACTTCTGAGACGTGACAGGAAAATCCAGCATATATTTTACCAGGAAACATTTTACAGTTATTTGTCCTGTTCGCCGAGCAAATACATTTATGACATATTTAAGAAATAATTTTGTGACCAAAGTGTAAGTATATCCTTGCATCTATTAAATTCTTTAAACGGGGATGTTTTATTAGTTCCGTAAATGAATTGTTATTTTTGTGTGTATTCTGTTAAATCAAGGTAAGTTCGTAATTTATTTATCTCCCCCAGGAGAGATAGAAAATGGTGGCACAGACAACAACATGTTGTAATGTTTTGCAACACTGTTAACTGATTTATGACTATATGTAAGTAGTAGCGTTTAAATCGTAATGAGAAGTCTAGCTCTATCATCTTTATATTTGATAGAAGCGCGTCTTAATATTCATTGATTGAATTGATTCATTGGAATAGAATCACGAGTTCGTCATTTACTTTTACTTTTTAGTTAGAATTATTATATAATATTTAAATATTAATAATATTATAAATATTAAATAGACTTTATTATATATATGCAATATAATAGAATATAGGTATACTAAATAAAGTGTAGAATAAAAATTAAAATATAATATACATTACACTGTAAGTAAGTTACAGTCACTGCCAGAGTAGATCTATAATAGTAAAATAATGTTTGTAGAGGAAGATTATCAATATCATCATTGTTGTAGTTATTATCTTGTTCAACCCATTGAATAATCCTTGCAAGAGTGGCCTTCTTATCTAAATCTGCTATAATGGCTTCTGCTGCTATTCCATCTAGTCCTGCCGCTTTCCTTTTCTTGAGTTTGGATATGGTCCTTTGGATTACTATCTTACTTGGTTAGTTGCCGTCCAAATTCAGGGTGTCCTCTGCTGGTAGGATGTTTTAGTGTTTCTAATGGTGTACGTCTGTTTAGAGTTTCTTTGAAATACTCAACCCATCGTTTCTGTTGTTCCTCCGATGATGTCAATATCCTGCCTTCTCTATCTTTGATTGGTTTGTCTCTGTATATATCTATTTGCCATTTTTTTTTGTTACTGAGTAGAGATCTCTCATAATTCCTCCTGTACTGTGCCAGCTTGTCAATATATTCCCTTTTATTTTTCTTTATAGATGTCTTGACCTCTTTGTCTGTAACAGTATAATTACTTTTGTGTTTCTGCTTTGGTGGTTCCTCATAGTCATATAGCTTTTGTAGCACTTGGTATCTTTTATTAAGTTTGAAGCTAAATTCTGCTGTATTCTGGTGTTGCAATAAGTGTACGTTATATTTCTTGCGCCCTGTACTGGGTACTTATTTAATTTGCTCTGCAAAATCCCCAGCAACATGTGATGGTCTGATGCTATATCTGCACCTCGTTTTACTCTTACATCTTGTAGTGAACTTCTGAACGCTTGACTGACACAGATTTGATCAATCTGATTTTCTGTTACATGGTCTGGAGATCTCCATGCAGCCTTATGTATCTTTTTATGTCGAAACATGCTTCCTCCAATTATCATTTTGTGTAGCGCACATAGCTCTGCAAAAATTTCTCTATTTTTGTTCATCTGTCCCATTCCTTGTCTTCCCATAATCTGTTCATAACCTAGGTTGTCTGGTCCCACTTTAGCATCGACGTCTCCCATTAAATTAAGAGATCTTTCTTTTTCTGTATGTCAAGGACCTCTTCCAGCTTTTTGTAGAACTCTTGCTTTTTATCATCGTCAGCCTCATTAGTTGGGGCATAGCACTGAAGTTTATATTGATGTGTTTGTTCCTCATTCTAAAGCTTGCGCTCATGATTCGGTTGGTAATAGCCTCTCACTTTATGAGCGCCCGCTGTGATTCCCTGGAGAGCATCAGTGCCACTCCCCCTGTATGTTGGGCATCCATTCCCTCATTTCCAGATACATTATCCTTTCCCTAGTATTCAGTCTCATCTTTTCTGACTGTCCATCTTGTTTCACACAGTCCTAGCGCTGCCAATTTGTAATTCCTCATCTCTTTAGTTATCTGGACTGTTTTACTTGCCTGGAATGTTAGAACAATGTACCAAAAATACTTTGGCGGTTGGAAATAGAAAAGAGTAGGCTTAACGGCCGCTGCTCTGACAAAATTTGTAGTTAAAAATCTACCAAAATGATTTATGCCTTCCCCCCCGGGCCACTTAAGCCGCAGTAAGTTGTAAAATACCTACTACGTATAGCCAAAGCATTCGGCTACCTGGCAACAGACATTAACATGTCTGTTTGAATATCAGGATTCCAAGTATTCAAAGTAATCCAGTTAATCGGCCGACATTGATATCTAAAAACATGCTTCATAAGAGTGACAAGAAACTTGCATGTTGATGTATGATTAATCATCTCTACTTAATCGGTCAACTTTAATATCTGAATACATTTTGTCATTTCAGAAATAAAGTTACAGTAGACAGTGGCATCAAACAGTTGTTGACCACTATGGGCAAAAATGGCAGCCTACCAGTTGTCATATAATTCACATCAGACCTGAAGAGTGCCACAATCAGAACAGTTACATGTAGGAAGTAATATGATTATGTAACATGCAAGAGAACATTTAGACACAGTTTTTGTAGTTTCATATCTTCTGGGAGTTCATTTAAGAATGACTGAATTAAAGTCAACAACATCTACTGGTTTGGTCAGTGTTGCCGGTGCTGAAGAAATTGCTACAACACATATAGCTTCAGACGTAGGCATAGAAATGGATGCTCCTGATGGAATAAAGAGGCTTGTTGGTGTGACTACTGGTAAGTTTCTGTTTGTTGTGTTACCACAATAAAAGTTGATGCGCGGGCACAAACTAGAAGACCTACTCATATTATTGAGAGTTCAATGGTAGATCACTTGCTTCTCATTGCAATGGTAGGAGGTGTGATCCCCGTTATTTACACACTCAGAGTTGAAGATGCAGAAGTGAATGAGTTGACAGCAGTAAGAGACTTATAGCTGGTTACTTGCAGTACGGTCAATGTCTCATATGGGGGACAGTGTGGGCTAGAGGTTAAGTGACACTACTCATAATCCGAAGGTGCTGGTTTCGCTCCCCATCAGCCGTAAATGCGGGAGGAAGCAGGCCTTACATAAAATGCATGCTGAAGTTGGATGCACTGAGCCGATAGTCGTAAAATAGAAACATAGTGCAGCGCACACTGCCTTGGGAAAAACAGAAATAAGGCGGGGAAAAATAATGTCCAATAACTAACCAAGACCATATTCCACCTCCAAGTGGCAGCCCTGGAAACAGACTGCAGCCGTGCAGCCTGGCTAAAAGATTAGGTATTGAAGAGGGAAGGCATAGCCAATACCAAAATTGCCATGCTGAAATGTGTCTGGCAGAAGGGCGCAGATATCGTAGCCTCACTGTAAACTACGACACAACGCCACATATGTTTTTTTTTCCAAGGCGAGCGCCGAAGAAGAATAATTATATACACACTCATGAACACTAAGTTGTAAATGGGTACTTGATTTACTGTTAGGAAGGAAAGAATGAGGGCGGAAACTGGCCATCCCCACCTCATTACAGATGAGGCCTAGTACAAAGAAGTCTCTAACACTTCATCCTCTGCAACAGTGTCTGCTATAGGACTATCTTGCTTGATCGTACCCATTTTTATTAACAAATACTTTATGGAATCAAGTAAAAGTGGTCCAAAGCAGACACTATCATCATGGGAGAAGTGTTAAAGGCTTCATTGTACTGTCTCAGTTATTTGTGATGTTAACCCTTTGAACTCTGGCTACCCAGTCCGTAAAATCCCATTGCTCTGTGTTCCTGAGAAAACACGCACAATGTAGAAATTTGAGTAAAGCTATTTACTATGACAAAACTGTGTGCTCTATAATTTAGTTATTCTATCTAAAATTGACTGACCTACTAATCTCCAATATTCCTATTTCAGTATAGTGTGGAATATATTTATCAAATAACTCAATATATTATGTGGGATACACCCCTCCCTTCAGGATCGCAGTTGGATCTTCCTTATCCTTTTCAGAATAATCACCATCTAAATACAATTTATCAGCCTAAAAATTCTTGAAAATACTTTCAGTGGCTTATTCTGTTGTTAGCTTTTTAGATTGGCCATTTTATTAATTTTCATAACTCCTTTTGATGAGGAATTCATAGCGAAGACATCCTTTGATATCTGCGTCACCATATCTGTTATTTCTGGAAATGTGTATACTATGTTGACGTCATTATTTTATGGCCAAAATCCAAGCCTTAACAAATGGTCCACTCGTCACACCTGCAAACAGGTGGCTCGGGGAATGGGGTATTTACATGCATCCTGATATATCGGTGTCACGAATTCAACTGGTTAAGTGGCCAGTTCACTTCTTTGGTGCTTTGTCTTTCTTATTAATAAATCAGGTACTCATTTACAGTTGGGGACGGCGTGGGCTAGTGGTTAAGGGATACGGCTCACAGATCGAAGGTGCTGGGTTCGCTCCCTAATCACAGCACCGGCCATTACTCCGGAGAAAGCAGATCCTTAAATAAAAAGCATTCTGAAGTCGGATGCACTGGGCTGACATGCGCAAAATAAAAACATAGTGCAACGCACACTGCCTTGGGAAATAATAAAATAAGGCGAACAAAAAAAAAAAAAAATTTACAGTTCAGTAGAACACGAGTAGGAAAAACTCTATCCAATATACTTCTCTAACACTTTTATGATATAGCTTGGGTATCCGAATAATTTGGGAAAATAAATGGGGCCGGTGTGATGTTATCCAAATCACCTCTAGTGTGGCATTGGTCAAGAAAAATATGGGACCAACACCATATTCCAAATATGCCACATTGTTTTGTTAATGTGATCATTACTTTAAAAAAAAAAAGCTTTAATTTGGGAATGCCTCCCTAACTCTTGACTGTCCCCAGCCTTTATGCAGGGCATTAAGTTTGTGGTCACAGTTATCTCTCCTAGGAAAGACCAGTCCTTCCTACTTTGATTTGTATTGAGTTTTCATTCTTTTTTATCGGTATTTGTCAAAAAAAAAAGGCTGTTGTGTTGTAGTTTACAGCAAGGCTACGATATCGGTACCTTTCAGTCCAACACATCTGATTTCAGTTGGGTTTTGTTTAGTACTGGGTTTTAAATCCCTATTCATTGGCCATACTACACTAGTGGCTAGTGCTGCATGTATCCAGGGCCATGACATGGAGGCGGAATTTGGTCAGCTATGATTTGCTGACCCTGATGCAAGTAGTCAGCTATGAGTCGCTGGCTACTGTCAGCTCATGCACTGCTGCACCTTGGTCCCAGGTTTAATTCTGGTAGAATTTACGAAGAAGCATATAAAAGATAAATTTTAAATTAGGATAACACATGTATGTTTCACCCACTCCTGGACATTGACTCTACCAGCATTATTTGACACAAATACTAGGGATGCGCCAAATAGGGCATTCAGTGAACGATTGTTTGGCTGAATAGTGCCCTGCAACTGAATATGAATAGACCAAAGAGCGGTATTATAATTTTGAACCCCCAAAAAAGTTGGACAACTTTGTGTTTCAGTGCTGTGCTAACTTGAGACAGACGTCTTGCGATGAGTACTTTTAGTTTATATTGTCACGGGGTGCATCAGCTGATTAGATATCATGTTAACGACCAAATGTGTTAATATCATCATCTGTGTTAGTCCGTGCATTGTGGCTGTTGTTTGGGTTTAAAATCATGTCTTGTTGTTTTCCTGTACTTTATAGTGATTGTTCAAGTATAAGAAATACAATAGTTTTAAGATATTTGCCCCATTTTTGTAACACTTTGAAACGTTATATGTTTTTGTTGATTACATAGGAAATGTTGGTCATGTATTAAACACAACTTTTTATGCCAAATGTGGACTCACTATTCGTATTAATATCCTGCTGAATATTATAAATCTCTATTCGGTGTATTCTTAACCAGCACACTGAAATATTTTAATTGGATTGAAACAGGGAATCAGTATTATGACTTAGAAAGCATTTATACAGAAATATGAAAGCCTCTTAAATCTTACAAATGACAGAATGCACTTTGAGCAGGAAGCCTTTTGAAACTTTGAGTGCACTGTTGATGGAATAGAATCAGTTACTGGGACATGATTATATAATAACATAATTGGTTTGTCCTGGTATCTCATTCTTTCTTTTATTCATTTATTTATTCATATATTTTTATGAAATACTCTGAATAATGTACCCGTAAGTGCTGTGTTCTGAGACAGAATTTTCACCCTGAAATCCCCTCTTGTGCAGTCAACAACCAATGTTTGTTGGATGGATTGTCGTGTGGATCCTGAGCAGCAAAGAATAGTGTGTTCAATCTTCTAATCACGTCATTAAAATCAACTAAAGAGATTTGTGCATGGGACTAATATCATCTTTTAAAAAAAATAATTACTGGAAAAACATGCAAAGTGCTTTGTGGCAGCCTATTGTGAGGAGACATCCGCAAAAGAGGTCCTATGCTTTGTAGGGAACATAGACAAGGGTGACAAGACAGGATACTAAATTAGTTGCTTCCCATTTACACTGGGGTGTAGAGGTTTACCAGAAATAGAATCTTTTATTTGACCTGGTGCCAATTCGGTCCTCTGTTTTTTTAATTGGTTTTTTTTTTTTACTTGTCATTGCCCATGACTTGCATCCACAAATCAAAATTAGTACATAGGTTAATTGAGTACCATACAGGGAGATCAAGAACATCATTAGAAAGCAGTAAACCAGACCCAATTCGCCAACTCAAAAGAAACCAACAAACTACCATATTTCGTCAGAGAACTAGTCACTGCAGACTACTAGAACATCTAAAATGACTAAAGATCTCACAGATCGATGAATGTCCATATGGAACAGGAGATCAGTATCCTGAAACCATTCTACAGGAATGTCCACTCTATAGAGAAATGAGATACCAGACCTGGCTAGAGGCTGCGGAGCTGAGACAAAAGCTGTGGTTAGTTTCTTCAAGAATCCTCTATTTATAAAAAATTAATGTTTGTTAGTTGCTGCTTTTTGAGTAGCCAACTCTTCTCTAATACCTCCCTTCTGGTTTATTACAACTTCAACGTATTTGAACTACTTGGCCTGTTCCAGATGCTTTTGACTCAGCATAATGTTATGTCTCTGCTCTCCACCGGGGTTTTTGTTTCCGAACTGCTAATGGTGTGGTTAGAATATAAATCTCTTATTATGGTGATGTGGATTCAAACCCTAAATATGGCATTGGTTATTTCTATCATCAATGAAGGAAAAATCAGCCAGTTCACTATGTCAACACTGCTAGGACAATCTGTCTTTGTTTCTCAGCCTTATAGTTGTATCTGATCTCGGTAACAGGAAAACACTAATTAATGTTTAAGTAGTCATGCTTGAGATGGAAGAACCTAAACTGTAGCAGCACTGAATGGGATATAGAAAATTGAATTATTTAGTGTGCTAGAATAAATGCCAAGAATGAGTGGCCTGACATGCTTGGATAGCAATCTCCTCACCAAACGGCTACATGTTGAAAACCTCAACATTTATTTTTTTGAAATAGTGGCGGAATAAAAAAAGTATTAATGGCAACATTATAAAACGGAAACGAAAGATACATTTAAAAGGCTTGTCTTACCAGCCAGAAATTTCAGCGTTGAGATTGTGAAAATTACCACAACCAGTAATTAAATACTTTGTCCTTGCTTTTAAAGCATTGTTATTTTTCCTTTACACAGGTTTTAATGTAATTTACAAATAATTTTGGGATCAAAGAATAATCAGGCTTAGGCAAAATATACTGATCAAGATCCCACCCTCCTGTCCTCGTTCATGCTTCTGAAAACAGGCTATACCAGAGCATTCTTGCCATCGAAATAGAGATTGAGATTGTAATCTCTATGGTGGTGAGCTTGCTGGAGAGCCTCACATTGTACTAAAGCCAGCATGACCGCAGTCCACCTTCACAAGTGTGTATCAGGATGACAGAAGAGTTACCTGAACTTGTCAATGAGTAATTTCGAATTACAACAGCAACATATATATACACATATATATATATATGACTTTCACACTTTCATTATTTTTGAGAGCATTAAATAATAATAGCTGTCCATCGTTGTCGATGAGGACCGCCGACATCATCCTTGTCACAGATTTCCCTGTTGGGTGTGGGTGCGCATGTGGCTGAACAGGTCAATGCGGGCACGAAAACATCTGCTACATATCAGGCACACGAGGTTTGTAGAAGGTGATGGTGTTCCCGCTGTTCGGAATTTCCAGGTCTCACGTCTGCTCTGGGCTTTCACAACACGGGCGTCTTCGCCGGTAGCTACACCCGATTTGACTGCGCTTCTCCAGGTGTCGATGTCTACCTGGCAACTTTTCAGTGAGTCCTTCAGACCGTCTTTAAATCGTTTCTTTGGGCGCCCTCTCTTGTGCCATCCCTCTCAGCTCGCCATAGAGAAGCTTCTTTGGGAGCCGCTCGTCTGACATACGGACGAGGCCCATCCTAGTCATGCTTTTTCTAGCAGTGCATGGATGCTGGGCATGTTAGCCCTCGAGAAAACCTCGATGTCAGTGACACAATCTTGCCATCGGATGTGGAATATTCGCCTCAGATGACCTGTGTGGAAGTGGTTTAATCTCCTTGCATGTCCAGAGTATACAGTCCAGCTTTCGCAAGCGAATAGTAGGGTTGGAATGATGGTTGCACGGTAGACTTTGAGTTTGGTCTTGACGCTGATGCCACGACGTGCCCAGACCATCGAGCGCATTCTACCAAAGGCTTTGCTGGCCTTTGCTATTCTGCTTGCCACCTCATCGTCTAGGCTGGCAGATCTCGATAGCGTGCTGCCCAGATATGTGAATTTGTCTACGACATTCAGCGTCTGCCTGCTGACTGTAGTCTCTGGTTTTGTGTACGGCATGCCTGGTGCTGGTTGGTACATGACCTCTGTTTTTTTTGCATTTATGGTCACGCCAAAATTTTTGCATGCGGAAGAGAACCGGTCCATTCCAACCTGCATGTTCAGTTCTGAGTTGCTCATTAGAGCACAGTCGTCAGCAAACACAAGTTCCCTGATTATGTCACCATCCACTTTGGTTTTGGCCTTCATTCTTCTGGGATTGAGTAACTTGCCATATGTGCTGTACTTTACGGGTATTCCAAGCTTCAGTGATCTGAAGGGGCCTGTCATCTTGGCCGCGAACATCATGCTGAACAAGGTCGAGGCGAGTACACATCCTTGTTTTACTCCGTTTGATACTAGAAACGTTTTAGAGATTGCACCGCTGTCCAGTACACGAGCACACATGCCTTCATGTAGCTGTTTCACCATGGTTATGAACTTGTTGGGGCAGCCAAACTTAGACATTATCATCCACAGCCCTCCTCTGTTTACTGTATCAAATGCCTATGTCAAATCAATAAATGTGGTGTACAAGGCCTGATTTTGTTCCCGACACTTCTCTTGTACTTGGCGAGAGGCAAAAATCATGTCCACTGTTCCTCTTCCGGCTCTGAATCCACGTTGGCTTTCTGGGAGGTGGTGGCTTTGTTCAAGGTGTTTGATGAGCCTGTTTAGCAGTTAGCACGCTAGGATCTTGCCTGCTACGGAGAGTAGCGATATATTCCACAATGATTGTCGCATTCCTTACGGTTGCCTTTTCTTTTGTACAGGCGTTCTTTAGCTCCTGCAGAATTTTTCCTTCAACCCACATGTGGCAGAAGAGTTCAGTGATCCTTCTGGTGAGGGATGGGCCAGCTGTCTTATATACCTCTGCTGGTATTGCATCCACTCCTGGAGCTTTTCCTATAGATAGTGAACTGATTGCCCTGTCGACTTCCTCCTCGGTGATGACTTCATCCAACGCCAGGTTCAGTTCCACCTGCGGCATTCGCTGGATGGCCTCCTCATTTATGGATGATGGGTGGTTTAGTGTTTTGCAGAAGTGGTCTGCCCATCTGTCTAGAATCTGAACCTTATCTGTTAACAGTGCCCCATCCGCACTGCGAACTGGAGTATTACTAGAGGGATGCGGGCCGTAGAAAGTTTTCACTGCCTCGTAAAACCGTTTGGTGTCATGACGCTCGGCGAACATCTCAATTTCGTCAGCTCTTTTGCGGAGCTAGGAGTCTTGCATCTCTCTAAGCCTGGTCTGGACAGCTTTGCGAGCAGTATTGAAGGCAGCTTTGCGAGCAGTATTGAAGGCAGCTTTTGCTGCCGGAGATGGTGTGTCCCTCTGGTATTCCCTGTGCGCTTCATGTTTTGCATCGAGAAGGCCCTGTATTTCCAGATCGTTTTCATCAAACCAGTCCTTATGCTTGCACGTGAGTGGGCCAATGTGTTTAACCTGTGCCAACCATAGCGTTAAAATCACAGAGGATGACCAATTTGTCAGATTTGGGGACCGATAAGTGCGTATGAGAGCATTGATAGTTTTGTCCATCACAAGTGATGAAGACTACTCTCTTTGTTCAGCCGTGTGGACAGTCGTATCTCTTGCTGTGTCCGCTGAAATGGGTGACTTGCGCGGAGATTTGGATTAAAGTGAGGAAGAAACTGCGCCTTTTGTCAACCTCACTCACAGAGCCTAAGCTACCTTTTGCCAGTGGCAAGACATTCATCGAGACGACTGGAGATAGCATAGGATGCAGATTTTGCCTCAGGGTTACCACCGAAGCCTTTCCGTATACATGTAACACGCAGGGTAGAAAGGTGGGAAGGCATCTAACGCAGTTTGTCGTGCCTTTTCGATAACCACAAGAGGTCGTATGGACAACACTCAGCGTGTGAGTGAGTCTGGCATCTCTCCCCAGCTGTATTCAGTTCATCATAGTAACATCTAAAATTCTCACACGCCATATTCGTGAAGGTGAACCGGCAGAACTAACCCGTGAGATACGACACATGTATAAGCGTAGCGCCATTCAGCCGGCGTCCAGACCAGGATAAACGGATGGAAGAAATCACAAAAAAAGAACGAGATAAAAAGTCCAGACGGAAAACAACTCCACGTATCCGTGAACACAAGTGTAAGTCGTCGGCTAGTGTGAATTCCAGGCAAATCCGTGGTCTGGCGGCATCCATAATGATCCAAAACAGTAGAGAAATGTAGACTCGCAGCCAGTTACGGCGCCATCTTTGCCAGATTTTTGAGAGCATTAAGCAGTTGTAAAATACGGAATTGAATTTGTCATTATCACAATCAAGTTGGAGCATGGGCTCACAACCTCAGCTGTTTTCCCTGCAGGGAGCTTGCATTTAGAGGCTTATCCTTGGAGGTTCTCATACCCTAAATTGGAATCCTCACTTGACAATCTTCTCATGGCCTTGGAGGTTCTCATACACTCAATTGGAAACCTCACTTGACAATCTGCATAGGCCCTTGGAGGTTTTTCTACTGTTGCAGGTTCTCAGACACTTGTATTGCACACACCCTCAGCTAAGAACTCCTACTGTCAAGTAAGGTAACCATAATGTTATCAATTGGATCATCAAAGCTGTTGCCAGTAATAAAAACACACATGTGAATAAGCATGTGTTGCATTCAATCTAGTAATTTAATGTAGGACACTATATTTGAAGTATATATGCAACAATGCATTGTAAAACTCTAGGATGTGTGGAAGACTAATGTAAAACTCTAGGATGTGTGGAAGACTAATGTAAAACTCTAGGATGTGTGGAAGACTAATGTAAAACTCTAGGATGTGTGGAAGATTAATGTAAAACTCTAGGATGTGTGGAAGACTAATGTAAAACTCTAGGATGTGTGGAAGACTAATGTAAAACTCTAGGATGTGTGGAAGACTAATGTAAAACTCTAGGATGTGTGGAAGACTAATGTAAAACTCTAGGATGTGTGGAAGACTAATGTAAAATGGATATAGAGAATTTGCAAGGAGGGCCTGTTCGGTTTGTAGTCTCCGAGTTATGCAAGAGTCCTAGGTTTCCCAGTTGTAGTGCAATATGAGGTAAAATAAAGTCATCTCTATGGGGATCGTAGTCTCAATCCCTGCCTTGTTTTGCCAGACTGCTGGGGCTGAAATGGGATTGTTTCACAAAGAACATCCAAGGTGCTGGAACGTCCAAGGAATAGATCGTTCTTCTTGCTTTTGAGCTGCCAAATGTTCTTTAATGTGCTCAGTGTATACACTTGACCTCTGAGTTAATCATCCATCTTCGATATGACTAGTCGCTAAATCCGCAGGTTTATGGAGCTCCTGCCGTTTCATGCTTGGTTCGTCTCTTGAGAGGCCAGCATCTTTTGCTGTAGATGATTCTAGAAGGAATTGATCGTTAACTCACGCTACCTGGTGATGATAGTATTGGTTCTACTCTTTCCTGTCTAGAAAGTGGCCATGAGATCTACACAGAAAATTAATATTAATTTCAGGGTACTATTAATGCTTCTGTCATATATTTACGTCACTTTTGTAGTTCCTCTTCATATTACCCAACTCGGGGCTGGAATTTGCAGTATATATTTGATAGTTTATCAATACAAACCCTACATGCTGTGTTCCAGGGCAATCCTCAAGGGAATGGCTCACTGAACGCCAATATACGCTTTTGTTGCCCCAGGTCTTCAAAACAGCGGAAATGCATATATGCACCAATTTTTCTATTGTCTTCACTTTCGTGAGAGTGCTGGCAGGGAAAATGAGATAGCTTGATGTCTGGTGTTAGGAAGAGAGCCATGTGTGTTCAGGGCAGGTTGTGTGCCTCGTTGCATGTGGTGGTCCCTCTAATTGAAATGTATATATGCATCAGTTCCTCTATTGTGTAAGCTTCCGCGTGAGTGCTGGCAGGGAAACGAGATAGCTTGATGTCTGGTGTTCGGAAGAGAGCCATGTGTGTTCAGGTCAGGTTGTCCGCTTTGTTGCATATGGTGGTCCGTCTCATTGATTTCTTTACTTCTTTTCGCTCCAAGTGAACATATGCCACCACTGCCGTGGACCCTTAGTATATATAAAGTATCCAATAGCATTACTGCCGTAGGGGTGTGAGGTGTTAGCGATCTCACATTTCAAAGGCTCGGCTATATGAGGGCGGTAGCCATCTCCTCTCCCTCGCCGCTTTTACTTCCCGGACTGAACCGGTACCCATTTAAGGCTGGGTCGACCCGGGAGCCATTGCGGTCTGAAAAAAAACATTACCGCCTCAACTGGGGAATGAACCCAGGACCACTCAGATGCGAAGCCAGCGCGCTAACCACTGCGCTACGCGGCTCCTTAGTATATATCCAGTGACGATTTCAGTGCAATTGATTTACATGATTGCAAAACTCACTCTTTAGTAGCCCTTTACAACATGCATGGAAGGTTACAGTGACCCTACTCTTTACCACTTGTCCCAGTTCGTCTCATGGAAATGCAAATACCGTAATCCTGGTGTTCATTCAGGCACTGTCTGTGCCAGGTAGCCAAATGTCGTCTAAACTCATCTTTGTATTTTGTTCTGGAGTACCATACCGGACCAAGGTTTTGTCGCAATCCATCTCTCTGTCTCATTGGTAGACGTCCGGGACGACGATTATAGGTATTTTTAGAAATTGCCCAGCTTCCTTGACGCTGTGGCTGATGATGACTATGAGCATTTCTCCGTCTATGTCCATACTATACGATCACACTTTAGTATGCGGAAGACTTTCACAAGGGCTGCCGTGGAAAGTTTGGGAGAGATTCTGTCGTACGCCGCGTTCAATTTATATGTTAATTGGCCGGTAAAAAAAGGGTGATATTGGTAGAACAGCCCTCGTTTATATCTGCTATTAGCCACGCAAATTGTTCCTTGATTTTGTAGGGCATTTATTATTGCAGTCACTTCAGTGCTATCGAAGGCTTTGTCATAGTCCACGAAAGCAATGCATAAGTACACATACGTCCCCTGTCCTCTCCATTAACTGGTTGAGAGCGTTGAGGTGGTCAATGGTGGAGTAGCCTTTCCTGGATACCGCCTGCTCTCGTGGTTGATTCTTATCAAGTTGCTGTACTAGTCTGTCCGAAACTACTCTTGCGTCAAGATTGTACAAGTTGTATGAGTGTTCATGGAACTTGTGTTTAGAAATATTGGACATTGTAAGTTCAAGAACAATTGATTTTCAAGTTCGTTTCTCATTTACTATTTTTTATATAGCCATTTTTGACCTGTTTACTGACTTCCCCTCGTAACATAAATGAAAACTGCAGTAACGCGTATTATTATATTTACAAGACTGCGTGAAATGTTGACAGCTTATTATCACTCTACTTTATGCTATATACGAGGGCACTTCACATGTTGACAGCTTATTTATCAGTCAATGACACGATGTTTCGAATTTCTATCGCAGTTTTTTGTCTGATTAGTATAGTGGTAGAGCTCTCACTTTTCAAGTCAAAGGTACATGGTTCAGCTGTATAGGGGGCTTATTTATAAATGGGCACTTGATCTACGGTTAGGGAAAGAAAGGCGGCGAGGAAGGGAACTAGCCACCTCACCTCACACAAGCTGTGACTTAGAACAATGAACTCTCTAACACTTCATCCCCGACGGCGACGTTATTTATTGCAATTTCACGATTTACAGTTAAAACTTCCTCGTATACTATACGTGTATACGAATACCTATTATGGGATCAAGATGCTGAGCAGCGCATGAGCTGCAGTGGTCAGCGACCATAGCTGACTGCTAGCGTCAGGGCCAGCGAACCAGAGCTGCCAAGACCCTTCTACGCCTCCACGCGGTGATCCTGGATAACGGGCTGCAGCAGGGTAGACTGGCTAAGGAGAAGGGATCGAAGAGGGAATGCTAACCTGGTACTCAAAAAATTCTTGCTGAAGTTGGAGTGTTGGACCGAAAGGTGCAAATATCGCAGCCAAGCTGTAAACTACGACACAGCGCATTCCGTTCTCTGGACTACATTCTGCTACTTACCCTTTGAGGGTTTGGTAGCGGGAGATTGAGAACGAACGAAGAAGAAGGAAGAATATCTATTATGTGGTAATTCCTTCAGACATGAAATTCATTTCTAGATATTTCCAGTGTGAAAAGGCTGCTTCAACCATTTTGTCCCTGGAACTCTTAAATATGCCATTTGCTAACTCTGGTAGCCGATGCCAACGGACCATCTCCTAAATTCGGATCCCCGTGTCGGTAGACTGCGTTCCGCATGTGTTAGTGCACAAGAGACTGACTAGCTGGAACCATCATTGATCCAGTAGAAGTGTTTTGTTCGTTTAAACAATAACAAGACTGGATTCGACCTGAATAGAATACCTTTAGCTAACTGCACGCGATACACAGTTGGTTCTGTTAAAGGATTTCCAGCATGTGTCATACACTCGATTCTAATCATCTCATTCTGTGAATTGTGTAAATTGATTGATTAATTAACCTTTTTGCGCTAAGTAAAGCATCAGTACCACCGGGCAGTTTACACGAAGCCTAGATCCGTGCATTTTGAGTGGCTATTTTATGTTTGTGGTTTTACGTGATGGAGTTGTTAGTTATATGCGGTGACCTTTTACATGTTTGGACGGTTCTTTTCACACAATACACTAATCGGATGAATTGTGTAGCTCACTGATTTAGTATTAATATTAGGCACATACTTGTATAGATATCGATCGAAGCAGTCGCTCGCTAGTACAAGGCTTCTATATTCTCTGGATACTTCCAATCGCATGTTGTATGTGTTGGTTTGCATAGCTCCCGCGTCAATGGATCCATGCCCAATTTATGTGCAAGCTGTTTGTGACTATCCCATCTTAGGACGTTTTTTAGATCAGCGATGCCCCTACCCCCACACACTTCGACCAACCTTTCTGTCACTCCTCATCATTGCTACCATTTATCCAGATTAGAGCACCCATTTCAGTATTCTGCAGTCCTTTCCTCGGCACACTGTGTCTGCCATTTTCCGTACAATTGTGTTCTTATTGCACCGACAAATGATATACCCAACCTTTGTATCTATCTTCAGTTCACATATGTCGTAGAGAGGTTCGACCTCCTATGTTTCATATTTATTGACAGGTGGAAATCCTTTGGTGACTTACCAGGTCAATCCCAGCATCTATTAGCCCCTGGAATATACGATCACCTATTTTTGAGACTGGTGGAGGTGGAAGCGTAAATTAGAGCAAGGTAGACGCGCAGCCTATCAGGCGCCATCTAAGCCGCTTCGCCAACCACATAACCAAGACCTGTTATTATAGCCACACAGTCCCTTTTTTTTGCGACATATTCTATGTCTGGTGAGAATCCCTAGAATAATTTGAGTATAATTTTAACTTGAATTTTGCCCGAGTAGCGGCCGTTAGGCCTACTATTTTCGATTTTTAACGTGCGCGCCACTGCACACGGGTGTCGGATCAGAGATCAAGGGAAATATTTACTGGATGATCCACGTGAAAAAAATCTCCTGGATTTCTACCCGCGACCTCCAGCACCAGAGGCGAACACCTTACCTCGAGACCACTGGGTCCCCCATTATTTTCACTGTGATATTGTAGACCATTTAGTGTACTTCTACTATTTTTGATTGCATCTTGTTCTCTGTTTCAAAGTTTTCTTTGACTTCATTCATCACAAAACTCACAACCATTTCCTCCTATAGACTTGACGATTCCTTCTATTTCTCTTGTCACCGTACATTTTATCCCTCTTCTTCTGTCGCCTCACTTTCTACCGGGTTGTAGCCTAGTGTCGTGGGACGTCTTCCCCTCTCTCGTGGACCAAGTAACATTTTACAGCAGGTCTCGTTTACGCTTTCTATCCATCTTTTCTTCGGTCTACCTCTCGCCCTTCTTCCTGATATTCTCATGTAGAATGTTGCATGGACGCTGTGCTCTGGCTGCATTCTCACATTTTAGTCCTCAAATGGGATCAAGATGCTGCAGTGGTCAGCGAACCAGAGCTGCCAAGACCCTTCTACACCTCCACGAGGTGATCCTGGATAACAGGCTGCAATAGAGCAGACTGGCTAAGGAGAAGGGATCGAAGAGGGAATGCTAACCCGGTACTCAAAAAATGGTGGATGAAGTCGGATGTGTTGGTCCGAAAGATACAAATATCGCAGTCAAGCTGTAAACTACGACACAACGCCATACCTACTTATTATTGTTTTTTCTGCACTTAGGTGAATTTTATGACCATCTACTGTACTGCACACCTGCCAAGAAACGTATAAAAGCCAAATAGGTTGACATTTGTAGGAGCGACGTTCTGTAAAGCACATGCGACTTACTATAATCCTCTAATTCTTTCATAGAGTTAGCGGTCTTTCTCCATCTTCTCTTGTCACCGTACAATCTCAATTTGGCTTGGTACGGGGTCATACAGCAGTATGCAAGAAAAAGCCACTTTATTGCAACATGATTCAGGGTATATTATAAACACCAGTTGGTAGCAGTCTGACAACTTTCTTCCTCACATTATTTCAGTAAAAGCAGACACTGCTGTCGGAGATGAAGTGTAAGGAACTGTATTGGCCAGGCTCAGCATTTTATGAAGAGGAATACGTCAGTTCAACTATGTCTTTTCTAATATTACAGTAATCCGGCTACTCATTTACAGCTGGGTCGACATGAACATGTCGATGACGTGGATGTAACCTGGTTCCTTTGTCGCGAGAAACGCGTTCTCTACCACTAAGACGCTCACGCGTTCAAACGTCAACACGGATTTGTATAAAGAAAGGATTGGCTAGCAACAATTGCGGGTATTTCCATACAATTTTCCAGGAACTGTGCTGACGATGACCGTATGTGGATTTCTCTGTGTGTATGTTAGGCAGCCAGCAGATGTTAAATGGTGGTTTTTATCAGTACCAGTTACCGGCCATTGATGGTTCGTATTTGTAGTATGTTGAGCAGCTGGTATCTCACTGATCTGTTGTGGCACGTGTGAACTACGTGGGACGTGTGAATTACAAATTAGCCGTTGATTTCGTAGTACGTATAGCTGTTTTTTAATGATCTCAATGCTGCTCTACTTTAATTGTGTTTCAGTATCTGCCACTTCTGTGTTCAGGTTTTTTGGTTATCTGTAGACTCGTCGCTAGGGCGAAGTGCACAGACCTCTCTAGGTCCGGGTGGCAGCCCCACAGCTTCTGGGGTACCTCGGCTTATTCTGGCCAGGATTGGCATCGTAGGTCTCTGTATATTGGGCAGTCCTGCATGATGTGTTCAGGGGTCAGGACTCGGGTTTCACAGGGGCAGTCACTTGTGTGTGATATCTTGAGCCGAAGTAGGTGACCCAATAGTCTGCACTTTCCGTTCTCGGGCGAAATATGGTGGTCTGTTGGTGGATTAGGTAAGGTCTATTGCCCACTTTCACGTCTTTCTTCCATTTCGAGTTGTACTGATTGTGAATGATAGTTTTTGCCTCTCGGTAAGACACTGTGGATAAGTTGTTCCATTTTACCACCTGCTTTGAGCAGGGTATCATCTCTCATTCCCTGTGATTCCAAAATGGGAGAATGGGAGGGTGGTCACTGAAGACAATGGGAGGGTTGACACTGAAGGCAATGGGAGGGTGGCCACTGAAGACAATGGGAGGGTGGCCACTGAAGACAATGGGAGGGTGGCCATTGAAGACAATGGGAGGGTGGCCACTGAAGGCAATGGGAGGATGGCCACTGAAGACAATGGGAGGGTGGCCACTGAAGACAATGGGAGGGTGGCCACTGAAGACAATGGGAGGGTGGCCACTGAAGGCAATGGGAGGATGGCCACTGAAGACAATGGGAGGGTGGCCACTGAAGACAATGGGAGGGTGGCCACTGAAGGCAATGGGAGGATGGCCACTGAAGACAATGGGAGGGTGGCCACTGAAGAGCAGATGTTGAGATTTATATCTGCCACTGATAATCCACATTATATTTTCATCAGCTAGTCTGTATCAGGCTGAGGTTGATTCCCACACTCCTTTGACGATCTATCTGTCTATTCGTTGTCAGTGGCGATGACAGGGATATCAGGTCAACTGTATCGCGTCGATGACTTTATATACCAAAACTTCAAAATAACAGAATAATTTAATCCATACAACAATTCTGGAAGATTCGCCTAACGGATAAACACATTATGTGTTCTGATAAGTTATTTGATCCTTCTGCACACCATTTTATAACTTTATGAAAGCAACTAATATATATTTATGATTAACCGACTACACACGGCACAACATTTAGGTCAATGCGTTTTCCAGGACATGCACACTTCTTGTAACAGTTTATAATATACATTACTCTTAGCATTCAGGCAACATGGGGTACCTGATTATTGTATATCAACACATATGTGGTTGTTTCATACGTCAAGCTTGTACACGTGCAATAGCAGAGGTGGATACTATCGCAGTGGTTTAGTATTTGTTAGTAAAAGCTCCAACGATGTCCATCAACACGGCAGCTGTCACGTCATTCATTGGTAAATCTAAACATTTATATTCTGATTTGTGATGCAATGTTCATGTTCCTCTGCACCATAAATGTTTGGCATGACTCGTCATCATGTGTATATGTACACATCATACATTGTCTCTCTATCTCTTGTAATTGTTGAATGCTCACTCTTTACCAATACGCTTTTTGTGCGTCACTTGGTAGATGTTTAACCGTCTCTCTATCTCTTGTGTTTGTGGTAGATTGTAGGCTGTATTTATATATCTAGTTTTTCTGGTAGATTTTCAGCCGTTTCTCTATCTCTTGTGTTTGAGTAAATTTGTAGCCTGTTCTCTCTCTTGTGTTTGTGAAAATGTGTAGCCCTTTCTCTACCTCTTGTGTAAATTTGTAGCCTTTTCTCTGTCTCGTGTGTTTGAGTAAATTTGTAGCCTTTTCTCTATCTCTTGTGTTTGTGTAAATTTGTAGCCTTTTCTCTATTTCGTGTTTGTGTAAATTTGTAGCCTTTTCTCTATCTCGTGTTTGAGTAAATTTTTAGCCTTTTCTCTATCTCTTGTTTGTGTAAATTTTTAGCCATTTGAAGTATATTTTTATCTCTTGGCTGGGAGCGAAGAGTAATCAGGGCCAGGTGAAACACAATGATCAAAAGCCCACCTCACGTCCTCGTTCCTGATCTTGATGACAGACTGCGTCACGGCAGTCTGGCAAACAAGGTGGGGTCGATACTGTAATCCCCTTACAAAGGAGCTTACTGATGAGTCTCGATTTGCACTATTGCCTGGAGGACCCCGGTCCACATTCTCAAATAAGTGTCGGGATGTAAGAAGAGTCACCGTAACCCGCTACCAAAAGAAGGTAGTTAAGAGTTACCTCGGACGAGTAGCTTCTAACAACAACTATCTCTTGCATTGTTGTACATTTTATAGGCAAGTCATGTCACCTGGTCTAGGTGATAATGGATATTCAGTCCTGTACACAGTCAATTAGTCACAAAGCCCATGGCTCCACTTGCTGTAATGACCTTTGATCACATCTCGCAACATTCAGCCTCCATGTTTCGGTCCCACTCTGACTATGTTAGCTTGTATGTGAATATTATAAAAACACACATATACATATAGGGCATACCAGATTGGTGGGACGGGACTCAGTGGTCTATAGGTAAGGTGTCCGCCTCGGGTGCTGTAGGTAGCGGGTTCGAATCCCTATGTTTAAAGAAGGGCGTGAGTTAAGGAAAGATCTTCCGAGACCAGGTCAGGCGCATGATGTTGCGTTAACTCACGTCCTTTTTCAAACATCATTGTCCAGTTCTTGACTGTTGTCTTCGCCACACTTTTGTCACGGTACACTGCCTGCATTCTGCGATGAATGTCAACTGATCGCCATCCTTGAGCTGTTAAAAACCGAATCACCGCTCGCTGATCAACTCTGGACGGATTCCGTATCACACCCGCCATGTTTTCAACACGGTCTTATGAGGAAACTGAGTCGGAGGATAATGACATTTTGCAAACTTGGCGGTTGGTATGTGCTGTTTATACCAGAAGTAAGAAGTGACGTCCTCATTCGCATCGTATGTTCACTTGCTACAGTTTGGTCCGGTTTCATTTGAATATACCTCGTGTATGTGTATATATATGTGTTAATATATATATATATATATATATATATATATATATATATATATATGTGTGTGAATGTGTGTATATATATATGTGTGTGTATATGTATGTGTGTGTGTATATATATATATATGTGTGTGTGTGTGTATATATATATGTGTGTGTGTGTATATATATATATATATTTATATATACACACACGCACATATATACACACACACCAAATGTTATCTCAAGTTTGTATTGCTATAATTATCTCATGGTGTTGACTTGAGAAAAATGATAAGCACTACTTTACTGATAGGGAAGAGTGTGCTGGGCGCTAATGACGCGTTTCTAGTACTGTTGAAGATGTTGACGTTAGATATGCTGGTACCTGTGTTATCAGAGTTAGACCCGTAGCAGGGGTCTTGAACTACTGGCTGGTCCAACCAAGTCGAGCAGAAGGAGGGTCTGTTAGGCTCGGTAGAAGGCTCACGGCAGGTGTTTGAAACTCATAACCAGCTGAATGTCCACGACCATATCAGATTCATTGCCTGTGGATCGTACGACAGTGAAGTCAGCGCCATATTTCCTTATCGGTTGCCATTGAGGTCATTGACGCACCATATCTCACCGTGATAATTGTTGACTGTTCTTTATGTTTGATGAGACATTGTGCTACTTACCAAATGTTTGTTCTAACTTCAGTATTATCTTTCTCACATTCCCCAAAAAGAGGACGGCGTGGCCTAGTGCTTAAGTGGCACGGCTCACAACCCGAAGGTGCTGGGTTCGATCCCCATCACAGCACCGGCCGTTACCCCGGGGAAGCAAACCCTTAGAAAATGCAGGATGAAGCAGACCATTACATAAAATGCATGCTGAAGTCGGATGCACTGGGCCGACAGGCGCAAAATAAAAACCACGATGCAACGCACACCACCTTGGAGATTGGAGAAATAAGGTGAACGCTAACAAAAAAAAAATATTCCCAATATCAACACCAAGTCTCAGAATGTATCTTTTCGTAGCTGCGGCAAACGTTATTCTGTTTTAGCACAGCTATTGCTAGAAGACAAATTCAGTATTTTATTCCGCCTTATACTCTGTAACAAAATAATAATTCTACCATTTATTCAGGAATTAGTTAATTCATTTATCAGGATAATTTTTTTAGACAAAGTAATTTTTCAAAGATTCTAATTAAAATACCGGTTTTTTTTTTTTGCGTTCGCCTTATTTCTCTAATCCACAAGGCGGTGTGCGTTGCACTGTGGTTTTTATTTTGCGCCTGTCGGCGGCCCAGTGCATCCGACTTCAGCATGCATTTTATGTAAGGGTCTGCTTCCTCTTGCATTTTCTAAGGGTTTGTTTGCTTCTCCAGGGTAACGGCTGGTGCTGTGATGGGGATCGAACCAAGCACCTTCGAGTTGTGAGCCGTGTCACTTAACCACTAGCCCACGCCGTCCCCTTAAATATTGATTGATCTTGATGACCCATTCCTCAGCGTAGCTGTGGGTCCTAACTTCGTCTCCAGCGGAACCTCTCTTTGGCCACGGAAGTCCAATGCATGGAAAGCCCTCCTCCAGAAGCGTCTCGGATGTTGTTGTACTGACCAACGCATTGGAGGTCTTCTCCGCTGTCTCGGTGTACCTCAGGGGTACTAGATTGCTGTTGCTTCGTTTCGTCGAAGAGAGTCCCAGGTCACTCTTAATTTTAATACTGATCAATACTTTAACAAAATAAAATCTATATTTAAAAGCTACATTAAGAGGAATAACAACTACGCGTCTACGAATTGTCTCATTCAGAATTGGTAATCGTTTATATAATTGTGTGCGGGTAATATTTTATATAATTGTGTGAGAGTAATATGGCAGCTGAAGTGTCACGTGCAGTGCTCAAGAAGACGGCCCAAAATAGGAATACGTGTAAATGGGCAACATCCATTGCAGTTCTTTATTTCAAGAAGGACCAGAAGAATGACGTCATTATAAATACTTTAAGTGGTATTTCATTATGCCATGTCTTCCAATCTTATGACGTGAAATGTTGGCATTTAATGATACTGTATCTTTAGTTTTATGAAGTGGGATGTTGACATTTCATTATGTCATGTCTTCAATCTTATGAGACGAGATGTTGACATTTCATTATGTCGTGTCTCTAGTCTTATGAGACGAGATGTTTACATTTCATTATGTCGTGTCTCCAGTCTTATGAGACGAGATGTTGACATTTCATTATGTCGTGTCTCCAGTCTTATGAGACGAGATGTTGGCATTTCATTATGTCGTGTCTCCAGTCTTCCCTTAAGACCAGGGAACGCTTGAAATTTGTTACACTTGAAACCCCACCGTTTCTCTTGTAGATTCATTACCTCTCAGTTACAGCGGCCCCACATAATAGGACGTTAAAATATATATTAAATGTAGAATGTCCCTATAATTGTTATATTTACGCTAGTCCAGTAATGCAGTGGTTTTTCATTTCTATTAGTCTTTAGTATTTAATTAGTGATCTCTATTATGGACATGCACCATTCAACCCTGCTGTAAATTGGTATCCGACTTATTGGTAGAGAAGGAAAGGCAGCGAGGAATGAAATTATCCATTTCTCTCTCATAAAAAAGCAACTGAGGTCTAATACAGTGAAGTGTTTAATACATCATCCCCGTCAGCTGTGTCTAATAGAGGGAACTCAATGGTGTCGAGATAAGGTGTCCGCCTCGGGTGCCGGAGGTCGCGGGTTCGAATCACGATGGGATTTTTTTGGAGGGTGTGTCTAATTAATTTTCCATTGTTCCTAATCTCTAGCCTTATTGTCTTAGTTGCTGCGGATCTGTGTTTGGTATTAACGCTGGCTATCAAACACTTACAATGCAAAGTCGACTCGTGTCTGCTAGGTATGCATGGGTGTACCGTTAGACTCCCTCAAAATATCTATGAGACGGTGTTTCTAAGAATCGAGGTTACTGCAGTCCAGGCATACCCATAGGTGCCCAGTCTCTCTCAGCAAATGGCGCAGTGTCTGGATACTATCTGTCCATGTAGCTCGCTGGTTGTACACTCTCTTCCCTTGTCCTCTCATGCGTCCTACTCTGCTCGAACTTCGTTTAAAGTTGAAACTTTGCAGCCTGTGGATTGCTGCTTCATTTATTGCGTTGTCCTTATCTAACAGGCGGTCATTGATTGATTTCAAAACGTCCTTCCTATCCATCACTAACGTGCCCATAATGAGAGCTTGTGAAGCCGAGATGTCAGCTCTTTCATTGCCCTGAACCCCAGCATGACCACGACAGTAGATCCATGTCAATCCCTGCAGGTTTGAAACCCCAACAGCCCCACTCGTACCTTCGCCATCCCTTCTGTACCTTCTGAAGTACGGCTTGCGCGTCTGTCACGATGACTGCCCTCTGAATTGAAGTGCCTGGAACACAGAACCGCCAGGCATGGCGTAGAACCACCATCAGAGGCACCTCCTCTGCCGAATATCGCAGTCAAACTGTAAACTAGCGACACAACGCATGCCCTTCTCCGGACTACATTCTGCTACTTGCAAAACTCTGTTCAGGGCTTAGTAGCGGGAGATTGAGAACGAACGAAGAAGAAGAAGAGGCATCTCCGTTGCCGAGGAGCGCAGGATCTCTAATGCGCAGAGAAAACGTACTGTGTGAAAAGACAAAACAACTGACACTCACATGTCCAACTCTGACCATGCTGCATATGTGAAAGGGGACCCTGTACCATAATTGAACTATACAGCCATCCCCCGACTCACCGGTGAGGTGCAGCACAACATATCTGGCTGCTTGTTGTCATGGCTACTATTGTACCGTTATCAAGACATGCTTTAACTTGCTTCAGGTTTGTTGTTGTTGTTGGGCGTTCGCCTTATTTATCTAGTCCCCAAGGCGGTGTGCGTGCACTGTGGTTTTTATTTTGCGCCTATCGGCCCAGTGAATCCGACTTCAGCATTCATTTTATGTAAGGGTCTGCTTCCTCCTGCATTTTCTAAGGGTTTGCTTCCCCGGGCTAAAGGCCGATGCTGTGATGGGGATCGAACCCAGCACCTTTGGTTGTGAGCTGTGTCGCTTAACTACTAGCACACGCCGTACCCAACTTGCTTCCGGTTGACAATATAACCGTATGCAACAAATCAGCGTTAGCCAATTGAGGAAGTATCACTTGACAGATGACGCAACACTAAACTGAAAAGTTTCTTGACACTAAACAGCATATGAAGATACACCAGAGAGGTCAATATTCGTACCAAAGTTAAAATATTCAACGCAAGTGTCAGGTCGGTGCTGCTGTAAGAAGCGGGAACGCTTAGAACGACCGAAGTCGTGCGCACAGACGCCAGTTCTTTGTTAACAGACGCCTACGAAGGATATTGAACACAAAGTGACAGCACATGGTGAGGATAAACACCTATGAGAAATGAGTCAACCACAGTCATTGGAGCAACAGAAGAAGCGAAGAAAATGGGCTGGATAGGACATACACTACGGATGGCACAATCAAATATACTCAAACACGCTGTTACAGGAAATCCCCAAGGAAAGAGAAAGAAATGTAGACTAAAAAATACACGGAGAATAGAATGCGAAAAGGAACAAAAGATTAAACGATTACACTTGAAGAGAAACAGAAAGAACAGGGTATGCTGGCGAAATGGCAATGGCTTATGCGCCAGAGAAGTGACGGGCTTTGATTGATTGAAACTCAAAAAGTGTGCAGAGCTGAAGAAGAAGAAGAGTTCCAGACAACGGTCGGGTGCATCACGGGAAGAGCGGCCGAGTGCATCACGGGAAGAGCGGCCGAGTGCATCACGGGAAGAGCGGTCGGGTGCATCACGGGAAGAGCGGTCGAGTGCATCACGGGAAGAGCGGCCGAGTGCATCACGGGAAGTCCTCTGACGGTGTAAAAATTAACGATGGGAAACAAGAAGAGAAAGAAAACTTGTCTCTTGTTACATGAAGTTGATCCTTAGGGTAAATTCCACGGTCCTTTGTTTGAGAGCAAAGGATAGAACCACTCGTGATTACCATGATTGATTTTATTTCTCGTTTCAAGTGATGCATACGGTCTGCAGCCGGTCCTTACACAAGAAGCATGTATTCGAGAAAAGGCAGTGGTGGTTTCATAGTAATGGTTTTACACGATGAAGCTGCCAGTCCCAAGCACAACTCTCGTTAGCCACCTTTTGCGACATGATTGAAATGTTGCAGTGGTTCCATTCTTTTCTTCCGCAGTACCATTCATGTAGCTCCTTACTGCAAAATAATGCTTCTGCCAGGGATAAAGTGTTTTTTTCTTCTTCTTCATACGCTGTCAGACGTCGACTGGAATTTGTGGAGAGAGAGCAGCGATCATCATGAGGCTGTAAACACTGCCACAGAGCTTGTCTAGTGTTGACATGTGCCTTCTCTGGTCCTCGTCTGTTGGAAAATTTTGCAGCACATATTCAGGGGTCATTTCCCCAATACCACAGGTGCATTCGTCAGTAGCGCCTATCTTCAGCTTATTGAATAGATAGTCTGTTGTGGCCTGTGCGGAGTCTGAAGACCACCAAGTGTCGTTTGATTGTACTAACCATCATCTTTCCAATTGGTCAGGTGAAAAGTTCCCTCCCTCGTTGCTTTGATTGTACTAATCATCATCTTTCCAATTGGTCAGGTGAAAAGTTCCCTCCCTCGCTGCTTTGATTGTACTAATCATCAGCTTTCCAATTGGTCAGGTGAAAAGTTCCCTCCCTCGCTGCTTTGATTGTACTAACCATCAGCTTTCCAATTGGTCAGGTGAAAAGTTTTTCCTTTCCTTCCCTAACAGTAGACCAGGTGTCGATTATTGATAGCTGGATCGACCGGAACGTGTCCATAACCAGGATATAATCCGGTGACTTTGCTTTCGTCTGATAAACACTCGTCTTACCTCTCAGATATAGTGATGTGACACACCCTCCCCCAGTTTCAGAATACGACGGGAGATTACTGGGGTAGTAGTTGGTTATTTAGTTTTTCCGGACAAGTTGCTCTTTCGTAGTCAATGAGGGCAAGTTAAGCGATATGTACGTGTGTTTTGGATGTAGGCCTATCAGATGTCAGTAACTGTTGGTAAGGCAGGCAACAGCTTTGTTTCTTTATGTGATGGGTCATGGACAGATGTGCTGCATGTGTTTCTCTGCCATGCATGGCTCGTGTGATGACTCTGACTTGTTTAGGTATTTCATTAAGTACCATAACGTATGTTTTGGATAGCAAGAAACGAACAATCAAAACCAAGGTCATGGTCTACAATATGTGTGTCGTCAGTAAGCTCATATATGATAGCGAAACTTGGGCAATATATGAAAGGCATAACAACTTCCGCCTGCGATCTATCCTTGGAATGGCATGGAGGGACATGGTAACAAATGTAGAGATGTATTATCGCACCTATCTCCCACGCATGGACACTCATCTTAGGCAGCGGAGGCTACGATGGCGAAGTCATGTTCGTCACGTGAAATATGCCCCCCCCCCCCCCCCCCCCATCCCCACAGATATCCTCTATTGACAGTTGGTTTATTGCAAAAGAACAATCATCCGACTACAGCAGCTGGTGTTTAAAGATGTGTGTGAGCGGGACATAATAGCACTGGGCATGGGTCACACATCCAAGTGGAGGTACACCTGACGAGCCACATCAGGCTGGGTGAAAATAAGATGTGTGTGAGCGGGACATAACAGCACTGGGCATGGGTCACACATCCAAGTGGAGGTACACCTGACGAGCCACATCAGGCTGGGTGAAAATAAGATGTGTGTGAGCGGGACATAACAGCACTGGGCATGGGTCACACATCCAAGTGGAGGTACACCTGACGAGCCACATCAGGCTGGTGAAAATAAGATGTGTGTGAGCGGGACATAACAGCACTGGGCATGGGTCACACATCCAAGTGGAGGTACACCTGACGAGCCACATCAGGCTGGGTGAAAATAAGATGTGTGTGAGCGGGACATAACAGCACTGGGCATGGGTCACACATCCAAGTGGAGGTACACCCTGACGAGCCACATCAGGCTGGGTGAAAATAAGATGTGTGTGAGCGGGACATAACAGCGCTGGGCATGGGTCACACATCCAAGTGGAGGTACACGCTGACGAGCCACATCAGGCTGGGTGAAAATAAGATGTGTGTGAGCGGGACATAACAGCACTGGGCATGGGTCACACATCCAAGTGCAGGTACACCCTGACGAGCCACATCAGGCTGGGTGACAATAAGCTGTGTGTGAGCGGGACATAACAGCACTGGGCATGGGTCACACATCCAAGTGGAGGTACACCTGACGAGCCACATCAGGCTGGGTGACAATAAGCTCCTGCAGCGCGGGGAACTGAAACGACAATGCCGCAAGGAAAAAGACAAGAAAAGAAAATTAAATAGAGAGGTACCATTCAAAAGTCACATCAGTATATAGTCAGTCATTTTTGAAAGGGGCTACTATAGTTAGGCATGACCGAAAGGGGCTACTATTGTGAGGCATGACTGAAAGGGGCTACTATAGTTAGGCATGAGTGAAATGGGCTACTATAGTTAGGCATGACCGAAAGGGGCTACTATAGTTAGACATCACCGAAAGGGGCTACTATAGTTAGGCATGACTGAAAGGGGCTACTATACTGTTTCTGCTGCTGGTGCTACTATCACTAGATATTACGACTTCTGTTCTAAGTTAGAATAGTATGCCCTGTTTCTTACATCGCCTAGTTTGTTGATGTCATTACTGTGGATATTTTGTTTGTTGATATATAGCTGGCGTCCTTGGGCCACATCCAACACACCAATCGAGCATTTCCTGCCCGTTAGTTGAGCATGTCCGATCCACCATTCGAAAATATTCGTCTCGCATCGCAAACTAAATATATTTCTCTCGGCCCGCAGTTGTCCTAAAACAATAAATCAAGTGTGTATTTCAGCCTATAATGTACAACCACGCCATTAAAGTCAATTGTATTGCCTTCTCTTATACACACGCGCGCTAACACACACGCACTCTCTCTCTCTCTCTCTCTCTCTCTCTCTCTCCCTCTCAATCTCAATCTTATAGGAACTATAGTTCTGCATATTTTGTATATATCAGTGTCTGAGACGCTAAAAGTCGCGAACGGAAAGCAATATCGATCTGCAACTTTCATTTAACATTCTATGGCCGATTTTCAGATGGACGCAACTGATTTCAAGTCGCTATGTCGTTTCATTCGCGAGTTATGGGTATACGAATGCGCGAATACTATTGTGTATCAGCAAATAGTATAATCGTGATCTCATGACTCAATTTGCTTGGCCATATTGCTCATGCGTGAGATAATAGGGACTTGGGCAAGCTGAGTTCGGAAGAGAGGATGGACCGGTTGGCGTTGAAGAAATGGACATGCTGAGGGTGGAGGCGACGAGAAGGGTGGGTTGGAGAGCGGAGATGGGAGTGCAATGTGACGAATTAGAGGACAGATTGTGAGTGTAATAGGGATATGTCGGAGGGGGATGGATTGAAACAGTTAGTTGCTCTCTTAATTGTCCTCATCTTTCCATCTCTTTGGAGAAACGTCCGTGGGGGTGCTTAAAATTGAAGGTCACCGGAACGTCACTCTTTGTAACCATCTATGGGTCATGCACAACATCCCCTACTCATCTGCATTTTAAAAAAAAACATTGCACTTTCTAAGACGTCACTGGAGATGGTTCCATGCCTGATTTATGTGTTGCGAGTTCTGTCTTCTACAGAAACTGCCAATGTGCTTCACTACCATTGTCCTTCCAATGACTTGTAGGGGATCAAGACGCTGAGCAGCGCATGAGCTGCAGTGGTCAGCGACCCATAGCTGACTGCTAGCGTCAGGGCCAGCGAACCATAACTGCCAAGACCCTTCTACACCTCCACGCGGTGATCTTGGATAACAGGCTGCAGCAGGGCAGACTGGCTAAGGAGAAGGGATCGGAGAGTGAATGCTAACCCGGTACTAAAAAAATGCTTGCAGAAGTCGGATGTGTTGGACCGAAAGGTGCGAATATCGCAGCCGGGCTGTAAACTACGACACAGTGCATTCCGTTCTCTGGACTGCATTCTGCTGCTTACCATTCCAGAGTTTGGTAGTGGGAGATTGAGAACGAACGAAGAAGAAGAAGACAATGACTTGTAGCTTCTGTTTATGTTAGGTTCGTTTATCTTACAGTCATAGATCATGACTGAAAAAAATCATGCTGTTTTAGTTTTCTAATGATTTACTCAATGTGAGCGGCTGATTGGCGCAATGGTAGAGCACTCGGTTTTCATGGCAAAGGTACGCAGTTAAGCTCCTACTACTGGCAGCTCCAATCATCGCAGCTGTTAATGCTTGTTTGATTTACGGTTAGGTAAGAAAAAGGCAGCGAGGAAAGGAACTGGTCACCCCACCTCACAAGCTTAGGCTTAGTGTACTGAAGTCTCTAACACTTCATTCATTCCTGACCAGCGATTAAGTCTGCCGAAGAACTTCCTCCTTTTTTACTCAAGGTCCGATTTTGAGTCGACTGCTGCCTTTGTTATAGTAATTGAAGTTGAGGTCTGAAGACGAACGAGGAAGAAGAAGAAGAGAGGTTTTTGGAATGCTGCATGTTTATTAGTGTGTTGATTGGCTGGTAGAGTAGGCTAATCTCGATTGAGCAGCCATTATTTTCTGAGCTCACTTTTCTCCAATGCCTTCATTTCTCAGGACATTTACTACCTCGGATATTTCACTGCCGTCAAAGGTTTCTTCATAATCCACAAACACAAGCGACAGATGCGTATTAACTTCCAGTGACCTCTCCATTAACTGGTTGGTTGTGTGGAGGTGGTCGGGGGTTGATTAACCTTTCCTAAAGCCCGTCTGTCCTCGTGGCTGATTTTCGTCATATTTCTCCTCGAGTCTTGTTCACAATCAGTATTGTGAAAGAATGCTTCTCGAGTCTGTTCTCAGTCACTATTGTGACAGATTGCTTCTAGAGTCTGTTCACAGTCACTATTGTGACAGATTGCTTCTCGAGTCTGTACACAATTACTATTGTGTAAATTTTGTAATTAGACGAAGAAAGCCAATAGATAGGAAGGAAGTTCACCAGTACTTCTGCCTCCTTGTGAATCCAAATTGTTTTTGTTTTCCATTGGTCAAGGACACATTTTAAATTATTTATTTAAAGCTATAAAGGATTGTAGCAATCTCTGACACTACATTGGTTCATTTCCCATTGAAGGTTACTGATGTCTGTTGACTTCATTCGTTCTCAATCTCACTACCAAGTCCTGAAAAGTCTTAAATAGCAGAATGTAGTCCAGAGAACGGAATGCGTTGTGTCGTAGTTCACATCTTGATTGGGATATTTGCACCTTTCGGTCCGACACATCCTACTTTAGCAGGATGTCTGTAGATACCCACTTGTCCATCGGTTCAGCCATTTCTCTTGGAAGTTGTTTTGAAATATTGATTTTGTTGTCTTCATATTGATTTTGTTGTCTTCGGCTGACTGTTATAGGATTTGCCTTGAGAGCAGATAGTGATTGCTGTTATGGTTTCTTACAGTAACGGCGAAGGTACTGAGTTTAATTACCGTGTTTCACACGCTGCAGTCTACCCTGCTGTGTACGGATATCGGCATTACTGGTAGGACGATGAATGCTTCGTTGAGCTCATTTATGCATTTCTCATCTTATCTGACACTATAAATTAAAATGGTTGAGCATTTTCCCGTCGTTTTTGATATCTGTCATTCCAATTTAGGTTTCTAAAGATTTACTCAAAGTCCGTTGTGAAAGGTTTTGTGAATGCTGCGTTGGATTAGTATTTTATCTAGACTCTGAGCAGTGCATGATCTTCAGCGGCCAGCGACTCATAGTTGACTGCTAGCGCCAGGACCAGCGAACCAGAGCTGCCAAAACCCTTCTACACCTACACGCTGTGATCCTGGATAACAGGATGTAACAGAGCAGCCATTCCTCTGGGAAGTTTCAGTGTTTCACATGCTCCAGTCTATGCAGCTGTGTACGGGAATCGACATTACTGGTAGGACGATGAATGCACCGATCAAGGGAACTGGTCACACCACCACACAATAAAACTTCATCCCTAAAGGCAGTACCTACTATAGGGCTACGTTAATATGTACATAACAATAACCCCATCCTTTTAACTACATATTAGAGAAGAGTTGTCAGCGCTACGAATTATGTTCAAAAAGTATCCGACATTTGGACTGGAAAAATACAATTACCCGCCTGGAGGTTTGGAACCCTAATCCCCTTCAAAGTACTCTCCTTGGGACTCCACACATTTCTCCCAGCAATCCCGCCATTATTAGAAGCATTTCAGGAAGGCCTCTTTTTTAATGGACTCGCGGGTTTGGGGAACAGTAAAAACAAATCACAAGGAGCCAAGTCGGGGGAGAAGGAAGCTTGACGGACCAGAGGATTATTCTGTTTGGTCACTGTGCGACACCTACTACCGGACCTGTGGACAGCGGGAACTTGGTAGCTCCATCATGACAACGCACGCACGTGTTCTTCGCACCTGATCCAGACTTTCTTGGCCAAACACAACCTTCCTCTGATTCGCCAGGTTTCCTAATCCCCCGTCAGGGCTCCTTACGATTTTTGGCTCTTCTCCAAGCTGAACATTTTGCTAAAAGGAACCCGATTTGAGTCATGGGTACTCCACACATTTCTCCCAGCAGTACCGACATTGTTGGAAGTATTTCACGAAGGCCTCTTTTGGAATGGAGTACATGCAGAATGCGACGATCCAGCTGTACTAATTCCAAAAGAGGCTTTTCTGAAATGCTTCCAGCAATGGCGATATCTCTGGGAGAAATGTGAGAAGTCCCAAGGAAATCACTTTGAATCAGATTAAGGTTTTAAACCACCAGGTGAGTATTCCGATTTTTTCCGGCCCAGAGGTCGCATACTTTTTGAACACACCTTCTACACATAATGTTACATCATATTGCGGGAACACGCAACACACATACACGATACGGAACAGTATCATGGTATTGGTAGACAGAACACACAATCGAACAACACGATGATTTATGGACTTCACTATCGATAGGGAAATGTGTGTGTAGATACACGATTGCCTACATTAGATGACACGGCGCGTTGAATAAGCACTGATACACTTCAGATTTACACTCAAAGCACAGCAATTGAACGTGGCACACACGTAATTGTACCAGGCAAATGTGACCTTATTTATGCAGCTCTCCACGCGAGACTTATCCATTCTACTTCTGGCAACGCCACTAAATGAATGACACATTTACATAATTGTTGAATACCGGTAGTATTTAGAGAAATAGTAGACATTATTGTCGCCTTTAACTATCATGTGTACATTCAGACGCACACACACATCAAATCACTGGTTAATACATCCTTATATCACATATTTGTGATTGCGGTCCGGGATGGAAAGCGACGTGCCTCTGCCAATAGAATACAGAGAGGCAAACCTTTCTCTCTCTCTCCTCCTAACCCCCACTGAGGGTCTTGTGGCTTTTCTAGGTGTCGGCGCATGGATGGTCCTGTGGCTTTTCTAGGTGTCGGGGTATGGAGGGTCCTGTGGCTTTTCTAGGTGTCGGGGTATGGATGGTCCTGTGGCTTTTCTTGGTGTCGGGGTATAGAGGGTCATGTGGCTTTTCTAGGTGTCGGGGTATGGAGGGTTCTGTGGCTTTTCTTGGTGTCGGGGTATAGAGGGTTATGTGGCTTTTCTAGGTGTCGGGGTATGGAGGGTCCTGTGGCTTTTCTTGGTGTCAGGGTATGGAGGGTCCTGTGGCTTTTCTTGGTATCGGGGTATGGAGGGTCCTGTGGCTTTTCTAGGTGTCGGGGTATGGAGGGTCCTGTGGCTTTTCTTGGTGTCGGGGTATAGAGGGTTATGTGGCTTTTCTAGGTGTCGGGGTATGGAGGGTCCTGTGGCTTTTCTTGGTGTCAGGGTATGGAGGGTCCTGTGGCTTTTCTTGGTATCGGGGTATGGAGGGTCCTGTGGCTTTTCTAGGTGTCGGGGTATGGAGGGTCCTGTGGCTTTTGCTCTCACCCAGGTCAAAATCTAGAGACGTGCCTCATTCCTACTTCTTAGTAATTAACTTCCTTGAGCGATTAGCTCTAGGGTTGCTAGATTAAGAGTGAAAGGGAAGTCCTATATCTTTCCTTTCCGCTCGGATGAAGCCAACCAGGTGTTTGACTGATTCAGGACCACAGCGGCAAACATAATGTAAAGTAACGCTATGTTTCAGTCTCTTAGTCTTAGTCGACCTATACTTCTACATGGGCGGATACTCATGTGCAGGTCCCAGCTCTGGCGTGAACTGGATATATCAGGAGGAGGATTTCCTGCTTAGCGGGCTGGACTCGAGCAGCTTATTACTCCGCTGCTTTTTGACTTGACAAGTGCCGCGGAGGGTGGGTTTTTTCGTTGTGTGAATCCACCTTAATAGACTCAACACTAGAGCAAGGTAGACCTGCAGCCTGTTTGACGCCATGCTACTGTAAACACGCCACCTAACCATGACCAGTGTTATGCCTTATCACACAGCTAGTCTCCTCTTACGTCATGCTCTCTGTGGGGCAGTGGTCCTATTATTGTCATTGTCATACACAAAGACCCCGGCGTACCACTCGGTCAAGTAACAATATGTTCACATATCAACACAAAATCATGACACTTTTAAATAAGTTACCTGGGCTGTTTGCCACCAGGCAGGTGGATAGATGGCATTAAAGTGATTGTGCGGCGACACCGACTCACATTGACCGACGCAACGCACTTTGCGCATATCTCCCCACGCCGCTCAACGGCACAAGTGGAAAGAAAACTAACTATAGTTTGCGGGTCACATAAACGTGGCTGAGGGTTATGTTTTGTGTACTACACGCTTCCCTCAGATGGTAATCGCATCAATCAGTTCAATAGTGCTCACTGCACGGTTAGCGAGCACTGTACTAACACTACACAGCATCATACCACCGTACGGACAAGCGACCCAAACGGTAATCAACATTCCGCATAGTGTATTTGCAGTGATGCAGCCTGAACGCGCCCGAAACAACGCGAGTCGGCCCGGACCCGTATTTTCGCAATAAATCAAATACAGCATGTGCATGCACGATGGAAAGATAGATTTGAGTAACCCCCTTCAATCAATCAAAACATTTCAGCTCCCTGTGAAATACACGTTTTTAACAACTACACACCAAGTTCTGCCACTGGGCATCCGTCCATGTCTTCAGCAACTAACGTCCAAGTTCTGCAACGAGGCATCCGTCCAATGTCTTCAGCAACTAACGTCCAAGTACTGCCACGGGACATCCGTTCCATGTCTTAAGCAACTAACGTCCAAGTACTGCCACGGGACATCCGTCCCATGTCTTCAGCAACTAACATCCAAGTACTGCCACGGGACATCCGTCCAATGTCTTCAGCAACTAACGTCCAAGTTCTGCAACGAGGCATCCGTCCCATGTCTTCAGCAACTAACGTCCAAGTACTGCCACGGGACATCCGTCCCATGTCTTCAGCAACTAACGTCCAAGTTCTGCAACGAGGCATACTTCTTCTTCTTCGTACGCAGTCAGACAGTAACCATTATTTTTTCGAAAAAAGCGGCGGTCATCCTGAGGCTGTCGCCACTGCCATAGAGCTTGTCTTGCAGTTCCGCTGGTGATGGCCACATCTGCTCTCTCTGATCCTCGTATGTCGGGCAGTTCTGCAGCAGATGTTCAGCGGTCATTTTACCAGTACCGCACGGGCATTCGTCGGTACCACCTATCTTCAATTTGTTGAATAGGTGGTACCTCAGTCTATTGTGGCCAGTACGAAGTCTGAAGACAACGACCTGCTCTCTTCGGTTCAACTGGTAATAGGCATCGTTTTTGGTGTAACCAGTATGTTCGGTTTCCTATTTGGTCATGTATCTGGCTTTGATAAGCCGTTTTGACTCTTCGTACGCAACGAGGCATACGTCCCATGTCTTCAGCAACTAACGTCCAAGTACTGCCACGGGACATCCGTCCCATGTCTTCAGCACCTATCGTCCAAGTACTGCCACGGGGCATCCGTCCCATGTCTTCAGCAACTAACGTCCATGTTCTGCAACGAGGCATCCGTCCCATGTCTTCAGCAACTAACGTCCAAGTCATGCCACGGGCATACGTCCAATGTCTTCAGCAACTAACGTCCAATCCTGCCACGGGCATCCGTCCCATGTCTTCAGCAACTAACGTCCAAGTCATGCCACGGGCATACGTCCAATGTCTTCAGCAACTAACGTCCAATCCTGCCACGGGGAATTCGTCCCGTGTCTTCCCTGTTTCCTTTATGCTTGACTCGCTCTTTCTTCTCAGTGTGTGCTTTGGTATGTCTCTACTTCTTTTGTCATTGGATCACCAGAACAGAAACTGCATTTTAATACCTTCAGCTGCTTTCCTTAATATATGCCATGTTCAATGACGTCGTCTTATTTACCACCTCAAGGAATATCCCGTGTCGTAGTTTACAGCTTGACTGCGATATTTGCACCTTTCGATCTGACTTCATCATGTCATTTTTAGGCATAGAGTTAGCCTTTCCTCTTCGATTCTTTCTCCTTAGCCAGCCTGCTCTGTTGCAGCCAGTAATCCAAGATCACCTCGTGCAGGCGTAGAAGGGCCTTGGCAGCTCTATGTCGCTGGATCTGGTGCTAGCCATTGCTGATCACTACAGCCCATGCACTGTTCAGCATCTTGATCCCATAAGATTAGTCTTATAAAATACATAATTAATCCACAAATCATAACCATTTTTTCACCTTTTTTTATGCGTTCGCCTTATTTCTCTTTTCACCAAGGCGGTATGCGTTGCACTATGGTTTTTATTTTGCGCCTTTCGACCCAGTGCATCCGACTTCGGCATTGATTTATGTAAGGGGTCGCTTCCTCTGGCATTTTCTAAGAGTTTGCTTCCCTTGGGTAACGGCCGGTGCTGTGATGGGGATCGAACCCAGCACCTTCCGGTTGTGAGCCGTGTCACTTAACCACTAGCCCACGCCGTCCCCCGACCCATTCTGATCCGGGGGGATACAAAGGATTTACTTTATTTTAAAATATCAGATATGGGAAATTGTTTATAGATACATTTCTTAACTTAACGTTTTTATACTCGTTTAGAAGACTCTGCAGAGTCTGTAAACAACCAGTTTCTTGTACATTTCCTTTCTCTAAAGCTATGTGTATCTAATCTATTCTTAAATGCATTAATTGTCCCTGCCCCAACTACTTCCTATGGCAATGTATTCCAAGCATTCGCCACTCTCTTGTTCTTGTATGTGGTTGTATTTTGAGAAAAAAAAAATTGTTATAGTCTAATTTATCCGCTCCTTTGATTATCTTACAAACCTGTATGAAGTCATCTCGAATTCTTCTCTTTTCTAGACACTGTAGGCCTGTTTTTCTGAGTCTTTCCTCATAACTGTAATTCTTGAATCTCACTATCAGCTTTGTCGCTCTTTTTTGTATTCTTTCCAGCATCTTTATATTCCAAACCTGTCCACGGTACTCCAATCTAGGTCTTACTTATGCTTTATACAGTTTGACTATAAGTTCCTTGCTCCTATATTTCATTTTATCATACCAAACATTGCATTAACATTTTTCACTGCTACATGGACTTGCTCACTCACTTTACCTGTATGATCTATTATAACCACTAGGTTCCTTTCCTTTTCTATCATTCTAATATTTTTCTCGCCTATTCTGTAATGATGTTCCATATTTGATCTACCCATGTGGATGACTGTACATTTATTTGATTTGGGTTCAAACTTAGAAGACAGTTAGCTCTCCACTCAGGAAACGTATGGCATGTATGCAATATCATGTGTTTGGAGAGCCGTCTGTCATAGGGGAGGTTGATCACACTTAACTCATGAGAAATGCAAGCTGCCCCGTGTTGTTTCTCTTTAGTCGTGCATAACTATCTCTGAAATGCCTGGTCATGCTTAATAAGCACGTGTTTCCAATTATGTAGATATATTCACTTGCGTTCGTTATACAACTTGTCGCTATTTTGTCTTTTCAACAAACTGATAGACATGTGTCCTTGTGGGAAGAACAGATAAACAGTGTAACGTAAGTATGACGACTCCATGAGAGGAGCAGTGTGTCCGCCTGACCCTCTCCAACTAAGTTGAGAGATATCCTGTATGGCGATAAGAGAAGTCTGAGACTATGATTATGCTGGAAATATATGTGGTTGTTTGAGAGGGAGTGGCGAGGAAGGGTTTTATGTGAACGAAGTGGGTTACAGTGGCTTCTCACATATGTCTAGGCGTACTGCACGTTGTTTCGTTTTCGTCTTGTTCCTCTTAGTTCCCCTCTTCTTCTTCTCATTATTTCTTTTAGTTCCCCTCTACTTCTTCTCATTGTTCCTCTTTGTTCCACCTCATTTTATTCTCCTTCTCATTATTCCTCTTACTTCCTCTCTTCTTCTTCTCATTATTTCTGGTAGTTCCCATCTTCTCATTGTTCCATTAGTTCTCCTCTTGTTCTTCTCATTATTCCTCTTGTTTTCCCTCTTTGTCTCATTATTCCTCCTAGTTCTCTTCGTTTCATCGTTCCTTTTAGTTCCCCTCATCTTCTCATTATTCCTCTTAGTTCCCGTCTTCTCATTATTCCTTTTAGTTCCCTTATTCTTCTCCTCATTGTTCCTCTTGCCCCTCATTTTCTTCTTCTCATTGTTCCTCTTACCCCTCATCTTCTTTTCATTATTCCTCTTAGTTCCCTTCTTTTGTTTCTCATTGTTCCTCTTAGTTGCCCATTTTCTTCTTCTTCAGCTCTACACTCATTTATCTGGGGCACTACTGTGTTTCGGCTCCTGTTTTTGCCATTTGATCTTTAGTTTTCTATTTGCCTCTCTATTTTTGAGCTGGAAAAAATTGTTGGGTGTGCTGGGGTTTGGTTTAAGTTTATTTTTTGGTAACAAACGACAGAAGCATCAAAGGCGATAGCCAAATAGGGTTCAGCCTCTTCAAACCCATTTTCTTTGGGCTGCGTCTATGGCATTACTGAATTTCGCCACCTGTGTGTCTGTCGGTTGGTTGTTGGTATATATTTTATACAACAAATGTGCTAGGACTCTTAATTATGCCAATCCGTTTTTGTTGTTTTTTTTGGTGGCTTCGTGATTGATTGTCTCACCCACAAATGACACAGAACCGCCTATTGTACAAGAGGCATTTGATGAGGATGGCGAGTTGCCAACCATTTGTCATAGAATATAGCTTTGTCAGCAGCTTCTGTTGGTTTATAGTGTCCCTAGGATGTGTCATGATTGTATCAAGACTGCGACATTGAAGACGTATACAGAAATACTTATAAAGGCTGAACTCCCGCTACCCACGTGCTTCAGTCAACCCAGCTGTATAAGGAGTCCATCTGTCAGTGACACCTGACTTATGGTTAGGTAAAGAAAGACATATAGGAAGGGGGCTTGCCACCCCACCTCACACATGATGTGGCTTAGTACAATGAAGTCTTTCTAACACGTTATCCTCCACAACAGTTTCTGCAAAAGTTGTTTTTAAAGGATAGAGCAATCATCTTGACTTTCTTTTCGCGTATCTTGTAATACCTTTCACCGTCATGGTACGGGCATATCTCTGGAACGGGCCCGACTGTGTGTCTCGTGCACAGTGGCATTTACCGCCTCAGATATGTCCGCAAGCCACCTTTTTCTTGGCCGGACTTTAGCCTTGAATTTGTATCTGAATAGCAATGCTTGATTGGGGGGGGGGGGGGGGATCTGGCTTGTTACGTGACTAAACCAGTTTAGTTGCTGTCTTTTGATGTAGTTTAATGCTGGTGTTGTTCCCACTAATTTCTAATTTCCTGATGCCACCGCTTCTGAACAATCAGCATTCGTTTCAAACTTCAGCATTCGTTTCAAACTTCAGCATTCGTTTCAAACTTCAGCATTCGTTTCAAACTTCAGCATTCGTTTCAAACTTCAGCATTCGTTTCAAACTTCAGCATTCGTTTCAAACTTCAGCATTCGTTTCAAACTTCAGCATTCGTTTCAAACTTCAGCATTCGTTTCAAACTTCAGCATTCGTTTCAAACTTCAGCATTCGTTTCAAACTTCAGCATTCGTTTCAAACTTCAGCATTCGTTTCAAACTTCAGCATTCGTTTCAAACTTCAGCATTCGTTTCAAACTTCAGCATTCGTTTCAAACTTCAGCATTCGTTTCAAACTTCAGCATTCGTGTCAAACTTCAGCATTCGTGTCAAACTTCAGCATTCGTTTCAAACTTCAGCATTCGTTTCAAACTTCAGCATTCGTTTCAAACTTCAGCATTCGTTTCAAACTTCAGCATTCGTTTCAAACTTCAGCATTCGTTTCAAACTTCAGCATTCGTTTCAAACTTCAGCATTCGTTTCAAACTTCAGCATTCGTTTCAAACTTCAGCATTCCTTACAGATGACCAGTGCCTCCCTTCCCCCAACAACTATCGTTTTCATTATCACATTCTTTTTTTAAATTTCTTTAAATAACTATAAATCAACCTTTACTCCGGTTTGTGGGGCATTGGTACCGACCGCACATTTGGGCTTATTCGATTCTTTGGAATCCTGTGTCAATAATTGTTGTGTGGTCTTATAAGCAATATATTTTACAGCGCCATCGTAACCACCCCTGCTCCATTGACTCTCCGGAAGAGTATTCATGTAACTGTGAAGATAAGAATTGTACAATTGATCTTTTGTTTATCTCGCCCGTCATCGGGGCCCAAAAATAGAGTAAATAGGAGTAATACTGTAACCTGCTAGGCATGTTGTGAGAGTCGGCTAAGGAGAGTTAGGCAATGAGTCGGCTACTGCATCATGTAAGAGCTATGAGCCACAAGACAATGCAAATACACTATACTTCAGGGATCCCTGAATGGATCCCAGGTTAAGGATATGACCACTGCACCTCAATTTATGTCGTAAAAGGCAAGACTTGTGCATAGTACTAGTGATCCCATCGTGTTAAACAAATTGCTACAGAAACATCCACTGTGAAAATACGCTAAGTGTCTTGCAGTCTTCTTAAAGGATTCCAACTGCAGTGCTGGCCATATAGTCCGGCTACAGTGAAAAAGGTACGCAAAAAATACTTCGAGGTAGAAGAGCAGATGCAAAATCATAAGTACCCTGTATGTTGTACAACCATTGGTTGTTTAGTATAGACATACACTATTCTTGACATGGTGTAGTAGGTCTTGTAACTCTACACTGAATGCGTCTCTGAAACTTGGCTAAAGGTAGATGTGGACCTCATGGCAACAATTGCCGTCGAGAATGAAGAAAACTCATCATGGACTAAGCAGCAGCCTAGGTGAGGTGGGGTGGCCAGTTCCCTTCCTTGCTGTGTATACCTTCCCCAACTCATAAACGAGGCACACGTTTACAGCTGGGTCGACTGGAGGAGCGGTCGAACCAGGAACGAACCACGCCCTGGTTTTTTTTTCTGTCCGTCCGTGATTTTAAACCCTGTATTCCCAGTCTTAGCAAGCCAGCTCGCAATCCACTATACACTCCACACAATAATAGGCGTCAAAACCCCGTTGCGTCGAACGACGACTACCATGTCCAACTGCTGAGGCTATGTTCATGCGTAGCGTGTCGACCGAAATCCCCACATGCCGAGTACACCGCTGCCTTGGAATAGGAGCAACGAGGAGTATGTGTTAGACCAATGTTTGTGTCCGGCTTTTTGAATCTGTTCGTTCGTATCTGACGACCTGTTTTTTCGTGTTCCACCCCCGAGACATCTGGATTGTGTCCACCCCAGCGTGACCCTTGCTGTTCTGAGAATACGAAGTTGGGAGAGGTATCGTGTAACCTCCGGTAAAGGGGACAAGAGGAAGACGGCTTCAGTCAAAGCAGGGAGATCCTTGAGTAGGGATAACCTGGAGTGAATTCTGGAAGTAGTTAAGCGGAACGTCGAACACAATCTTGGACGAGTTTCCCACGATTTAAGCCAGGCATGAAATGCAGCAAAATGCCACATAACAAACATGATAACCGATCGAAAACACACCAATCCCACAGAAAAAAACACCTTTATACCACCTGGTGAAAGAGTTCTGAATTATAATCGGAACAGGAATCACAAAACGACACAAACACGCGAGCGAGTCGAGCGAGGTCATCTGATCTGATCTAATCCACACAAAACCACAGCTAAAACCACATCTAAACCCACACAAAACCATATCTAAACCCACACTAAACCACATCTAAACCCACACTAAACCACATCTAAACCCAAACTAAATCACATCTAAACCCACACTAAACCACATCTAAACCCACACAAAACCACATCTAAACCCACACTAAACCACATCTAAACCCACACTAAACACATCTAAACCCACACTAAACCACATCTAAACCCACACAACTTTTTAGAAGTCTCGTTGAGTTAATACAAAGCAACGGGGACGGGGTAGGCTAGTGGTTAAGTAACACGGCTCACAAACCGAAGGTGCTGGGTTCGATCCCCACCACAGCACCGATCGTCGCCTCGGGGAATCAAACCCTTAGAAAATGCAGGAGGAAGCAGACCCTTACATAAAATGAGTGCCGAAGTCGGATGCACTGGGCCGACAGGCGCAAAATAAAAACCACAGTGCAAAGCACACCGCCTTGGCGAACGAAAAAAAAACAAAAACAAAAATACAAAGCAGCGCAGCTTGTTAGTTTTCTTTCCACTTGTGCCGTGCGGAGTTGTATGTCCTGCGCCAAGTGCGTTGCGTCGGTCAATATGAGGTCGTGTCGTTGCACAATCATTCTGTCATATATCCACCTGCCTCACGCCAGATATACCAGCACAGTATAGCCATCAGTGGAAGTTGATGAAGGTACATTACCATGAGATGACAAAACTAACTTATTTTCTGCCTGGAAATGTATTCAGCACAAGACGTAGTGACGACCATACTTCGAATGTCGTCGTTTACCAAATCTTTCCTGGTAACACCGATGACCTTCCTCAAACACTTCATTTCACAAGTCGAAATTCTGCTCTCACCCGTTCGTGACAGAGGTCATGTTTGGCACTGGAAGCACAGAGTCGGCATAAATATACTGTTCATCAGCTGTTGCTTTGTGCCAAACTGCTGCTCGGATGCAGTGGGGACAGCTGATAAGCTACCGCACATATTTCCTGATACCTAGTCTCGATGTATATGTCGATCCACCGTCTGCCGAGAATTGATTGCCCAAATACTTGAACTCTTGAGCCTGTTGAAGAGCGATATCATTAACAATAATGTTGATTGGCCCATGTGTTCTACTGATCCTCATAGTTTCTGTTTTCTTTTCCTTAATTCACAAAATGTATTTAGCGCATGTAGTCTGAAACATGACGGAAACCCACGTTACGACCGATCGGCCTTCTTCCGGGACAACACACCACGAATGGAACTATTAACAGATCATAACCGCCACGACGAACAACAAGATGACCAGGCTTATTTAACAGTCTGTTGAATCCCTATAGTATGAGCTTACTGACTAATCCCCCATTACACTACAGACACAGTAAGCTTTGTCCGGGTCTTTCTTACACTTACTTGTCCATGTTATCTTAGTTCTTATCTTCATTTTAGATAGCAGCCTCGCCTTATATGTTTAACCCTAATCTTCTATCAGCCCTTGTCTTTCACAGCTGTTAAGTAATGAGATATTGGTACTGGAATTGGTAAGCACGGTTTCTGTAACGTTAACTCTGCACTGTGTGATTGTCCACGCGATGTTGTGACAACTTGTGGGGCATTAATTAAATCCCGAATGGTCGTTGGCATGTATGTTTTACAACATAAGCGTCCTTCTTCTAGAGAGCTACCGGCGACCATGTCATAGACTGGATGGGGACTGGACGGGGACCATGTTAGTGACTAGACGGGGATCATGTCAGTGACTAAATTTTGACTATGTCAGTGACTAGACAGGGACCATATCAGTGACTAAATTGGGACCATGATAGTGACTAGACAGGGACCATGTTAGTGACTAGACAGGGACCATGTTAGTGACTAGACGGGGACCATGTTAGTGACTAGACAGGGACCATGTTAGTGACTAGACAGGGACCATGATAGTGACTAGACAGGTACAATGATAGTGACTAGACAGGGACCATGTTAGTGACTAGACGGGGACCATGTTAGTGACTAGACAGGGAACCATGTAAGTGACTAGACGGGGACCATGTTAGTGACTAGACGGGAACCATGTTAGTGACTAGACAGGAACCATGTCAGTGACTAGACAGAAACCATGTTAGTGACTAGACAGAAACCATGTTAGTGACTAGATGGGGACCATGTTAGTGACTAGATGGGGACCATGTCAGTGACTAGACAGGAACCATGTCAGTGACTAGACAGGGACCATGTTAGTGACTAGACAGGAACCATGTCAGTGACTAGACAGAAACCATGTTAGTGACTAGACAGAAACCATGTTAGTGACTAGACAGAAACCATGTTAGTGACTAGACAGAAACCATGTTAGTGACTAGATGGGGACCATGTTAGTGACTAGATGGGGACCATGTCAGTGACTAGACAGGAACCATGTCAGTGACTAGACAGGGACCATGTTAGTGACTAGACAGGAACCATGTCAGTGACTAGACAGAAACCATGTTAGTGACTAGACAGAAACCATGTTAGTGACTAGACAGAAACCATGTTAGTGACTAGACAGAAACCATGTTAGTGACTAGACAGAAACCATGTCAGTGACTAGACAGGGACCATGTTAGTGACTAGACAGGAACCATGTCAGTGACTAGACAGAAACCATGTTAGTGACTAGACAGAAACCATGTTAGTGACTAGACAGAAACCATGTTAGTGACTAGACAGAAACCATGTTAGTGACTAGACAGAAACCATGTTAGTGACTAGACAGAAACCATGTTAGTGACTAGACAGAAATCATGTTAGTGACTAGACAGAAACCATGTTAGTGACTAGACAGAAACCATGTTAGTGACTAGACAGAAACCATGTTAGTGACTAGACAGAAACCATGTTAGTGACTAGACAGAAACCATGTTAGTGACTAGACAGAAACCATGTTAGTGACTAGACAGAAACCATGTTAGTGACTAGACAGAAACCATGTTAGTGACTAGACAGAAACCATGTTAGTGACTAGACAGAAACCATGTTAGTGACTAGACAGAAACCATGTTAGTGACTAGACAGAAACCATGTTAGTGACTAGACAGAAACCATGTTAGTGACTAGACAGAAACCATGTTAGTGACTAGACAGAAACCATGTTAGTGACTAGACAGAAACCATGTTAGTGACTAGACAGAAACCATGTTAGTGACTAGACAGGGACCATGTTAGTGACTAGACAGAAACCATGTTAGTGACTAGACAGAAACCATGTTAGTGACTAGACAGGGACCATGTTAGTGACTAGACAGAAACCATGTTAGTGACTAGACAGAAACCATGTTAGTGACTAGACAGAAACCATGTTAGTGACTAGACAGAAACCATGTTAGTGACTAGACAGGGACCATGTTAGTGACTAGACAGAAACCATGTTAGTGACTAGACAGAAACCATGTTAGTGACTAGACAGAAACCATGTTAGTGACTAGACGCAGGGCTACATTCTTCTATATCTAACAAATTCTATTAATGACAACATAATCATTTATGAATAATGTTTATTTCATGTAAGTAACAATTATGTCAATAAGTCTATACATGATACATTAGTGTTAGGCGAGATCTTGTTTGTCTCAAGACAATTCTATCAATATTTAGTGACAGACTGGCTGGTGCTACCTAGGTACAGCACCTTCTCTAAATTGGCATAAGCGATATGGGCTTTTAACCTTGCTGGCTTTTTTTCTCTATTTTGTTCATTAAAAAAAAAGGAGAGTGCTTATTTATTTACGGGGAAATCGATTACAATTTATTAAAATCGTGCTGGTTCTACAGTCAGTTCTGAACAATACACTTGAGCGACAATTGGAGGACCTCCACTGGCGGAGGTGGAGGAAGGAAATCTGATATGCAGATTAGGGATTGTGGACAGATCCGGTCTGGAAGCTGTAGATTGTCAACCCTTGTAGTAAGCTGTCGTTATTACTTTTCTGTATTTGTTACGGTCTTTGACTCCTTTACAAATATACATATTTATATAGCACGTAAAGGGGACGGCGTGGCCTAGTGGTTAAGTGGCACGGCTCACAACCAGAGGGTGCTGGGTTCGATCCCCATCACAGCACCGGCCGTTACCCCGGGGAAGCAAACCCTTAGAAAATGCAGGAGGAAGCAGACCCTTACATAAAATGCATGCTGAAGTCGGATGCACTGGGCCGACAGGCGCAAAATAAAAACCACAGTGTAACGCACACACGCCTTGGGGAATAGAGAAATAAGGCGAACGCAAAAAAAATTTAAAAAATACGTAAAACATGTTCCTGTTGATACTCGCTAGCTAGCCGAATGCACAACCAGTTCTTGGTTCCCGCTAATAAAATGCTTGGTTATGGTTGCTTCTTCTTCTTCTTCGTCTGTCTTCTTCTTCATCTTTGTATCTTCTTCTAGGGGTCTGAGTGGACTCGAGGTAAGACGTCGGCCTCGAGTTCAAATCACGGTGGGGACGGGAATTTTTCCACGTGGACTTTCTGGTATTTCTCGGGATCTCTGGGCAGTAGAGATCGGATGCCTGTGATCAGTGTCGCGCACGTTAAAAATCCCAAGGCAGTTGGAAATCGAAAAGAGTACGCTTAACGGCCGCTGTCCGGCCAGAATTGAAAATTGTATTACAAATTTACCCAATCTCTTACCAGATCCTTGCCGGTGCTACGGAGTTAGTACATTGTGTTGAAATTCTCAAAAAATATGAAGCAGAATAGAGCACTTATCGGTTAAACCGCGTGCAACGATGTTGATTCTTTGACTAAAACTAAACTTCTTCTTCTTCTCATTAATACGAGATAATTAGCTCTTGTGAATTATAAATAGCTGTGCTGATGGTCCGTGACTTCCATTTCCACCGCAGTTTGAAACCACACATGTATCTGACACCTTTCCAACCACATCGGCGAGCGTGATGCCACCACCAGTGTCCAATGTCGAGTGCTGGGCTAAACAATTCCTAGGAACATTGGCCGTCTTACCATATTCACCAACAAACTGGGACTCCAGTGAGACTCGTGTCCGTCAATTTCACCGTGTTACAGTTTTGCAATCGGGCATGGGACGTGTTGGGTGCACTCAACAAAGTGCATTGTCGAGCTGGTACCTGCTCACTGAGGGTCTTCTACCTCCACTAACCGATGGGTTCCCGAGAAAGAGCTCACAATCCGTCATTTTCACAAAGTTTCAGTTTTGGAATAGGACACAATGCACTATCGACGTTGTGCAATCAGATGTCATATTTGTATCACTCTGTGTTTGGACAGATGGTGTAGTGCACAAGACTCCAATCTAGACTAAGTTTCTTACTGTCAACACAGCCACTACAGACTAGTCCTGGAAAGCGCCGCATATGAAAATGGAATGAACTGACGCAGACCCCGTGGATTAAACTGCGGGAGGAACCTGCGCCCGGACACCCCTTACCATATGCAACACGGAAGTCACTAAATAGACTCAGAGCTGGTGTATCAAGATGCAGGAAGACCTTAAAGAAATGGGGATGTTGAGATATGCAACTGTGGAGCAACGCATGACCCAGGTCATCTCATGATCTGTCAAGATCTCCTGGACACATGCGATATGGAAGTCACTAAATAGATTTCGAGCTGGCGTATCACGATGCAGGAAGACCTTAAAGAGATGGTGATGTTGAGATATGCAACTGTGGATCAACACAAGACCTTGACCACCTGATGATCTGTCAAGATCTCCTGGACACATGCGATATGGATGACATATTGAAGTCTAATGATAAGGAAGTCCACGTGAATGAACATTTGTAAACATGATCTCCGACGTGGTGCACAGGCCACGTAGAGCTACGTTATCACCCCATAATGAGGTCAAGTTATCCAAACGCGCGTTCTTATCCAGTATATGGCCTTTCTTATTATTCAATGAAACGTGGTTATAAAACCCGTCTATTAATTATGTCACATGTGCGTGTCCGACAAAGGGGGTTGGGGGGGGGGGGGGGGGTGGTTTGTTGATTATCTACGTCCGCTGAGTTGTTCGGTCTTCTTTTTTCGCAACCAATGTCAGGGTGAACAATTTACACACGTTCCGTAGCTGGTGAGTGGTTAAAGAACGCGGCAACAACCAATAAACGGGGGGGGGGGGGGGGCGCTGTAGTTAGGGCACTTTGTCAGAAAGAAGTAGGATAGTATAACCAAACATGTTCTGGATAAGAACCTACATGGAAAAAAGACATAATGCGAACAGGCAATGAGCATCTGCTGCGGCCTTATGTTCCTACGGGATCAGGACGGATAAATGATGATGGTGATAACTGGAGCCATATATGGTGTTAATGATTGTTGGGGTGACCAGCGGTAACTTATGTTTGTTATGTGGCGTCTTGAGTAGGTGAACGGCACTGTCACATGTATATGGGTGTAGTTCCGGTAGTTAGGGTCGTGGGTATCAGCCTTAAGGATAATGTATCATGGATTCTATAAGGCAGTGATTTAGTGGATTAGCCGAAGACGGATGTTTTGGAACTAAAGGTGCACATATCGCAGTCAAACTGTAAACTAGCGACACAACGCATACCGTTCTCCGGACAACATCCTGCTACCTGCAAAGCCCTGTTCAGGACTTGGTAGCGGGAGATTGAGAACGAACGCAGAAGAAGAAGAAGTGGTGGATACAATCGCTCTGTAACATGAAAGGAGACGAGGAGGCAGACATTCTAGTCAAAGAGTGAGCGAAACTGATAAAGGAATAATACGTCGACAACTTTGAAGAAGCAAAAGCCATAATTAAAGGGCAATGCAATGTTAAGTGGCAGAAAGAACGCCACAAATACAACGCACATATGCCGGTCCAGAAAAGATCATGTTATCATACCACGTCTCCGGACTATTCACGGCGAACGAGACACCACCTGTACACCAGGGGGAGATTGACTAACGTCTGGCCAGGCACAACATACTGGTCAGGCATGTTAGTTAGGGTCAGGCACAACATACTGGTCAGACATGTTAGTTAGGGTCAGGCACAACATACTGGTCAGGCATGTTAGTCGGGGGCAGGCACAACATACTGGTCAGGCATGTTAGTTAGGGTCAGGCACAACATACTGATAAGGCATGTTAGTTAGGGTCAGGCACAACATACTGGTCAGGCATGTTAGTTAGTGTCAGGCACACCATACTGGTCAGACATGTTAGTTAGGGTCAGGCACAACATACTGGTCAGGCATGTTAGTTAGGGTCAGGCACAACATACTGGTCAGGCATGTTAGTTAGGGTCAGGCACAACATACTGGTCAGGCATGTTAGTTAGGGTCAGGCATGTTAGTTACGGTCAGGCACAACATACTGGACATGCATGTTAGTTAGGGTCAGGCACAACATACTGATCAGACATGTTAGTCAGGGTCAGGTAAAATATACTGGCCAAGACCCTCACCTCGACTTCCTCGTAGCCCTCCCTGGAAATGGGCTGTTTTCATGGAAGCCTGACTAACGAGGTGAGAGATCGACGTGATCTCCGTATTAGTGAGCAACACGCAGATGAGAAGCACAGCACAGCCGCCTGGAGGACTCCGGTCCACCTTCATCAGCACTCTCGGGATGTCAGGAAAGCTACGACAACCTGCCACTTAACGTCCTTTTAGGTCGCACAAAAGTGTAAACCTACTCATGGGCATTCAACAACAACAACAACAACCCGCCTATGTTACTGCGGCCTGGCAGATAGGGCAGCAGAACGTACTTCAGGACTTCCCTCAGCGCACAGATCTGAGGAGAAGGATTTGGCCGACGCCCACTTTCTTTAACGACAAACTATACGGCGGTAATGGGACCCTGAAAAAGACAGCAGAATTTATTGACGAATTCCAAGTCCTAGTCTGAATAAGGAAATGTTTGTTCGTGACAACGGTCACAAGACAAGTATTTATCTGCACTCAGCTAACATATATAATGACCAAAAGAAAAGAAAGAAGTAATTGGCAACCCGGAATTCGAATATCGGACCTCCAGTTTATGTCTTGTAACTGATAAAAATAAAGAAAGACGGAATGACTAATTTCTTTATCAATAATCAAATATATTATCCCGTTTAAATGCTTTGTACACAGTCGATAAACTGGGTGGATTTGTGTATGTGTGTGTGGTGGGGGGTGGGGGGGGGGGCGGTGGTGGTGGTGGTGGTGGTCTAAATATAACATTGTTTTGCGTTCTTCTGCTGCTCCTAATTGATCGTGTCATGGCATGGTTGTTATGTACTGGAACGTGACGGCTCCTAGGAAAATGTGTTTACTTGTCAGGGGTTTGAATATTGGATTATATATGTATTGTTCATGGTTTAGTTAATACCAATATGACTGTTGGTATCGTGTATATATTGTATTGTTATTATTTCATGTTGTTGTAATATATCGAGCCGCCACTGCTACATTTGTACTGATATCACATTTTACATAAACAGATGTAGTAAGTTGTATCAGGATGATGTTACACACCACACACATGAGGATGGGGTCGGCTGTAACAGCATGGTATCACATTACCGTAGGTGGGGTCCGTTGTAATAGCATGGTATCACATTACCGTGGATGGTATCAGTTGTAACAGCATGGTATCACATTACCGTGGATGGGTTCAGTTGTAACAGCATGGTATCACATTACCGTGGATGGGATCAGTTGTAACAGCATGGTATCACATTACCGTGGATGGGATCAGTTGTAACAGCATGGTATCACATTACCGTGGATGGGATCAGTTGTAACAGCATGGTATCACATTACCGTGGATGGGATCAGTTGTAACAGCATGGTATCACATTACCGTGGATGGGATCAGTTGTAACAGCATGGTATCACATTACCGTGGATGGGATCAGTTGTAACAGCATGGTATCACATTACCGTGGATGGGATCAGTTGTAACAGCATGGTATCACATTACCGTGGATGGGATCAGTTGTAACAGTATTAAATATCTGTTCTGTAGTGCTTCTTCCCTGTCTGAACCCTGCTTGCTCCTCGGCAATAATGTTCTCTGCTTGGGGTTTCAATCGGTCGAGGATTAATCTAAGCTGTTGTAACAGTTGTAACAGCACGATATCACACTTCACTTAAATTTGGATGGGATCAGTTGTAACAACACGATTTAACATTCCACACATGTATGTGTGGTCAGTTGTAACATCACGATATCACACTACACAAATATTTGTGTGGTCGGCTGTAACAAGACGATATCACACTCCACAAATATTTGTGTGGTCGGCTGTAACAAGACGATATCACACTCCACACATATGTGTACGTGGTCAGTTTTAACAACACATTATCACACTTCGCAAATGTATATGTGGTCAGTTGTAACAAGACGATATCACAAGCAGGTGACGGTGGACCAGAGTGTCCGAGATGAAGGGAAGACGCATCTTTGCAGACACCTCGACATTAAGAACGAGATCAAACCACTGAATACCGAGGATGCGCCGCTGATTGCGCATTTGGAAGGTATCGAGTCTTGATATCGAGTCCTGTTTAAGTTTCTGAACCATACAGGAATCACACGCGCCTGATACATACGAATTTTGGATTCCATTATTCCACACCCGGCGAAGGTCCTTAATAGCGGAAGCAGAAAGCCCGTTCCGGATTAACATGTCAGGCTCACTGCATCCATCGGATGAAAAAGAACTCCCCAGGTATGTGAATTCATTAGTGCACTCCACCGTGTGACCATGGACAAAAATCACGTGAGGACCAGTGTCGGAGCAAAGGTTCTGAATTTTCATCTTGGCCCAGGATATTGATAGACCCAGGTTTGATGTTTCGAGATCCAGTTTCTGAAGAGACTGTTGCAGAACCGCATTATCTGGGCCGACTAGGATTATGTCATTAGCATAGACGAGATCTGTGACGCCTTTGTATAGGGCTACAGCTATTCCATCTATCACCAATCTGCGGGAACGTGTCCTATCCTCGAAACTTGTAAAAGGAGGTGGTGAAGAGCTGATGGGGGTCCAGGGCGTACTTCAATAGCTCTGGCCTCCGTATGGCGGTTTGGACTTCTGCCAATGTTGGAGGGTCGATGCACGTCTCCGCGTTTGGGGGAGTATCCACACATTCCGAATCCAGGTCGGGGCAAGCCGTGCTGGAGGGTGATTGAGGGCGAGCGTAAAGTGCATCCTTCCATCTGACCGCTACGGAAAAACAGAACAATTGCCGATGTCCGAAGGATTGATGGATGTGCCCCCCATGTCTTGCCGATCAGTTTTACATGATGAGGTTGCTATACCAATTGAACAACCCTCCTATTCGCATTTTGCGATTTGTCATTAGTAAATACATGAGACCTCCCCTGTTGAACCATGAGCGTAGAGAAAGTAACCACTAAAATCTCACAAGAATGTCGTAAAATGCAATTAAAAAAGGTTTTGCGTAGAACTAGCAACATCGTGGTAAACGAAGTGATGCAGTGACCACAACTGCAAAAGAACACAGAGGACATTGCGGCAAGCTTCTGTAAATGATCAATTACAGTGGTGACCCTATGCTTCTTCGGGAGCGACATGGAGACGATTCCTGGCATTTAAAAGCAGTTTTGTATGATCGGCTGGCAGCTTTGCGTGTACAAATTGCTCACAAGACGTTGTTTTGTGTGGCTCTCCATCACACTGTACGATTATTATCGTCGCTTTCGCCTGTGGCAGACGGGGATGTATGCCGCAACGCGTTTGTTGATGTGCGTGTCCAGGGGTGTTGTTTGGTGTTTTTTGTGCGTCTGTCATGACAACGTTGATATGTGTCGGATACGAGTTTATACAGGAAGTTCAGAGAGGGAGGAGAGATTAGCGCGGCGGTTTGTTTGTTACCAAGATGAACATATATCAGATTTTTCAGATGATCTTTTTTTTTGGGGGGGGGGGGGGGGGGGGAGGGAGGGGGGGGGGTTGTATGTAAATGTATGTTTATGGTTGCATGTCGCTATAAAATAGCATTAAGCGTCTGGGAGTTGTCGTAACTGCATATAATTGTGATGTTGTTGTTTGCGAATGCCCACAATGAGTAGGTTACTCTTTGTGGGCCCTGAAAAGGGCTTTAAGTGGCGGGCTGCAGTAGCTTTCTTCAAATCCCGAGCGTGCTGATGAAGGTAGACCGGGGTCCTTCGGGTGGTTGTGCTATGCCTGACTTCATCTGCGTGTTACTCACTACTACTGGGATCACGTAGATCCCTCACCTGGTTAGCCAGGCTGCCACGAAAAAACAGCCCGTTTCCAGGAAGGGCTACTAGGAAGTCAAGGTTGGGGTCTTGGTCAGTATGTTTTGCATAACCCTGACTAACATGTCTGATTCAGATATATATATATATCTTCTGCGTCTTTGTTCATCCTCAGATCAAGGTCCAGCTTATCTTACAAAGGACACCGTTGTTTGTAAGGGCGTTTTATCTTCATGCTGCTTTTGTCTTAAATCTGTCTCACAAGGCCAGTATTGTTCTCTTCTTTTGTCTTAAATCTGTCTCACGAGGCCAGTATTGTTCTCTTCTCTTGTCTTAAATCTGTCTCACGAGGCCAGTATTGTTCTCTTCTTTTGTCTTAAATCTGTATCACGAGGCCAGTATTGTTCTCTTCTTTTGTCTTAAATCTGTATCACGAGGCCAGTATTGTTCTCTTCTTTTGTCTTAAATCTGTCTCACGAGGCCAGTATTGTTCTCTTCTTTTGTCTTAAATCTGTCTCACGAGGCCAGTATTGTTCTCTTCTTTTGTCTTAAATCTGTCTCACGAGGCCAGTATTGTTCTCTTCTTTTGTCTTAAATCTGTCTCACGAGGCCAGTATTGTTCTCTTCTTTTGTCTTAAATCTGTCTCACGAGGCCAGTATTGTTCTCTTCTTTTGTCTTAAATCTGTCTCACGAGGCCAGTATTGTTCTCTTATTTTGTCTTAAATCTGTCTCACGAGGCCAGTACTGTTCTCTTCTTTTGTCTTAAATCTGTCTCACAAGGCCAGTATTGTTCTCTTCTTTTGTCTTAAATCTGTCTCACGAGGCCAGTATTGTTCTCTTCTTTTGTCTTAAATCTGGTTCACGAGGCCAGTATTGTTCTCTTATTTTGTCTTACATCTGTCTCACGAGGCCAGTACTGTTCTCTTCTTTTGTCTTAAATCTGTCTCACAAGGCCAGTATTGTTCTCTTCTTTTGTCTTAAATCTGTCTCACGAGGCCAGTATTGTTCTCTTCTTTTGTCTTAAATCTGTCTCACGAGGCCAGTATTGTTCTCTTCTGTTCCTGCGGGAACATGCAGCTTTGCAGGATGTTTTCCATAATCATGGTATGACCTCCATATTGACAATTGTCCCAATCCTCATTTTTTATAAAGATGGTCCTTGAGTCTGTTATGCCCAGTTCTCAGTCTGAAGATGATAGCTTGCTCTTCTCTAGTTAAATTAAAGTAACTTTTCCATTCGGAAGTCAGGATGTTGATAAGCCTATTTATTCCCTGGTCTTGGCCTCAATATATGTGATGTCCAGGTCTGTTTGTGGGATGCTCCTCCATACTCTACTAGTTTGTCTTAAGCTTCATTGTCTTCAGTATTGCAGTGGGATGTGATCCACGATATGACCAATCTCGGGTGTTCTGCAGTGTCAAGGAGAACAAACATTGCTCGAGATCTTCATCTTTGTGTTACAAATATATATTTATGTATATATATATATATATATATATATATATATATATATATATATATATATATATATATATATATATAGCTTTCAGAAAGTAGGGGGTATTGAATTTCAAATATTACCCCTGACAAAATAATTTACATCAACTGATTTATTCCATTGTGCAAGTAAACTGGAACTCCACAAATGAAACATTTATAGCAGAAACAATCGATTACGTTTAGCCACGTGACAGTAGTCTCCCTGGTTACCAAGGAGGTGTTGTTATGTTCACAAGTTTTCGATATTCGTAGTGCCGCATAGGTCCCCCATTTGACGTTAAATACATCGAGAAGCGACGTCTCATACTGAAAATACGCTTTATGAGGATCGGCTCGATGTTTTCGGACACGTCTGCTAAGGAGGTCCCACAGATGTCCATTGGGGGGTTATATCGCTGGTCACAGTAAACGTACGGATTTATTATCTCTGAATGTGGTCCTGGACGACTCGGACACGATTAGGGCGATACAATGGCGGACTCGTAGATGAGATCATATCTGTGTAGCTGAACAAATGTCACAACGATACGCTCGATAATGTCGCGGAAGTAGAGTCCTGGCATGTGTGAAGGTCGACCCTGTCATCCTTGAAGATTTCTGCCCAGACCATTACACTTCCATCTTTATACCGGTTGTATGCATCCATTGTAAGAGTCTGGTAACGCTCATCTCGTTCTCGTCAGCCACGTATTCGGCCATCTTGGAAATCCAGATGGTGTCGCAACTTATAAGAAAACATCACCTATGCCCATTGTTGATTGGTCTAGAACTTAATGATTTAAGAGCAGTACTCGGTCAACTATGCCAGCAGTCCGCACCAAAAAGGGTAGTGGTACAGTGGGTTCCATCCCACTGTAACATCCAAGGCAACTAGGAGGCAGACAGACTGGCAAAAGAAGTTGCAAAACTATCACAACCAGATACCAGTGTGACATACCAAGAGTCAAAAAGGCTTATTAGAGCTAGATACATGACCAAATGGGATGACCAAATGGGAAACAGAACATACTGGCTACACAAAAAACGATGCCTATTACCAGTTGAACAGAAGAGAGCAGGTCGTGGTCTTCAGACTTCGCACCGGCCACAATAGACTGAGGTACCACCTATTCAATAAATTGAAGATAGGTGGCACTGACGAATGCACGTGCGGTACCGGGAAAATGACCGCTGAACATCTGCTGCAAAACTGCCCGACATACGAGGATCAGAGAAAGCAGATGTGGCCATCACCAGTGGCAACACTAGACAAGCTCTATGGCAGTGTCGACAGCCTCAGGATGACCGCTGCTTTTTTTCGAAAAATAAAGGTTGACGTCTGACAGCGTACGAAGAAAAAAGAAGAAGAAGATTCTGGACTTGAATCGATTCATTTTGGCTTGCCTGTGGCGTGGACAAAGCAACATACGATCGGCGAGAGGTCAGTTGGCTATCGTGCAAATGGTTTACTACTGTCTTGGAGGAGACTAGGACTCCAGTGACCTGTTGAATATACTGCTGTAGTGGAGTACTATTTTGAGTCGAGAGTTCTGAGGTCCTGAACAATGAGAAGTCGGTCTGATCATAATGCATTCTGACTAAATGACCAAACCACTTGATTTATTGAGAGTCGATGATGGCACATGCCGGGCCTGTCCCCGCTGTCTGCCTTAGCATGGTGTTGCGGATTCGGTCACGGATTGTCTTTCCGGCTGCGCTCCTCACACAGCACATTTCACAGCTCTGGATCTTACTCTTATGGTTTGTTAGTAACGACCAAGATTAACACTGGTAATACAATGTAGGAATAAATAGTGTATTTATCAGCCTAATCTTAGTTCAAAGACGCTCTCTAGTGTGTTTCAAAATCCGTGCAGTTTGAGAGTGAATACTATTCGCCTTCTGAATTCTATGTGCAATCTCTCGGTACACTCGGCCGTAATCAGTGAACAATACTACATGGGTATTTTTAATAGGGTAAAAGTAAACACATCAGTATAATATAATTCAATACAATTTTAACTTACAACACATTTTTGAATTAACGCATCTGATTGATGGCAGACACAGCCGATTTATTATATTTCTTGGAATTCTGTTACGTAAACAAATCTCTGTGCAGGACGCGATGACCTGATTTTATTGTCCCAAAACTGCTAATGTAAACACTCTGGGACCTGCGCGTTGATGTGTGTGACTATGGGTGACTTCAATGTGCCCACTGGGAACACAAAATATAAAACTACTCATATTTTCATGGGTCATACACAATATTTAAAAAATACATTATTTAAACTTTTAATTAAAAATGAACATTGCTTTTACAATCAACATATTTTTCTAGTTTACTGTTTCAGCCGTCGACCCAACACAAAACCCTTCGCTAACCCAATTGTGGTCGCGACCCATAAATTGGGATCCCGTGGTTTAAAGGCTCTGCAGTCTGAATTGCTGATTCATCTATTACAATGTTACTATCAAACAGGCGATCGTTGATAGACTTGAGAATGTCTAGTGTGTTTAAATTGATACTTGTGTAATATAGGTCTGATATCTTGTGTTCCGAAGGTTCAATAGCATCTGGAGATTTTTTAGTTATGAACTTTAGTTCCTTCTACCTTTATCTTATTTTCTGAGTGGCTGAGCATTTAGAGCGCATATCTTTTGTGGTAATTAGGATCGAGTTCTCCTTCTTGGGAGAGAAAAGTGGGGGAAGATAGGGAAAAACAATGAATAAGCAGATAAGTCTACACAGATGTTGGGAATGTATTCAAACCGTGAGACTTGAGGCATCCCATAAGGAAGATGTCTAGTATTTTCTTTTTTTCTTCTTCTACGCTCTTAACAATGACATTTTATGACGTGTCATAGTATACAAAGACTCCGATATCTGTGCCTTGTGATACGACACCTCCGGTTTCTGTACAGTATTTTCGGGACAGGGTTTGCCTTCCCTCTTCGATCCCTAAGCTCTTAGCCAGGATATATGGTTGCAGTTTGTTTCCAGGGCCGATACATAGAGGCGGAAAAGGGTCTTGGTCATATATTGGTAACTGACCCTGATGCTAGCAATCTGAGTCGCTGTCTGCTGTCGGCTCATTCACTGCTACCATTTTCGGCCCGGAAAGTATATTGTTATGCGTCTACTTTATCAACACAACTGCTGATATGTGTCCCTTTATCTTATCATGACCTTTATCACGAAAAGCTCACGGCCCGTAGGATGCTGTAACCATAAAAAAACAAACGCGTGCCGAGAATCGAATTTAATGGCTTCCACATTCACACATCTTTGGAAAGCTGGCCGCTCTCGGAGGGAGAACGTTGCGAATCTCATGAACAATATTGATTGTACGAGGCGTGTTCAAATGAAACGGCACCAAACTGCAGCAAGTGAATATACCTACGATGCGCATGATGGCGTCGTTTCTGGTGTAAACAGCTCATACCAACCGCCAAGTTTGCAAAATGTCATTATGTTCCTACTCATATTTTCCTCAGTAGACCGTTGAAAACATGGCGGGTGTGATACGGAATCCGGAATACGGTGATTCGGTTTCTAACAGCTGAAGGATGTCGACCAGTTGAAATTCATCGCAGCATGCAGGCAGTGTATGGTGTCAAAAGTGTGTCGAAGACAACAGTGAAGAACTGGATAACGATGTTTAAAGAAGGATATAAGTTAACGAAAGATCTTTCGAGACCAGGTTAGGCGCATATTGTTGCGTCAGAAAATACCTTCGCCAAAAGTGAGCAATTCAGGCGGACCGTCGCCGGAGCTTACGTTCGCCACACTTTTGTCCCCATACACTGCCTGAGTTTTCTCAGATAGCGGATATGCAGTAGTGGTATTCGTAAATCTAAGCGTACTTTTCTTAAGTACCCTTGACTACTTTCTTTTGTGGCCGGATACAGATGTTCTCATCATATCACGATGCGTACTTGAGAAAGTGGCCCTGGTATCATCATGGTCGTAGTGCAATGCGAGGATTCTCAGTACGATCATCAATATGGGGATCACAGTGCTGATCCCCATCGTGTTTACCAGACTGCCATGAAACATCATGTTTCCAGGGCGAACTGATTTGAAGTGAAACCTGTCCTATTTTCCTTCATACGTCCACGTCACTGACTAACATACCACTTCAAACCTTCTATTGACATAGACATTCATTGAGCTTTTATCGTGACATCCTTCGTTGTACGCCAGGTTACGAATGAAGATGTGGGCAGCGCATGAGCTGCAGCGGTCAGCGACTCATAGCCGACTACAAGCGTCAGGGCCTGCGAACCAGTTGCCAAGAACCTTTACACCTACACACTGTGATCCTGGATAACATGCTGCAATAGAGCAGACTGGCTAAGTTAAAGGGATCGAAGAAAAGGTAACTTGGTACTCAAAAATGTCTGCTAAAGTTGGATGAGACGGACCGAAAGTTGCAAATATCGCAGTCAAGCTGTAAACCACGAAACAACACAAATTCAATCCCCCAGACAACATCCTACTACTTGCAAAGCCCTTATCAGGTCTTGGTAGCGGGAGATTGGCAACGAATGAGAAGAAGAAGAAGTATTCGAGGTTATAGAGCCAAACAAGAAGATAAAATATTTTCGTACTCGTTAAACAAAGCATATGTAAATACATTAGTTGCCCATCCCAAGCGATGATAACCACATCAACAGACGGTTTTGTCTTGATGATGTAACTTGCAGCTGTATTTGGAAAATAGTGAGGAGGAAACTGCGCTTGTCATCGACCTCACTATCTGGTCCTGAGCTACCTTGAACCAGTGGCAAGACATGAGTCAAGACGACTGGAGGCAACTCAGGATGCAGGCACACTTGTCCCACCTTTCGTGAGACCAGTGGTCACTTTAAAACTTGTGGGAATCGATAGTCCACCGTTTCTGTTTATCGCTTGGGAGGCGAGTTCCCGGCCTCTTGACCGCAGCGACCCCAAAAGACTCTGCACAGTCTTTAGACAATCAACGTTACATTCCAATCGTGAAGTTTCATCACAAAGTGACCAACGGACGATTAGGATGTTCATGCAAATGTACGTCGTAGAGGGGCACTATTCCAACAGCACGGGCTTACAAAACTAAGACAGGACACTTGGACCTAGAAAGGAAACGTCAGCTCCTCACATCTAATAAGACATAAGTTACGGGATCCATCCAACTGCAATCAATCGATTAAGACTTGTCTCCTACAGGTGTATATGCCATTAACGACATCCCGCCAGCAAACACTATTCTGAGCTGCTCTTTCTGCGTCTATTCGGGGGAAATAATTTAATCTTAGTTCATTTTCACATCACATTCTCTTCTCCTTGATGTTCAGAAAGGCACTGAGCATTGGGCGTCTTTACTGATTTCACTCCATTGCGTCATTATTCTCGTTTTCGAAGGCCTTTTCTTTCCCAGGGCCGTTTGCTTTTGCTTTGTTAGCAATGTATTCGTAACCACCTTTGTTTTTTTTTTAATTTGGGTGGTCGGCGGCCCTAATCTAACCTATTGTACTCTAGATCAGTTGTCGGCATTTAGTCTTTTACCTTCCCCATGACCTATCCAACTTGGGTGACCCTTCTGGAAGAATTTTCTTCCACTGGCTTAGTTCCAGGACACTCATGACGCATCCATCACCTGGAGGTCTTTGATTCGAATCTAGATATCTTTTTGCGTCACTATCTTTTCTTTGTTAGCGGGTTGCAAGCGAATACTTGACATATACATGGCTGCGATTGTTGTCGCTCCTGTATTTAATGATTATCTTGATCTTGATGACCTGTTCTTCGGCGTAGCTGCGGGTCCCAACTTCGTCTCCAGCGGACCCTGTCTTTTGCCACGGAAGTCCAGTGCGTGGCAAGTGCTCCTCTAGAGGCATCTCGGATGTTACAGCATACATCAAGGGAGTCTGACCAACGGATTTGAGGTCTTCCCCGCGGTCTCTTCTTACCTCGGGAGTACCAGACTGCTATTAAATTATTATAGCTTAGGAATGTAGATTATTTCAAAATAACGTCATCAATTTTGTTGTAGACGGAAATACGTATGCGAGTCAATTTGAGAAAGCAGACATAATGTTGTTTCTTTCTGTGATTTCATAAATCTTTGGTTTCGCAAATTATCTCGTCGATTAGTTAAGAATTATGATGGTGGAGTGGTACTTGATTGTTTGATTTACTTTTCTGTGGACAAAACGGTAAGTCATGTTGAGGTTACGTTGAATAAGATGTGCCAACTTGCTGAAACAAGTCAGCTCACAGGACATACTGACATACGAACACGTGCTACACAAACACCAGCTACATGAATGATCAGTATATACATCAATTCCTATCTGTTGACTAAGTATGAGCACCCCTGAATCTGCTAGGAGCGCAGTGATAAATTCTCTTTGTTTCGCCCCAGTTTAAAACTTATAGTCAATACTTAAACAGCGAATGAAGCCTAGGCACTAGGTGAATTATTGCATGGTTTATCTAGCGATTTATTATCAATCAATCCATTAATGTCCGTTGATCCTATCGGGACAAAGAGCATTGACAACCCTCCTCCAGGGTAGTTCGATCATGAGCTGCTGTTTCTGCCTCTCTCCAGTAGAGGCCCATGGACCAGAGTTTATTTTCAGTCTTTTTTCCCCTGGTATTTCTTGGTCTATCTCCCTCTTCCTCTGTGTATTCCCTGCCAAGGCATATCCGGCCACGTTTGATATTTCTTATGAGTCTCTCCCTTGTACTCGACCGATTGCTTTTGTTTGGTTGTCATTGCTTCTATGACCAGCTTTGTTTTCATGGATCTAGGTAGTTAACGTTGATCCAACCTATTATAATCTAGATTAGTTGTCCGTTTTTAGTCTGCTCTCTCCCATTTGACCTGTCCAGATTGGGAGACCCTTCTAGAAGCTGTCGTCTCTGCTGGCATAGCTTTCGGGATCATTGAGATACACAAGTCCCCTCACCATCGCAAGGTACACAATGATATTACTAGCCACATGCTCAACCCTCGTAAGTCGTCCTTTACAATATGCACTTGGGGAACATTTGCCATATTCTTTCATCAGTAAGGGACCTCAAAATCAAAAGAGAGAAGTTGGTGCAGGTTAAACTGATCAGTAATTATAACATCACTACCATCCGCATCACCGTCATTCCTTTTTGCCCATGTAGAAATATAAGACGACCATCAGGGTTGATTTCCGCGCAGACACCCTGCTTGACTAAACGTAGTTACTTCTCTTCTTGTAGACTTCTTAGTCAAATAGAATGACCAGAATGTAGTTGGTTCCCCTGCGTAACTCACGTATGGCTCCACTGAGTAACTCATGTATAAGGCTCCACTGCGTAACTTACATATGAGGCTCCAGTGCGTAACTCACGTATGAGGCTCCACTGCGTAACTCACATATGAGGCTCCAGTGCGTAACTCACGTATGAGGCTCCACTGCGTAACTCACCTATGATTCTCCACTGCGTAACTCACGTATTGCTCCAAGGGTTTGGTAGTGAACAGCACCGCGACACCCACCGAGCTATGGATTTAACTGGCTGGCTAAAGAACGTGAGCGAACGTGAAAGCAAATCTAGGAAGAAAATCTGGGAGGAGCACAATAGTACTGGTTGATAGTTCACTTACGAGGTGGAAGATACATTCCAGGGTAGGTTGTTGATTAATGCCCACAGTGAGTAAGTTCATTCCTTTGTGCATCCTAAGTGGCGGGTTGTTGTAGGTTTCCTCACATCCCGAGCAGGCCGATGAAGGTGGGCCGTGGTCCTCCTTGGCTCACTACTATGGGAATCATATCGATCAACATCTCGACTGCCAGGCTGCCTTGAAAACAGCCTGTTTCCAGGGATCGCTACATGGAAGAAAAATTGTGGTCTTGGTAAGTGTATTGTTCCTGATCCTAACGCGACGTCCAGGTCAGTATGTTGTGCATGTCTCAGTTCTCCTTCAGGGTAGGAAAGACCCGATAGTCTTGAAAAACAGTTTTTCTAGGAGAGTCAAATCTAACTTCAACCAACAGCTGCCCTGTATGTAGGCTGGGAACAGTCAAGAGCTAGAGAGGCAGTTCCGAAAAAATGCATACTGAAGACGAATGACACAGTGCATCTCAATGCGTTTGACTAGGATATACACCAAAATGACTCATCGAGGTGGTGCTTGACCCAAGGAGACCTGCTAGGTGGGAAGGGTGCCGAACCCCATGCCTCGAAAGGGTCCACCTAATGCTATTGGTGGTCCCCTACCTTCGCGTCATGGAGCCAGGGCACGGAGCTCCAGTCCTGTCCGTCAAAGTCAAAGACAGCCGTCCATCGTAGACGATGATGGCATAATTTATTTTGCTAGCGCTATTTTTTAGTAAGGATTAACAGCGCTACGTTCTATCATGGCAACAGCCAATTTTCTTACATGCGCCCTATCGATTCCCACTGTTTCTCCCAAATTTTCTTACATGCGCCCTATCGATTCCCACTGTTTCTCCCAAATTTTCTTACATGCGCCCTATCAATTCCCACTGTTTCTCCCCAATTTTCTTACTGAGGTGTCCTGCCTACTCCTTTTTTCAGGACAAGTGAATTAATGCAAAGGGAAACACTCCCTAGTGTTTTGCCTCCACATTTTTCCAACAAGGAAATTCGTACAATGTGATACAATCACTAGTGTTTTGCCTACACCTGTTTCTGACAAAAAATCGATTGAGATGATGACGACAGATAATTACTGGAATCAGTGACCCCAGACCAAAAGACAATTTAGTGCACGCTTTTAATTTCACCAATGTTCCCACCCCTTGTGAGTATTCTCAGGCTTTCCGAAGAATACCACTCACATAGTTAACACAGCATACTCTATAATTACCTCGGGTAGGCCTTCCTGCTAAATCTGATTTATAATCTCCACATCACCACTTTTTATCTGCTTTCTTAAACCCCGTCTACTTTCTTGGTTGCTGCTGAGCTCTAGTAGCGTGACCGTAACGGTCCCCTGCCTAGACAAATCGTATGGCAGCTTTCGTGGCCTCACCACTTAACTCTCCAGAGCTCCATTTCTGGATTCCTTTTTTCTCCTCAAAAACATCCTCACATACATTTATCCTAACAACTCACCACTACAACACTGGGGGATTTGGTATAGCTATCTCCCACGATCCTTCTAAAAGTCATGGAATAATTTTCAAAGCTTAATACGCGAGGGGCACGTGTCCAGGATTTAGAACAGCCGTATTAAACTATGCATAATAAGAGTCGATAATGAAAGACGGTAATTTATATCCGTTACTTAGACAACTTTCCATTGACCTGAATTCAGACAATGAAAAGTTTCATTAGAAACAAGGCCGGACTTTGATCGAAGTGACATATACATCTATTCTCTGTCTGTACCTTGACAAGGCCGGACTTTGATCGAAGTGACATATACATCTATTCTCTGTCTGTACCTTGACAAGGCCGGACTTTGATCGAAGTGACATATACATCTATTCTCTGTCTGTACCTTGACAAGGCCGGACTTTGATCGAAGTGACATATACATCTATTCTCTGTCTGTACCTTGACAAGGCCGGACTTTGATCGAAGTGACATATACATCTATTCTCTGTCTGTACCTTGACAAGGCCGGACTTTGATCGAAGTGACATATACATCTATTCTCTGTCTGTACCTTGACAAGGCCGGACTTTGATCGAAGTGACATATACATCTATTCTCTGTCTGTACCTTGAGTTAGTCTTTATTTCTCACCCACTTACTTGTGTAACAGACCCTCTGCTTGCCCTGGCCGCGATCTAACTTAGACCATTCTCACACTCATCCACATCATCATGACCATACTCAGTAAATGACATATCAAACAGCAGGTGGCATATTTATTATATCATACTCATATCATACAATGAGTAGAGAAATTACAAACACAATATAATACATATCTTAACTAAACATTCTACTAAAACGGGAATTGTAAGCATTAGCTATTGATGGAATTCCCAACTATCTAAAAACCCAGTTCTATTGCCTTGCAATGACATCACACACACATCGCCTTAACTGCGTCCTCAACACACCTTATCAAATACTCTTCCTCACTGAAATCCCCTCAGGCGGGCGATCTCGACATAGCTCGCTCACAATGTGTCCTTGCTTACAAACACACTTTCACATTATCCATTAATGCAAAACTCACACACCTATTTGAGCGATCCTGTTCTATCACTAAACATTCGTCCAACAGTCTATCAATCGCTCCTCTACCTAAGTCGGTGAGTTAAACATACTATCCACATTCAGTCTCTCTCTCTCTCTCACTCTCCTCCATACAGCCTCTCTCTCTCCAGCCCCCTGAGCTAAACTTTGTCTCGAGTTATATATCCTCAAGCAAGGCCAGAGCTTGACCAATCGATCTCAGGTATGGTCATCTTCAATCCCAATTGGAACGAAACACTTTGCACACCTGTCACTCATTCTCTCGCAGCAAGCCCCGTTGCCAATTTCGTCTGTCAATCAATCTCCCCCTACCAAAATCAGAAGGCCAGTGGTCAGTTTCTATCTGTCCACATTCCTTAACCCAACTCTGTTCTCCTTTGCTGAGACGGTGAGTGACCTTGACATGCATTCAGGTAGCTTTAAGCTTTAACATGTTCAGGCATCCTAAACTCCCCTTGCTCCGGCGGGAACTGTTACACTTGCTTCCTGGGTTTTAGAGTGATCTATTTCAATCGGAATAAAGACAAGTTACAATTAACTTTCAATGGCCCCCTTAGTTGGGGTTATAGGCGTGATCATGTTGGGATTCCTTTCCGTCATCACGGTATTCAACGCTGTAATTCCTATAGTGACAAGCTTACTGGGGAGTATCGTATTGCACATGGGATCGAAATGCAGCAGTGAATGAGCTGACAGCAGCCAGTGATTCATAGATGGTTGATTGCATCATGGTTGGCGAACCACAGCTGACAAAGATACAATTCTGTCTCCAAGTGGCGGCCCTGTAAACAGACTGAACTAGTGTAGACTGGCTAATGAATAGGGATCGCAGAGGGAAAACAAACACGGTAACTTAAAAAGCCAGTGTAAATCAGATATGCCGGGTCAAAAGCGCAGAAATTCCAGCCTCGCTGTAAACTGCGACATCACGTCCTTTTCAGGACGAACTCCGAAGAAGTATTGCCTCGACCTCGGTTCACCTTCCCAAGTATCTCTCGGAATGTAAGAAGAGCCACTGTAACCAGCTACTAGAGAGTTAGCTCAATCCAGCCTTAGTAGTTTCGAATAACAACAGCAACCTTTCCTTGAAAAACTACCACTGACCTACATCTATTATTAGTTGTCCTAACGTAATTTAACCAATACACCCGTTGGCACTCAGATTAAACGCTGTAGGCTTACTGTAACATTTGAAGCATGTCGTAAAAGATAAATAACAAAGGTTTTGCATGGCACTAGCAACTTCATTAGGAACCAACACTTGAAAATACTTGTATACATATTTCCTGTAAAGGGACAAGCTGTAGTTGTGACTATGCTTAACTTGGAGCGAAAAGGAGAATCCCAATCAATGAATGACCAAATTTGAAAGAAGTTATTAGAACAATGTTCAGTTCATCCCGTGACCTCTTGAGATCGTCGGGGCACCCTTGCTGACACCTCCAGAATTCGGTGCCATCCCTCTCTGTCTGAGCTTGCTTTTTGTACTTTCTTGGGTCGTATGTTAGCCTATTCATATATGTTGTCTCCCCATCGTTTTCTTGGGCGTCCCCGCCTTCGATTACCCTGTACTGTGTTCTATATTATCGTATTTGTAAGGCCCTTAGACTTCAAGACATGGCCATACTAAGTCAGCATTCGCCTTTTCATCGTTGTGAGATTGTAAAGTCTATTTTCATTATCGGTTATTCGTCGTACATCGTTTGTGATACGTTATTTGTAAGTGACAGTTAGGAGTCTTCTAAAATATCTCATCTGTTTGGCATGGATACTTCTCCGCAGGTCTTCTGTAATGGTCCTTGTTTCAGAGATGAATATCGAAAGAACAAGTGAGCGCATTAGTCTGACCTTTATGTCGATCGAGAGTCTTACAGCGTCATAATAAACTGTTTAGGTAGACGCCATTGTTATTATCACAGTATCTGATGCTTTACGCCAAGATGAATCTGTCAGGCTTGTTATATGAATAAGGTTTTACATGACTATGTGGAATTAGTCAAACGTAATATGTAATTAGTCGATAGGCTTATGTAATGGATCGTGAATAATTTATTTCAATCCTTCACCTTTATATCGCACATATTAGGGTCTTAATTGTGAAAGGGACTACGTTTTTAAAAAAGCAATCGTAAAGTGAATTCGCATAAAATGAATCAGCTTCATCATCGATTTAAATGGAGAAGTACATGGCTTGTAAATATTGGAAAACAAAATTTGACAATATTTTAACATGCGTTATTTGTATTTGTACACGTATTTATTACTGATTACTCTCATGGCCGTTGAAAAAAAATGTATCAAAACATTTGGTGGAAAAAGGCTCGCATTGTGGGATGAAGAAAGAAGTCAAATGTTAGCTGTTTTTGTCTTTTCTGCGTATCTTGCACGATTTTGTAATAAGCGCCCACCATGTTATTGCCGTCGGTATATGTATGAGAGGCTACGATAAAACGTTACTCCGAGTTATTTCAACATGTCACACCCATCAAATGATGTGTGTGAAGGCTTCTAGTTCAGGCAGGAATGTAGTAGAGAAGGAAACTGAGAACAAGAAAAATGCTACTATCCTTATGGCACAATGAAAAAGGCGGACGTTGTCAAAGTGGGAACCTAATGCTATAAAAGAGATAGGGATCATGAGCTGCAGTGGTCAGCGACCCATAGCTGACTGCTAGCGTCAGGGCCAGCGAACCAGAGCTGGCAAGACCCTTCTACACCTCCACGCGGTGATCCTGGATAACAGGCTGCAGCAGGGCAGACTGGCTAAGGAGAAGGGATCGAAGAGGGAATGCTAACCCGGTACTCAAAAAATGCTCACTGAAGTCGGATGTGTTGGACCGAAAGGTGCAAATATCGCAGTAAAGCTGTAAACTACGACACAACGCATTCCGTTCTCTGAACTACATTCTGCTACTTAAGCACTTTCATGGTTTGGTAGCGGGAGATTGAGAACGAACGAAGCTAAGCCAAGCCTATAAAAGAGATGCAAATGACTCCTATGGAATGAAAGAAAATAGGATCCATAATGAAACTAGCTACTTTTAAAACTTCCGAAACGAAAAGAGAAAAGATAACCATTATCCAATGTAATGCACAAACCAATGAACGGTGAGCGAAGACTGTGAAATAATTGTACACACGACTTCCAAATATCACAGAATAAAAGCAGAAAGGCAGACAAGACTATTTTGATGGGAGACCTAAATGCTAAGGTTGCGAATGACGATATCGGTTTTGAAGAGATCATGTGCAAATATGGAATGAAAATGGGAATTTACTTTATGGACTTCTGCATTTTAAGTCACGTAGTGGGGAACTGAGACGCTAGTCCAGTCAGACACAACATACTGACCAGGACGTCAAGTCAGGGTCAGGTGAAATATACTGCGTATATAGCGTTCACTGGAAACATGTTTCCAAGGCAGCCTGACTGACGAGATGGGGATCGATGTGATCCCCGTAGTAGTGAGCGCCACGCAGATGAAGCCAAGTATAGCACAACCGCGGTCCATCTTCATCGGGATGTGAGGAAAGATACTACAACCCGCCACTTAACGTCATTTTCAGGGCGCACAAAAGAGTAAACCTACTCATTGTGGGCATTAAACAACAAACAGTGTCAACTAGTGATTGCAGACATGCAGCAGCACGTTTCTCTCTCGCCACGAACACACACACAAATAATACACATAGCAACCTGGCGACAGTTGGGCAAGCGACCTTTATTCCCAAATCTTATGTAACGCCTTATAAATCTCCTTCCCACCCTGGTGGTCCCCAGCAATGGGAATACGCATGCCGATAGTAGTTCTCTCTACTCCATTTTTATCACTCTTCCTAAACTCTCTGTAATCGACTCACTACACCATTGTCTCTCCCTTGAGTCGTTGTACGTCCGCTACACGCGCTTTGTTGGACAAACGGCTACAATCATTATTCACGGAGACCGCACACACACACACTCACAGAAGCAGGCAGACACAGGCAAGCCTTGCCGTGCTGAGGCCTGTTTAGGGGCTTATCGATCCGCGCCTCATTGCAGAATGTCCTTCCTGGCCAGTTAGCTCGTCTGGGCGGCATTGCCAGCTGATGGACCCTGGGCAATGCTAATCTCATTTTCCGTTCCTTTCTTTTTGGCCTGTACGGTTCTTCCGATGCCCACGGAATGGTTTGAGCGGAAACAAGTCGTGGCAGAACAAAAATAATTGGGAGGGTTGGTTGGTTGAGAGAGAGAGGGGGGGGGGGGAAAGAAATATGGAGAGCGAGAGAGTGTTAATTTTAAATACTTCTTACTTTTCGTTCGCTCTTGAATAATCACATTGATTTCCCACGTGAATGAACGACTAGAGACCAATAAACGAGAACAATAGAAGGGGAGACCAGTACAGTCGTCGGTATTGTGGACGAAACCCGAGCGGACTTCTCGGAATACGAGCATAGTTTGTGGCCCTATGTTCAAAGGGCAGACTACCCTCATTAACTGTCGGTCTGTCCCATGCTTCTTTCGCCATGCTACTATTCCTCATCTGGGCGGTTGTTGTTGTTTTGAATGCCCTCAATGCTCACTTGTGTGCGCCCTGAAAAAGCCGTTAAGTGACGGGTTACAATAGCTTTCCTCACATCACGAGCGTGCTGATGAAGGTGGACCGGGCCCCTCCTGGTGGTTGTGCTATGCTTGGCTTCATCTGCGTGTCGCTCACTACTACGGAGATTAAGTCCAACCTCACCTTTTTAGACAGACTGTTGACCTCGACAAGAGCCCGTTTCCAGGACGACCAACGAAGAGGTCAGGTGAGGGTCTTGGCCAGTATATTTCTCCTGGCCCTGGCTAACATTATCTGATCAGTGATCTTCGTCTGGGTAGAAAGGGCCATATTGCCACTTTACTCTTCTTAAAGATTCGACAGAGCTGGAGATGATATTCTATCGTTTTTTTCTCCCCACCGAGGCACATATCTGGTGTGTAATTTGTTAAGTATGTAATGTCATAATTTACCTTAAGCAGAATGTAGTCCAGAGAACGGAATGCGTTGTGTCGTAGTTTACAGATTGGCTGCGATATTTGCACCTTTCGGTCCAACACATCCGACTTCAGCAATCATTTTTTGAGTACCGGGTTAGCATTCCCTCTTCGATTCCTTCTCCTTAGCCAGTCTACCCTGCTGCAGCCTGTTATCCAGGATCACCACGTGGAGGTATAGAAGGATCTTGCCAGCTCTGGTTCACTGACCCTGACGCTAGCAGTCAGCTATGGGTCGCTGACCACTGCAGCTCATGTGCGCTGCTCAGCATGTTGATCCCGGTACGGAGTATCATGCATATGTTCTATTAAACGTGTGTGTTCTCTACGGCTGTTCTGTGAGGCAGTTTTTGTACTAATTGCTTTTACTTGTTCATATTTCGTTTTTGTCATGTTGTGTTCCCTGTTATACTGTTGTTGAATTGATCGCGATCAGTATGTTCTTTCGTGCGCCCTGAACAAGGCGTCAGGTGACGGATTGCGGCAACTTTCCTCACATCCCGAGCATTCTGATGAAGGTAGACTGAGGGAATCCAAGCTGTTGTGCTAAGCTTCATATGTGTGTCGATCACTACTACGGGGAACACGTCGATCTCCACCTAGTTAGCCAGACTGCCATGAAGGACTGCATGGAAGTGAGTTGGGGGATCTTGTTCAGTATACATCACCTGGCCTTAACTAGGATAGTCTGATCAGTATGTTTCGTCTGACCAGACGTTAATCTCCCTCCCCTCTCTGATTGAATAATTGCCGATGATTGGCGCAGGGAATGTGACAGCAGACAGGTTGGCAAAGGAGGGAGCAACACCCCGAACAAAAGGAACAAACAATCACCTTCCTAGAAAAGATTACACGTATCCAAGCAATAAGGAAAGTTGACCAAACGGAAGACAGCTATCACTCTTGATCGAGCAGAACAAGTGATCCTGTTCCGCTTGAGAATGGGACATAACAGATTGAATAGTCATTTACACCGACTAAAATTCGCTCCATCGCCAATGTGTATGTGCGGGCAGGCAGCTCAGACATCCGAGCATATCCTGCAAGACTGTTATATACTTAGCCATTGCGCACTGAGCACTGACCCACGGAAACTTCTTCTTTCTTCTTCATCGTACGCAGTCAGACAGTAACCATTATTTTTTCGAAAAAAGCGGCGGTCATCCTGAGGCTGTCGACACTGCCATATAGCTTGTCTTGTGTTGCCACTGGTGATGGCCACATCTGCTCTCTCTGATCCTCGTATGTCGGGCAGTTCTGCAGCAGATGCTCAGCGGTCATTTTCCCGCTACCACACGGGCATTCGTCGGTACCACCTATCTTCAGTTTGTTGAATAGGTGGTACCTCAGTCTATTGTGGCCAGTGCGAAGTCTGAAGACAACGACCTGCTCTCTTCTGTTCAACTGGTAATAGGCATCGTTTTTGGTGTAGTCGGTATGTTCAGTTTCCCATTTGGTCATGTATCTGGCTTTAATAAGCCGTTTTGACTCTTCGTACGTCATACTAGTATCTGTTTGTGGTAGTCTTGCACCTTCTTTTGCCTGTCTGTCTGCCTCCTCGTTGCCTTGGATGTTGCAGTGTGATGGGACCCACTGTACCACTACCCTTTTTGGTGCGGTCTGCTGGCATAGTTGACAGCACTGCTCTTAAGTCATTAGGCTCAGTGTTTTTCTGGCTTTTTAGCGCTGTGACTACGGCCAGAGCATCTGTAAGCAGGACTGTATGGCTTTTATTTTCTTTATGTGTCACCATTTCTTCCACTGCCGCCCTCGGTGTCTCTGCCTCCGCTCTGAAATTGCTTGTGTACTTACCAGTAGCGAATGACAGTGTTATTTTTCTGCCATTTGGTAGGTTCAGGAATGCTCCTGCCCCTCCGTTCTGTGTAGTGTTTGTTACAGAACCGTCGGTGAATGCTTGACCCACGGAAACGAATATCCATCCACACAAAGCTGTTTGGAAGCCCCGAAGAACTCTCCACCACGGCAACCTTTCACCAGATAATTGGACTTCACGTGTAGACGTAATAAGACAAAGCATGGCATCGAGGATCAGGGGGAGGTTTCACCTCTTCTCTCTCCTCTCACCTCACTCTGTTTCATTTGACTCTATCCTACAGTCACACCCTTGCACAACTTTCACAAGCGCCCTCATGGTGAGGCCCTTCCATTGCACTTTGGTTGGGCTAGCTTCTGAGGGCGCACAAACCTAGCATAGGTACATACAGATGCACACACATGCATCCAAGCACTAGTTTATGCGTCCTGATATCGCCCAATGGACTACTGCTGGGGTGGAAAAAGGCGCGCCTCCGCCAGTAGAAACTAGTGAGGCAAACATCTAAGCAAAAAAACAAAAAAAGACAAAGCATGGCGAACGAGTAGTAGTAGAAGAAGATTGACGAAGAAGATAGCGGCTTTTTAGCCAGAAGACGCCTTTCACGACAACATCACACACTTTCACTTCTATCAATGTGTGCACTCTTTGTCCTTTCTCCTAGATTGTGTTCAGGGGATTTTAACTTCCACTGCCATACAGTGCTTGTCAAATGTTTTTGGTCGGCTTATATTTCACCTGGGGTAGAAATAATAAGACCGTTGTGACCTTCTTCGCATATCCTAAAAGACGACTAAAGAGGGATGAGTATTGGACTGGCAATCTCATCATGCTAAAAAACAAAAACATATTTGTGATACACTGCCGATACAGGTTTCTAGTTTTGTTTGTTTGTTGCTTAGATGTTTTCCTTACTAGTTTCTACTGGTGGAGGCGCGCCATTTTCCACCCCAGACCGTAGTCCATTGGGCGATATCAGGACGCATAAACCAGTGCTTGGATGCATGTGTGTGCATCTGTATGTACCTATGCTAGGTTTGTGCGCCCTCAGAAGCTAGCCCAACCAAAGTGCAATGGAAGGGCCTCACCATGAGGGCGCGTGTGAAAGTTGTGCAAGGGTGTGACTGTAGGACAGAGTCAAATGAAACAGAGTGAGGTAAGAGGGGAGAGAAGGGGAAGAGTTGCCCTCAGGGTGAGCCTCCTCAGAGTTCCAGGTTTCTAGTACTTGCGTCTTAATTCGCACAAAACAGTTTTTTTGTTGTTCCCATCCTACCCAACGGGACATTCCATTTTGGTTTAACCTGAGGACGTGTCCATATAATTTTAAATAAATAAGTAAAGACTTACATAAAGATGGAAGTGTAGAAAAATGATTATTATATTCAGCTTTACGAAGGGTTAGGTTCAGGGTTAGGGTTAGGTTTAGAATTCTGTTTATGGTTGGGGTTAGTGTTAGCGTTATGGTTAGGGTTGTGATGTGAGTTACGGTTACGTTTAGGATTATGGTTAGGGTTGTGGTTTGAGTTACGGTTACGTTTAGGGTTAGGTTTAGCGTTAGGATTAGCGTTAGGGTTAGGTTTAGCGTTATGGTTAGGGTTAGCGTTATGGTTAGGGTTGTGATGTGGGTTACGGTTACGTTTAAGGTTAGGGTTATGGTTAGGGTTGTGATGTGAGTTATGGTTAGGGTTAGATAACAGGGTTGTTATTACATTGTCGGACAAGATGCATACTACCATGCTATGGTAGAAACTAGATGTTACTCTCATTATCATGGTCGAATGTCAACATATTACAAAAATGTCGTCTTTTCTAGCAGAATGTTTGACACCCCCAACATTTAAAATGTGGACTAACTATTCTGTGACGTCACTACCTCAAATTTGATACTAAAAGTATACACATCTTTTATTTGGGGTGAATTAAGACTCAAGTACGCAGATTTCTTGTAAATGGACATTCTGCAGCTAAAACCTATGCTTCATATTGGAGCGAAAAAGTTAGTGATTGAATTGCTTGGAAACAGGTTTCTTTCAAAAGGTCCAGGGATGGCAGACTTATTGGTGCATAAATGAAAGTGGCGCTAATGTACATGAATGTAAGAGAAGTTAAGTTTAATTCTGGTGGTAGGGTCGGTGGTGGTCCCCCCATATCTTTGTCGCGAATGTGCCCTATCACTTCGCTTCTTCTTCTTGTTCTTCTTGTTCTTCTTCTTCTTCTTCTTCTTCTTTTTCTTCTTCTTCTTCTGCGTTCATTCTCAATCTCCCACTACCAAGCCCCGAACAGGGCTTTGCAAGTAGCTAGATGTGGTCCGTAGAACGGAAAGCGTTGTGTCGCTAGTTTACAGACTGGCTGCGATATTTGCACATAGACGCTTACACAAAAAGGACGACAGTTAAATAAAGAGCTCACGATGAAAAATGCCTCTCTTGTCCTAGATCTTTCCTGTTGTCACAAGGTTTTTCATGCCTTCCAATGAGTCTTGCCTGCCTTATTATGTATTTTTAGTAACAAGCGTTCATTTGAAATTGTTTTCTTGTAATATCTGTTTGGTATTCTTTAGCTGTCTAAAGTTTACATACGTCAGAGTGTTACCAGGACTCGAAAATGGAAGCAAAAAATAGTAACAGTAACCCGCCAGACATATCGTAAGCGACAACTAATAAGGATTTGACATTGGGCGGGCTTCCCCAAGCTGTAGAAACATTTCGCCACACAAAAACCTAAACAGATATAGACAGACCAAAGTTTGATGACTTGATATGTTATTTTTGAAGTCCTGTGCTCCACAAGCAGATAAACGGATTGTTATTATTATTATTATTTTTTTTTGGGGGGGGGGGGGGGGCGTGGGCTAGTGGTTAAGTGCAACGGCTCACAACCAGAATGTGCTGGGTTTGATCCCCACCACAGCACCGGCCGTTAACCCGGGGAAGCAAACTCTTAAACAATGTAGGAGGAGGAAGCAGACTCTTACATAAAATGCACGTTGAAGTCGATTGCACTGGGCCGATAGACGCAACATAAAAACAACAGCGCAACGCATACCGCCTTTGATGATTAGAGAAATAAGGAGAACGCAACAAAAACAAATTATTAGGGGAGGAAGACTAACGTCTGGTCAAGAACAACATACTGATCAAACAGGTAAGTCAGAGTCAGGCAAAATCTACTGACCGAGACCCTCACCTCGGCTTCCTCGTAGCCCCCCCCCCCCCCCCCCCATGGAAACGGTCTGTTTTTTGCATGGCAGCCTGGCTAACGAGGTGAGGGATCGACGTGATCCTCGTAGTAGTAAGCGACACGCAGATGAAGCCAAGCATAGCACAACCGCATAGAGGAGCCCGGTTCACCTTTATCAGCACGCTCGGGATGTGAGGAAAGCGACTGCAACTCACCACTTAACATCCTTTTCAGGACCACAAAAGAGTAGACGTACTCATTGTGGGTGTTCGAAAGAAACAACACAAACACAACCTGGTTATTATTATCACATTTCAAGGTATATTAGCATTCTTTTCAGGAATCACATTTCTATAGCTACTAGTGATTTCTGTTTATTAATTGTCCACAGCTCGCATACACACAATCGACTACCTGAGTACATTTACCTTGAGTTTAAAATACATGTCTGCACATGCATCTTTGTCCAATCCCAGCCAGCGTTTATGTGAGCTTTTTATATTTGAGCTCAGTTCCCCCCGTTGTTCATAACCGTCCCATCTTATTCACTTTTTTCCAACAGGCATGTCACACGGCTCTCGCTTTATTTCCAGCCTACACTTTTCCTGTTTGGCTCTATCGATTAAACACTTCCAGCAGTTGGTTCACCTGCCTACCTGCGAGATTATACGCCTTCCTTTTGTGATCCTTCAGAAAACGAAATGTTAACTCTTTTATTCATGCACCAAAGATGTAGCAGTGACTAGGCTGTTAGGGCACACAATTGACCAAAGCACGCAGCTTTTTTTCTCATTCTGATGTTCAATAAAGATCTGGACTATACTACTCCATATCTACTGCAGGAGCAAGCAGCCTGTATCTCTTCTTCAGTGGGAATAAACATCACCATTTCATTTATATATATAATAATAATAATAATAATAATAATAATTCGTCCATCGTCGTCGCTGAGAACCACCAACACCATCACATGTCATAAAGCAACCTTGATTATGTGTGCGTGGTCGTGACTGATCAAGCCAATTCGAGCCTGGAAAAGTCTATGGCGAGACTGGAATACGTAATCAGCAATTCTTTCTGAAATTGTCTCTGCTCTTGACGTTCTGATTGCACGTCTATACTGAGCTGTCTGGATACTGAGACCATCGCTGAGTTCAATGCCGTCTGTGACCGGGCTCTTCCATGTTGAGCGGTTATGAGCCAGGTTCTCCCAGGTGGTAATGTCCGTTTGATAGCACTTAAAGTACTCTTTGACTGTCCCTGAAACGCTTTTTAGGACCTCCTTGTGATCGTTCTACTTCACTCAAGTGTGCTATACTTGAGCATCTTTGGAAGCCTTTCGTTTGATATTCGGTCAAGGTGGCCAGCCCATCTCAATTTGGATTTCTGCAGAAGTGCACGAATGCTTTGTATGTTGGCTCTGGACAGCACTTCAGTATCTGTGATATGGTCCTGCCAGCGTATATGCAATATACTGGCTTGACTTGGCTTCGTTCGTTCTCAATCTCACGCTACCAAACCTTGAAAGGACTTAAGTAGCAGAATGTAGTCCAGAGAACGGAATGCGTTGTGTCGTAGTTTACAGCTTAACTGCGATATTTGCACCTATCGGTCCAACACATCCGACTTCAGCAATCATTTTTTGAGTACCGGGTTAGCATTCCCTCTTCGATCCCTTCTCCTTAGCCAGTCTGCCCTGCTGTAGCCTGTTATCCAGGATCACCGCGTGGAGGTGTAGAAGGGTCTTGGCAGCTCTGGTTCGCAGACCCTGACGCTAGCAGTCAGCTATGGGTCGCTGACCACTGCAGCTCATGCGCTGCTCAGCATCTTGATCCCTCATGCAATATACTGATATACAATATGCGTTTCAGACAGTTTATGTGAAAATAATTTAGCCTTCCGAAGTCACCAGCGTAGACAGTCTAGTTTGTCTCACACGACACACGCATACAAATATATATATAAAGTTATTGCCCGTCACCAAGTGACAATGACCACAACATCAGACGGCTTAGTCTTAATAATGTGATGTGCGCTGAATTTGGATTATAGTGAGAAAGTAGCTGCGCTGGTCATTAATCTCACTCTCCTGTCCCGAGTTACCTTGGATCAGTGGCAAGACTATTGGTCGAGACGACTGGAGATAACTCGGGATGCAGTCACTCTGGTGCCGAAACAAAATTAACTAATTCAATTATCACAAATGTATTCGCTGCGATTATTTCAACACTTGACCTCAAACGCCATTGTTGGTTTCTCTTTCATCATCAGTGACAATATACAATTTGGAAGGATCCTTTGCTCTTGGCATTTCCACACAGAGTTGTCCACGTGAGAACCACTCTTTAGTAAAATCCAACCCGTAACTTTGAACGATTGTCACTGCGACTTATTGATGTTGATTGCAAATGCAAGCTAACAGGAAATTGCCGTCGTGTAAATATAAATGGCAAATCAGTTGGAATGAGTAGAATCCTAGGAACGAATACATGTTCGCGCCCTCGTACGGTGTAATTGGAATTGATGCTTCGATGACGTAACCATTTATAGCCTATCTAGAACCATTGCATAGTTTTGGAGAGTCCAAATTTCGTAGCAGAGTAATCGGACACCCAACTTTCAGCACTCATGTATGCTGTAGAATTTTATTAGGATTCAATGAGTTTCAAAAATTCTACCTCATAGCTTGGGGCTTCATCTTCATTCAAACATTTGGCAAACTGCCGAGATGGAATATTAATTAATCACTTCCACTTCCTATTAACAATTGAAAACGATACTGCCGATTCAACAAAATTTAGTTCATTAGTTATTCTACGAACACATCTTTCTGAAACTCCAACAGCTGCACCATCCCGCTTAGCCCCGGCCCTAATATATTGGATACATTCTGATTCTCTGTTCAAATATTTACACACATTATCTGCGACTTCGCATGCACTTGGCATTTGAACAGGCGGCGTTACGATAATCGCACTGTATGAAATAATCACTTAATACAGACAAGACTATCATAACTGCACGGCACTTAACTGATAGAACGAAAGATACAACAGTGATCGCTCGCCGGCAGAACACTTTGTCAACACATCCCAACTCGCGCGTTGTCCCGTGTCAAAGGGCTGACCCGGCCTTGTATTATTCAGTTCCAAACATGGATCGACTCTATGGCTTCCAGTATCTGACTTTGAGCGGCCACTATAGAAAAAGACATTATGCGGTGTACCTTAAGAATATAATAGATGTAAATAGTTTAATTTCGTTAACGTTAATTAACTTCGGAAACATTGATCAGAAAATAGTTCCGTTGATCTAGAAACTACAGACCGAATGATATGTTCAAATATTCACGTCGCTAGAGCTCGCCCTTCGAGAGCTTTTGCAAGACGGTCAAACAAATTCATGTATTTTCTGTTATATATTATAGATTCTTGATTACCTGTTCACCAGCAGGGTCTGCGCCGCTGGGGCTCCAATTTTTTCTTCATCGATCTCTATCCTGAGCTATGGAGGTCCAGTAGGTAATACGTTTTCCTTTTAACGTATCGTGGATATTGTAGGCGAGGGCAAGGGAGTCTGGACAACGCATTGAGGGGGGGGGGGGGGGAGTGTCTACCGCGCGGTCTCTTTCTGCATGGTCCAGTTGCTGAGAGGGAGCCCGGTCGCGTGTCTCTCAAGAGAGGCCTGTATCACTCACAGTTTGTTCTCCATTGCTTCTGTAAGTGTCAATGTTTCAGCAGAAGATCACATTGCAGAGAGGGATGTGGAGTTGAAGGAGAGAAGGATATAAAGACATACCATTTCAGGACTGTATGTATGTGTCTGTAAGCAAGCATGTATATATGTATGTACAAATGACGTAATCCAGGAAGGCGGGGACACACTTGCTCGTCATTTAACTACTTTGTTCGATATCTGTCTGAACGAATGCCAAATCCCCGACCAATGGAAAACGTCAAAAACCATCATAATCAATATAAAGGGAACAAGGAAAACTTTGCAAATTATCGTCCGATCTGTCTGCTCTCCTCCTTTTATAAACTCTTCACCAGAGTGATCGCCAACCGCACAGAGAAGCTACTAGATGAGAACCAACCACGAGAGCAGGCAGGTTTCAGAAAATGCTTCTTAACCACTGACCACCTCCAGACAATCAAACAGTTAAATGGAGAGGGCGCATGAAGTACAGATGCCTTTATGCCTTGTGTTCGGGGATTATAAGAAGGCTTTCGATAGCATCGACATAACTGTGGTGTTGAATGCCCTGAGAAATCAGAGAATTGCAGAAAAATACGCTCAACTGAAAGAGGAAGTAAACAGCGGATGCACAACGGATATCACCCCATTCTATAGACTGATTACCATACCGATACAACGTGGCGTCCGACAGGGTGATAAATCTCATCAAAGCTATTTACAGCGGTCAAATCTGAATGCCAGAATGGTCAGCTCCGAACACCCACCCCTGTACCAGACAAAGACTTCCACCTAACGTGTTCCTAACACCTCGTTTCATTGTCGACCTAGTGTGACCCTGAAATGACCTGCATTCGTCCAACGCATTCAGGCAACCTTTGTTTCTTAGAGTCGCCAACCCAACCCTGCCCTAAGCGCACATGCTCCAGCTAGAACTCTCATAGAACACATGTCATCTAAGTTCAAGATACCGACATGCACGCAACCCTGCAACCATTTATTTGTGGATTTTCTACGTCATTTTGTTATTCATAATGAGGCAAGGTAACTAGCTTTATGGACAACCCTATTTAGTAGCTTATTACGACATGCGTAAGATTATTTATCATCCTTCATTTTTCGCTCCATTGAATGTAAGCCAAACCGACATACTTTATTGTGATTGCTCACCCACCCTTATATAACCAAACATCAGAAATCAGTGTATGCACCAATGCAGAGAAGACATGAACATTAGCAGTAGTAGACCAGACCCAATTCACCAACTTAAAAGAAATCAACAAACTACCTTATTTCTCCTGAGAACTGGTCACTGCAGACTACTAGAACATGTATACCGGCTAATGATCTCACACACCGATGAGTGCCCATTTTGAACAAGGGGCCATAATCCTGAACACATTCTACAGGAATGCCCACTCTATAAGGAAATGAGATGCCAGATATGGCCAGATGGTGCTGAGCTGAGACAAAAGTTGTGAAGACTACATACTTCATTATATCCACTGGTCTGCATGGCCAAAGAACCTGAACGCAAAGAAGAAAGAAAGATAACCAAATATATCTTGTGGTTAATTCCCAATACTTTCTCAAAAAATAATGTTAAAACTATAATAATAGCTGTCCATCGTTGTCGATGAGGACCGCCGACATCATCCTTGTCACAGATTTCCCTGTTGGGTGTGGGTGCGCATGTGGCTGAACAGGCCAATGCGAGCACGAAAACATCTGCTACATATCGGGCACACGAGGTTTGTAGAAGGGGATGGTGTTCCCGCTGCTCGGGATTTCCGCGTCTCGCGTCTGTTCTGGGCTTTCACAACACGGTCATCTTCACCGGCAGCTACACCCGATTTGACTGCACTTCTCCAGTCAGATCTGTTTTTCGCAAGACATTCCCAGGTGTCGAAGTCTATCTGGCAACTTTTTAGTGAGTCCTTCAGACCGTCTTTAAATCGTTTCTTTGGGCGCCCTCTTCGCGCCATCCCTCTCTCAGCTCGCCGTAGAGAAGCTTCTTTGGGAGCCGCTCGTCTGACATACGGACGAGGTGTCCGGCCCATCCTAGTCGTGCTTTTTCTAGCAGTGCATGTATGCTGGGCATGTTAGCCCTCGAGAGAACCTCGATGTCAGTGACACGATCTTGCCATCGGATGTGGAATATTCGCCTCAGGCAACCTGTGTGGAAGTGGTTTAACCTCCTTGCATGTCCAGAGTATACAGTCCAGCTTTCGCAAGCGTATAGTAGGGTTGGAATGATGGTTGCACGGTAGACTTTCAATTTGGTCTTGACGCTGATGCCACGACGTGCCCAGACCATCGAGCGCATTCTACAAAAGGCTGTGCTGGCCTTTGCTATTCTGCTTGCCACCTCATCGTCTAGGCTGACAGATCTCGACAGCGTGCTGCCCAGATATGTGAATTTGTCTACGGCATTCAACGTCTGCCCGCTGACTGTAGTCTCTGGTTTTGTGTACGGCATGCCTGGTGCTGGTTGGTACATGACCTCTGTTTTTTTTGCATTTATGGTCAGGCCAAAATTTTCGCATGCGGCAGAGAACTGGTCCATTCCAACCTGCATGTTCAGTTCTGAGTTGCTCATTAGAGCACAGTCGTCAGCAAATACAAGTTCCCTGATTATGTCGCCAGCAACTTTGGTTTTGGCCTTCATTCTTCTGGAATTGAGTAACTTGCCATCTGTGCGGTACTTTATGGGTATTCCAAGCTCCAATGATCTGAAGGCGTCTGTCATCGTGGCCGCGAACATCATGCTGAACAAAGTCGGGGCGAGTACACATCCTTGTTTTACTCCGTTTGATACTAGAAACGTTTTAGAGATTGCACCGCTGTCCAGTACACGAGCACACATGCCTTCGTGTAGCTGTTTCACCATTGTTATGAACTTGTTGGGGCAGCCAAACTTAGACATTATCATCCACAGCCCTCCTCTGTTTACTGTATCAAATGCCTTTGTCAAATCAATAAATGTGGTGTACAAGGCCTGATTTTGCTCTCGACACTTCTCTTGTACTTGGCGAGCGGCAAAAATCATGTCCACTGTTCCTCTTCCGGCTCTGAATCCACATTGGCTTTCTGGGAGGTGCTGGCTTTGTTCAAGGTGTTTGTTGAGCCTGTTTAGCAGTAAGCGCGCTAGGATCTTGCCTTCTACGGAGAGTAGCGATATTCCTCGATGATTGTCGCATTCCTGACGATTGCCTTTTCTTTTGTATAGGTGAACGATTGAGGCGTCCTTTAGCTCCTGCGGAATTTTACCTTCAGCCCACATGTGACAGAAGAGTTCAGTGATCCTTCTGGTGAGGGATGGGCCAGCTGTCTTATATAACTCTGCTGGTATTGCATCAGCTCCTGGAGCTTTTCCTATAGATAGTGAACTGATTGCCCTGTCGACTTCCTCCTCAGTAATGACTTCATCCAACGCCAGGTTCAGTTCCACCTGCGGCATTCGCCGGATGGCCTCTTTATTTATGGACGATGGGTGGTTTAGTATTTTGCAGAAGTGGTCTGCCCATCTGTCTAGAATCTGAACCTTATCTGTTAGCAGTACCCCATCCCGCACTGCGAACTGGAGTATTACTAGAGGGTTGCGGGCCGTAGAGAGCTTTCAGTGCCTCGTAAAACCGTTTGGTGTCATGACGCTCGGCGAACATCTCAATTTCGTCAGCTCTTTTGCTGAGCCAGGAGTCTTGCATCTCTCTAAGCCTGGTCTGGACAGCTTTGCGAGCAGTATTGAACGCAGCTTTTGCTGTCGGAGATGGTGTGTCCCTCTGGTATTCCCTGTGCGCTTCATGTTTTGCATCGAGAAGGCCCCGTATTTCTAGATCGTTCTCATCAAACCAGTCCTTATGCTTGCGCGTGATTGGGCCAATGTGTTTAACAGCTGTATCGTAGAGTGTGTTTCTCAATGATGCCCAGTTCTTTTCGATGTCGTTCTTTTCAAAACGAAGCTCAGACAGTCTACCCTCAAGCTCTTCCTGGAAGCCTCCTCTCGTGGGTTCGTATTTCAACTGAGAGACATTTATCCTCCTCGGTGGTTTCTTTCCCTGGGGGCGCATTTTGGGCTGGATCTTGAAGTTTAGCTTGGCAATGACAAGTCGATGGTCGGTCCAACATTCTGCACCACACATGCTCTTCGTTACCATAGCATCCGCTCGATCCCTACGTCTGATGCATCCATGTGGTTCTATTTCGGACAGGAAGTCGGAAAGCTGTGTTTGTAATGAGTAGTTCATTTGCGGCACATGTCCTCAGAAGTAGCAGTCCGTTACTATTGCATTTTCCGATACCATGTCTGCCAATGGCCCCCTCCCAAGCTGTATGGTCTGTGCCAGCCCTAGCGTTAAAATCACCGAGGATGACCAGTTTGTCAGATTTGGGGACTGCAGCGATGAGCGCCTCAAGGTCCTCATAAAACTTATCTTTTGTTTCCTGAGGATTTGTCATTGTGGGTGCGTATGCACTGATGAGTGTTGCATGGCGCCCTCCTATTAGGGGGAGACGCAGTGTAATCAGGCGGTCATTAATTCCTCTAGGCATTCTTGTGAGCTTGTCGACCATGTTGGTCTTGATGGCAAAGCCAACTCCAGCTTCACGGCGTTCTTCTTTGCTGCGGCCGCTCCAGAAGAAAGTATAACCAGCGCCTTCTTCTGTGATCTGCCCTTCCTCTGCCAGTCGTGTCTCGCTCAGGGCAGCTATGCAGATGTTGTATCTAGCCAGTTCCCTGGCGATCAGTGCTGTCCGTCGTTCGGGTCTGTTTGCTTTGGTGTTGTCCAGTAGCGTGCGGACATTCCATGTTGCAAGCGTGATGGGTAGTTTTCGTGATCGTTTTCTGCCTGTTCCGCCGCTGCAGTTTGGGGGCCCTGCCAGTTGCGAGCTGCTAGTCGTCAGGGTATGATCTGTAGGGTGATGTCGTGAGTTGCGCAATATGTTTATAGTGAGGGAGATGTGCGCAGGATCTTCCTCACTCTCTCGTCCGGACTCAACATGTTCTAGAGGCAAGACATTGTCAAGACTTCTAGTGAAGGGTTCGGATGCAGACAGTATGGTGTCAGCGTGTGCCTCATTATCTCGGTAGCCCTTCCCTTCTCTTTTATCGCTGGGGTGGAGCTTTGAGGTATCAGTTTCTGAGTGCATTTGTTTGTGTATTCTTCTTCCACCTCTCGTTCCTCTGGTCTTCCGCTTTGATTGTATACTTGTGAGTTCCGATGCCTCCTCGGTTAAGTGTATTTTCAGCACACGCAACAGATGTAGATCTGAGTTTGAAGGGACGTGGTGTGCTGATCGAAGTGCGATGAGCTCCTTTCTGAAGTACTGTATGTTTGACGGGGTCAGGATGACCTCCTTCGTTTCAGTGTTCATGCTTCGTTATCTGGGTCACGATACAGCACGGAGTGACACTAGCCTTTGACCGGGTCAAGTTTCGGCCACGCTTTGTCCCATCGAAACTGTACACATTAGTCTACCTTTCACGACTAAAAATACACTGTTATATACTTCGTTGCATCACTTCTTTCACATTAGTATGCTTAATTCACAAGTCGGCACATTTATATCCAGGAATCACGTAAATAGTCCGAGAGTTATCATAGAAAACACAAACAAAACACCGTTTTATCAAGAGGGAAATGGACTGCGACCATGTCCGGCGCCATCTTGACCCATAATCAAAAAATGTTAAAACTACAAAAGAGTAAAAGTTTATCCCAAATAAGTTACACTGTTGTACGGGAAAGGGGTTAGAGGCCAGGAGTACTAAGCCATAGCTTGTATGAGGTAGGCTGACCAGTTCCTTTTGTTGCTGCCCTTTAGATCGCAGTCGTATTCCAGGTACCCGTTTACAGCTGAATCGACTGGAGCGTTTTCAATAGCTGGATCGTATTCCGTACCTTTGCCACGAAAAGCGAGTACTCTTCAACTACGATAATCGTACGCATTAAAACTTTATAAAACGTCAAACTGTACAAAACGTCAAAGCTCTGCAAAACGTTAAAGAAAAATCCCACAGACAATGGACCATCCTCAATCCCACCTTTGGCCTATGTACAGGAAACTCGCGCCATCGAATTTGCGTACTTCTGTAGCAGTTCTTCTCTGTAGCACTTTGTTGCAGACTGTGAGGGTTCCAACCGCATCTACCGCCCTCCGAAGTTGCTGGCTAGACCTAGAATGGTGAACATTCTGACAGATTATTGATGCTGAAAAATGTTGGCATGATAAGACGAATATAGTTGAAGAAAAATGCGGATTACTACTGGGGAAATGGAGTAACTTAACTTAACTTAACGTCTTTATACTGGTTTAGAAAACCCTGCAGAGTCTGTATACAACTAGTCACATTTACATCACCTTGCTATAAAAGCTATGCGCATCCAGTTTATTCTTAAATGCATTAACTGTCCCTGCCTCCACTACCTCCCCTGGCAATGCATTCCAAGCAGACACCACTCTCTGACTAAAAAAATATTTCCGAATATCTAATCTGGACCTCTCTTTAGTCAGCTTGTAGCTATGCCCTCTTGTTATTGTAGGTGGCTGTATTTAAAAAAAACAACTTGTTATAGTCTAATTTATCTATTCCTCTGATCATCTTATAAACCTGTATTAAGTCACCACGAATTCTTCTCTGTTCGAGACACTGTAGGCCGGTTTTTCTGAGTCGTTCCTCATAACTGTAATTCTGGAATCCCACTATCATCTTTGGCGCTCTTTTTTGTATTCTTTCCAGCATGTTTATATCCCCTCTATGATAAGAACTTCACACCTGTATACAGTACTGTAATTTAGGTCTAACTAAAGCTTTATACAGTTTGACGATCACTTCCTTGCTCCTATGTTTAATATTTCTTTTTATCATACCTAACATTGTATTTGCCTTTTCACTGCTACCTTAACTTACTCACTCACCTTTCCTGTATGATCTATTATAACCCCTAGGTCCCTTTCCTTATCTATCTTTCTAATATTGTTTTCTCCCATTCTGTAATTATGTTCCATGTGGATGACTGTACATTTATCTACATTAAACTCCATTTGCCAGCTTACAGACCATTCTCGAATTTTACTTAATCCGACCTCAATATATCCACTTCCGCTTTAGATGAGACACTACTGCATAGTTTTGTGTCATCAGCAAATTTTGCAATCATGGATCCCATATCAGGACAAGTAAAATACACGCTTACATATGTAGTCTTGAGCACCCATTTAAAAATAAATAAATCGATAGCCTCCTAATCGAACATGTCACGTGAGTGATTTATTGATTTGCAAAACGGAACTGGTAAAATATTGTTTTTCTCTCCCGCGTCTTACTGATCAAATATTAGTTTTCTGGCGTCTTTGATAGCAGCAGAATTGAAGCATTCTAACGCAGTACATTTGTTTCTAAAGTTAATATATTCCCTGTTTTTTCTTGTGTGCTTTTATTTTTAGCAGTCAGTCCTTCGTTAGCTCTGTTTTTAAATTTATAACCTTTTATGTAATTTGACATGAAATTACTATTTTCCGTTTTCGTGGACTTCTATTTCTCCTATTTTTAACCAACTTCCACATACCATTGGGAGCTGAAAATAGTGTACGCAGCCTACAGTAGTGCGACTTGTTAATCTACCACATTTTCTTCTTCTTCTTCTTCTTTGTTCATCCTCATATCAAGTTCCCGGTTTCTCTTACAAAGGACGCCGTTGTTTGTAAGGCTGTTTTGTTTCCATACAGTTTTTGTCTATCTGTCTCGCGAGGCCAGTGTATACCTCATAGGTCTCACTTCTGAAACCTAAACCCTGTAACTACTAGCTAGCTAGAGTTGTACAATAAAGTCTTTTTTTTTTTTTTTTGCTTTCATGGCTTGAAAGATAATTCTGCAACCAATACCGCCATTTTAAAACAGAAAGACATGAATAGTCCTCTTCTTCTTCCTGTTCCTCTTCTTCTTCATCTTCTTCTTCTTCTTCTTCTTCTTCTTCTTCTTCTTCTTGATCGTCACGTTCTTTTATTATGTCTAAACGTGAACACCGATTCTCTGGATAAAAGTTGCAAGGGTCGAGAGCTCTTCAAGGCTCCAAATTAGCAGAATCACTTGCTCCGTTCTTCTTCTTCTTCTTCGTCTTCTTCTTCTTCTTATTCTTTTTCTTCTTCTTCTTCTTCTTCTCCTCCTCCTCCTTCTCATTCTCCTTCTCCTTCTCCTTCGTCTTCGTCTTGGTCGTCGTTCGTTCTTATACTCTAGCTACCAAGCCTTGGAAAGGGATTTGCAAGTAGCATGATCTTGTCCATAGAACGGAATGCCTTGTTTCGTAGTTTACAGTTTGACTACGATTTTGGCACCTTTCGGTCTCACACATCCAACTCCAGCAGTCATTTTTGGATACCGGGTTAGCCTTCCCGCTTCTATCCCTTCTCCTTAACCAGTATGCTCTGTTGCAGCCTGTTGTCTAGAATCTCTGCGTGGAGGTGTAGAAGGGTCATGCAGCTCTGATGTTTGCAGTCAGCTTTGGGTCGCTGACAGCTACAGCTCATGTACTGCCCAGCATCTTGATCCCGCTTGCTCCGTTCAGAAAATAGTTAATAACCCGGTTATTCCAGGATATGAGAAAACAAAAACGAAAAGACATACTTCGTTGTTGTTTCTATGTCCACAATGAGTATGTTTACTCTTCTGTGCGCCCTGAAAAGGGCGTTAAGTGCCGTGTTGCAGTAGCTTTCCTCACATCCCGAGAGTGCTGATGACGATGGACTGGGGTCCTCCATGTGGTTGAGCCATGATTGGCTTCATATATGTGTCGCTCACTACTAAGGGGATCACGTCGATCCCCTACTTTGTTGGCCAGTCTTCATGAAACAGCCTGTTTCTACGGAGAACTGCGTAGAGGTGAGGTAGAGGTCTTGGTCAGTATATTTTACCTGACCCTGACTAAGATATCCGATCAGTATATTTTACCTGACCGTGACTAACGTGTCTGATCAGACCTTAGTTTCCTCTCCAATGTGTACTTTGCCTAAATGGGCAACAAGCAGAACCATGGCGTACGTAGCAGCGCTTACATTGTCCGACGGATCACTATGAAAGCCTCGTCTATAGACTTCCTTTATAGGCTCTCCCTGTAAACTAAACTGCGTCTTTACAAGTCATGCGTCATTCAAATCCTTCCGTTTGGGTTTTATGCGGTTTTGCAAGAGACCAGAATAGCCTGAAGCTTTCCATGTGCGTAGCCAGAGGCGCATCCTCGGAATCCACTGTTTGTGACATAGTTAATAAATATGAGGTCATCCGACAAACACATCTCGAGAGTGTTGTTTTTATCAAGGAAGGTCGCCGCCTCTCTATTCTCTGTCACGTGGCCCGTCTCTTCCGGGATGTCCCGACCCGCCAGATCCTGCATCTTGCTCTGGAAAACACGGGTAGGAAAAGAACGTGCCCCACGCGCAGACGCCCCGGGGTCTCCGTGCAATACCTCTCTGCGACAAATCGCCTGCACGTAATAAGAACTATACGCCTCATGGACCTCTGCCATCAATCGTAGTCATAGACGATCGGCGGGACGGGTCGCCTCATGGACCTCTGCCATCAATCGTGGTCATAGACGATCGGTGCGACGGGTCCTCAAGGACCTCTGCCATCAATCGTAGTCATAGACGATCGGCGGGACGGGTCGCCTCATGGACCTCTGCCATCAATCGTAGTCATAGACGATCGGCGGAACGGGTCCTCATGGACCTCTGCCATCAATCGTAGTCATAGACGATGGGCGGGACGGGTCGCCTCATGGACCTCTGCCATCAATCGTGGTCACAGACGATTGGCGCGGCGGGTCGTAGTCGTCTAAGCGAGTTATTATTTTATTATTATTACATTTATTATTATTCCTTGTTATGCATCATTCTGTTAACGATGGTTTGCTTTTCTGGGATCTCGTCATCTCTGATGTTTTAATTGGGCATCTTCTGTCACACTATACTCACGCCGTAAAGAAATTATCGACCAGTTGACATGTTGATACAACGTTTGTAAAGACAAAACGATATACAGTATGCGAGACAAGCAGAGAGATTGGCTGTGTGAGACAGCGAGATAGACAGGCAGAGATATAGTAGACATAATGAGATATATACACAGGGGGAGGTTCTTAGGGCGATAGACAGAGAGATAGAGAAAGACAAAGAGAGAGAGAGAAGCAATCAGGCAGACATAGAGATAAACAGAGAGAAACAAGTTGGACGGATTCAAACAGACACATTGATGGGGGTGGAGAGAGAAAGAGAGAGAGAGAGAGAGAGAGAGACTTATATAAATACAGTATTTCGTAAGTATAAAAGTGATAAAGTGTAAAGGGAACATGTGGAAGTATCTTTTTCATTTGATTGAAAGAAAGCTGGACAAATTGACAAACAATAATCTATCCATCTTCAGTCCACTTATGTCGTTATAAGCGTGGTAGGGGAAGTGTGACCTCCTTTATTTCATATTTTTTGGCAGGTGAAATTCATTGGTGACTTGCCAGGTCAATCCCAGCATCTATTAGTCCCTGGACTATATGATCGCCTATTTTGGGGAATGGTAGAGATGGAAGCGTACATTAGAGCAAAGTAGACCCGCAGCCTGTCAGCAGCCATCTATGCCGCTCCGCCAATCACATAACCAAAACCTAATGTTATAGCCACACAGTCCCCTTTTTTGGGATATATTCTCTGTGGGGCGAATATCCCTAGAATAATTTTAGTAGATTTTAAATTTGAATTTTGCACAAGCAGCGGCCGTTAGGCCTACTCTTTTCGATTTCCAACTGATAAGGTATTTTTAGCGTGCGCGCAACTGCACGCGGGTGTCTGTTCTCATTTCTCAGAGATCAGAGGAAATATTTTGTTAAAATGTTGTTGATAAAATTGTTGCTACTTACTGATTGTCCCTCGTGCTCGCGCGCGCATGCGTGAGTCCGCGCAAATATACACAACATAAAGGTACAGTGCATGAAAGCAGTATACACACTGTGAGATAATTGAGCCCGAGGACTTGTTGTCCTCAACCCTGGTGTGGATAATACAATAATTAGATGAATCATTGTATAAGCATGTACAAGGTCAACTTATCTCTCAAGTGCTTATTCGAATTACCGAGGTTCACCAGGTGGATTAATAGGGCTGAGGCACAAAGGCTGCTTGCCCGTGTATTCGCCATGTGTTATACTTCTTCTTTGTCGTTCATTCTCAGATCAAGGTCCCGGTTTATTTTACAAAGGACACAGTTGTTTGTAAGACTGTTTTATCTCCATACAGCTGTTGTCTCGTATCTGTCCCGCAAGGCTAGTATTGTTCTCTCTTTTTCTGCATGAGCGTGCAGCTTTGTAGGATGTGTTCCACGGTCATGGTATGCTCCCAACATGGACACATGTCATCTGTCCCAATCCTCATTTTGTTGTAAAGATGACCCTTGAGGTTATTATGCCCAGTTATCAGTCTGAAGACGATGACTTGCTGTTCTCTAGTTAAGTAAAAGTAGCTGTCTTCTATTCGGAAGTCGGGGTGTTGATCAGCCTATTTTCCCCTGAAGTCTTGGCCTCATTATATGTGATGCTTAGGTCTGTTTATGGGGATGCTCCTCCACACTTTCCTAGTTTGTCTGCAGCTTCATTGCCTTCGATATTTCTGTGGTATGGGATCGACTGTATAACCAACCTTAGGTGTTCTGCTAGGTTTTTAATCGTATCTGTGATAGGGACACAAAAAAACATGCCTTTGACAAGGTACGGTCGGGAGAACAATGTATGTTCCGACCAAAAAGCGTACATTAGGACTAAAGACATACACTCTGTCGGCCTCTCCCATGACCTTTCAGATCTGACTCTATGCTACAGTATAGCTTAGTAGATGAGGTACTATATAATGAGGATGTTATTCTTAAAAACGTACCAGTAACCCATATGTACAAATGTGTCTCATATTGGACAATTTGTTTGCACCCTCTGCGGTTAGGAAGGAGCCACCACCATGCTGAAGTTTTTGACGATCGAGGCTGGAACTGTCTGGAACTTTTGGTATCTGGTCTAGAGCCTAAGAGAACTCGGCCTAACCAATAGACAGTTCAATCAATCAATAGTACACTTAGGCGATCAGGGTCCGTCGCGTTGAATGCCCATGACCACGTCTGATGGCTGCGTCCCAGGCGGCCTGTAGTTCTGTTGGGAAGGTTGCGATCTGTTTTAGCCAGTAGACGATTAGTGGTGGGGAATGAGAACAGTGAACTTTGCCGTGGGTTCGGTACCTTGGAGCACTGCTAATGCACCCTCTCAATTACTCAATGTCAGGGCAGTACATTTCTGGCTTCTGCTTGGGGTGGGAAGAAGATCCACAGACTCACCAGCCCGGCGATGCCAAAATATGAGAACTAAAAAATGTAATGGTTTTTCAACTTATAAACACGTGCATATACAGGCCATTACATGGCATTGGACCGAAGGGTGAGAGCACGGATGCTGCTGGATCTACAACAACGATAGAGTTACAAATATTTAACTAACCTACGCGATAAAGATAATACAAACGAGGAATGACAAATGGCAGCGGTAGATAAACATTCTGTCATATTTAGCACATCCTCTTTGTTTCTGCTTCTCATCTCACATTTTCCCCAGTACTAATCTAAACGATAAAGATAATACAGATGTTGAATGACAACCGTAGATAAACATTCTGTCATTCTCACTCCCTCCCCTCTATGTCTGCTCTCATGTCACGCTTGTCCAGTACGATGTTGTTGTTGTTGTTGTTGTACTTGTTGTTGTTGTTGTTGTTGTTGTTGTTGTTGTTGTTGTTGCTGCTGCTGCTGCTGCTGCTGCTGCTGCTGCTGCTGCTGCTGCTGCTGCTTAATGATCAGGCAGCAGCGAAAGGCGTTTAGCAGTTGCGTTTTACTTATCCGATCGAAGATATCCTAGTCACTCGGACCAAAATAAGATGTGGCAGAGTATAGGTTTACCTGAGTAGTTCACTTATCTAAAGAGTTACAACATGTCGGGACAGTCGACATTCTTACATGTCCAGGCAGGGACAGTTAATGCATTTAAGAATACATTGGATGCGCATAGATTTTAGAGGAAGGTGATGTAAATGAAACTGGTTGTATACAGACTCTGCAGGGTCTTCTAAACCAGTATAAATACGTTAAGTTAAGTTATCTATCCACACCACGACACGACTATACACAGGAAAACGCAGTAAACACCATAATGAATAGAAACATAACATTATCGTTTAATATGCGTATCATCGAAAGCTGATGACGGTGGGCCGGTTCCAGTACTATACACGAAAATGGGGGTATTGATGAGAAATGATAAACTTTGCTAAATTCTCACTCTTTCCTCGTTGTTTTTTCTCTTTTTTTTTCTTTTTATTTAAAAAAACCAAACACAAACATACACCACACAAACCACCATCACCGCCTACTCCCCCGCCCCTCACGTTTGTCGAGTGTAAAATTTAATCAGAAGGCGTTGCTGTAACCTGACATTCGAAGACGTCCGTACTTATTCCACCATTTAGGCCACGCTATATATTTGCCATCAGGTTTACAAGCAAACTGCCACTAATTTCGCGATCAAGATTCTCACCTGCCCTCTACGACAGGCGTCAAGAATCGAAACTGTAACGTGTAATTTGCCACTGTATACTGGTGCTATGGAGCAGTGTTTCATTTAAGGCAGAGGTCGTGCCATGATAATACTGCCGTTGAGGATGAAATGTTAAAGACTTCGTTGTGCAAGGTTTCAGCTAGCACGATAATAGAGATGGAAGCAGTGACTGCAGCTCTGAGGTGTCAGAGGCCTCTTTAATAAGGGCGGGCATCGTGACTCCAAATCCTTGCTTCGGAAGGTACAGAATGTCTGACTAAGACCTGAGTGTGTGGCCAGCTGTAGAGGCTTCAAACCTTCAGGGGTTACGGAGGATCTGCTGTCCTGGTCATGCTGAGGTTCAGGGCAACAACAGAGCTGAACAAAGCTCTGCAGGCACAATTTATGGGTTCGGTAGATCTGGACAGGAGTGACATTTTGAAGTCTATCAATGGGAGGTCAAGATGCTGAGCAATGTATGAACTGCAGCGGTCAGCAACCAAAAGCTGACTGCAAGCGTCAGGGCCAGCAATCCAGAGCTATTCTACCAGACCATTCTACACCTCCACGTGGTGGTCCTGGATAACAGGCTGCAACATAGCAGACTGGTTAAGGAGCAGGGATCGAAGAGGGAAAGCTAACCTGGTACCCACAAATGCTTGCGAAGTCAGATATGCCGAACTGAAAGGTGGAAATATCACAGTCAACCTGTAAATTAGGACACAATGCATTCTGTTCTCTGGATTACATCCTGCTACATGCAAAGTCCTTGTTAGGGCTTGGTAGCAGGAATTTGAGAACGAATGATGACGAAGAAGAAGCCTACGATTTATTGCATTTTGGATGATGACACCACAATTCACATACTGCAAAGCTTTGAAATCGAATGAGGTTCCAGCGGACTCAGGTGTAAGAGAGGAAGGAGCAGAAGTGTGTACAACCAACAAGCTGCAGGAACCATCAGCTTAGAGAGAGTGAGCACCTATCGGTATGCCCAGAGTGCAGTGAAATCGATTCTTGAGAATAGAATAGAACATGTCTCACCTTTCTCGCTGTCTTTCCTCTTCTAACAGTAAACCAGGTACTCAGTTGTGTCCAAGCTTTTGTATTGATACAAGCTCCAGTGCACCTGGCTGTAAGTGGGTACCTGACTTACACGGAAGCGAATTTTAACGTCAGGCTCAATGGAACATTCTGATCAAAATGCCTACCTCTTGTCCATATCTCGTTCCTTGAAACATGCTGTGCCACAGCAGTCTGGCTGATAAGGTGGGGATCAGCAGTGTGATCCATGTAGTCGTGAACTTACTGAGGAGTCTATGCATTGCACTACTGCCAGGAGGACCCATGTCCACTTTCTCAAGTTTGTCTTGGAATAAAAGAAGAACCACTTAAACTGGCCATGAAAAAAAATTGGGAAAACGATAAACTAACTTTGTAAGAGTGGCTTACAACAATAATAACAGTTTCAACAACAATTTACAACTACCACCACCTACACACTTAGATAAATCAATGATGAAGTCAACTTGTCACCTCACCTAACAGATCAGAGACCCAGTCAATTGAACTTGCCACCCATCCATCCATTTATTAACTCACTAACACACTCACTCACTTATCCATTCCTACATTCACCTTTCCATGATTTCCCAACAAAATATAGAACATAGATCCATATTGTGTACAATGTTTCTACCTACTGTTACTTTTTGAGCATAGTTTTCATTATCCTTACTTATCTCTGCATTCTTATTCTGCTGTTTCTCTTATCCTTTCTGTTTCACTGTCTTTGTCTGTCTGCTTGATTATCCAAGAGATAACAAAAAATCAGCAGCTCAACAGATAAAATGTGGAAACTTCATTTTCTTCGTCGTTCATTCTCAATCTCCCGCTACTAAGCCCTGAAAAGGGCTTTGCAAGTAGCAGGATGTTGTCCGGAGGATGGAATGCGTTGTGTCGTAGTTTACAGCTTGAATTCGGTATTTGCACCTTTTGGTCTGACTCATCCGACTTCAGCATGTATTTTTGGGTACCCGGTTAGCCTTCACTCTTCGATCCCTTCTCCTTGACCAATCTGCCCTGTTGCAGCCTGTTATCAAGTTTCACTGCGTAGAGGTGGAGAAGGATCTTGGCAGCTATGCCAATGGCCCTGACGAGCAGCAAGCTTTGGGTGACTGACTGCTAAAGCACATGCACTGCTCAATATCTTGATCCTTAATGTGGAACCAGAGATCTGAACAAAAAGATATAACGGCCAGTGAAGACAGAATCATGATCAGTGACCACCTGTTAGATAACAACTGCTTTCAAGGGTTATCGGGTCAGGTAAAAATACTGACACATACCCCACATCGTGCCATCGTTCTGGAAGCAGGATGTGTTATGGCAGTTTCACCAATGCTGTAGGGATCGACATAGTGGTGAGTTTACTGAGGAACCTCGCATTGTACTGCAGCACTTTCTCAAGTACGTCTCAGAATATAAGAGCCACTGTAACCTGTACCTAAGAAAATACCGACAAGAGTTAACTTAGCACAAAGTAGCAGATGGTAACCAAGAAAATTGACAATGATTGTTTTTTGTTAAAGTTTTATTCTCGTTTTGGCGAATATATATCCTTTCATCCACAAATGGACCCTCGTGCTCCTTGCTTTGGAGGGAAGAATAGCACCACTGCACCTCCATGCATGTTAAAAAAGGCGACAAACAAGAGTTGTGCATGGAAATAGCAATCTCATCATGTAAAACAAATTGCTACAGAAGCCACAACTGCAAAAGAACTCAAAAGTTCTTTGGCGTAGGCTTTTTAAAGGAGGCCAACTGTAGTGGTCACCCTAAACCCCGGTTTGAGGGAAAAAGGAATAATGATAACGCGTCTTATCAACCACAATTTTATTTGGTTATATAACCGCACTTAAGCCATTAAGAAAACAATTCATAAACTCTTGTGCAGCACTTAAATTAAAACTTAACGTCTTTATATGGGTTCAGAAGACTGCAGAGTCTGTATACAACCAGTTTCTTTTACATTCACTTGATCTAACAATACCTAAGCGCATCCAATCTATTGTAAATTCTTGAATGCATTAATTGACCCTGCCTCAACTATTTCCTGTGACAATGCTTTCCAGGCATTCATCACTCTCTGACTAAAAACATATTTCTTGGTATCTATTAATTTGTGACTGTGCCTCCTTGTTGCTTGTAGGCGACTGTATTTTGGAAAACTTGTTATAGTCTAATTAACTTAAAAGCAATAGGCACCTTAAAGCACTTTGCCCCGGAAAGGGCTACAGTCTTAGAAAACCACCAGGATGGAACTGCTCAAATGTGAGTGCAATGGCTGAATCGTCTCCACATTCCACCTAAATTATCAACTGTTTTTCCTTGTTTCATCTTCCGCAGACTATCAGCAGATTAACAACCAGGAAGACGCCAATGTAGAACCAACACCTGAAAGAAACAAGATTAAAGACGGCTCTATAGTTGGTATGGGTGGTCACCAGTGGCGAATCATCTTAATAAATGCCAACCAGCGGCAGAAATATTGCACAAACAAGATCAGGTCAGTATTTATTCGCGTACTTTTTGTGTGTGCAGGGTTTGCTATAACTGATAAGGAAAGGGTTTGCCTCTCAAAAAACAAAAGTGTGAAATCGTGAATGTTTTAATCCTGCAGGTATCAAGTGTTCCTTGCTTTCAAGGAAGGTGAGATCTCCATCTAGTTCTATAGGAGATGGGCAATACATTTTTATATATATATATATATATATACACACACAAGGGGCTTATCATAAGTTTTTACCCAGTCTATGAAGGAGTAGGATGAGAAAGTTGAAATTTGGCACATACATGGAGCCTTGTCATAAGTCTTTACCCTGTCTATGAAGGAGTAGGGAGGAGAAAGTTGAAATTTGGCACATACATGGAGCCTTGTCATAAGTCTTTACCCAGTCTATGAAGGAGTAGGGAGGAGAAAGTTTAAATTTGGCACATACATGGAGCCTTGTCATAAGTCTTTACCCTGACTATGAAGGAGTAGGAGGAGAAAGTTGAAATTTGGCACACATGTAGCTCATTCAATGTGTACTAGACTTGAAGTATGAATTTCCCTCAACGAGTTTACCCGGTATGGTGCATGGCGCAACAAACCTTATTTACTGGATCTGCTACTCTAACGGTTTGTCAGAACAATGGAGAAATCAGAGGCTAGAACTGTGATAAAATGGTTGACGTTGTAGGAAAAACACCTACAGAAATACACAGAGAGATGGAACCAGTGTTTGAGGAATGCTGTCCTTCATATGTTTCTGTAAAAAACTGGTATAGGCAGTTTAAGTGTGGCTGTTCCTATGTTGCTGATCTTCCAAGATAAGGAAGACCATCCTCAGATTGCAGCGATGAAAATGCTGCAAGAGTGAAGAAAATCATTGACCAGGATAGGAAAATGACAATTGCAGAGACATCTAGGTCAGCAAAACTGAATGAAAGTAGTTTTTAGAATTTTACACAACAGACTGAACATGAGAAAAGTGTGTGGCTACTGGGTCTCACGTCTACTGACATGTGAACAGAAACAAACGAGGGTTGATTGCTGTGGCCAGTTGCTCAAAATGTGTCGGTTGAAAAACATGTTGCCGACTATGGTGACAGTAGATGAGACTTGGGTTTACCATTATGACCCAGAATCCAAAATTTCCAGCATGCAGTGGAAAACCCCAGGCTCACCTACACATGTCTAAGCCAAGAGCACATAAATCTGCAAGAAAAGTGATGCTAACTGTTTTTTTGGGACGTCACAAATGTCATATTGAAAGATTACCTGCCTTATGGGAACACGGCTAATGGGCAGTATTATGCAGATCTCCTTACCAAACTAAGAAAGACTGACCAGAAAATGAGGCATAGCACCCACTCAAATTCTCCCTTTGCTTCAAGACAACTCGCCCTCCCATAAAGCAAGGCTTGTGCTGCAAACAGCCAATGATTTGAATATTGAAATTCTTCCACACCCACTACATTCTCCGGATTGAGCTCCATCAGACTTTTTTCTTTTCCCAAAACTTAAAAAACGCCTGAAAGGAAATCATTTTGTCAGTGACGAAGATGTCATACTGGCTTGTGATAACTGGTTTAGTTCGAAAAATAGGTTAATTCTGAAGGTCTTTTCAAGGTCAAGCAGAGATGGCAGACATTGATAAATTCAGGTGGTGGCTACATTGACAAGGAATAAGCTTTGTACCAAATTTCAACTTTCTCTTCCTACTCATTCTTGGTCAGGGTGACGACTTATGACAATCCCTTTGTATAAATGTTTGTTTGTTCTGTAAGTAGGCTCTCATTTTTCTGTATGACAAGGACAATAATAGCACCACTGCCCCACAGAGAGCATGTCGTAAGAGGCGACTTGCTGTGTGACGTGGCATAACACCGGCCATGGTTAATTACTTTGTTTAGAGTAGCATAGCTAACAGGCTGGGTGTATGCTTTGTTCTAGTGTTTGAGTCTATTAAGATGGACTCACATATCGGTTAACCACCCTCTGCAGCACTTGTCCGAACGCAGCGGAGTAAAAAGCTGCTCAAGCCTAGCCAGCTAAGCAGAAAATCCTTCTCCCAGCTACATCCAGCTTATACCAGAGCTGGAACCTACACAAGAGCAACCGCCCCTGTAGCAGTACAAGTCGACTAAGACTAAGAAGTTAATATTGTACATAATATGTTGAGAGAGCAGTTTTGAATTTGCAGGTGAATGGAACTAGATTTGGATAGATTTTTGTTGTTGTTTAATGCCCACAATGAGTATCTTTACCTTTTGTGCGCTCTGTAAAGGGCGTTAAGTGGCGAGTTGTAGAAGGTTTCTTCACATCCTGTACATGCTGATGAAGGTGGACTACAGTCCTCCAGGCGGTTGTGTTATGCTTGGCACTTCATCTGCATGACACTCACTACTATGGGGATCACATTGATCCACATCTCGTTAGCCAGACTGCCTTGAAAACAGCCTGCTTTTAAGGGAAGAGAGATAGTGATCTTGGTCAGTATGTTGTACCTGACTGGACTAGCGTCTCAATTCTCCATTTGAATGTATAGAAGTGATAAAGAGAGTCGAAGAGATATAGAAGACATAGATGTAGATAAAGACAATGGGGAGAGATAACAGAAAGGGCAGGTAGAGAAAGAATAAAGGTGAGAGAGAGAGATAGAGAGAGAGAGAAAGAGATTGTAGGAGAATCAGATAGGTAAAGTTAGTCTCACAATAGTAAAACTCACTGTTCCAAGCCATAGCTTGTTTATGAGGTGGCTTTTTCTTTCTATTTTCATAAGCAAGGTACCCATTTACAACTGGTACATACGTGTAAAAGGTGTTGAACCCATACCTTTTCCATTACTAGTGAGCTTCGCAGAGGAAGAAGAAATAAAGAAACAAGGAGAATGAGTGAGAGTCGGGCAGATGAGAAAAGAGAAATAGGTATCAAGAGGGAGAGAAACAAGGGCAGAATAGAGTGAAGTGATAGAGTGAAATATAGAGAAAGAGACAGGAGGAGAAAGAGAGGTAGAGGCAGACATGAAGAAATAGAAGCAGAAAAGGGGAAAGAAAAAGACAAGGGTAAGATGTGCCAGAGACAAAGATTGAGAAAGATAGAGAGAAACAGATCAAGAAAGAGAATGAAGAACAGATCCTGTCTATGCCTTATAGCCCAACTGCTTTGTCAACGTTTATCAACATTTATGTTTTGTTTTGTCTATCCTCACCACAGCACTGCCAAGTACAGTTTTTTTACATTTCTGCCCAAGTTTTTGTTTGAGCAGTTTAGAAAGTACGCCAACATCTTCTTCCTCTTCATTGCTCTAATGCAGGTAAGTCACTAAAGGTCTTGATGTAAACACGATGTTTTGATGATAAATTTTGAGATGTAGGGAAAGCACTATGCAATGGATGTTCAAAAAGTATCTGACCTTAGACTTACTTTCGATGTCCAAGCACCACTCCAAAAGTGTTCATCAAGTGTTCAGCGACTTGATTTGCCTTGTCATTCGCCTGCAGCATGTCATTTTCGCCGCATGTATCCAGAAGGTTGAAGCAAATCAACAGATGACCTGGATCTTGTACTGATCCGCAGTCACGTGTATCACTGTCCGAGAGACCCCATTTCTTCATGTTCCTCCTACATCGTAATACGCCAGTTTGAAGCCTATTTATTGTTTTCCAAAGTGTGTAGGATAAGTGATGTCCAGGGGCAGGATCTTCCTGAAACTCGATTTCTAGGTCCTGTATAATTTCATGCCATAATTCAGTGCGACGACTTTCAGAGTGTGACTGTATGGGCTTTGTTGATTTAAGGAAACTATACCTGGGTTTGACTGTTGTGATCTGCTCTTGGTGTCCAATCATTGGGTGTCTAGGTTCGTGTTCCTGTTTCAACTAATTTTAGCAGTCGCACTTATTCTAACGGCAGGTGGATCTACGCCAATTATGTGGTTTAATTTAGCACTATCCTGCCTGCCTTGTTTTTTGCAATATCAAGTTTTGCTTGGGCAGACCTTAGACTGAAAAGAAACAACTTACCTATTTAGTTCAAAACCTAGGCTCATTTTAAATTATGCACATCTTCTTCTTCTTCGTACGCAGTCAGACAGTAACCATTATTTTTACGAAAAAAGCGGCGGTCATCCTGAGGCTCTCGCCACTGCCATAGAGCTTGTCTTGCAGTTCCACTGGTGATGGCCACATCTGCTCTCTCTGATCCTCGTATGTCGGGCAGTTCTGCAGCAGATGTTCAGCGGTCATTTTACCAGTACCGCACGGGCATTCGTCGGTACCACCTATCTTCAATTTGTTGAATAGGTGGTACCTCAGTCTATTGTCGCCAGTACGAAGTCTGAAAACAACGACCCGCTCTCTTCGGTTCAACTGGTAATAGGCATTGTTTTTGGTGTAACCAGTATGTTCGGTTTCCCATTTGGTCATGTATCTGGCTTTGATAAGCCGTTTTGACTCTTCGTACGTCATACTATGCACATCTGAGTTGACATACTTCTCCCAGTTATGCTCCCATTGTTGGATGCATTTCTGGAAGTAATTTTTGGGGGGATCTCCAATCAGATGCTCCGTTGGAATCAAGATGCTGAGCAGCGCATGAGCTGCAGTGGTCAGCGACTCATAGCTGACTGTTAGCGCCAGGGCCAGGGAACCAGAGCTGCCAAGACCCTTCTACACCTCCACGCGGTGATCCTGGATAACAGGCTGCAGCAGGGCAGACTGGCTAAGGAGAAGAGATAGAAGAGGGAATGCTAACCCGGTACTCAAAAAATGCTTGCTGAAGTCGGATGTGTTGGACCGAAAGGTGCAAATATCGCAGTCAAGCTGTAAACTACGAGACAACGCATTTTGTTCTCTGGACTACATTCTGCTACTTAAGCCCTTTCAGGGTTTGGTAGCAGGAGATTAAGAATGAACGAAGCCAAGCCAAGATGCTTCGTAGAATTTGCCTTGATTTATTTGATTTCATCTATGTCCCGAAATTGTGCTTCTTAAGAGTGGCACCTTGAGTCTTCAATAAATCATTCAGTCAATCAATCAATCAATCGTGATTAAGATGCTGAGCAGTGCATGAGCTGTAGAGGTCAGCAATCCAAAGCTGATTTCTAGCACCAGGATCAGCTACCCAGAGCTGCCAAGACCCTTCTACACCTCCACGCGGTGATCCTGGATAACAGGCTGCAGCAGGGCAGACTGGCTAAGGAGAAGGGATTGAAGAGGGAATGCTAACCCAGTACCAAAAAATGCCATGCTGAAGTCGGATGTGTCGGACTGAAAGGTGCAAATATTGCAGTCAAGCTGTAAACTATGACACAACATATCCTGTTCTTCAGACTACATCATGCTACTTACTAAGCCCTATTCATGATTCGTAGGCCATTAACAGCATGTTGCCAGCAGGCATTGTCCTGGGATCTCTTTCTGCCTCTCACCTTGAGTCTGGGAAAGAGAAAAAAGTTGCAGGGAGCCATGTCTGGGGAAAAAGGGGAGTGCCAAACCTGTGCAATGCCGTGTTTCCATGTCTCCGATTGCGTGTCACTGAGTTATTGACAAAATTTTAATGCAAGTTCTTTGCTCAGTCATTTTGGCTTGAAACACAAATGTAACGAGCTCAGTACACCTGCGTGACTATCAAAATCGCGAGACAGCAATGCTGGCAAAAAAAATTACGTGTGTGTAGAAGATATCAAGGTCGCATGCTAGCCCAATCCAGGGCAGCTATTGATTGGCTTAAAAAATATTGACTCTGTTCCTTTTTTTATCAGGCTCTGTAGGTTTTGTTCATCAGTTAATCATAACCTTTCTGATCCCTATTTGTTTGTTGTTTCTGAAGCCACTCATGCTGAGTACTTCATTCCTGGCAATTTATCTCTGGAAGCAGGTTGCAGTGGCTCTTCTTAGAAATGAATCTAGATCCTCCTCACTGTACTGCAATGTAACACTTCTTAGCAGACTAACACAAATATTCAGCAATTACACATCAAGTCTTGCAGTTGTGTGCCATTTGTACCAGCGTGCCATTTGTACCAGCGTGCCATTTGTACCAGCGTGCCATTTGTACCAGCATGCCATTTGTATCAGCTACCTTCATGTCTTGGATAACACTTTTATACCTTGTCTCTCCTTGGCGAAGATATGAAAATTGGAAGTGAAAATTGTGACTTTCTCTATGCTGTTTCATTACTTTGTGATGATCCTGACACAGGACATTCTTCTTTCTTGGATCAAATCATTTCAGCTTCCTATGGAGCACATGTCTTCAACAAATACACACCAAGTCTTCCTTTCCTGGCACATCCATTCCACCTCTATCCACATCTTCCCTTTCCTTTATGTTTTTCTTGAGATCTCTCTCCATGCGAGCCCTGGTCGGCCTTCACTTCTCTTGCCCAGGTGACCCCAGAACAGAAATCGTCTTGCATTACCATTAGCTGGTCTTCTTAACATGTGTCCCACGAACATACGAGGAAGAAGAAGAGCAGAAGAAGGACTCAGTTTTTTTCAATTTCCACAAGTTATCCATGCACCAGAGTCATACCTTATTCCTGTGTTGAACTCAATTTTTGCCAATTTCCACATGTTCTCAAATTATTCATGGATGGATTAAGATGTATTTTCTTATGGTTGACTTATTCATATCCATTGAAGTCTTTGTGGCTTATACTTATAACAAGGCTCAATATCTCATTCCCAGCCCTTACTTAGTTGCCTATTCTGACATGACTAGGATACTACAATGTTAATATTTTTTGCTCCATTTTGGATAATACATGATTGACATATGTGGATTGATTATTTATGCAGGTAAAATGGGATGGTTCTGTATGGTGTTTATTCCCTTTGATGGGGGTTCGCCATGTGGGTTTCAGAATAAAGGTCACTTGCCCCTGTAGTCACTATACAGTGTGCAAGCGTCTTTAATATTTGACCACCTGATTGAAAAAATCAAATTCTGTACAGAGGTTTTGACCCCGTGTCCTCTTTGTCAGAAGACTGGTACCGTAACCATTCAGCCACCCATTTCTGGCACAAATTATTATAATCAGATAAAATCTAGATTCACTTTTTCTTTAATTTCTCATATTTATATATATAGATATATATATATCCATATACACTGTTCAATCTCTCAAAATGTTTAATGAATGCTCATGTGACTTTGTTATTTTCTCGATGGCCTAGCAAATCCCCAATGTATCCCCTACTGGACGCTACACTACTGCTGTTCCACTCTTGCTTATTTTAATGGTATCTGCCATCAAAGAAATCGTTGAAGATGTGGTAAGTGTGTGGGGTGTTTTTTTGGGGTTTTTTTTTGTGCTCATGGGTTTGTGTGTTTCTGTGCTTGTTTTGTTGTTCTACTTATCGGAATCAAGACGCTGAGCAGTGCATGAGCTGACTGCTAGCGTCATGTCCATGGACTCAGAGCTTCCAAGACACTTCTCCACCTTCACGCAGTGATCCTGTATAACAGGCTGCAACAGAGCAGACTGGCTAAGTAGGAGGGATTGAAGAGGGAAGGCAACCCGGTACTAAAAAATGCCTGCTTAAGTCGGATATATCGGAAGGAAAGGTGCAAATATCGCATTAAACTGTGAGCTACGACACAATGCATTCTGTTCTCTGGACTACTTTCTGCTACTTGCAAAGCCCTATTCAGGGCTTGGTAGTGGGAGATTGAGAATGAACGAAGAAGAAGAAAAAGTTGTTCTACTTAACCGGATAAAGATGCAGATGTTAGCGACCTAAAGCTGACAGCTAGCATCATTGCCATCGATTCAGAGCTTCCAAGACACGTCTCCACCTCCAAGCTGTGATCCTGGATAACAGGCTGCAACAGAGCAGACTGGCTAAGGAGAAGATATCGAAGAGGGAAGGCTAACCTGGTACTCAAAAATGCCTGCTGAAGTCAAATGTGTCGGACTGAAAGGTGCAAATATCGTCAAGTTGTAAACTAAGACACAATGTATTCCGTTCTCCAGACAATATCATGGTACTTGCAAAACCTTTTTCGGGGTTTAGAAGTGGGAGCGTTTTTATTTTTTCATGTGTTTGTCTTATTTTACTATTCCCCAAGGCGATGTGCGTTGCACTATGCTTTTATTTTGCACCTGTCGGCCCAGTGCATCCGAACCGACTTCGGCATGCATTTTATGTAAGGGTCTGCTTCCTCCTGCATTTTCTAAGGGTTTGCTTCCTCGGGGCAATAGTTAGTGCTGTGATGGGGAGCGAACCCAGCACTTTTTTGGTTGTGAGTCGTGTCACTTAACCACTAGCCCACGCTGCAAAAATGCATGTGAGTGCTTTGATGCAGGCAGTTTGTGAAGGGTTAGCTGCAGTTATACAAAAAGAAGACCAGACAATCCTGTATGAAACTAATAAAAAGAGACAAAATCTTTGTAGCAAACAAAACAAATAACAGATTTTTTTTAAAGTAAGAAATCTTTGCAAGAAATTTTAAAAAAGAACACAAAGGAGGCAAGAAATCTTTGAATGAAATAAAATAAAAAGACACATAATGGGAAAGTAATTTTTGTATGAAATAAAAAAACTGCAGAAGACGGATGTCAAACTGAGAGGTGCAAATATCGCAGTCAAGCTGTAAACTAGCGACACAACGGATTCCGTTCTCCGGAATGAGCTGGATGTAGCCAGGATGAGGATTTCTAGCTTAGCGGGCTAGGATCGAGCAACCTATTACTCCGCTGAGTTGGGACAAGTGCTGCGGAGTGTGGTAAACCGATGTGTGAGTTCATCTTAATAGACTCGCACTAATAATAATAGCTGTCCATTGTTGTCGATGAGGACCGCTGACATCATCCTTGTCAGAAATTTCCCTGTTGGGTGTGGGTGCGCATGTGGCTGAACAGGCCAATGCGGGAACGAAAACATCTGCTACATAGCGGGCACACGAGGTTTGTAGAAGGTGATGGTGTTCCCGCTGTTCAGGATTTCTGGGCTTTCAAAACACGGTCGTCTTCGCTGGTAGCTACACCCGATTTGACTGCGCTTCTCCAGTCAGATCTGTTTTGCGCAAGATATTCCCGGGTGTCGATGTCTATCTGGCAACTTTTCAGTGAGTCCTTCAGACCGTCTTTAAATCGTTTCTTTGGGCGGCCTCTCTCGCGCCATCCCTCTCTCAGCTCGCCGTAGAGAAGCTTTTTTGGGAGCCGCTCGTCTGACATACGGATGAGGTGTCCGGCCCATCCTAGTCGTGCTTTTTCTAGCAGTGCATGGATGCTGGGCATGTTAGCCCTCGAGAGAACCTCGATGTCAGTGACACGATCTTGCCATCGGATGGGGAATATTCGCCTCAGGCAACCTGTGTGGAAGTGGTTTAACCTCCTTGCATGTCCAGAGTATACAGTCCAGCTTTCGCAAGCGTATAGTAGGGTTGGAATGAGGGTTGCACGGTAGACTTTGAGTTTGGTCTTGACGCTAATGCCATGACGTGCGCAGACCATCGAGCGCATTCTACCAAATGCTGTGCTGGCCTTTGCTATTCTGCTTGCCACCTCATCGTCTAGGTTGACAGATCTCGACAGCGTGCTGCCCAGATATGTGAATTTGTCTACGACATTTAGCGTCTGCCCGCTGACTAGTCTCTGGTTTTGCACTAGAGCAAAGTAAACCCGGAGCCAGTTAGGAGCCATCTATACTGCTCTTAACAAACCACCTAACCATGGTTGGTATTATGTCATGTCACACAATTAGTCGCCTCGTGCGACATACTCTCTGTGGGGCAGTGGTGCTATTCTTGTCCTTGTCATACACAAAGACCCCAGCGGACCACTCGGGATGAAACCATTGATGAAACAAATGAAGAGACGACAATTTTATATGAAACAAAGAGAAAACCAGAAAACTTTGAATGAAACAAATAAAAAGCACAAGCATTTTTATTATTTTAAATAATCTTCCACACATAAAAATTTATAAAAAATGTATAATAATTTTATCATTTCAGAAAAGGCACAGAGCTGATGGCAACATGAACAAGAGGCTAATTTCTGGTAAACACTTAAGTTTATGAAGTTTACTAGAGGCAAGCCCGCCCTTAAAGATATCTATATTTAAAGTTTAAAATGGAATTTCCATATGAAAAGATTCAGAATAAAAATAAAAATTGTGAAGACGAATCTGCCTCAATGCGATGATCTACAATTATAGCAGGAACTCGTCATTTATAAAAATTTAATAAATAGTCTTTGCACTTAGATCAGGCTTGGTTTTAAATTTAATGTTGTTGAATGCCCACAATGAGTTGGATTACTCATTTGTGCACAGGGTGCAGCAGCTTTCCTGACATCCCGGGCGTGCTGATGACGGTGGACTGGGGTCCTCCAGGCGGTTGTACTATGCTTGGCTTCATCTGCGTGTCACTCACTACTGCGGTGATCATGTTAATATCCCCCACCCTGATAACCAGGCTGCCATGAAAACAGCCCGTTTCCAGGCAGGGCTACTAGGAAGCCGAGATAAGTGTCTTGGCCAGTATGTTTTGCCTGACCCTGACTAACATGTCTGATCAGTTTAGTTTGCCTGACCAGACGTTAACCAGATTCTTTCAGTTGCCCTTCCCTACATGAGCCGAACACATGGTCAGACGGAAAATACACTGGTTCGGTCATTTCATGAGAATGTTCTATGATCAGCTTTTCCTGTTAACATACAATGACACGGTGCGGTTTCTGTGCAAGAGACCAGTCAATAGATGACGATTTTCCAGCGACACTGGTTGGCAACGTCAGGCGCAACATATCTAGTTCAGGAGAGACGATTAAGGCTCCCCACGACGCCCTTCAGGGTACAACTGGACATAACTAACTTCTCTTCTTTGCTTTCACTGAGATTGAGCTTTGGAGTATCTGTTTCCGGCTATAGTCATGTCTGCTTTCATCTTAACTTAACGGTTTTATACTATTTTAGAAACTGGACTACAAAATTTTATGTTTTTTTCTTAGGTCTCAGCTTCGAATGATCTTAAAATAATAATATTGTCTCTCGATCAAAAAAATATCCTCCATTTCTTTCATATAAAAATGGTTGGAACTCATTCAATATAAATTATTAAACATTGAATATCGAATCCCGTGAGAGTAATAAATTGATATATTTTTAATTTGCCGATAACTGCTATTATTAAATGTTAAGAAAGTCATAGAATTGGCTAGGCTTACATTAATCCAAATTATGGCTAGGCATACATTTAACCAAATTTAAGTACAAATTGATTATGATTTAAAAAGAACAGTAATCAATCAATAGTTTCTACTGCAATGGATAAATCCCTACTGGTCCATCACACTCACAAGTTTGAAAAGCACTGTTCTTATGCATTCTTCCAAGAATGTTAACAGGTGTCTTTGTTAGGAGATCACTTCTCATATCTTTCAGCCTGTAGTGTAGGCAGGTCTCATTATTATTTCCATGGGTGAAGTTTTGCTTTTTTTTGGGAACCTTCCATAAATACATGACCCTGAGAAGTTTAGGAAGGACTGTTCTAATGTATTCTTTCACTTCTTTGATTTCACGGCCAAAAATGTATTTGCTCGTGTCTTTGTTAGGAGACAATTTCTCATCATACCTTTCAACCTGTGGTATAGGCAGTTCACATTTTACTCCCCTGCGTCAGATTCTTATCAGCCAAAAGACAAGTGCAAGAAAAACTGCCATTTTAAGGTTCCAGGAGTGTACTCAAAGCCATCTCAAGGTCCAAACAAGATAGACTTTTACATGAAATAAAATATAACATTGGGTTGCTGTCTTGAAAAACAGATCTAGTTCTACAGTAGATGGTGGTCCACTGTGGAATCCTTGGAAACGATAAAGCTGATGAGCTTGCAAAAGCCGAAAGTGGCGATATGCAGACTCACCATCAAGAGAGCTATACAGAAGCAAAGACATTCATAAAATGATCCATGAGAACGGAATGGAGAGACCAGCATGAAGGAATACAAAACAGAAAATTACAGCATAGACAAATTTGGTGGAGATGAGCAAACAAAGATCTTCAAACGGGACATTGCAGACTCAAGACTCACCTCCACACAATAGGTCTTAGAAGGACACCGCCACATGTGTTTGCAGAGCCTCCACGCAAACATCAGAACATATCATGCAGGACTGCCCCGCTTATGCAGACCAAAGTGAGGCAGTCTTTCCCGGGGAAGCGACCATGCTCAGTATCATTTGATTGAAGAAAAAGAAGGCTTCCCTGGGTGCAAGGTTTGTGTTTTAGAGAACCTTGCATAAATATAATGTTATGTGAAGCATATCATATACACATTCTGACATATTGATGTTATGGATTCAGCTTTACTAAAGCTCTTGTTTTTCTGTCCATCAATGTGAAATGGGATGGATAATTTATCAGACCTTAGAGCCTAACCACAGTCCAATTTATGTAGTAGTACAGTTGTTGCGATAATAAAAAGTCGTAATATTTTAAGAATGTAAAGACAGTCACATAGCAGAGGCTGTTGTCAGGGATGAAGTGTTTGAGACTTCATTGTTCAAGGGCAAAGCTTGTTTGTGGGGTGGCTTGACCTTTCTCGCTGTCTTTCGTTCTTTAACAGTAACTAGGTGCAAATTTACAGCTGGGTTGACTGGAGCATGCTGGTAACTGAAGTTGAATTCGATATGGGGGCTAAAAATACAACAGTGAATGAGCTGACAGCAGTCAGCGACTCATAGCTGGCTGCTTGCATCAGGGTCAGCGAACCATAACTGACCAAGACCTTATTCCGCCTCCAAGTGACTGCCTTGGAAACAGACTGCAACTGTGCAGCCTGACTAAGAGATTAAGAATTCATGAGAGAAGGAAAACCCAGTTCTCAAAAATGCAGTGCTGAAATCTGATCTGTTTGGCCGAAAGGCACATATATCACAGCCGCACTGTAAACTACAATACAACGTCACACATCCCATTCAGGACGAACGTCGAAGGAGAAGAAGAAGAAGAATCCAATACCTTTGCCATGTAAAGTGAGACCTCTACCACTACACTAATCAGACGCCCATAATAATTTACAAGTTTGACATATATAATAGCATTTAAATTAAGTTAATCCTCTTTCACTATAAAGTCTTCTTTCATATCTTCTGAGAGCATTTTTTAAGCTTCACCAGTACTTAATGGCTTATTAATTTCATTGTCATGCTCAAACCAAGTTGGCAGCAATTTCTTAGTTCTCTCAGTAATACTGACACGAGTATTATGCTGAAATTAAAGGCGGACTTGACTGCACACATTTTTTTTTCAATTATTTTCCTCGGTAGGCAAAATGTTATATTGGAGTCACGCTTGACTGACAACTCAACCTCAAGCATCACACCCAGAATGTGAAGAATAAAGCTGTGAGACATCTACAGCACTTAAAGAGGCTTGCTTGTACATCATGGGGATCAGACAAGGATACTTTGAGAGGCTTTTACCTTGGTTATGTGCACTCAGCAATAGAATATAACGTGCGCTCTGTACAACTTGTTCAAAATCTAACTTGGAATCCTTGGACAGGGTGCAAAATAGTGCTCTATGCTTCATTAGTGGAGCAATGAGGACAACACCAACTGCAGCTTGTGAAATCCACACACAAGTGGAACCCCTTGAGATGCGGAGGGATAAAGCAGTTATGGAAGTTTATAAATGAAGTAGCAAAATGAAACGGGATCATCCCAACAGAATCCTCCTGAAAAACTGACAGCCAAAAAGCAGAATTAAACAAAAGTCTCTACTTCACCATGTTAGGGAAATCAAAGACAGGTACCATCCACCAGAAAGAAGACAAGAGTTACAGAGAGTAAAAAAAAGGCAATTACCGCCGTCCATCGTAGACGATGATGGCATAATTTATTTTGCTAGGGCTATTTTTAGTAAGGATTAACAGCGCTACTTTTTATCCTCACTCTCTCGTCTCGAGCCGCCCTACCCCAGTGGCAAGTCAAGGACAAGACGACTAGGGGGCAACTACGTGGTGCAGGGACTCTGCATCAAGCACCTGTGAAAAAAAACGGTGGAGTCCAAAGTGGAACCCACACCACCTGATAAGGCCGACGGCTCAACCACCGCCACGGAATCCCACAGAGAGTAGTAAAAGACATACCTCCACAAACATTCCTTAAAACACCAGAAATACAGGCAAAATTAATAGATAATACAACAAAAAGTTAAGATCCAAGTACTCTCATTCGAGCAGCTCAAAGAACTATTGATGCCTATCCCGATGAATGGATACATGTATATACTGATGAATTTGCGTTTAAAGCCACCATCGAAGCAGGTTATGGCGTTTATATAAAATACCCGGACGAATCCTCTGATGAACTGTCTAATGCTTGCGGGTAGGTTTGCTCCAACTATGAAGCCGAGATCACTGCACTTGAAGCCGCTTTGTACCGTCTGAGGATAGTTTTTTATGCCTTTTCTTCAAAGGCCCAAAACACTTATTTTCACAGATTCAGTGTCAACTCTTCAAGCATTAGAAGTTGCTTGTCATTGAAGACCTGACCTTATCCAAATATCTCTAGACATTAACCACATTATCACTTCCAGTGCTGTCAAAATAGTTTTGCAATGGATCCCTGGACACTCAAGCACACCTGGCAATGACAAGGTAGACAGACTAGCAAAGGAGGGATCAACTTTACAAACACCCAAAGAGCTCATAAGATCAGCAAACAAAGAAACTTGGCTGAACAGATGGGCCATGGGAAACATGGGAAGGGAGATCTACAGACATATGGTAAGCTCCAGTCCAAATGACAGTGTAAATCAACTCACAAGGAAGGATGATAGCACAATTTTCTGACTGAGAACCCAACACATTCCACTAAACAAACACCTGAACAGAATCCAACCACACCATACTCCTGAGTGTCAGCTGTGTACACACCCATATATGAAACCGTTGATCATCATCTCTTTGAGTGCTAAGCGCTCAATGATTTTAGAAAAATGCTTCTTCATCCGTGGCCAGATACATGGAACACTTTGTATGGCACTAGACAACAGCTGATAAACATGTGCAGATACCATTACATGACATTGGGCCGAGGGGCGAGAGCCCAGATACTGCTGGATCCATAACAACAACATATGCTTCGATATGGTGCGGAGTGTTGGAGAGTAGTAAATGCAATGTTAGGTATGATAAAAAGAAATATTAAACATAGGAACAAGCATGGAAGTGATAGTCAACCTGTATAAAGCATTAGTTATACGTAGATTACTGGTAGTACTGTATTTCGGTGCGGAATCCTTATCATAGATTGGATATAAATATGCTGGAAAGGATACATAGAAGAGTGACAAAACTGATAGTGGTATTCCAGAATTACAGTTATTAGGAAAGACTAAAAAAAACCGGCCTTCAGTGTCTAGAAAAAAGAATTAAAGATAATTTAATACAGTTTTATAAGATTATCAAGAGAAAGGACAAATTAGACTACCGGGTACAACAAGTTTTCCAAAGTACAGCCACCTACAAGGGCACAGCTACAAATTAATTAAAGAAAGGTTCATGTTATGTACTCTGAAATATTTTTTTAGTCAGAGAGTTATGAATGCTTGGAATGCATTACCACAGGAGATAGTAGAGGCAGGGTCAATTAATGCATTCAAGAATACATTTTATGCACATAGCTATTTTTAGATCAAGTGAATGTAAAAGAAACTGGTTGTATACAGACTCTGCAGAGTCTTCTAAACCAGTATAAAGACATTAAGTTAAGAAAGAGAAATGTCAAATTTGTCATCCTTTCACACTACACGTGTAAGGAAGAATCATATAATTTTCTGGTCAAACATCATACCAGGCAAGAACTGCTTGCCAAAAGCAAGCATGAAGATATAAATGAGTAAATAAGTAATTTGCCTAGGTAACGAGACCTCCACGCTGTATATATGTATATATATACAGACATTCGGCAAGAGTTGAGCATAGAGGAGAACTGGTTTATCAATTCGATTTTGGCAAGGAAATGTAAATACTTTTGTCACATCAAGAGACAACGGTCTTGACAGAGTAGTGATGGAAGGTATGGTGCCAGATAAAAGAGGCAGGGGTAGACCAAGAAGATGATGGCACCAAGATATCCAGGAATGCCTGGGTATGACTGTGGCGGAGACTGGAGTTTTGGTAAGGAAAAGAGTTTCTTTCAAACAAACTGTGATGGAAGCGACGTTCTATAAAGGACATGCTACATGATGATGATAAGTAATAAGCTGCTTGAGCCTAGCCAGCTAAGCTGGAAACCCTCCTTCCGTCTACGTCTGGCTCACACCAGAGCTGTGGCCTGCACAAGGGCATCCACTCCTGCAGAAGTACAGGTTGATTAAGAAATATATATATCCATATAAATATATATGGGTAACAACTGTATGTATTTCTCGTTTCAGTCCACCGCAATGGAAAATGGCAAGAAATCAAATGGCAGGATGTTATGGTGGGTGACATTGTGAAAGTGATAGATGGAAGTCATTTTCCTGCAGATCTTATTCTTTTGTCATCCAGGTCAGTCAGTACATGTATCGTATTAGGTAATGTATGCTTCCCATTTCAGAAACAGAGAGACAAAAATAAAACTACGAATCAAATGGCAAGGACAGGAGCTGGAATACAGTGTGGCTCCCAAATACCCGTGTTGTTGTTGTTTCGTATGTCCATAATGAGTAGGTTTACTCTTTTATGCGCCCTGAAAAGGACGTTAAGTGGCGGGTTGAAGTAACTTTCCTCACATCCCAAGTGTGCTGATGAAAGGACGTTAAGTGGCAGGTTGAAGTAACTTTCCTCACATCCCAAGTGTGCTGATGAAAGGACGTTAAGTGGCAGGTTGAAGTAACTTTCCTCACATCCCAAGTGTGCTGATGAAAGGGCGTTAAGTGGCAGGTTGAAGTAACTTTCCTCACATCCCAAGTGTGCTGATGAAAGGGACCGAGGTCCTCTAGGCAGTTTTGCTATGCTTGACTTCATCTGCGTGTGGCTCACTACAAAGAGGACCACGTCGATGCCTCACCTCGTTAGCTAGACTGACATGAAAACAGCCTGTTTCCAGGGAAGACTACGAGGAAGCCGAGGTGACGGTCTTGGCCAGTACATTTTGCCTGACCAGATGTTAGTCTTCCTCCCCATACCTCGTTGTAACGTTACATCGCATGATGTCCTATGCAATACACTGCTAGGAAATAAAAACAGAAGAAACTATTTCATCCGAAAATTGACTGGCTGAACAGAATAAGATTGGCAGCCAGATGTTCTACGAACGTCAGGACTCACATTTATTTCTCCGTAGCAAGGTAGGCCATGCCAATTTGGAAAAAAGTCTGCACACGTAAAACTTATTGATGCAGCAATAAATTAGAATGACCGGGTAGTTACAGGGTTTCTAAAACCTACTCCAACTGAAGAAATGTACCTCATAATGGGTGTAGCATCATATGAGACATGAAGAGTGTGTCATCAGAAATTGGAAGAGAGAAACAGGTAAATGATCCAGGGCACCATATGTTTAGATACCAGGTGTAGTGCTCCAGACTCAACTCTAGACGAAGTTTCATACAATAAACATAGCCCATACAGACTAGTCCTGGAAAATGCAATGGGCTGATGCAGATTCCCTGGACCGAGCTGTGGGAGGAACCTGCACCTGGACACCACTTGCTCCATACAATATGGTAGTCACAAAATAGACTCAAAACGGATCTATCACGATGCAGGAAGAATTTAAACAGATGAGAATACATGAATGATGAGACATGCAGCTGTGGAGCAACACAAAAGTCAGACCACCTGATGATCTGCCCAGACTTTCTTACAAGTGTGAAAGCAGACAGATAACTAATGGAGGTGACAGGTGTGAAAGCAGACGGATAACTAATGGAGGTGACAGGTGTGAAAGCAGACGGATAACTAATGGAGGTGACAGGTGTGAAAGCAGACGGATAACTAATGGAGGTGACAGGTGTGAAAGCAGACAGATAACTAATGGAGGTGACAGGTATGAAAGCAGACGGATAACTAATGGAGGTGACAGGTATGAAAGCAGACGGATAACTAATGGAGATGACAGGTGTGAAAGCAGACGGATAACTAATGGAGGTGACAGGTGTGAAAGCAGATGGATATCTAATGGAGGTGACAGGTGTGAAAGCAGACGGATAACTAATGGAGGTGACAGGTGTGAAAGCAAACATGACTAATGGAGATGACAGGTGGGAAAGCAAACATGACTAATGGAGGTGACAGGTGTGAAAGCAAACATAACTAATGGAGATGACAGGTGTGAAAGCAAACATAACTAATGGAGGTGACAGGTGTGAAAGCAAACATGACTAATGGAGATGACAGGTGGGAAAGCAAACATGACTAATGGAGATGACAGGTGGGAAAGCAAACATGACTAATGGAGATGACAGGTGGGAAAGCAAACATGACTAATGGAGGTGACAGGTGTGAAAGCAAACATAACTAATGGAGATGACAGGTGGGAAAGCAAACATGACTAATGGAGGTGACAGGTGTGAAAGCAAACATGACTAATGGAGATGACAGGTGGGAAAGCAAACATGACTAATGGAGGTGACAGGTGGGAAAGCAAACATGACTAATGGAGGTGACAGGTGTGAAAGCAAACATAACTAATGGAGATGACAGGTGTGAAAGCAAACATGACTAATGGAGGTGACAGGTGTGAAAGCAAACAAAAGAAATGCACTTATCTGATATGGCTAATTTCAACTGAGATACTCAGAATGAACATAAAGATAGAAGATAGCAGATGTGGCATCAATGAACTGATGAGAGAGAATGAAAGTTCATGGAGAATGAAAAGGTAAATAGGGGAACAGAATAGGCATGGAAGTAACTAGGTAAACTTAGACAACAGTCTGAAAACGTATTCAGGCCCTTAGACTTTTGAGAAATGTTTTTAAGCTGTGGTTGAGAGGTAAGGTACTTGCCTCTCAAAGCGATGAACGGAAACGGTGGGGATTGAATCCCGCATCCCGCAGGTTTCAATAGACTCTTGGTCTCAAAGGAGGTGGGACTAGAGTGCCTGCATCCAAGGCAGCTCAGGACCAGAGAGTGAGGTTGATGACCAGCACAGTTTCTTACTCACTATAATCCAAATACAGCGCAAGTTACGTCATTAAGACAAGACCATCTGATGATGTAGCCATCAACGATTGTGATGGGCAACTATATTTTTACATTTTGTATTCTTATCCACAGTGAGCCTCAAGCCATGTGTTACATAGAAACTTCTAATCTTGATGGAGAGACTAATCTAAAATTACGACAGGTCGGTTTTTTGTGGATGTTGCTGTTATTAATTAGATCTGCTGTGTTGTTCACCTTTCTGCAGTCAGTGCCAGGTTGATGAAATTGTATGTATTTTGTAGCTCATGACTGGAGCTGTATAAGGTGTTTGTGATTGTTGGTGAGCCTAGTTTGGGGTCTCAAACTCAAATCATCCGAAGAGCTGCATGAGGGAAAGTTTGATGGTTTACGGCTACATGAGGGCAAGTTTGATGGCTCAAGGGCTGCATGAGGGCAAGTTTGATGGTTTTAGGGCAAGTTTGATGGCTCAAGGGCTGCATGAGGGCAAGTTTGATGGTTTACAGCTACATGAGGGCAAGTTTGATGGTTTACAGCTACATGAGGGCAAGTTTGATGGTTTACAGCTACATGAGGGCAAGTTTGATGGTTTTAGGGCAATTTGATGGCTCAAGGGCTGCATGAGGGCAAGTTTGATGGTTTACAGCTACATGAGGGCAAGTTTGATGGTTTACAGCTACATGAGGGCAAGTTTGATGGTTTTAGGGCAAGTTTGATGGCTCAAGGGCTGCATGAGGGCAAGTTTGATGGTTTACAGCTACATGAGGGCAAGTTTGATGGTTTTAGGGCAAGTTTGATGGCTCAAGGGCTGCATGAGGGCAAGTTTGATGGTTTACAGCTACATGAGGGCAAGTTTGATGGTTTACAGCTACATGAGGGCAAGTTTGATGGTTTAAGGGCTGCATGAGGGCAAGTTTGATGGTTTATGGCTACATGAGGGCAAGTTTGATGGTTTACAGCTACATGAGGGCAAGTTTGATGGTTTACAGCTACATGAGGGCAAGTTTGATGGTTTACAGCTACATGAGGGCAAGTTTGATGGTTTACAGCTGCATGAGGGCAAGTTTGATGGTTCAAGGGCTGCATGAGGGCAAGTTTGATGGTTCAAGGGGTGCATGAGGGCAAGTTTGATGGTTCAAGGGCTGCATGAGGATGTTTGATGGTTCAAGGGCTGCATGAGGGCAAGTTTGATGATTTAAGGGCTGCATGAGGATGTTTGATGGTTCAAGGGCTGCATGAGGATATTTGATGGTTCAAGGGCTGCATGAGGGCAAGTTTGATGGTTTAAGGCTACATGAGGATGATTGATGACCCAAGAGCTGCATGAGGATGTTTGATGGCTCAAGGGCTGCATGAGGATGTTTGATGGTTCAAGAGCTGCATGAGGATGTTTGATGGCTCAAGGACTGCATGAGGATGTTTGATGGCTCAAGGACTGCATGAGGATGTTTGATGACCCAAGAGCAGCATGAGGACAAGTTTGATAGCTCAAAGTCTGCTCGAGGACAAGATTGATAGCTCAAAGTCTGCATAAGGATAAGTTTGATAGCTCAAAGTCTGCATAAGGACAAGTTTGATGACTCAAGAACTGCATGAGGATAATCTAGATGGACCAATGTCTGCATGACGACAAGCTCACTAGCCTAAAAGTACTGCATGATGATAAGCAAAGTTGTGCAATGACTGCCAGACGTCACACTCAATGGCCCAATTGCTGCACTTGAAAAAACTTAATGGCCCAATGATTGGATGAGGTCTAGCTTGATGGTCCAATGATTGGATGAGGTCTATCTTGATGACCTAATGATTGAATGTCTAGCCCAATGGTCCAATAATTGTATGAGATCTAACTCAATGGCCCAATGACTAAATGAGGACAAGACTGCACCACAATAAATTCTGCGTTAGTATGCGAGATATCATTCTTTATATTTATTTATATCTTTCATCTTCTACTAAAAAAGTACCATGGTATGAGGGTGTCAGTAAGTAGGTCACACACTGCTGAAAAATATAGGTGGTAGTTTCTCAGGGTGTTACTAGGCTGCAGCAACATCCAGCTTTGTGATTACAGTAGGTAGCATACGCTAGGTGTAGCATGCATGTGGGCGGATCTGATACAGAATGGTGTCCTTGCTAAGATAATTTACAATCAAAGAACAGCTTGCTGTTCTGTGTTTTCTTTAAGGTAAAAAGGACTTTTGGAAAACGGAATTCATAAGGGAATGCTTCCCGTTTATGTGAGAAATGTTTGTTGCCTAAAGCGATGCATAACTGGGTTGACAAAGTTTCTCAAGGACGCTCACAAATTGCTGATGAAGCCTGACCTGGTCATCCTGTTCAGATTGCAACTGTGTGGCGTGAATAGGAGATGACAGTCACAGATATTGTAGGTGTCTGGCTACAGATATTGCGAGTGCCTGGCTGAAAGTTACAGATATTGTAGGTGCCTGGCGGAAAGTTACAGATATTGTAGGTGTCTGGCGGAAAGTTACAGATATTGTAGGTGTCTGGCGGAAAGTTACAGATATTGTAGGTGTCTGGCTGAAAGTTACAGATATTGTAGGTGTCTGGCTGAAAGTTACAGATATTGTAGGTGTCTAGCTGAAAGTTACAGATATTGTAGGTGCCTGGCTGAAAGTTACAGATATTGTAGGTGTCTGGCTGAAAGTTACAGATATTGTAGGTGCCTGGCTGAAAGTTACAGATATTGTAGGTGCCTTGCTGAAAGTTACAGATATTACGAGTGCCTGGCTGAAAGTTACAGATATTGTAGGTGTCTGGCTGAAAGTTACAGATATTACGAGTGCCTGGCTGAAAGTTACAGATATTGTAGGTGCCTGGCTGAAAGTTACAGATATTACGAGTGCCTGGCTGAAAGTTACAGATATTACGAGTGCCTGGCTGAAAGTTACAGATATTGTAGGTGCCTGGCTGAAAGTTGCAGATATTGTAGGTGTCTGGCTGAAAGTTACAGATATTGTAGGTGTCTGGCTCAAAGTTACAGATATTGCGAGTGCCTGGCTGAAAGTTACAGATATTACGAGTGCCTGGCTGAAATTTACAGATATTGTAGGTGCCTGGCTGAAAGTTACAGATATTGTAGGTGCCTGGCGGAAAGTTACAGATATTGTAGGTGTCTGGCGGAAAGTTACAGATATTACGAGTGCCTGGCTGAAAGTTACAGATATTGTAGGTGCCTGGCTGAAAGTTACAGATATTACGAGTGCCTGGCTGAAAGTTACAGATATTACGAGTGCCTGGCTGAAAGTTACAGATATTGTAGGTGCCTGGCTGAAAGTTGCAGATATTGTAGGTGTCTGGCTGAAAGTTACAGATATTGTAGGTGTCTGGCTGAAAGTTACAGATATTGCGAGTGCCTGGCTGAAAGTTACAGATATTACGAGTGCCTGGCTGAAATTTACACATATTGTAGGTGCCTGGCTGAAAGTTACAGATATTGTAGGTGCCTGGCGGAAAGTTACAGATATTGTAGGTGTCTGGCGGAAAGTTACAGATATTGTAGGTGTCTGGCGGAAAGTTACAGATATTGTAGGTGTCTGGCTGAAAGTTACAGATATTGTAGGTGTCTGGCTGAAAGTTACAGATATTGTAGGTGTCTAGCTGAAAGTTACAGATATTGTAGGTGCCTGGCTGAAAGTTACAGATATTGTAGGTGTCTGGCTGAAAGTTACAGATATTGTAGGTGCCTGGCTGAAAGTTACAGATATTGTAGGTGCCTGGCTGAAAGTTACAGATATTGTAGGTGTCTGGCTGAAAGTTACACATATTACGAGTGCCTGGCTGAAAGTTACAGATATTGTAGGTGCCTGGCTGAAAGTTACAGATATTACGAGTGCCTGGCTGAAAGTTACAGATATTAGGAGTGCCTGGCTGAAAGTTACAGATATTGTAGGTGCCTGGCTGAAAGTTGCAGATATTGTAGGTGTCTGACTGAAAGTTACAGATATTGTAGGTGTCTGGCTGAAAGTTACAGATATTGCGAGTGCCTGGCTGAAAGTTACAGATATTACGAGTGCCTGGCTGAAATTTACAGATATTGTAGGTGCCTGGCTGAAAGTTACAGATATTACGAGTACCTGGCTGAAAGTTACAGATATTACGAGTGCCTGGCTGAAAGTTACAGATATTCTAGGTGCCTGGCTGAAAGTTACAGATATTATAGGTGTCTGGCTGAAAGTTACAGATATTGTAGGTGTCTGGCTGAAAGTTACAGATATTGTAGGTGCCTGGCTGAAAGTTACAGATATTGTAGGTGCCTGGCTGAAAGTTACAGATATTGTAGGTGTCTGGCTGAAAGTTACAGATATTACGAGTGCCTGGCTGAAAGTTACAGATATTGCGAGTGCCTGGCTGAAAGTTACAGATATTACGAGTGCCTGGCTGAAAGTTACATATATTACGAGTGCCTGGATGAAAGTTACAGATATTGTAGGTGCCTGGCTGAAAGTTACATATATTGTAGGTGCCTGGCTGAAAGTTGCAGATATTGTAGGTGTCTGGCTGAAAGTTACAGATATTGTAGGTGTCTGGCTGAAAGTTACAGATATTGCGAGTGCCTGGCTGAAAGTTACATATATTATGAGTGCCTGGCTGAAAGTTACAGATATTGTAGGTGCCTGGCTGAAAGTTACAGATATTACGAGTACCTGGCTGAAAGTTACAGATATTACGAGTGCCTGGCTGAAAGTTACAGATATTGTACGTGCCTGGCTGAAAGTTACAGATATTGTAGGTGCCTGGCTGAAAGTTACAGATATTGTAGGTGCCTGGCTGAAAGTTACAGATATTGTAGGTGTCTGACTGAAAGTTACAGATATTGTAGGTGCCTGACTGAAAGTTACAGATATTGTAGGTGCCTGGCTGAAAGTTACAGATATTGTAGGTGCCTGACTGAAAGTTACAGATATTGCGAGTGCCTGACTGAAAGTTACAGATATTGTAGGTGTCTGGCTGAAAGTTGCAGATATTGTAGGTGTCTGGCTGAAAGTTACAGATATTGTAGGTGTCTGGCTGAAAGTTACAGATATTGCGAGTGCCTGGCTGAAAGTTACAGATATTACGAGTGCCTGGCTGAAATTTACAGATATTGTAGGTGCCTGGCTGAAAGTTACAGATATTGTAGGTGCCTGGCGGAAAGTTACAGATATTGTAGGTGTCTGGCGGAAAGTTACAGATATTGTAGGTGTCTGGCGGAAAGTTACAGATATTGTAGGTGTCTGGCGGAAAGTTACAGATATTGTAGGTGTCTGGCGGAAAGTTACAGATATTGTAGGTGCCTGGCTGAAAGTTACAGATATTACGAGTACCTGGCTGAAAGTTACAGATATTACGAGTGCCTGGCTGAAAGTTACAGATATTGTACGTGCCTGGCTGAAAGTTACAGATATTGTAGGTGCCTGGCTGAAAGTTACAGATATTGTAGGTGCCTGGCTGAAAGTTACAGATATTGTAGGTGTCTGACTGAAAGTTACAGATATTGTAGGTGCCTGACTGAAAGTTACAGATATTGTAGGTGCCTGGCTGAAAGTTACAGATATTGTAGGTGCCTGACTGAAAGTTACAGATATTGCGAGTGCCTGACTGAAAGTTACAGATATTGTAGGTGTCTGGCTGAAAGTTGCAGATATTGTAGGTGTCTGGCTGAAAGTTACAGATATTGTAGGTGTCTGGCTGAAAGTTACAGATATTGCGAGTGCCTGGCTGAAAGTTACAGATATTACGAGTGCCTGGCTGAAATTTACAGATATTGTAGGTGCCTGGCTGAAAGTTACAGATATTGTAGGTGCCTGGCGGAAAGTTACAGATATTGTAGGTGTCTGGCGGAAAGTTACAGATATTGTAGGTGTCTGGCGGAAAGTTACAGATATTGTAGGTGTCTGGCGGAAAGTTACAGATATTGTAGGTGTCTGGCTGAAAGTTACAGATATTGTAGGTGTCTGGCTGAAAGTTACAGATATTGTAGGTGTCTAGCTGAAAGTTACAGATATTGTAGGTGCCTGGCTGAAAGTTACAGATATTGTAGGTGTCTGGCTGAAAGTTACAGATATTGTAGGTGCCTGGCTGAAAGTTACAGATATTGTAGGTGCCTGGCTGAAAGTTACAGATATTGTAGGTGTCTGGCTGAAAGTTACACATATTACGAGTGCCTGGCTGAAAGTTACAGATATTGTAGGTGCCTGGCTGAAAGTTACAGATATTACGAGTGCCTGGCTGAAAGTTACAGATATTACGAGTGCCTGGCTGAAAGTTACAGATATTGTAGGTGCCTGGCTGAAAGTTGCAGATATTGTAGGTGTCTGGCTGAAAGTTACAGATATTGTAGGTGTCTGGCTGAAAGTTACAGATATTGTAGGTGTCTGGCTGAAAGTTACAGATATTGCGAGTGCCTGGCTGAAAGTTACAGATATTACGAGTGCCTGGCTGAAATTTACAGATATTGTAGGTGCCTGGCTGAAAGTTACAGATATTACGAGTACCTGGCTGAAAGTTACAGATATTACGAGTGCCTGGCTGAAAGTTACAGATATTGTAGGTGCCTGGCTGAAAGTTACAGATATTATAGGTGTCTGGCTGAAAGTTACAGATATTGTAGGTGTCTGGCTGAAAGTTACAGATATTGTAGGTGCCTGGCTGAAAGTTACAGATATTGTAGGTGCCTGGCTGAAAGTTACAGATATTGTAGGTGTCTGGCTGAAAGTTACAGATATTACGAGTGCCTGGCTGAAAGTTACAGATATTGCGAGTGCCTGGCTGAAAGTTACAGATATTACGAGTGCCTGGCTGAAAGTTATATATATTACGAGTGCCTGGATGAAAGTTACAGATATTGTAGGTGCCTGGCTGAAAGTTACAGATATTGTAGGTGCCTGGCTGAAAGTTGCAGATATTGTAGGTGTCTGGCTGAAAGTTACAGATATTGTAGGTGTCTGGCTGAAAGTTACAGATATTGTAGGTGCCTGACTGAAAGTTACAGATATTGTAGGTGCCTGGCTGAAAGTTACAGATATTGTAGGTGCCTGACTGAAAGTTACAGATATTGCGAGTGCCTGACTGAAAGTTACAGATATTGTAGGTGTCTGGCTGAAAGTTACAGATATTGCGAGTGCCTGACTGAAAGTTACAGATATTGTAGGTGCCTGGCTGAAAGTTACAGATATTGTAGGTGCCTGGCTGAAAGTTACAGATATTGTAGGTGCCTGGCTGAAAGTTACAGATATTGTAGGTGTCTGGCTGAAAGTTACAGATATTGTAAGTGTCTGGCTGAAAGTTACAGATATTGCGAGTGCCTGGCTGAAAGTTACAGATATTGTAGGTGTCTGGCTGAAAGTTACAGATATTGCGAGTGCCTGGCTGAAAGTTACAGATATTGTAGGTGTCTGGCTGAAAGTTACAGATATTGCGAGTGCCTGGCTGAAAGTTACAGATATTGTAGGTATCTGGCTGAAAGTTACAGATATTTTAGGTGCCTGGCTGAAAGTTACAGATATTGCGAGTGCCTGGCTGAAAGTTACAGATATTGTAGGTGTCTGGCTGAAAGTTACAGATATTGTAGGTGTCTGGCTGAAAGTTACAGATATTGTAGATGTCTGGCTGAAAGTTACAGATATTGCGAGTGCCTGGCTGAAAGTTACAGATATTGTAGGTGTCTGGCTGAAAGTTACAGATATTGTAGGTGTCTGGCTGAAAGTTACAGATATTGTAGGTGTCTGGCTGAAAGTTACAGATATTGTAGGTGTCTGGCTGAAAGTTACAGATATTGTAGGTGTCTGGCTGAAAGTTACAGATATTACGAGTGCCTGGCTGAAAGTTACATATATTACGAGTGCCTGGATGAAAGTTACAGATATTGTAGGTGCCTGGCTGAAAGTTACAGATATTGTAGGTGCCTGGCTGAAAGTTACAGATATTGTAGGTGCCTGGCTGAAAGTTACAGATATTGTAGGTGCCTGTCTGAAAGTTACAGATATTGTAGGGGCCTGGCTGAAAGTTACAGATATTGTAGGTGCCTGGCTGAAAGTTACATATTGTAGGTGTCTGACTGAAAGTTACAGATATTGTAGGTGCCTGGCTGAAAGTTACAGATATTGTAGGTGCCTGGCTGAAAGTTACAGATATTGTAGGTGCCTGACTGAAAGTTACAGATATTGCGAGTGCCTGACTGAAAGTTACAGATATTGTAGGTGTCTGGCTGAAAGTTACAGATATTGTAGGTGTCTGGCTGAAAGTTACAGATATTGTAGGTGTCTGGCTGAAAGTTACAGATATTGCGAGTGCCTGGCTGAAAGTTACAGATATTGCGAGCGCCTGACTGAAAGTTACAGATATTGCGAGTGCCTGGCTGAAAGTTACAGATATTGTAGGTGCCTGGCTGAAAGTTACAGATATTGTAGGTGCCTGGCTGAAAGTTACAGATATTGTAGGTGCCTGGCTGAAAGTTACAGATATTGTAGGTGTCTGGCTGAAAGTTACAGATATTGTAAGTGTCTGGCTGAAAGTTACAGATATTGCGAGTGCCTGGCTGAAAGTTACAGATATTGTAGGTGTCTGGCTGAAAGTTACAGATATTGCGAGTGCCTGGCTGAAAGTTACAGATATTGTAGGTGTCTGGCTGAAAGATACAGATATTGTAGGTGCCTGGCTGAAAGTTACAGATATTGCGAGTGCCTGGCTGAAAGTTACAGATATTGTAGGTATCTGGCTGAAAGTTACAGATATTGCGAGTGCCTAGCTGAAAGTTACAGATATTGCGAGTGCCTGGTTTAAAGTTACAGATATTGTAGGTGTCTGGCTGAAAGTTACAGATATTTTAGGTGCCTGGCTGAAAGTTACAGATATTGCGAGTGCCTGGCTGAAAGTTACAGATATTGTAGGTGTCTGGCTGAAAGTTACAGATATTGTAGGTGTCTGGCTGAAAGTTACAGATATTGTAGATGTCTGGCTGAAAGTTACAGATATTGCGAGTGCCTGACTGAAAGTTACAAATATTGTAGGTGTCTGGCTGAAAGTTACAGATATTGTAGGTGTCTGGCTGAAAGTTACAGATATTGTAGGTGTCTGGCTGAAAGTTACAGATATTGTAGGTGTCTGGCTGAAAGTTACAGATACTGTAGGTGTCTGGCTGAAAGTTACAGATATTGTAGGTGCCTGGCTGAAAGTTACAGATATTTTAGGTGCCTGGCTGAAAGTTACAGATATTGTAGGTGCCTGGCTGAAAGTTACAGATATTGTAGGTGCCTGGCTGAAAGTTACAGATATTGTAGGTGCCTGGCTGAAAGTTACAGATATTGTAGGTGCCTGTCTGAAAGTTACAGATATTGTAGGGGCCTGGCTGAAAGTTACAGATATTGTAGGCGCCTGGCTGAAAGTTACAGATATTGTAGGTGTCTGACTGAAAGTTACAGATATTGTAGGTGCCTGACTGAAAGTTACAGATATTGTAGGTGCCTGGCTGAAAGTTACAGATATTGTAGGTGCCTGACTGAAAGTTACAGATATTGCGAGTGCCTGACTGAAAGTTACAGATATTGTAGGTGTCTGGCTGAAAGTTACAGATATTGCGAGTGCCTGGCTGAAAGTTACAGATATTGTAGGTGTCTGGCTGAAAGTTACAGATATTGTAGGTGTCTGGCTGAAAGTTACAGATATTGCGAGTGCCTGGCTGAAAGTTACAGATATTGCGAGCGCCTGACTGAAAGTTACAGATATTGCGAGTGCCTGGCTGAAAGTTACAGATATTGTAGGTGCCTGACTGAAAGTTACAGATATTGTAGGTGCCTGGCTGAACGTTACAGATATTGTAGGTGCCTGGCTGAAAGTTACAGATATTGTAGGTGTCTGGCTGAAAGTTACAGATATTGTAAGTGTCTGGCTGAAAGTTACAGATATTGCGAGTGCCTGGCTGAAAGTTACAGATATTGTAGGTGTCTGGCTGAAAGTTACAGATATTGCGAGTGCCTGGCTGAAAGTTACAGATATTGTAGGTGCCTGGCTGAAAGTTACAGATATTGTAGGTGCCTGGCTGAAAGTTACAGATATTGTAGGTGCCTGGCTGAAAGTTACAGATATTGTAGGTGTCTGGCTGAAAGTTACAGATATTGTAAGTGTCTGGCTGAAAGTTACAGATATTGCGAGTGCCTGGCTGAAAGTTACAGATATTGTAGGTGTCTGGCTGAAAGTTACAGATATTGCGAGTGCCTGGCTGAAAGTTACAGATATTGTAGGTGTCTGGCTGAAAGATACAGATATTGTAGGTGCCTGGCTGAAAGTTACAGATATTGCGAGTGCCTGGCTGAAAGTTACAGATATTGTAGGTATCTGGCTGAAAGTTACAGATATTGCGAGTGCCTGGCTGAAAGTTACAGATATTGCGAGTGCCTGGTTGAAAGTTACAGATATTGTAGGTGTCTGGCTGAAAGTTACAGATATTTTAGGTGCCTGGCTGAAAGTTACAGATATTGCGAGTGCCTGGCTGAAAGTTACAGATATTGTAGGTGTCTGGCTGAAAGTTACAGATATTGTAGGTGTCTGGCTGAAAGTTACAGATATTGTAGATGTCTGGCTGAAAGTTACAGATATTGCGAGTGCCTGGCTGAAAGTTACAGATATTGCGAGTGCCTGACTGAAAGTTACAAATATTGTAGGTGTCTGGCTGAAAGTTACAGATATTGTAGGTGTCTGGCTGAAAGTTACAGATATTGTAGGTGTCTGGCTGAAAGTTACAGATATTGTAGGTGTCTGGCTGAAAGTTACAGATACTGTAGGTGTCTGGCTGAAAGTTACAGATATTGTAGGTGCCTGGCTGAAAGTTACAGATATTTTAGGTGCCTGGCTGAAAGTTACAGATATTGTAGGTGCCTGGCTGAAAGTTACAGATATTGTAGGTGCCTGGCTGAAAGTTACAGATATTGTAGGTGCCTGGCTGAAAGTTACAGATATTGTAGGTGCCTGTCTGAAAGTTACAGATATTGTAGGGGCCTGGCTGAAAGTTACAGATATTGTAGGTGCCTGGCTGAAAGTTACAGATATTGTAGGTGTCTGACTGAAAGTTACAGATATTGTAGGTGCCTGACTGAAAGTTACAGATATTGTAGGTGCCTGGCTGAAAGTTACAGATATTGTAGGTGCTGACTGAAAGTTACAGATATTGCGAGTGCCTGACTGAAAGTTACAGATATTGTAGGTGTCTGGCTGAAAGTTACAGATATTGCGAGTGCCTGGCTGAAAGTTACAGATATTGTAGGTGTCTGGCTGAAAGTTACAGATATTGTAGGTGTCTGGCTGAAAGTTACAGATATTGCGAGTGCCTGGCTGAAAGTACAGATATTGCGAGCGCCTGACTGAAAGTTACAGATATTGCGAGTGCCTGGCTGAAAGTTACAGATATTGTAGGTGCCTGACTGAAAGTTACAGATATTGTAGGTGCCTGGCTGAACGTTACAGATATTGTAGGTGCCTGGCTGAAAGTTACAGATATTGTAGGTGTCTGGCTGAAAGTTACAGATATTGTAAGTGTCTGGCTGAAAGTTACAGATATTGCGAGTGCCTGGCTGAAAGTTACAGATATTGTAGGTGTCTGGCTGAAAGTTACAGATATTGCGAGTGCCTGGCTGAAAGTTACAGATATTGTAGGTGTCTGGCTGAAAGATACAGATATTGTAGGTGTCTGGCTGAAAGTTACAGATATTGCGAGTGCCTGGCTGAAAGTTACAGATATTGTAGGTATCTGGCTGAAAGTTACAGATATTGCGAGTGCCTGGCTGAAAGTTACAGATATTGCGAGTGCCTGGTTGAAAGTTACAGATATTGTAGGTGTCTGGCTGAAAGTTACAGATATTGTAGGTGTCTGGCTGAAAGTTACAGATATTGTAAATGTCTGGCTGAAAGTTACAGATATTGCGAGTGCCTGGCTGAAAGTTACAGATATTGCGAGTGCCTGACTGAAAGTTACAAATATTGTAGGTGTCTGGCTGAAAGTTACAGATATTGTAGGTGTCTGGCTGAAAGTTACAGATATTGTAGGTGTCTGACTGAAAGTTACAGATATTGTAGGTGTCTGGCTGAAAGTTACAGATATTGTAGGTGTCTGGCTGAAAGTTACAGATATTGTAGGTGCCTGGCTGAAAGTTACAGATATTTTAGGTGCCTGGCTGAAAGTTACAGATATTGTAGGTGCCTGGCTGAAAGTTACAGATATTGTAGGTGCCTGGCTGAAAGTTACAGATATTGTAGGTGCCTGTCTGAAAGTTACAGATATTGTAGGTGCCTGGCTGAAAGTTACAGATATTGTAGGTGCCTGGCTGAAAGTTACAGATATTGTAGGTGTCTGACTGAAAGTTACAGATATTGTAGGTGCCTGACTGAAAGTTACAGATATTGTAGGTTCTTGGCTGAAAGTTACAGATATTGTAGGTGCCTGACTGAAAGTTACAGATATTGCGAGTGCCTGACTGAAAGTTACAGATATTGTAGGTGTCTGGCTGAAAGTTACAGATATTGTAGGTGTCTGGCTGAAAGTTACAGATATTGCGAGTGCCTGACTGAAAGTTACAGATATTGCGAGTGCCTGGCTGAAAGTTACAGATATTGTAGGTGTCTGGCTGAAAGATACAGATATTGTAGGTGTCTGGCTGAAAGTTACAGATATTGCGAGTGCCTGGCTGAAAGTTACAGATATTGTAGGTGTCTGGCTGAAAGTTACAGATATTGCGAGTGCCTGGCTGAAAGTTACAGATATTGTAGGTGTCTGGCTGAAAGTTACAGATATTGTAGGTGTCTGGCTGAAAGTTACAGATATTGTAGGTGTCTGGCTGAAAGTTACAGATATTGCGAGTGCCTGGCTGAAAGTTACAGATATTGCGAGTGCCTGACTGAAAGTTACAAATATTGTAGGTGTCTGGCTGAAAGTTACAGATATTGTAGGTGTCTGGCTGAAAGTTACAGATATTGTAGGTGTCTGGCTGAAAGTTACAGATATTGTAGGTGTCTGGCTGAAAGTTACAGATATTGTAGGTGTCTGGCTGAAAGTTACAGAAATTGCATGTTCATGTCTGACAGTCACAGATGTCGTAGTCAATCGGTCAATCATTCAAAGTCCATCCCTTTTATCTGTGTGTATGTCATTGCCCACATCTCATCTGCATACATGGTCTTGGGCTACTCTTTCTGCCTCTCTCTATTTAATTGTAGTTCCCTCCAATATTCTCTTCTGCATGTATTTTATTGTCTTTCTCTTTCTTTTCACTTGAGGATTCCATTTGAGAGCTTGCCTAGCTATGTTGGGTGGTGCTTTCCTCAGTGTATGTCATATCCAGCCCAATTTTCTTCTTATTTGTTGTACGGGTGGCTATAGTTGGCTCATTCCCCTCAGGTCTTAATTCTTCACCGTATCCTGCCATATCGCATTGCGACTGTCAAATATTCAAAATATTCAACATCATAAGAAAGTAGGTCCATAAGTAGGTCACAAACTGACATGGGATAGCTGAAAAATATAGTTAGTTATTTCTAAAGATGTCATTAGGTGGCAGCAACATCCAGCTTTGGGAATACTGTAGGTAGCAGATACTAGTACTAAATGTCGCATGCACATGCACAGCTCAGATACAAAATGGCATACATGTTCATAGAATACACAGCATGCTGTTGTGCAGTTTTTTTTAGACGGAAGGACTTTTTTTCTAAGGATATTCATAACGAAATGCTTCATTAAAAATAATAAGTGTTTGTTTCCTAAAGTGGTGCATAACTGTGTCGAAAATTTTTCTCAAGGATACTCAAATATTGCTGATGAAGTCCGACCTGGTCATCCTGTTCAGATTGCAACAGAAGCATCTGTGCTTTAGGTGGGGGAGATGATTCGATCTGACAGACGAGGAATGATAGACAGTGTAGCAACTGCAATAAGGTGTTTGCTTGGGGGGTTAGTCTGCAGCGAAATACATGATCCAGCCATGGCTGGAGACATTTTACGAGTGATGAAGAGGTTGAACGTGAAATGTGGCTGTGACAGCAGACCAAAGACTTCTTTGCTGCAGGACTTGGTACACTGATAAAGTGATAGGATTGGTGCATCAATGTTGGTGTCATTTATGTTATGAAATAAGTGATATGTAAGTTTTCAAATTCGAATATCAGTAAGTTTTAAAAAAATAGCAATTTGTGTCCTATTTACTGACTTGCCCTTGTATGTTATGTTCTTGTTACCTGCTAAGCAGTTGATCTAAGGTCATTGTGGATGAACTGTTGGACACTTTATTGTATGAGATTTCATTTTTCCGTCAATTCTGATTAGAAAGAAGCATCCCTCTCTGGGGGATCCCAGAGCCCCTTACTGGGGAGAAATGAATAGGTTCACTGTACCTCCACACATGTCATCATTGGTGACTGTAGAGAGTTGTGCATGGTGTTAACAACCACATCATGTAAAATAGATTGCTACCCTTGTCAAAGATGGATGTGTCAGACCAAAAGGTGCAAATATCAAGCAGTAAACTAGTGACACAATGCAATCCGTTCTCCAGACCACATCTTGCTACTTTACAAAGTCCTGTTCAGGGCTTGGTAGCGGGAGATTGAGAACGAACACAAAAGAAGAAGAAGATTGCTACAGAAACCACCACTGTATTAAGCAAACAAAGTGCTTTGGTGCAGGCTTCCTAAAGGAGAATGACAGCCGTAGTGGTCGGCCCTATACTCCAGCTGGAATGGAAAAAGGGAAAAGTAGAAGAAGTATCTTCACACTAAAACATTCACTTTAAAAGAAAGAGTAACAGTTAAAGAAGATGTGAAGAAGGGCACCAATCATGATACAGTCCTCAAGACCGGCCACCCAAATGTTTGTAATGATTGAAGGTATCTGATTAGCTCAGTATCTGTAACTAACATACAACCATTTTATTTCCACAGGGCAGCACTTTGACGTCTGCCATAGTTACAGGAGACAGCTTATCCCTGTTGCGGGGAGTTGTGGAGTGTGAACACCCGAACAGATTTTTGTATGAGTTTGTGGGGAATGTTCGGATTGGCACCAAAAGGTGAGTTTATCATATAATGAGTAGCAAATGAGAGACAACTATCACTTGTCTTAATTGTGTGAAACAAGTGAACCTGTTACGCATGAGAATGGGATATAACAGATTAAACGGCCACTTACACCGGCTAAAATTGGCTCCATCCCCCCATATGTACGTGCGGGCAGACGCCACTGACAGTCGAACATGTCCTGCAGGACTGTTATATGCTTTGCCAATTTCATACTGAGCAGTGGCTCTTGGAGATGAATCTCCACATAAAGCTGTTTGGAAGTCTTGAAGAACTCTCCACTGAAGAAAAATGTATCCAGACTACTGCATACACATGTTGATGTAATACACACAAAAAACCTGGCAAATGATAAGAATAATATAATGACATCTCTACCCCCCCCCCCCCCCCCCCCCCCCCAAATATGACATATTTACCCTTGTTTTCTGCCGTGAAATCCAGTTTCTGTAAATGTCTCTTCCTGGTGGCTTGCATTTCATTTTGTTCATCTTCCATCGTTTTGTTCATCCCTATTCAGACTAGTGTGCCAAATAAGTTATATTGGTAAATCCATGTTAACACTGTCATTGTACTTAATCCATAAGTAGCAGGATGTAGTCCGGAGAATAGAATGCATTGTGGTGTAATTTACAGCTTGACTGTGATTTTTGCACCTTTCGGTCTGACACATTTGACGTTAGCATGGCATATTTGAGTGCCAGATTAGCCTTTCCTCTTCGGTCCCTTCTCCTTAGTCAATCTGCCCTGTGTCAGTCTGCTATGCCATGTGCTGAATACATGTTCAGACAGAAGGTATGCTGGTTCCGTCATCTTATGAGAATGTCCCCTGATCAGCTTCCCTACAAGCTTTGCCTGATAGTCCGGCCTTCGAGCAAGAGGGTGTCTGAATAGTAGGTGGATAGACGACGTAAAGATAATATTCCAGCGACAGGGTTGATGACGTCTGATGTGACGTATCTGGCCCAGGAAAGATGACTAATGGTCCCCACGACACCCATCAGGGTACAAGTGGACCGATAACTAACTAACATTAATACTAACTATAAACTTCTTGCCTGGCATATCCAATAAGATATGCATACAGTCATAACCAGGTAATGGAATAAACATTTAGCCATTTGTCCACAGAAGAGACCAGAGTTGTATGGAGGAAGACAAAAAGATAGGCTGACATAGAACGAACTTTGCGGAAAATTATAGTTGTCCAAATGAAAATCTTAAACCAGAGCTGGAACACAATTCAAAGGATGGCTGCACACTAAATTAATTGGAAGAAATATGTTACTGTCCTGGAAGATGACTTCAGATGCTCCCTCAGTCAATGGCCAAGAAAATGTTCGTTGGGACAACCCACTTCTGAGATCAAATTGTCTATTGAGTAGATTAACAACAGCCAGATGTGATGAAGAGGCCGTGTCTTCAAACGGTTAGTGGCACGACTCACAACCTAAATTTGCAAGGTTCAGATTCTTAAAACAGCAAGGTTTCCCTGTGGAAAGTAAACCTATTTTTTAATATGTGTTGAAGTCGAATGCACTGGAGGGGTGAAGTGTCCGTTTCACAATTCCATCCAAGGCACCCAATTCGAATCATGCTTGTGTCCAGTTTGGTGACATGGTTTTTTTTCTTGCTCATACATGTACGGAAAGTAATAGCAACCTTCCGTACTGCACACTTGACAAGAAACAACCAAATAGATTGGCAGTTGTAAGAAGTGAGGTTCTGCAAGGGACATGCTACTTACTTACAGTACTAGGCACACCACCTTAGGGGGAAAAAAAGCATCATCAAGTGTTACAAAAATTTAAAAAACAAGTCTTCATTGCAAATGGATTTATTGCTCCTGAAGTCCTATTAGACACAGCCAAGCGATTATGCACTCTCCTTATCCTCTGTTTTTGTTTGAGGTCATTTTTCTATTGTTGTCTAAGCACGTGCTTATTTTGCATAATGGTTAATCCAACCCTGGATATCCTAGACGCCGATCTACCAGTTATGGAATTCCAATAACCCTATAGAAAATTCACGGGGAAAATAACAAAATTCTTTCTACTTATAAGGCATATTTTTTCCTGCAATATAATCAGGATAGTTGACAGATTTAGCAGAAAACTGAACTTCCATATTCTGCCACATGTTTGAGCCATTTAAATTAAGAATGTATGAACATGTCTCATCTTTTCTTTTTTATTGATATCTGGTAGAGTTGACATACAGATTTCTATTTGATATTTTTGAAATATCAAATTAATTTAAAACACCTTTCTTATTTTGGTATCCCATTTTGATGGTGCTATAAGCACAAGCTTAGTGCTAATCTATCACTGTGGACACATGCTTTTTCAGCACACATATTCACAAATACCAATAACAAAATGCGGAGGGTGGTTGATGTCATACAACAGCAGAGATCAAGAATCTGAGCAGTGCATGAGCTACAGTGGTCAGCGACCCATAGCTGACCGCTAGCATCAGGGCCAGCGAACGAAAGCTGCTAAGACCCTTCTACACCTCCATGTATGATCCTGGATAACAGGCTGCAACAGAGCATATTGGCCAAGGAGAAGGGATTGAAGAGGGAAGGCTAACCCGGTACTCAAATATTCCTGCCGAAGTCGGATGTTTTGGGCAGAAAGGTGTAAATATAGCAGTCAAACTGTAAACTACAACGCATTCCATTTTCCAGACAACATCCTGCTACTTGCAAAGGCTTTTTCAGGGCTTTGTAGAATGGAGATTGAGAACGAACGAAGAAGAAGGAGGAAGATGTAACATCCATTGAGTAATGCTAAGTCATGTTTGTATTTTAAGCACTTTTCAACCAAACTTAAGTAGTTCAAACAAGAAAAGTAAGTCGCTCCTTACAGTGAATACCTCCACTGGTTCTCTACTATCTTCACAGATGTAAGTGCTTGAATCTGTTGTGAACTTCCCATGGGACAGTTGTCCATTCACAAATTTGTTGTTTTGGAGAAGTATTTTTTTCGAAAGTACACGTTTCTAGAAAATTACAAATTTGGCTAAAACAGCAGCTGATATATCACCAAAATGTGCTCTCTGAGATGCCTAGGTACCTGATTGGTTGTTGAGGATGAAATAATAGTGACATTATAGCCGACAGTAGTGACACATAATTTATTGAAGAATCCAAATTCCCAGTCTAAAAGAGCAATAATCACAGAAGAATAAGAATATCAATGCTTCCTAAAGTGGTGTTCCACGGACCAGGGCTGGGCCTCCAGTTGCCAGTCCGCAAAAGGTGTCAAGAAATTGAACACTAATGTAGATGTTTTCTTTCTTTGGTCTCGGCTTCGATTCGATTTTCAAAAAGCACAATTATCTCATATTTCCAATAATTTTCATATAAAAACGGATGGAAATTTTTCAAAAAATGAATGATTAAACTTCATATTGTGAAACCCTTGAGATTTTAATCAATTATTAATATTTTGTATTCACTTATAACTGCTATCATTAAAGGGTAAAAGAGTAATAGAATTGGCCAAGCATGAATCTCAGCAAGTTTTAATACAAATTTAAGGTGGTCGAAAAAGATTAATAGTCAATAAATTTGGCACCAGTTGCTGATAAAATGGACAAATCCTAACCTTCTGACACACTGAATAGTTTGGGATGCTCTGTAATATTTTGTTCCACTAGTGGTATCCTCCGAGCTAGCTAATGATCACATCTGTACTGATAAAAACTGAATGGATTAGAATTTACTTTTTAGCAGATTTACTCTACATGGTCAATATGTCTGCTCACGAACTTTCTCAAATTGTCACAGGACCAATATATTGACTTGGGCCATGTAACATACAAGTGTGATATATTGGTTTTAAAATTAGAAATTTTCTCTACAAAAAGTTTGATGAGGATCAGAGACACTTTGTTTTTCATTTCTAGGATATTGTTGCCCGAAAGAATACGTCTTTAAAAATGATTTTGTTGGCGAAATATTAATTTCTTGAATTTTCCAACTTGACATACCTTCTGAACATTGCGTGGCTTGTGAAAAGGAATGCAACTAGAAAGTTGACAATTGTAGAATTCATACAACAATTTTAATTGGAATGTCGCTGTGATATACTTACTGAATATTTAAATATTGAGCTGTAGCTGATATAATATTTGAATGGTGAATTATATTTATTTATTTTTCTTATTTTAAATAATAATTTCTTATTTTTCCCCCTTTACCCAAATGCGCCACATTTCAAATATCTGTACTGCTTGTGATATGATAATATTTTTAGTAAAGCTTTACCGAATATACAAATCTCAGATGTACTTCACTTGTAAGGGGTTTTACATAGTCAAAAAAAAGGCACTAGAAAATCTGCAGTGGATGAGTTTAGTGATCTGCATGCCAAACTACATCTCTATGATCACGGGCATTGCATAGAGATTTGGGTGTCTAAGATATGAAACATATAGTGGCAAATATACCTCCAGGCAATAAATACATATCATCGCAAAAATATACTTTACCAAATATACCACATTGAAATAATTTACCATATAGCAACAAACATACCTCATGTTGAGCTGAATAAAATGCTTTTAAAAAAAAACATTAAAAAAACTAGCAAATTCTTTTCATGTTTGAATTGTATTTCTGTTATTTTCAAGACTTAATTACTGTTTGCATATTGGATGCATTACATTGTTCTATGGTTCTTGGCATTCAATTGTTGTATTGTTCCATGATACCCGTAACATCTGTGAATATTAACATTATGACAAAAATAATTGCTCATCATGATAGACCATATTTTAATATTAGATCGGGTTATGGTTCTGTCAATTAGGGGTGGAGAAACTTTTCACTCCGTGAGCCAAATACGAAGTTGGTCATTATTGTGGCTCTGATGATAGTCCAATAGAGTCATAAATGTTATGTATTATATTGTTGATCCACTAACATGTCTACATTTGGCTCTTTTTCTATTGACTTACCTCCTTAGTCAATTAATTTGTTTACATAGGGCATTTGGTTTATTGACTTGCTATATATGACCTTTGGTTTATTAACTTTTTGTGTGTGTGTGTGTGTGTGTGTGTGTGCGTGCGTGCGTGTGTGCGCGAACTCGTTCGTTCATTCACCTTATTTCTCTATTTCCCCAAGGCGTGTGCATTACACTGTGGTTTTTAATTTTGCGCCTGTCGGCCCAGGGCATCCGACTTCAGCATGCATTTTATGTAAGGATCTGCTTCCTCCTGCATTTTCTAAGAGTTTGCTTCCCCGGGGTAACGGCCGGTGCTGTGATGGGGATCGAACCCAGCACCTTCTGGTTGTGAGCCGTGTCACTTAACCACTAGCCCACGCCGTCCCCTTTAACTTGTTTATATATGACCCTTGGTCCATTAACGTCTAAATATTGTCCATGGTCAATTTTATTTTCTGTATATGACCCTGAGGAGCGTGTTAGCTCAGTTCATAGCGAGCAATTCGCTGTTTTCTGTGGTAACAGCGTGCCTCGGTTTGAATCGCATCCGGAGACTAAAAAAATCCAGATCGTAATTTTAATCGGGGACAGCTATTCCAGTCAATCCAGCTGTAAATGGATCACTGGCGTTTGAGTCGGGAAAGTAAAATCAGCAAGGAAGGGCACTTGCCACCGCACCTCTCACAGGCTGCAGCTTAGTACAATGGAGTCTTCAAATATTTCCAACCAGCGATTAATTCTGCTGAATTTCTACTTTACTTTACTTTATATATAGCTTTAGGCTCATTAACTTGTCTATATAAAAATCCTTGGTTCATTAGTTTGTCTATATGTGACCTGGGCCATAAACCTGTCTATATATGACCCTTAGTTGATGAACTTGTCTATATATGACCATTAGTCCATTAACTTCCATTAGTCCATTAACTTGTCTATATATGACCCTTGGTTAATTTACTTGTCTATACATGACACTTGGTTAATTTACTTATCTATAAATGACACTTGGTTCATTAACTTGTCTTCATGCTGCCCTTTGCATATTAACTTGTCTATATATGTTCCTTCGTAAATTAACTTGACTTAATGATGTCCTTAGTGTATTAGCAAATCTACATACAGCCCTTGACTCATCAATTTTCCTTTATGCAACCCTTTTCTGTATGCAACAATTTCCTATATGCATCCCTTGGTCCAAAAACATGTCTTCATGTGGCCTTTGGTAAATTAATATGCCATCATGCAGTGCTTGGCACATTAATTAATCTTCATGCTGTCCTTGGTCAATTAAGATGCTGTTATGCAGCTTTTGTTAACTAACTCGCTGTATTAGTTTGCTTTTCTATTTCTATGAATCGACGTCACTCTTTGCATACCCATAGGTGCTCAGTCTCTCTCAGCAAATGGTGCAGGGTCTGGATGCTGATGGTCCCTGTAGCTCGCTGGTTGTACACTCTCTTGCTTTGTTCTTTCATGCACCATACTCTGCTCGAACCTCCTTTAATGTTAAAATTTTGCAGCCTGTGGATCTATTGCGGTATCCTCATCTAACAGGCGGTTATTGACTGATTTCAAAATGTCAGTAGATCCATCTCAACCCCTGGAGGTTTGAGGCCTCAACAGCTGCTATCCACACGCACCTAAGCCATCGTTTCTGTACCTTCTGAAGTACGGCTTATGCGTCTGTCATGGTGACTGGTCTCAGCTGCTCTTGGTCAATTGTAGAGTCTTCTAAACCAGTATAAAGACGTCGAGTTAAGTTAATTAACATGGATTATACAGCCTATGGCTCATTAACTTGTCATCATGTGGGGAGATTTGAGTTATGACTGCTAACAATACTGATGGTTCAATTGTTACAACAATATTGACTGATGTACAATGGACATATTTCTTCGACCTTGTCATTCACTCTCAAATAATAAAGTCTATTTCCCTTCATTAACTTCACAGTTTGTCTCAGTTTTCTGTCATCACCATAAAGTTTAATCCTCAATTGGGTTGGAGATAGCCCTATTGTCACTCTGCGCCTCTGCTTTGACTATTGATCCTTTTAAAAACAAGTGAACTTTCATTTATATGGCTGGTTTCATGGCAGCCTGGTTAACTGGGTGAGGGATCAACGTAATTCCCGTAGTAATGAGCAACACGCAGAAAGAAGGCATGCATAGCACAACCGCAAGAAGGTCCCTGATCCACCTTCATCAGGATGCTCGCGATGTGAGGAAAGCTGCTTAGCGTCCTTTTCAGGGTGCACAAAAGTGTAAACCTACTCATGGCATTTGGAACAACAACATAACAACAGCGTTCATCATAAACTAATGACAAAATAGGAAAACAGTTGACTAAACATGGCTCTATAGAACATTTTACTCAAACTCCTGATCCTCAATTCTTATGACTAAAATAACAATTAGGGGTCGAAGATGCAGCAGTGAATGAACTCGCAGCAGGCAGTGAACGAACTCGCAGCAGGCAGTGACTTATAATTGGATGCTAGTATCAGGGTCGGCGAACCAGAGATGACCAAGACCCAATTCTACCTCCAATTGGTGGCCTGTATGCAGGCTGCACAAGTGTAGTCTGGCTAAGAGACTAGGGATCGCAGTAGGAAGGCAAACCTGGCACCACAAAAAAGCCAGCTGAAATTGAATGTGTAGGGCCTAAATGTGCAGAAATCGCAGCCTCACTGTAAACTACGACACAGCACCACAACTTCCGTTTCAGGGTGAACACTTAAGAAGAAAAAGAAATAACTATCATTACAGCATTTCCAATAATGCTGAAGTCTGCCAAGGGAAATTTGTGGAGCATAGGAATTAAGATCACTTGCTTTGACAGCCACAGTGCAATGTGCAAGCTAGGTTTTTATTTGACCCCTGATTAAAAAACACTTCTTGTTTTCTTGCATGTCATAGACGATTAAAGAAGGTTGTGTATAGGGTTGGTAACCTCATCATGTAAACAAAACCATTGCTCTAAAATATCACTGCAAATGACTGAAATTAGGCTTTCCTTACGGCTGGTTAGGGTAACCAGATGTAGTGTTGGACCTATACTTCAACAAATGACTGGAGTCAGCTGGATGTGGTAGTTAAATGCAGTCTTGGACCGATACTTCAACAAATGACTTGAGTCAGCTGGATGTGGTAGTTAAATGCAGTCTTGGACCTATACTTCAACAAATGACTGGAGTCAGCTGGATGTGGTAGTTAAATGCAGTCTTGGACCGATACTTCAACAAATGACTTGAGTCAGCTGGATGTGGTAGTTAAATGCAGTCTTGGACCGATACTTCAACAAATGACTGGAGTCAGCTGGATGTGGTAGTTAAATGCAGTCTTGGACCTATACTTCAACAAATGACTGGAGTCAGCTGGATGTGGTAGTTAAATGCAGTCTTGGACCTATACTTCAACAAATGACTGGAGTCAGCTGGATGTGGTAGTTAAATGCAGTCTTGGACCTATACTTCTACAAATGACTTGAGTCAGCTGGATGTGGTAGTTAAATGCAGTCTTGGACCTATACTTCAACAAATTACTGGAGTCAGCTGGATGTGGTAGTTAAATGCAGTCTTGGACGTATACTTCAACAAATGACTTGAGTCAGCTGGATGTGGTAGTTAAATGCAGTCTTGGACCTATACTTCTACAAATGACTTGAGTCAGCTGGATGTGGTAGTTAAATGCAGTCTTGGACCTATACTTCAACAAATGACTGGAGTCAGCTGGATGTGGTAGTTAAATGCAGTCTTGGACCGATACTTCAACAAATGACTCGAGTCTGCATGATTTGGTAGTTAAATGCAGTCTTGGACCTATACTTCAACAAATGACTGGAGTCAGCTGGATGTGGTAGTTAAATGCAGTCTTGGACCTATACTTCTACAAATGACTTGAGTCAGCTGGATGTGGTAGTTAAATGCAGTCTTGGACCTATACTTCAACAAATTACTGGAGTCAGCTGGATGTGGTAGTTAAATGCAGTCTTGGACGTATACTTCAACAAATGACTTGAGTCAGCTGGATGTGGTAGTTAAATGCAGTCTTGGACCTATACTTCTACAAATGACTTGAGTCAGCTGGATGTGGTAGTTAAATGCAGTCTTGGACCTATACTTCAACAAATGACTGGAGTCAGCTGGATGTGGTAGTTAAATGCAGTCTTGGACCGATACTTCAACAAATGACTCGAGTCTGCTGGATTTGGTAGTTAAATGCAGTCTTGGACCTATACTTCAACAAATGACTGAAGTCAGCTGGATGGGGTAGTTAAATGCAGTTTTGGACCTATGATTCAACAAATATCTGGATTCAGCTGGATGTAGTAGTTAAATGCAGTCTTGGACCTATGATTCAACAAATGATTGAGTCAGCTGGATGTGGTAGTTTTTTACTCCTTGTACTAGAAATTAAAAATTATAAAGCAGTATATACTGTACTATATCTTTTCCAATTTGTCGTGATGCAACTAACTTTTATCCTTATTTATAAAACTTTCAGGGCCGTTGCACTTGGACCTGACCAGATTCTGCTTAGGGGTGCCTGCTTGAAAAACACAAGTTGGATTTATGGTAGGTAAAGGTTATAATTGGCAGTAGCTTGTTATTGTCTCTTTTTTTGGTGTTTGCCTTATTTCTCTGTTCCCCAAGGCGGTGTGTGTTACACATGTTTTTATTTTGCACCTGTCTGCCCAGTGCATCCGACTTTGGCATGCATTTTATGTTAGGGTCTGCTTCTTTCTGCATTTTCTAAGGGTTTGCTTCCCCGGGTTAACGGCCAGTGCTATGATGGGGAACGAACTCAGCACCCTCAGATTGTGAGCTGTGTCATTTAACCACTAGCCCACGCCGTCCCCGCTGCTTTGTATTAACTCAACGAGATGTCTAAGAAGTTGTAGTGTGGTTATTGTCTCGAATCGTCAAATGTCTAAAACATTTTGCAGTTCGTTGAACAGTTCCACGTGACTATTTAAACATAATTTGTTCATCATCAATTCTCACCACCACCACAACAACAATTTTTTCATTGAAGACGGATGTATAATTTCTGTTACCCAACACATTTTTTCTGTAGTTTTTTTTTTCCTCTTATAAATTATATTTGTTCAAAAGTACAGGTCTTCATTTTTAGTTAGTTGCCCATTGCAAGCGATGATGGCGACATCATCAGACGGTTTTTGTCTTGATGATGTAACTTGCGTTGTATTTGGATTATAGTGAGGAAAAAACTGCGTTGGTCATCAACCTCGCTCTCTGGTAACGAACTACCTTGCACCAGTGGCAAGACATAAGTCAAGACGATTGGAGGTAATTCAGGATGCAGGCACTTTAGTCCCACCTCCTTTAAGACCCGGGGTTGCTTGAACCCCTGTGATTTCCGCCTATCATTTTGAGAATTCCATATGGTGGAGTTGACATGTATGGGGTAGTTAATAATTTATCTTGTTGATATCCATCCATGCAATGTTTTAGACCAATGCTCTTCAACCTGGGCGCTAGCGACCACTAGTGGGCAATTTTAACTTTCAGACATATTAGTCCCTTGCGATGTCTGCCAGCTCTGGTGTTGATGTTCTTCAATATCGTATTATTAGAGTATCCGAACGTATCCGTTCAAAAGGTGCAAATATCACAGTCAAACTGTAAACTGGCAACACAACGCATTCTGTTCTCCGGATTACATCCTGCTACTTCCAAAGCCCTGTTCGGGGCTTGGTAGCGGGATATTAAGAACAAAGAAGAAGAATGTTCAATTTTGTTATTCTTGATGTCTTTTCACACTTTACAGCTCGACATGCAGCTTATCAGTTTATGTTCTTTGACTTCTTTCCATGCCTTGTTGTTATCCTATATTTTCAACTATTTTGAGCAACGCTACCATATATGTGTCACAGTTCATTAGAACTGTTCTTGGCTTTCTTTCATGACCATGTTTTTATACTTCAGTTTGTTGTTATAATTCTTCACATCTGTGCTTTTAGTAGCAGCTGCCAAAGGAAGAAAGCAGGTCATATACTGCTTTTTAGGCTAAACGTTAACAGAGAAAATCCTGGCACCAAGGGTTCCCCATAGCTGCACCATCCCTATTGTAGCAGAGTCCAGGTTCCCACTATCTATAATGTTACCACACTCATCCACATCATTCACGTCCACACACAGCAAATAACATAGCACGCAGCAGGTAGCAAATTTATTATATCAATACCCTTACAACAACTATTAAAATGAGTGCAATGAAATTACAAACAATACAAGAAATACAATCTTATCTAAATAGATACATGGAGTTTAAAAGCATAAGCTATTGATGTTGCTCCCAACTAATCCAACCCAGTTCTAGCCACACACTCCCCTCCCCTTATCTGCACCCTCAACACACTCTCCAAAACTTATCATCACGTTCATATTCTGTGACACTCAGATCCCCTCAGGCGGGTGATCTGGACATAATACATTCAATATATTCAACGTAAACTCACATATGATCACACACTCAATTGATCTGCATATACACACTCTCTGGAACATACATCATTCCCTCAGTGTCTACACACACCACACACACATCCAGATCCTTCCTAGTTGATCTGTACACTTGCGTAACTCTTCAGAACATACATCGTTCCCTCGGTGTTTACACACACCACACATACATCTAGATCTCTCTTAGACACAGGGCGCAGAACACACACAAATATAGAGCGACTGGCCAATACTCGAAGGCTTATGCTGATTCAGCAGCCCTGTTCTCACACATTTGTAAAAACAGCCGATAAATCACTCTTTTATTAAGTCTATGAGCTAACCAGACTCCTAGCTAAATTCTCTCTCTCTCTCTCTCTGGCCAGTCTGCTTGAGTTAAACTTTGTCAAGTATTATATAATCTCAAGCAGTATCAGAGCTATCCAATGGAATCTCTGGGGGATGGCCTCTTGTCTGTCACTCATTCCACACTACCCAAATCGGAACGCCAGTGGTCAGCACCTTACCTCTTACCTGTCTAGACACCTTCTTTCCCCCAACCCCGTTTTCCTTTGTTGACTTAGTATCGAGACGGTGAGTGACCTTAGCACACATTCAGGTACCTTTGTTCTCAGAGTCACCGACCACATCACCCCTGCCCTAAACGCTTATGCTCGGACTGGAACTGTTTTACACTATGCCTAGTAAGCCACAGGAAGTAAACTACCCACAAACTTATTACTAATAGACAAATGAAAGTACAAAAGTCAGATCATGGAAGGCAATAGATGAGAGCTTCAAAGAACCAACCCGATGGACTATAGAATACATTATACATTTGAGTACTTTACATCAGGCACTGATCTGACTGATAAAATACCAGAATTCCAGTATTCCTGTAAATGTCTTAATTGTTTGATAGCTTCTCCTCTACCTTGTCTCATTTTCTTTTTCTGTTTCTGTACCCATGTACTAATCCCTCATTAATCGCCTGCCTGGTATGTAACTTAACTTCTTTATACTGGTTTAGAAGACTCTAAAGTCTACATATAACCAGTTCCTATTACATTCACTTGATCTAAAAACACCTATGTGCATCCAATCTATTGTTAAAGGCATTAATTGAATCATGCCTCCACTATTTCCTGTGCCAATGCATTCCCAGCACACACCACTTTCGGACCAAAATATTTTCTTGTATCCAATCTGAACCTTTCTTTGATTAATTTGTGGCTATGCCCTCTTGTTCTTGTAGGTGATAGTATTTTGAGAAAACCAACTGTTACAGTCTAATTGATTCTTTCTGTTGATTATTTTATAAACTCGTATTAAATCACCTCATATTCTTCTCTTTTATAGGCAACGTGAGCCTATCTTTCTGAGTCTTTCCTCATAACTATAATTCCGGAATCAGTTTTGTTGCCCTTCTTTGTATCCTTTTCAGCATTTGTATATCCCCTCCATGATAAGAACATCACAGTTGTTGCTTCTTCTTCTTCTGCGTTCGTTCTCAATCTCCCGCTACTAAGCCCTGAACAGAGTTTTTCAAGTAGCAGGATGTAGTCCGGAGAACGACATGCGTTGTGTCGTTAGTTTACAGTTTGACTGCGATATTTGCACCTTTCGGTCCGACACATCCGTCTTCGGCAGAACATTGTTGCTATTCTTTGCTCTCCTATCTGGTCCTGGTATACCACCTCTTGTCATTGAATTTTGATTGTGTTAAATGTATAATGTCAACTATCACGATATAAAAATTGCATACTAACAGGAACTGGTCCCACATGTTCAGCTTAGGGTCAGATATTGAGGGCGACAATAAACACATGCACTTAACGCTGCTGTTAAGGTAAAGGTAGTCTCATAGTAAACACTGCTGTCAGGGATGAAGTGTTGGCTTCATTGTACCAGGCCGTGGCTTTTTATGATGTGGATTAGCTAGTTTCCTTCCTCAATGTTTTTTTTCTTCTGTAACAGTAAGCCAGGCACCCATTTACAGCTGGGTTGACTGGAACATGTCAAAAATAGGTAGAGATACATTTGCCACAAGAAGCGAGTGTTTTACCTCTCTAACCTAGATACTTGAACCCTTCCATGATAATACAAAGTGGGTTGCAAATGGGGCATGCAAAACAAAGTGTTACATACACAACCACTACAAGAGAAAAGCACATACTTTGACACAGCCTTGCTGCTAGGAGTCCCAACTGCAGTGATGGCCCCATGCTCCCTTCAGCAACCCTAAATGAAGAACGATGATGAGTCTTGATAGTGCATTGTCTGTTGTCTTTTCCAACAGGTCTTGTAATCTACACGGGCAAGCAGTCCAAGCTGATGCTCAATTCAACAAGTACCCCTCTAAAGAGATCAAATGTTGAGAAGAAGACAAACAGTCAGGTTTTGTGACATTTATGTCTGTCTTTGTCATATTTTTGTGTTTGTCATATTTTTTGTCTGAATTTGTGACGCGAACGTCTTTATCATATTTGTTGTCTGTATTTGTGATGCGAACGTCTCTGTGATATTTTGTGTCCGTATTTGTGGCATTGTGAATGTCTTTGTCAAATTTTTTGTCTGTATTTGTGACACGAACATCCCTGTCATATTCTTTGTCTGTATTTGCAACGTGAACTCGTATCTGTCATATTTTTTTCCTGTATTTGCGACGTGAACGTCTGTCAAATTTTGTGTCTGTATTTGTGAATGTCTTTTGTCATATTTTTATCCACATTTGTGACATTGATCTTTTTCTTCTTCTGCATTCGTTCTCAATGTCCTGCTACCAAATGTAATAGATCTAAGCCTATAGTTGGTGTTTTAGTAGCCATAATTTTGGTTAATGATGTAGTAGTGGATGGAAAATCACTTTTTATTCTTTAGTACTGTTAAGAGGTTCTGGTGGCATGAATATTACATTCACAAGACGCCTACACGAGAACAACAAAATGGGTTGAGTTTGAACGAAGGCTTGAATAAATTAGCAGGATTAAAATACGATGGCAGTACGTACTCAATAACTGCTACATTTTTAAACTAGCGTGCAAAATTCTGCCCCCAAATGACGCAATCAAGTGCCATTCCCAGCGATTGAACGAAGAATTTAGCGCAAAGCGGGAAACAAAGCATTATTTACACTCATTCACCCATCTATTAAACCATTCATAAATTCACTAACCATCCATTAAACAATCTGTAAACCAACTCACCCATCCGTCAAACCATCCATACACTCACTCATTTACACATCCACCACACCATCTGTACTCCCACCCACCCATCCACCACACCATCTGTACTCCCACCCACCCATCCACCACACCATCTGTACTAACACTCACCCATCCACCACACCATCTGTACTCCCACTCACGCATCCACCAAACCATCTGTACACCCTCTCACCCATTCACAAAATCATCTGCACACTCATTCACTCACCCATCCACCAAACAATCTGTAAACCCACTCACCCATCCACCACACCATCCATACACTCACTCACTTACACATCCACCAAACCATCTGTACACCCTCTCACCCATTCACAAAATCATCTGCACACTCATTCACTCACCCATCCACCAAACCATCTGTACACCCTCTCACCCATCTACCAAACCATCCATACACTCACACATCCACCAAACCATCTGTACACCCTCTCACCCATCCACCAAACCATCTGTACACCCTCTCACCCATCCACCAAACCATCTGTTCACCCTCTCACCCATCCACCAAACCATCTGTACACCCTCTCACCCATCCACCAAACCATCTGTACATCCACTCACACATTCACCAAACCATCCATACACCCACTCACTCATCCACCAAACCATCCATACACTCACTCACCCATCCACCAAACCATCCATACACTCACTCACCCATCCACCAAACCATCCATACACTCTCACATCCACCAAACCATCCATACACTCAAAAATCCACCAAACCATCCATACACTCACACATCCACTAAACCATCCATACACTCACACATCCACCAAACCACCCATACACTCACACATCCACCAAACTATCCATACACTCACACATCCACCAAACCATCCATACACTCAAACATCCACCAAACCATCTATACACTCACACATCCTCCAAACCATTCATACACTCAGACATCCACCAAACAATACATACACTCACTCACCCATCCACCAAACCATCCATACACTCACACATCCACCAAACCATCCATACACTCACACATCCACCAAACCATCCATACACTCACACATCCACCAAACCATCCATACACTCAAACATCCACCAAACCATCCATACACTCACACATCCACCAAACCATCCATACACTCACACATCCACCAAACCATCCATACGCTCAAACATCCACCAAACCATCCATACACTCACACATCCTCTAAACCATCCATACACTCACACATCCACCAAACAATCCATACACACACTCACCCATCCACCAAACCATCCATACACTCACACATCCACCAAACCATCCATACACTCACACATCCACCAAACCATCCATACACTCACACATCCACCAAACCATCCATACACTCACCCATCCACCAAACCATCCATACACTCACACATCCACCAAACCATCCATACACTCACACATCCACCAAATCATCCATGCACTCACACATCCACCAAACCATCCATACACTCACCCATACACTCACCCATCCACCAAACCATCCATACACTCACACATCCACCAAACCATCCATACACCCACTCACCCATTCACCAAACCATCTGTTCACCCATCCAACCATACATCCATCTATCAACCCACTACTCACTGACCAATCCACCCATATCCGTCCACCAATCCACTCGCTCATACAAATAACTCTTCCCTTCCATCCACTAGATCTTGCTGCTGTTTATGCTGTTAGTGGTGTTATCCCTGGTGTGTGCTGTGGCTAACCATGTGTGGGTGAATGAAACAGAAAAAACCCATTGGTACCTATTTTACCAAGGTGAGTCATGTTTTTTTTTATATATCAATGTCTTTTTATAGGCACATTGCTGTTAGTGATATTTTCATTTCTTTCTATCGTGAAATTTTGTTAAGTGTGTTTGTTTTATGCCATTATCATTCTTGAAATGTGTTGTGGTTGTCATGCTGCCTAATACTTAACTTAACGTCTTTATACTGGTTTAGAAGACGCTGCAGAGTCTATATACAACCAGTTTCATTTACATTATCTTGCTCTAAAAAGCTAAGTGCATCCAATCTATTCTTAAATGTGTTTTTGATAATTGAGGCTTCTATGACAAGATCAAGCCAACGTTACAAAGATATTGTTGTTTAAAGTTTGATAAAAATCATGTATTGTTTTTGGTTTTCTTGTACTAGGTAGACTAAAACAAAAAGTAACCTTAACCTTTTTGTTATTATTCTTACCTTCAAATTAAGGAGACTTTTTGACCACTCCTTGTCTATGAATATTTCATTTTCTTTGAACTTTAGGGCAGTGGTTTCTGACCTTAGAAGGGGACGGGCTGCGAGGGGGGGGGGGGGGGAAAGAGTGGTCAAATTTTTATTTTTTTTGGGGCGGGGTCAAGATGCTGAGCAGTGTATGAGCTGTAGCGATCGGCGGCCCAAAGCTGGTGGGCCATACTTAGTACCATACTTTGTATGGCAGTAGTCACACATAGCAGGGAGATTGGATATGGAAAAAGGAAGGGCGTACTAAAGTGGACAAATGCTCACCTGGTTAATGAGCACACTGCAATAGATAAACCACGGATTGCAGTAGTTTGATTTTGGTTAAGCAGGAATAGACAAATGAAAATACGGATCAGCAATGTGTACAGCCAGCGAGCTGCTGAAACCATCAGTATATACACATTTTGCTGTTTGTTGCAAGAGCCTGAAGAAATTACGGCAGGGCACCAACAAAATGATAAAAGTAAAAGTCTTGAAAGCCTGTGTTTTTCCTGTGGCAGCTTATGGCTGTGAATCATGGACGATTACCACAACTTCTAGACAAAGAATCGGATCCTTCGAGTCAAAATGTTACAGAAAGATCCTCAGAATACCCTGGACAGAGAAAAAAAACAAATGCAGACATTCAGCAAGAGTTGAGCATAGAGGAGAACTGGTTTATCAATTCCATTTTGGCTAGAAAATGCAAATACTTTGGTCACATCAAGAGACACAATAGTCTTGAGAGAACGGTGATGGAAGGTATGGTGCCAGGCAAAAGAGGAAGGGGTAGACCAAGAAGACGATGGCACCAAGATATTCAGGAGTGCTTGAGTATGACTGGCGGAGGCTGGTGTTTTGGCAAGGGAACGAGTTTCTTTCAGACAGACTGTAATGGGAACAACGTTCTACAAAGGACATGCTACATGATGATGCAAGAGTGACTGAGTAGAAATGGATCTGCCCGGAGTACAGTGATGTCAATTCTGAACAGATCAGAATGACGCTCTTGACATTTAGACAATACATATGATGCTCCCATGGGGAGAAATAAAATGTGCAGGATTCGTTCTCGCATCAGTTATATTGTGATCATCTCAGAGGCATAGTAGTTTGAGCTCTTGCCGCTCAAAGTAAAAGAGCTGGGTTCACACCCTGGTCATGATGCTGTCTGGTCTAAACAACAACCAACAAATGATCATTTTGGCTTTTAATCCAATTATTTGAGTCTGCGGAAAGGATTATAAATCTGACGAATATAGGTTGTATGTCCATGTGGCAACACAGTGTGCAGGCTAGGTTATTTTTGCCTCTGATAGGAAAAGAACCTTGGCTTTACTGTGATTTTCAAGTTGTATCCTCTTGGTCAAAAGATTGGTATCATAACCAATCCACTGCTTATTCCTAAGTCTAGCCTACTCAGCTGTAAATGGGTAGCTAACTTCCCGTTAGTGCAGGCAAGGCCTACATAGTCTAATTTATTTGTGCCTGTGACAGAACTGTAAATTTTATGCTGACAATAACACAAACAAGTATGATCCAGTTTGGCATGGGCACAAATACATCCTTCAGTGGTCTTGGACACCAAGGAAAAGTGTATATTTAAGTTATCTGATGATATCAGCTTATCTGATGATAAGGACTAGTTTGATATTGAAAACCGTTTAAACTTCCTCATGGAATGCCTCAAACTCCATGGCCTGACCGTATTTCATTTCCTCGCTTTGGTTTCCATGTTCACTACCATTATTTTGCTACCTATCGTTTCCCGTCCAGACCACCTTTATTCTCTTGAGCCCATTCCATGAGAGCCTGAGTGTTATCAGGACCTGTAAGAGATGCAAAGATTAACTTAATTTCTTTATACTGGCTTAGAAGACTGCAAAGTCTGAATACACCAAGTTTTATTTTGTATTCATTTGATCTAAAAATATCTATGCGCATCCAATCTATTCTTGAAGTCATTAATTTACCTTGCCTCCACTATTTTCTGTGGCAATGCATTCCAAGCATTCACCACTATCTGACTAAAATAATATTTCCTATTATCTTATCTGGACACTAATTAGTAACACCATAAACCTGGCAGAAGATTTGGCAGACTACACTCAAACGTCTGGTGTCGAAATGCCATCAGCCTCCAGACGAAGATAATGGAGTACAGAGCAGTGGTGGTCCCTGTGTTGCCAAATGCAAGTGAAACATGGACTGTATACAGGCTGCGCACAAAGAAGCTAAATCATTTTCACACACTTTGTCTCAGGAAGGTGATGAATGTCAAATGGCAAGACAGGATCCCAAACACTGCTGTTCTTGAGAGAGCTGGTACCCCTACCTTCGATACCATCAGATGCAATCACAGATTCACTGGGCGGGTCATGTGGTTTGCATGCCAGACTATCGGGTGCCAAAAATAATCTTCTGTGATGAAATGCAGAAGAGCAAACGCTCCCAAGGCCAAAAAAAAAGCACTTTAAAGACACACTAAAAACGTCTTTAAAAGCCTTCAGCATAAACCTCGAAACATGGGAAGATGTTGCAAAAGACGGTATAACCTGGCGCACAGCTCTCCACAGAGAAGCAGTGTCATGCAAGGCTTCTAAAAAGACTGCAGCAGAACAATAAAGACATGCCAGAAAAGCCTGTGAAATATCACCATCTCGCGAAGTGAACTTTTCATGCCCTCGCTATCTACCAGTATGCAGATCTAAAATCAGACTCATCAGCCATCTTCGTATCCGTGCTCACAGAGTGCACAATCAATGAGGGTTAATGACGTGCACAGGAGAAAGAATCTGTGTCACTAGCTTAACTCTTTACAACCATAAATGGAGCAAAGAAGACATCGACAGAGCTGGAACTGATAGCCCAGGACTTGATGTGTATTATTTGAAGACCTTTGCTCCACAGTGGGCTGAAAGGTTTTGATGATTGATTGATTGATTCCCTGACATCACAACATCCCCTGCCTACAGGCTCTGTCTGTATATTGATCATCTCATAGATTAGAAGTCAGCATGGCAGATTAGTTTGTTACCCTATTTTCACCCTTGTTGTGTAGATTAGTTTTTCTTATTTGATTTTCATTTGTTTCTAATGAAGACCTTTTGGTCATAACATAAGTTGTTTCTGGCTGTTTCTAATGAAGACCTTTTGGTTTACGGGGTAATCCTGGATAACAGGCTGCAGCAGGGCAGACTGGCTAAGGAGAAGGGATCGAAGAGGGAATGCTAACCCGGTACTCAAAAAATGCTTGCTGAAGTCGAATGTGTTGGACCGAGAGGTGCAAATATCACAGCCAAGCTGTAAACTATGACACAAGACATTCCGTTCTCTGGACTACATTCTGCTACTCAAGCCCTTTCAGGGTTTGGTAGTGGGAGATTGAGAACGAACGAAGAAGAAGAAGAGAGTATGGTATGATGTTTTTGGCACAACTGACACATACTGCTTCTTCTTTTGCGTCTTCGCTCCATGTCGAGGGGGCCCATTCTCCAGCTGACCCTCTTACAAGATGCCAGTATTCGACCATTTGCAATGGCTAGCCCCATGCACAACCTTCCTTAGTCATCATTTATGACATGTCTGGAAGGTCCTATTTATTGATGTTACTGTTGACAAGCTCATATTGGGATGCTAATGGAAAGCATACAGTCTCAAAATACTGATGTTAATTTCTTTTTCTTTGATGTTCATCCAAAAAAAAATGTTGTGACATCATAGTTTACAACTAGGCTGCAATATCTGTGCCTTTTGACCAACCACATCCGGTTTCAATGGACATTTTGTTGTGTGCCTGGTTTGCCTTTCCACTCGATCCCTATTCTCTTGGCCAGATTGCACTAGTGCAGCCCGTTTCCACGGACGTTGCTTGGAGGAGGAATAGAGTCTTGGTGAGCTTTGGTTCTCTGACCCAGATGTAAGGAGCCAGCTTTGGTTCTCTGACCCAGATGTAAGGAGCCAGCTTTGGTTCTCTGACCCAGATGTAAGGAGCCAGCTTTGGTTCTCTGACCCAGATGTAAGGAGCCAGCTTTGGTTCTCTGACCCAGATGTAAAGAGCCAGCTTTGGTTCTCTGACCCAGATGTAAGGAGCCAGCTTTGGTTCTTTGACCCAGATGTAAGGAGCCAGCTTTGGTTCTCTGACCCAGATGTAAGGAGCCAGCTAAGGCACTGACTGCTGTGGGATCAAGATACTGAGCAGTACATGAGCTGTAGCAATCAGTGACCTCTAGTGTCAAGGCCAGTGATCCAAAGCTGCCAGGATCCTTCTCTACCTCCACGTGATGATCCCGGATAAGAGGCTGTAATAGGGCAGACTGACTAAGGAAAAGGGATCACAGAGGAAAGGCTAACCCTATACTCAAAACTGACGTGCTGAAGTCAGATGTGTCGGACCGAAAGGTTCTTCTTCTTATTATTATTATTACGCTGTCAGACGTCAACTTGAATTTGTTCGAAGAAAGCAGCTGTCATCCTGATGCTGTCGACACTTCCATAGAGCTTGTCTAGTGTTGCTACTGGTGATCGCCACATGTGCTTTCTCTGGTCCTCGTATGTCGGACAATTTTGCAGCAGATGTTCAGCGGTCATTTTCCCTGTGTCACAGGTGCATTCGTCAGTGCCACCTATCTTCAGTTTATTGAATAGGTGGTTCCTCAGTCTGTTGTGGCCTGTGCGGAGTCTGAAGACCACGACCTGCTCTCTTCTGTTCAACTGGTAATAGGCATCATTTTTTGTGTAGCCAGTATGTTCTGTTTCCCATTTGGCCATGTATCTGGCCCTAATAAACCTTTTGGACTCTTCATAGGTCACACTAGAATCTGGTTGTGGTAGTCTTGCACCTTCTTTTGCCAGTCTGTCTGCCTCCTCGTTGCCTTGGATGTTACAGTGGAATGGAACCTACTGTACCACTACTCTTTTTGGTGCGGACTGCTGGCATAGTTGACAGACTACTGCTCTTAAATCATTAAGTTCAGTATTTTTCTGGCTTTTTAGTGCTGTAACCACGGCCAGCCATCTGTAAATAGGACTATCTGGCTTTCATTGCTTTCGCCTGTCAGCATTGCCCTTTACTGCAGCCTTCAGTGCCTCTGCCTCCACTCTGAAATTGCTTGAGAATTTTCCAGTTGCCACTGACAGTGTTATTTTTCTACCATTTGTTAGGCTCAGGAATACCCCTCCCCCTCCATTCTGTGTTGTGTTTGTTACAGAACCGTCAGTGTATGCATGGGTCAAGTCCATGCTTGGGTAGTTTTCCGCAATGTACCTCAAGGTTATGTCTCTTCTTTCTTTTTCAGTCTGGCTGTTCTTGTTTCCAATACCTGGTATATTTTCTACCACCTCCAGAATGATATGCTGCTTCTATGTGGGTTTGCGTAGAGTAGGGATGGGCTTTGGTGTTGTTATGGTGTTCATAGGGTCTTCGCTCATCTTTGCTTTGGCTATTTCTGCAAAGTTTCTCCACTTTAGTTTCCCTTTTCCAAATCTATTTAGTCTCTGATGCATTGGATGGACCGAAAGGTTCAAATATCTGAGACGAGCTGTCAAGTACAACAACGCATTCCGTTCTCCGAACTACATCCTGCTACTTGCAAAGTCCTTTTCAGGGCTTAGCGGGAGATTGAGAACAAACAGCAAGGAAGAAGAGAAGACTGCCTTATGTCAGCTCATTCACTGTGCATCTTCTGCCCTACTGGGCATAATTTTTTTGTTAGTCCCATTTAGACATGTGTGCTAAAATGTGAGGACTTGCTATGCAACTTATCTGTAATACTGTGTTTGAAGAAATATTTCAGAATAATGCTTATTGTTATTGCTTTTGCTTACAGATTTTTTTGGATATGGTGTTAATGAAGTTTTTTTTAATTTTTTTGTTTCATTTATAGAATATGTAGAAAATGTATACCTTGGTAATATTATAGAAATTTTTAAATTTTCTTTAGCATTTTTGCTTCTGTACTAACATTTTATGCATCTTATCTGGCTTGATTGATTGATTAGTTATGTAGAATGGTGTAAAGTGCTGTCTTTGGTCCAGTGGTTCTCAGAACCCGAGGTGTTTACAGGGCATGTGCATGGTTATGATTAATTTAATGTAATGTTTACCTGACTCTGTTAATTTATTCTGGTTCCAATGAAAACACAGGGCTACAATGGGCTGCCATAGATTTCTAATGTAGGTTGTCTTTTAAGATTTCAGAATATTAGATCGCATCCTGTGTGTGTGTTAATGTTGCATATTATTTGGCAGCCCTCGGCCTATCTGCAATGCATCAGATTGTTTGAAATTTTGCGTTGCAAGCTAATAATCTTATCTGCCATGCCAAGGTTGTCGGTACCCTGTAGTAACCTTTGATGCATCAGTATCCTCCTATTCTTCAGCATTCATTATGAAAATGGCATTTGTGACGTTGTGTTGTAGTTTACAGTGAGGCTGCAATATTTGCTCTCTTCATCCAACACATCTGATTTCAGCACAGCATTTTTGGGACCTGGTTTGTTTTCCCTCTTTAATCACTCAAGTCTTAGTCAGGCTAGCATGGTTGCATCCTGTTTCCAGGGCCGTCACTTGGAGGTAAGATAGGGCCTTAGTCAGTTATGGGTCACTAGCCCTGATGTAAGCTGGCTGCTATGAGTCACTGATGGCAATCAACTGAATCACTCCTGCATCTTTGGCCCTGCACCAGTATCTCATCATCAAGGCAGCTTGTTTAAAATCATGCTTTTTTTCATCTAAATGGACTGCTTTTTTTTGCTGACATCTCTTCTGCATGGAGCAGCTGGTTTTAGGGGACCAGATATTCATCCCCCCATTTCCATAACCAAAATGTCTACATAATGGCCAGGAGTTGGAGTCTGCTGTCAGAGGCTACATAAGACACATGATGCACCTTGGGAGAATTTAATTTTGGTTCTGAGCTTATCCTAAAATCCACTTCTGAATAACATATTTAGAGCTCTTTGGCTTGGTTGAAGATTGCAGAGCACAATGCTTCCGTCCTGCAAGCACCACCATTTTGGAGAGCAAATGAGGTCTCATTGGTTTGATTTAAAAGAGGTTAAATAAGACATACGCTTTGGGAGCATTTAATTAAAGTTGAGAGCTTATCCTCAAGTCTACTCCTGGATAACACAGTATTTGGAGCCCCCTTGCCTTTGTTGAACATGCCAGAAGCATAATGCTTCTGTCATGCAAACGCCGCCATTTTGGAGAGCATCTGTCACTTATGAAGATGGTCAAAAATAGTCAGTGGAGAGTAGCCCTGTGGCCCAAGTAGTAACCAGAATGATTAGATCAAGTAACGTTTCTGTATATTGGGGTGTAGTTTGGGAAAGGGCTGAGAACCACTGGTTGAAAGAAAATACTTTAAGCTTAGTTTTTGGATGTTTGTTTGTCTGTCTGCATGATTTTAACAACATTTAGATCAGGATACACAACTGTCACTCATTTCATTGACTAGTTATTTTTTTTTAAATAATGAAACCCAAGCTTATCATTTTAAAAACAGAACAGGGTGTGGGAAAATGTTACATTATTTGAACCAGGAATACTCATTAAAAAAATAAAGAAAGAACAGTATATGCTTATACTTTTCTAACTGCTAAATTTCTTGTAGCATAGGCCCGACACTGTATTTAGTTTACACAAACCAGCTTTTAGGAAAACTTGATTTCAGTCATTTGCAGTGTGGTTACATAGCAATGATTTTTATATGATGAGGTTGCCAGCTCCATACACAACCCTCTTTAGTAGTATCATGATAGGGAAAGAAGGAAACAGGGGTTATTTTATGTTTGTACCAGGAACCACTTGAGTAAAGAGTGACATATACAACATTAAATTAGTCAGGAAACAAATACAACAGAAAGAGAGACAGTACATTAAATTAGTCTCCGACAAATACAACAGAAAGAGAGACAGTACATTAAATTAGTCCTAAACAAATACAACAGAAAGAGAGACAGTACATTAAATTAGTCTCCAACAAATACAACAGAAAGAGAGACAGTACATTAAATTAGTCTCCGACAAATACAACAGAAAGAGAGACAGTACATTAAATTAGTCCTAAACAAATACAACAGAAAGAGAGACAGTACATTAAATTAGTCTCCAACAAATACAACAGAAAGAGAGACAGTACATTAAATTAGTCCTAAACAAATACAACAGAAAGAGAGACAGTACATTAAATTAGTCCTAAACAAACACAACAGAAAGAGAGACAGTACATTAAATTACCCAGGAAACAAACAACAGATAGAAAGACCATACATTAAATTAGTCAGGAAACAAACACAACAGATAGAAAGACCATACATTAAATTAGCCAGGAAACAAATTCAACAGAAAGAGAGACAGTACATTAAATTAGTCCTAAACAAATATAACAGAAAGAGAGACAGTACATTAAATTAGTCCTAAACAAACACAACAGAAAGAGAGACAGTACATTAAATTACCCAGGAAACAAACAACAGATAGAAAGACCGTACATTAAATTAGTCAGGAAACAAACACAACAGATAGAAAGACTATACATTAAATTAGCCAGGAAACAAATTCAACAGAAAGAGAGACAGTACATTAAATTAGTCAGGAAACAGAGCTGGCAGATGGAGTTTAATGTAGATACATGTAGTCATCCACATAGCTAGATCCAATATGGGATATAATTACAAGATGGGGAAAAGCATTTTAGAAAGATAGAAAAGGAAAGGGACCTAGAGGTTATAATATATCATACAGGTAAGGTGAGTTAACAAGTCCCGACAGCAGTGAACAAAGCAGATGCTATGCTAGGTATGATAAAAAGAAATATTAAACACAAGGAAGTGATATAAACTGTATAAAGCATTAGTTAGACCTAGATTTGGGTACTGTGTTCAGGTGTGGAGTCTTTATCATAGACGGGATATTAAAAAAAGTTTGTTGCCGAACGCAAGTGATGATGGGGACATCATCTGACGGTTTTGTCTTGATGATGTAACTTGCGCTGTTTTTGATTATAGTGAGGAAGAAATTGCACTGGTCATCAACCTCACTCTCTGGTCTTGAGCTAACTTGGACTAGTGGCAAGACATACTTCAAGACGACTAGATGTAACTCAATATGCAGGCACTTTGGTACCTTCTCACGTGAGACCAGAGGTTACTTGAAACTTGCGGGATTGATCGCCCACCTTTCTGTTCATCGTTTTGAGAGGCGAGTGCCTTACCTCTTGACCACAGCAACCCCACTGGAAAGGATACAAAGAAGAGCAACAAAACTGATAGTGGTATTACAAAATTCTAGTTATGAGGAAAGACCAGAAACACTGGCCTACAGTATCTAGAGAAGAGAGGAATTCTAGGTGATTTAATACAAGTTTATAAGAGTATCAAGATAAAGGATAAATTAGACTATAACAAGTTTTTAAAAGTGCAGCCAGCTACAATAACAAGCAGGCACATCTACAAATTAATTAAAGAAAGATTCAGATTAGCTATTAGGAAATATTTTTTTTAGTCAGAGAGTGGTGAATGCTTGGGATGCATTATCACATAAAATAGTGGAGGCAGGGTCAGTTAATGCATTCAAGAATAGATTGAATGCACATAGTTATGTTTAGATCAAATGGAGTAAAAGAAATTGGTTCTATATAGACTCTGCAGAGTCTTCTAAACCAGTATAACAAAGTTAAGTAAAGTTAGTATCACCATAATAGATAAGGGTGTAGGAAAATGTGACATTTCAACCAGGAAGTGTAATTATTACTGATTTCACATTTTGAAAGAGATAAGTCTTAGTCGACCTGTACTTCTACAGGACGGGAAGCCCCTGTGTAGGTCTGAGCTCTGGCGTGAGCTGGATGTAGCCGGGAGGAGGATTTCCTGCTTAGGGGGCTAGGCTCGAGCAGCTTATTACTTCGCTGGGTTGGGTCAAGTGCCTCTTATGACATGCTCTCTGTGAGGCAGTGGTTCTATTTCTGTCCTTGTGTACACACAGACATCGGCAATCCACTCGGGACTCAAAAGAGATAAGGGTGTGGGAAAATATTACATTATTTCAAACAGGAAGTATAATTATTGTTGATCTCACAATATAAGATTTATTACTAAAAAGATCTTGTGTAGCCACCTCAGAGCAGAATTGAAAACTTAACATCACAATAGCAAATCTGGGTATGGACAAATCTTGACATACAAATCGGCACATATTTCTGGAGTTTTGGAATGCAACCTATTTTGAGCAAGATGGTATACCTGAGAGGATGCATCAGAAGTGTGTTCAGACAAGAAGCTGCAAGAGTCTTTAGGACATATCCATCACTACTTTCTGAATGAGAGAGACAACACCTATGGATCTTCCCAGACTGTAGCGATGTCAGTTCTGTGTAACATGTAATAACAATCCTCAGCGAGAGCTTTGTCTGAATGATAGATGAAATGTTCGGGCAGAAATCGCCAGTGGTTTGATCTTGTCCATAATGTTGAGGTGTCTGCAAAGACGAGTCTTCCCTCCATCTCGGACAATCTGGTTTGCCAGGGCCTGTCTCTGTTTGGTCACGTGGTTTGACTGAACCAGGAAGTACCAGTTGACCAGATGTCCAAGTCTGCTATGTGTAACAACGGTCTCCACCAGCCGGCTGGAGGCGTGGGAGGGGCCATCCCCGTTCTACATGGCTCAGATGGATAGCAGTCTCTCCTTCGGCAGTGAACGAGGTTTGGCTACAAGCCTCAGCAGTTGGACATGGTACGGGTCGATCTACGCAACGGGCCCTAGATGCCTAGACGAACATTATTATAATTATAATAATATAAACGTGTTTGAGACAGTTTACCGTGGACAAAAATACAAAACATTTTTAAAAAAAACAACCTCTGGTTATGACCACAAAGTCTTCATCAGAGACAACACAAATGAGACTAATTAACTAATATAACCAACAAGGATGAATGCAGATAAAGAAGTGGACATATCTGATACGCTGATCCTGCTAGGATAACAGATGGACAAAACAACGGAAAATAAAATAAGGGAAGCACCAGAAATTGACCCAAAAAAATTAAAGGTGGATTTGACAGGAAGAGGTGGATAGGTTAATTATTCTCATTTGGGTTGTGCACTGCGCTCCACAAAGAAATTTTGGTCATGAATATTTTAATAATGTTTTATTTTATTTTTTTGTTGTTGAATTGAATAATTTTTTTCTTTCATTATTTTGGTGTGCATTTTGGCCCATATCAAACTGACTGACACTTGTTTATGTTATTATCTACAAACATACGAGGCGTGTTCAAATGAAACCAGACCAAACTGCAACAAGTGAATATATGTATGATGCACATGATGACATCACTTCTGCTATAAACAGCATATACCAATCATCAACTTTGCAAAATATCATTATTCTCCGACTCAGTTTCCTCAGCAGACCGTTGAAAACATGGAGGGTGTGATACGGAATCCGTCCAGAGTTGTACAGCGCCCGGTGATTCGGTTTCTAACAGCTGAAGGATGTCAACCAGTTGATATTCATCGCAGAATGCAGGCAGTATATGGTGACAAAAGTGTTTCGAAGACAACAGTGATGACCTGAATAAAGATGTTTAAAGAAGAACGTGAGTTAACTAACGAAAGATCTTCCGAGACCAGGTCAGGCGCATATTATTGCGTTAACTCACGTCCTTCTTTAAACATTGTTGTCCAGTTCTTCACTGTTGTCTTCAACACACTTTTGTCACGATACACTGCCTGCATTCTGCAATGAATGGCAACTGGTCGACATCCTTCAACTGCTAGAAACTGAATCATCGCTCGCTGATCAACTCTGGACGGATTCCGTATCACACCTGCCATGTTTTCAATGGACTGCTGAGGAAACTGAGTCGGAGGATAATGACATTTTGCAAACTTGACGGTTGGTATGTGCTGTTTACAGCAGAAGTGATGTCATCATGCACATCGTACGAATGTTGCAGTTTGGTCTGGTGTCATTTGAACGTGCCTCGTATTAAGTAGCAATTATCAGAAAGCACCATTTCCATTTGAGCAACTCAAATGTTCAGTTTTGAATCCAACAGTTCACAAAGCTGTTGGCGTTGGTAAGTATACCAGTCTGGATGTCCCCATGCCATACAGCCATCTAACAATGCACAAAGCCTCAAAGGAGCATTTGTTACTCACAGTAGACATTCATGTTTCTTTCAACAAAGATTTGTACATTTTTGTTTATAGTATATGTGGATTTGTCTGCTTTTGGTGAAAAAAGTCTGCTCCAAACTGTGTTTGTAGAAGCCTAGTTGATTATATTAGGGCATGTTTGTGTTTGTTTGGACTGTGACCTAGATATTATTTTGGGTGTTGATCGGATCTGTTATTTAGTCGTGTTGTCTTATAAATGTTTATAGTGTTTGAAGTTAGTTATTATACTTTCCATTTACAAATTCGTCTATAAGTTGTCTTGTAAACTGGATAGAATTGTGAAGTAGATGATTTTTTAACTTAGTCATAATACTTTCTATTTAGAAAATCATCTATTAGTGGTCTTGTAAACTGGATATTGTTATAAACTGGGTAGTATTGTAAATTGAATAGTGTTATAAATTATGTTGTGTCCGCCGAGGGTCTTAGTGAATGACAAAGATGAGAATAGCACCACTGCCCCACAGAGAGCATGTCATAATAGACAACTAACTGTGACATTGCATAATAGCAGCCATGGTTAGGTGGTTTGTTAAGTGCAGCATAGATGGCTCCAAACATGCTGCGGGTCTACTTTGCTATAATGTTTAAGTCTATTAAGATGGACTCGCACATTGGTTAACCACCCTCCAAGAAACTGGTTGTATACAGACTGCAGAGTTTTCTAAACCAGAATAAAGACGTTAAGTTAAACTGAATTGTGTTATAAACTGGGTAGTCTTGTAAACTGAATATTGTTGTATAGTAAATAGTGTTGTATACTAGATAGTGTTGCAAACTGGATAGTGCTTTAGACTAG